>JBAJHW010000003.1:242503580-243196914 GCA_037013535.1 Intellagama lesueurii
TAGTCGGAAAAAAAATTCTGGAGTGCCTTGCGCCCATCGGGAGAGCGGATAAAAACAGCGGATCATCTATAAAGCCAAATTTTGGACTTTGATCTGCGGAAGGGGACAATGAAATAAAATCGATAGTCTTTGAAGTGCTACAACATTCTGCCTCCCCCCCTTTTTTTTCAACATGAAACACCTCCTATGTCTCAAGAAGTGAACTAAGAAGGTCCATGAAAGTTGACATTAAAATATAAAAATCTTTAAGGTGCCACAACGCGTTTGTGTTTTTTTCTTTTGTTTTTGCCAGACGTTATAGAAGTAACTATGTTGCTAGACGCTATAGAAGTAATTGGTGGCGTTCATCAGGGCGTCCCGAACCTGGAATCTTGTAGATGCTTTTTCGACTGCAACTTCCACTTGGTGAGCCATAGATTAGGCAAGGCTGTAAGTGCAAATACTGTAGTAGATTGCTTTTATAACAGAGAAACACCCAAAGTCTCTTGAAGAAGCCTAACGGTCATGGAGTAAGAGAAGTAAATGAGATGCTTGCAATAGAGAAACGTAAGATGGGAGAACAGGGATAAATTTATAATGGCAGGTTTCCCTGACCTGGTGCCCAGACAGCTATTCTGTGAAATCAGGGGTGCAGAGGAGGTAAAACACAAATATAATTTCTAGAGGATGGTAGAGACCCAATCAAAAAGAACTTCTAAAGGATCTTACTGAATAGGGTAAACAGACAACAAAATAGTAAATGAGATTCAATGTAACTTATTGATGCACACTGAGTTAAAATTAACCAGCTGGCCAGTAGTTCATAGGAGTTGGTGCAATAATGGATTTGTTTGCCTTTAAGGTAGACAGAGCTCTTTTTAATTTCTGTTTCACATAGAAACTGCTTCCTATTAAGGGCAGGTAAGAATTTTGGTATCCAGCAAGGGATGGTTGTAGGACCAGGTGCCAGTGGCCCAGTGCTGTTGTCCCATATTGGAATGTTTTGCAGCATAATGCTAGGGTGACAGGATGTCCATAGCAGCCAGGAGATGAGGCACGTGTGCAAACTGGAAATGGTAATGAGAACCACCCAGGTAAAAGCAGATGGCTAGACAATTGGAGGAACACCCACAGAGTCACATTGCTGCAGACATTGTGGATGAAACTGGCTCCCAAGAAGGAGCTGGAAGAACATGGCATGTAAACAGCTCCCAGCTATACCATTAGTTCTCCTTTCCACTTTAACTGTGCTAAGAAGAAGAACAGCCAGGCTGGATATAATGATGGGTCCCAAGAGGGTGGTGACATACATCATTGGGATCATGATCAGAAAAGTGAATCACAGTGCTAGCTTTCAGCCACTGAAGTAGGCATATAGTTGTCATATGGATTCCCTCTTTTTATTGTTGCCTGTGTTGAAGTCCAGCTTACCAACATTCACAAATATCTTCATAAACAAGGAATATGACTTTCATTTTTAAAATAATATTAGAAAGTGAGAGAAAGTGATACTGACAGATTCATTCCTGCAGGGAGAGGGTCATGACTCTTCAGCCATTCTTCAGGCCTTTTGATAATACTTTTATTGGTCTATTGAACTTGCTTTGTTTAGTCATTAAGTTGTGTCCGACTCTTTGTGACCCCATGGACCAGAGCACGCCAGGCCCTCCTTTCTTCCACTGCCTCCCGGAGATGGGTCAAATTCATGTTGGTAGCTTCGGTGACACTCTCCAACCATCTCATCCTCTGTCGTCCCCTTCTCCTCTTGCCCTCACACTTTCCCAACATCAGGGTCTTTTCCAGGGAGTCTTCTCTTCTCATGAGATGGCCAAAGTATTGGAGCCTCAGCTTCAGGATCTGTCCTTCCAGTGAGCACTCAGGGTTGATTTCCTTCAAAATGGATAGGTTTGTTCTCCTTGCAGTCCAGGGGACTCTCAAGAGTCTCCTCCAGCACCACAATTCAAAAGCATCAATTCTTCGGCAGTCAGCCTTCTTTATGGTCCAGCTCTCACTTCCATACATCGCTACTGGAAAAACCATAGCTTTGACTATGCGGACTTTAGTCGGCAAGGTAATGTCTCTGCTTTTTAAGATGCTGCCTAGGTTTGTCATCGTTTTCCTCCCAAGAAGCAGGCGTCTTTTAATTTTGGGCTGCTGTCACCATCTGCAGTGATCATGGAGCCCAAGAAAGTAAAATCTGTCACTGCCTCCATATCTTCCCCTTCTATTTGTCAGGAGGTGATGGGGCCAGTGGCCATGATCTTAGTTTTTTTGATGTTGAGCTTCAGACCATTTTTGGCGCTCTCCTCTTTCACTCTCATTAAGAGGTTATTTAATTCCTCCTCACTTTCTGCCATCAGAGTGGTATCATCTGCATATCTGAGGTTGTTGATAATTCTTCCAGCAATCTTAATTCTGGCTTGAAATTAAGTCCAGCCTTTCGCATGATGTATTCTGCATATAAGTTAAATAAGCAGGGAGACAATATACAGCCTTGTCGTACTCCTTTCCCAATTTTGAACCAATCAGTTGTTCCATATCCAGTTCTAACTGTTGCTTCCTGTCCTACATATAGATTTCTCAGGAGATAGATAAGGTGGTCAGGCGCTCCCATTTCTTTAAGGACTTGCCATAGTTTGCTGTGGTCCACACAGTCAAAGGCTTTTGCGTAGTCAATGAAGCAGAAGTAGATGTTTTTCTGGAACTCTCTGGCTTTCTCCATAATCCAGCGCATGTTAGCAATTTGGTCTCTAGTTCCTCTGCCCCTTCGAAATCCAGCCTGTACTTCTGGGAGTTCTTGGTCCACATCCTGCTGAAGCCTACCTTATAGGATTTTGAGCATAACCTTGCTAGCATGTGAAATGAGTGCAATTGTACGGTAGTTGGAGCATTCTTTGGCACTGCCCTTCTTTGGGATTGGGATGTAGACTGATCTGTTCCAATCCTCTGGCCACTACTGAGTTTTCCAAACTTGCTGGCATATTGAGTGTAGCACCTTAACAGCATCATCTTTTAAGATTTTAAATAGTTCAACTGGAATGCCATCACCTCCACTGGCCTTGTTGTTAGCCATGCTTTCTAAGGCCCACTTGACTTCACTCTCCAGGATGTCTGGCTCAAGGTCAGCAACCACACTATCTGGGTTGTCCGGGACTTCCAGATCTTTCTGGTATAATTCCTCTGTGTATTCTTGCCACCTCTTTTTGATGTCTTCTGCTTTTGTTAGGTCCCTACCATTTTTGTCCTTTATCATGTCCATCTTTGCACAAAATGTTCCTTTAATAGCTCCAATTTTCTTGAACAGATCTCTGGTTTTTCCCTTTCTATTATTTTCCTCTATTTCTTTGCACTGTTCGTTTAAGAAGGCCCTCTTGTCTCTCCTTGCTATTCTTTGGAAGTCTGCATTCCATTTTCTGTAACTTTCCCTATCTCTCTTGCATTTTGTTTCCCTTCTCTTCTCTGCTATTTGTAAGGCCTCGTTGGACAGCCACTTTGCTTTCTTGCATTTCCTTTTCTTTGGTATGGTTTTTGTTGCTGCCTCCTGTACAATGTTACGAGCCTCCATCCATAGTTCTTCAGGCACTCTGTCCACCAAATCTAGTTCCTTAATCGCCTGTTGTATTGTTGGAAAAGAGTGTTTGTGATGACCAGATTGTTCTCTTGACAAAACTCTATTAGCCTTTGCCCTGCTTCATTTTGAACTCCAAGGCCAAACTTCCCTGTTGTTCCTTTTATCTCTTGACTCCCTACTTTAGCATTCCAATCCCCTATAATGAGAAGAACATCTTTCTTTGGTGTCAGTTCTAGAAGGTGTTGTAAGTCTTCATAGAATTGGTCAATTTCAGCCTGTTCATCATTGGTGGTTGGTGCATAAACTTGGATTACTGTGATGTTGAAAGGTCTGCCTTTGATTCGTATTGAAATCATTCTATCATTTTTGAGATTATATCCCAGTACAGTTTTTCCCACTCTTTTGTTGACTATGAGGGCTACTCCATTTCTTCTATGGGATTCTTGCCCACAATAGTAGATATGATAATTGTCTGAATTGAATTCACCCATTCCCGTCCATTTTACTACTGAACTAGCCTTTTAAAAAGAGGAGTGTTCATCAGGCTGGTCACTGCACAGCTTAAAGCGGGAATGGGGACAGAAAAGCCCATTTGTGCCACTAAGTTATGGTTTCCATTCCTACGTTCTCTTCTAATTCTAATTAAAAATTTCTAATCTACAACAATCACATATTACAACAAACTAGACATAGTTTTACCAGTTGAATCTGGTTAGTCAGATTAACTATTGTTAAGTGTGAATATTATTTGTTTCATTTCTTGTAGGACTTGTTCAAGTGCATAAATGTCTTTATTAACATAACAAATAATACTGTGAGCATGTGGGGATTTAAAAAAAAATTTGAGTGTAACAGAAAGTGTCATTGACAGTTATGTTCAAACTTCTTTCCTGGTATACTTAAACTGAAGAACTCGTCCTGCAGTATCACAAGAGGCAAGTCCATACTGTTCACAGCTGAGAGCTCCGTGTTTGCATAATCTGTGAAGCAGGCTGAGGATGGCTGAATAGATAAGTGTGCTAAGGAACAACAAGTTTACATAGGTGTCTGTGCTGTTATAAAAATAAAACTTGCAGAAACGTCAAGAAAGATATTTGCAGCCATCATATCATAGTAACCTTAAATAGCAAGAAGCTACCATAGTGTTTTGCAAATAATAACTGGAGCCTAAATCCAGTGTGGCCCTTGTCAGAATTTGCAGTTTCTCCTCCTCCTCTTCTTCCCGGTACCTCTCTGCTGGGAAAAGCATGCTATCCTAGTCCTTTGGAGCAGATTAGTAGATGAGAGATTTTAGTGGAGAAAAGTATTATAGACAGACGGAGAGAGATGCTGGGTTCTATTCTTGTACTCATAAAAATCCAATATTGGACATCGTCTGAGAGGAATGAATAGTCCATTTATTTGCCCTGCAGATGCAGACTATTTTTCATAAATATTCTGACCAGCCCTACCCAGGCTTGCCACTTTGAAATACCCTTCCTTTAAAAAGTCTTGCCTTCAGCCATAAACATACGAGCCTAAGCAGTTTTAGAATGAAAAATATGAAATGTTCTTTGTTACAACATATCAACTGGTAAAATATGTAAGCAGAGTTCAGTTTAAGTTTGCATTGAGTTACCGCCCACTGCTAAAATCCAACCTCCCTCTCCCAGATACAAATTGATTTCTCTCTCCAGCTCTTCTTTTTGGCTCCACCTCCAGCAAGCTCTCCTGGTTCCATCACAAATACCGTACACTGAAATTTGTGATATTAATTATCCAATCCCATTTTTAAAAAATCTTGAAACAACAGACACAATGAAATGCTATGGCCTTTTATTGCCCTCCCTCTTGCCAGAACTCACTAATCCCCAAAACAATGTAGAATGTCTTAGCAGACATGCACAGAAAGAGAAAAAGACATGACACATCACACAGCATGATCTGCTATTTAAACTGAAAGCTACCACTGGCCATTATGTTCTGTGGACATCGACAGTGGCTGTGCAGAGAGTATCATTATACCATTTAATCATTAAATGGTACTAGATGTACTTGGATCTGTGTGTAATCAGATGGTTCCTATTCTTCTGGGTGGGCGAAGGTTGACTTGCGGGCTGAGTATGGCTCTGCCTTCCCCCTTTCCTCCCCAAAAAAATCTGCAAAAGAATTAGTTGTCCATTCTTGGAAGTTGCCCAGAACTGTGGTTCTGCACTAAAAGGGCACACAGGATCCCTCCAATCCCCCAGCCCTCAATCTTCACAAATGAAACCAGAAGCAGACTTCCAGAAATATTTGGTTTTGATTTATATATATTATTTTTGCTTATTTTCCAGGATGTTTCAGCCTGTGCAGATACTGGTGGAGAGGTGGATCTGGCCCTTCTGAAATTGCCCACCCCTCTCTTGCTGTGGCAATGATGGTGGCAACCAGTTCTATTCCAAACCAGAAATATTAATAATATTAATAAGGATTGTGCTAGAGTATCACATTTTGATGGTGATCAAGATCTTGAGAAAGGACCATCACTCAATTGTAGAGCCCATTCTTTGGATGCAAAAGGCCCCAGGTCTAATCCCCAGTATCTCCGGGTATGGCTAGGAAATCATCATGCTTGAAATTCTGGACAGTGATTTTCAATCTCCTATTTAATGCAAAATCATAACAATTTTAACATAATGTTAAATTAATGCATTATTTCCAAGCTCTGGGGCTGACATTGTAGAAAACAGCTTCCCATGTTTTCTGCTAGGAAATATATAGTATTGTTACCAGAATATGATGATGTGTGATGCTGCTGTGATTTTCAGAACAGAGCCTCATGGACTGGCTTGAAGTGCAGAGCTCATAATCTGTCCTGCCAGAGTAGTTCACCTTAATTAACCTTCCCTGAACAGTTTGCTCCAAGTCTATTCTCCATGTTCATGAAGTTGATGAAGAGTACAACGTTGTTCGTTTGCTGTGCAGATAACTGAAATGTCTTATCTCTCTGGCTTTAAATTTGTGCCATTACTTTTGCCGATGTAAATTAAAAATAGCATCTGCAAAGATTCATAAATAGCTACTGAAATTGCAGTATCCTTTTGTCAAGAGAATGTCTATAAAACCAAATATCTCCTATTGCATCCATTTCCTAAGATCAGTCATCAAAAGTTGTATTAGTTTCAAATTAGATGAATTCAGTGTGTGATAGCACAATGGTTATTTATTTTATTTATTTATTTATTTATTGCATTTATACCCCGCCCATCTAGTCAATTGACTACTCTGGGCGGCTTCCAACATATATATTAACAATATAAAATATAACAACATTTAAACATCAATAGTAGAGTTATTCAAGATGGAAAGAGATAAGAAGAAAAAATAAAAAATAAAAATAAATCAAGTAATAACTGAAGGGAAGGCCTGCCTAAACATCCAAGTTTTCAGTTGGTTTTTAAAGATGCCCAGCGAAGGGGCCGCACGGATCTCCGGAGGGAGATTATTCCGGTTATGGGAACATCATTACATTTTCGTGGCAATATTGTTGTTTCTTAGTCTCTTAAAATGATTAAGGACAATGTGGTTAATGATTATTCAGGACAATCAGTTAGTGAAAGTATCATACTTAACAAATCTTTTGAAGTACAAGGACTCATTGATGTAATTAAACATCTGTTGGGTTGGCTCTTGAGTACTAAATGCAGGAAGGCATGAAATGTATTACTTATGAAAGGTAATAGACTTTATGCATTTTGTGATTATGTGTATTTTCATTCAGGTATAAAAAGCTTTATATATTTGTAGAAAGGAGATGATGACAATGATTATGTCATTGCATTTTTTTATTTCTCAGCATTGTTGTTGTTTCAACTTACATACTGCCCCATAATGCTAAAGCACTCTCTGGGCAGTTTGGAATATAATTATGCAAACAACATTTTACCTACCCCCCCCCCCCCACATAGAGCTGAGTGATCATTTTACCAACCTTGGAAGGATGGAAGACTGAGTCAACCTTGAGCCGGCTACCTGAATTCAACGGAATCAAACTCAGGTCATGAACAGACACTTGACTGCAGTACTGCAGTTTAACCACTGTGCCACAATGCTATTGCATTGGGGAAGACCAAAGGGTCAAATTCAAAAACAATGAATCAAATCCTAAAAATTTACAAATTAGTGATTTTTTAATTTCAAGAAGCAAATTAGCAGCTATCAGCGACTCTTTTAAGTTAGTAGCCAAAGATTGTAGAACAACTCCAGTTGCTGACATTAGTGTGAGGAGGAGGAGAATTATTTTATCTTGTTCCCATATTCTTTTAATTTCTTGTCTTACTGTTTGCTACTTTGCCCTTTTGGTACTTTTTGTCCTTGTGAGGTTGCTTGTTGACGATTGCTCGCATGGATCCCTCAATTTCAGCCTGAAGACAGCCCAAATTAAGCCACAAGTTTGATGGTTGCTTATCAACATTATCATCCAGTAGGTAACATTGGTGTTGTCCATGTGATGGTTTCTCAAGGATCTCTGGACTGTGAAAATTCTATTAATATAGGTTGGTTCTCATTTGGAAATTACAACGCTGTTGGTGCTTTATCATTTGCTAATGAAGTGAAACCATACTCCCATGGAAGTAGTTTCTGAGTGTGACTGTATGACTGGTAGAGAAATTCTTGAGTCCAACAAGCCCACACTTACCAATGGTCTATGGCAAGTAAAGGTGTGCTGTACATGCCTTTGGATAATGGCATCAATATTTTGACAGGAGGATTCAGGTTTACCTATGTAAATCACCAAGATCACTTTATTTCTAGTCCTCAGTTGCAAAAGAATATGTTAATACTGGGGTTGCCTAGCTATTAATAGTTATTTTTTTCTTTTGATTTGAGTCCTTATTTGAGTTCCACTTTTACTCCACCAAAGTACTTGTTCCTGAATAACAATTTTCTTCTTCTTCTTCTTCTTCAAAAATACCAGGCACAGTCAATCAAAATTATAAAAACATTGACTGGTATTATGTAACATATATAAGTTTTAATCAAAAACCTAAGTTAAATATCAGTGTAGTATGTATGCTGCTCATAATATTGAGGGTTTTTTTAAAAAAAATTGCAGCTCTGATGGCATTATTTCAGAGGGCTGCAGCTGATTGTAACATTTCATAAAATTCCATATCATTATTCTCAATGCCCCCATGATTATGGGGACCACTTAAATGTGTTTAATTCACAGCAGAGTTATTTCTGTTGCCAGATTTCTGTATTTTGTGTCTAGCTTTGTAGTCTGTCCACGCAATCTTTGAACATTCACATTTTAGGTGTGACACAGTTTCATTTGCTGTTTACAGAAATTCCTTGAATTTTAACTTTTATGACATTGGTTTGGAGTGAATGTCCTTGTGCAGCAAATATCACACCTTCAGTTTCTTTCTTGCTGGTCCCCAGTTTTAGCCATGTCCAAGTTAAATTATTGGTGTTGGTGTTGTGGGTAGTAGTAGTTGTTGTTATATATTTGTACCCCACCATTCAACCAGGTTCAGATCCAGGGTTTTGGAGGTTAGTAAGCTAGCCTGAAAAATATGGCTTTTATCCAGCTTCAGTTCCACCTGCACTTTTTAATTTGTTGAATTCAAATGGGCATAGGAATATTTACATATCTATAAGTAGATTTCTCTTTTTCCATGACTTTTAAGTAGGATATGGACGGTCTACTAACAAATGTGCAAATATGAACTGAATCAGGGGTGTTTTGTGATTGCAGGTTGAATATGGCATAGAGTAAAAAGCTGTCTTTCTCTACCCTACAGAGAAAGAATCTTTCTTTCTTTTTCTTTCTTTCTTTCTTTCTGATGGAAATTTAGAAAAGCAGAATTGACACCATGACTCGTTTTTAAATTTGCTCAGCAGACTTCTGTAAGGGACCATTCCAGAGGATTTTGAATGTATTAACAGTATCTACCACACTGACCCCTGTCCCCATGCTAATTAACTCTTTCAGAGAGCTCTTCAGTGATAAGACAGGATTTTGCCTCTGTAGAAGCCATGTTGATTCTTCTTCTGCAAAAATTGTTCTGTATCTGTGATAAATGATAATTTGATTTTAATAATGCCTCCCACTAGTTTTCCTAGAATAGATATTAAGCTAAGTGCCTTATAATTTCTTAGATCTCTCTCCTGGAGACTCCCTCCTCCTCTCCTCCTTCCCCTCCCTCTCCTTCTACTGGTATAATGTTCATTTTCCACTTCTCTGGTACAGAGGCCAATCTTAGGAACACATTACATATTTTTGTTAGAAAAACAGCAGTTTCACATAGGACATTTTAAATAATTCTGAGATGAAAACAGCTAGACTTGCTGGTTTATTTGTTTTCAGTTTGTCAGGTCTAAAACCTCAGTATTTGCTACCATTTGCCCCAGTTCCCTGAAAATATCAGTTTAGGCACAGCTGTCTGCCCTACTGTTTCTTCATTGGAGATAGATATAAGTCAGTCATTTAACTTCTCTCCTATTTCTTTATCCTCCTTTAACTCTTTTTAAACTCTGTTCTCATCCAATAGGCTAACTATCCCTGCAGTTTGTGGTCTATTTCAGATTTATTTAAAGAATACTGTTATTGTTGATTTTAATTCTATTAATGACATATTCTTCTCAAAATCCTTTTGCGTGTCCCTTATTCTCGGACTGCATTTCCTTTATGCGAGGTTCTGTTCCTTTTTCTCTTTCACATTTGGAAAAAAAAATCCATTCCTGAAGGAAGCCTCCTTAGCTCTAGCCTCCTTGGCTCAATAGGTAGTTTGACATGGTCACTGCTCTCTTGCTGTGTTGTACATGCCACTGCTGCTGACCACTTGGGCTTCACAATTGCCTGACTTTGGTGTATATGCTAGTTTAGCTTCTATTATTTTGGTTCTAAGCAAACCCTAAACATTCTGAAGACATTCAACCTTTTGACTTTCACTTTAGACCTCCTTTTTTCTTTTCTTTTCTACCAATCTGTTCTTTTCTTCCTTTGTAAAGCCTATTGTGACTCTGTTAGACTTCCTTGACTATTTTTCTATTGGCACATAAACCCTCACCTTTCTTTCTAGGTTCTGGATTCCATTTTGGATGAAGTCAATGGACATCTCCCTTCATAGCTAACTGTTCTAGGGTATAATCACTTAGGATAATGAGATGTTTTATCTTGTGTCTTGATTGGAATGTGCATTTATCTAGTCAATGTGAGAGCAATTGAAATTACCCATTACTTCTCACTTGGATTTCTTTCTCCGTTTCAACATCGTGTTGAGCATTTGGGTCAGGGGAAAGTAGCTAATGTGGCCATTTTTCAGGGCACCATCAGAAATCTCATGGAATTACTATGATCATCTGATTCTTCAAGTGGAGAGAAAAGTCTCAGAGTAAGCAGCACCCAAGGAAAGTAAAGTTTGTTTTTTCTCTCTGCAGTAATTTTAACACCTTGTCATTGTTCTCTCCTATTTCCATCTGGCACCAGGATTCACTTACTCAGCTAATGCTGTGGAACATCAGAACACAGAGAGACCAGGAGCAAGGGGAGGAGACTGGGGAGATAGCTTGTGGATGTTTGGACCCATCATGCATTTTAAAGGAAGGCAGAAAGTGACCTATAGCCAGTTCCCATAATCAGCTGTTCCAGAAGCAATTCCACTTCCTCACCTGCCCACTAGTCCTTGTCTTTCCCACTCTTTTGACATCACAAGGATCTGTCACTGATTTTGAATTTCATAAGAAGAGGATGATGCTAATCTGACAACCCTAACAAAAGCAAGTCCATAGGACTAAATTACTTTTCAGCCAAGGTCAAGCAGAGTGATGCTGTGTTGGAATCTTCTACCTTTTCCAGGTTCTACCTTGTTTAACTCTAAACTCCTCTTTGTCATTCTCACAAAGCTTGTATCTAGGAGGCACCATATATGGTTCCATTATGGTAATCTCCCCCTCCATGACCACTATCTCTATGTTCTTTGTTGAAACCATGCACTCTAGTTATTTCATCTTCACTTGAACGCTTCATGTAAACACATACACATGGTGTTGCTCTCCGCTGCCTTCGTACATGTGTCTCTGATCCTTTGGCCACTTTGGCTGGCTGTCATGTTTTATTGTATCCTTTCATCCTATTTTCATTTTAGCTCAATTTGTACAATCCAAAACAATTTTCCCCCTCCCCCAAGAATGATTTTACTCAATCTGGAAACTCACCAGGTCTTTGTGGCTTTCCTCACGGTTACAAGATGGACGTTTATGTAACAGCTTGTTTCCAAAGAAAGCGCTGTCCATTCAGTAGCTTAAAGCAGCAGTCTTATTAAGTAGAGAACTAAACTCAATGAATACAGTCAAAATCATTTAGGCTGTACAGTTCTTCAACTCCATGACTGTTAAAGTTCCAAAACAACTACTTGATTCCAATATAATCTCTATCAATAGTTTAATCTAATTTCCCCTATGATCACTTGATGTTGTCATTTTCAGAACTAGCGGAGGGGGGGCAGTTTTGGCTAAGTATCTCTATTTAGCCACCATAACCACCATAATTATATCACACTTATTTATGGCTGGAGGCATTTCTGAATAATGATTAGCAGCACTTATGAGTGTGGTGGCAGCAGACATATTCTTCTGTATAATTTTATATTTATTATGAATACTTGTATCCAGCTCTGCCAACCCAATTTCAAAATTGTACTTTAAAAATCCCTGTAAAACAACACAAACACAACACTGGTTGTGCAGTTTGGGAGTTGTTGGACAAAGCATTGCTTCTGGGTCTAGAAATGAAAATTTTATTTATTTATTCTTTGGCCTTTGTCCATTCTACAATGTTATTAGATGCAACATGGCAAGGAAACAAAAAGTTCACAGCCACTTCACAGAAATCTTGGATTCATTATTCTGCTAAATGCTGCAGGCCTGCAAGGTGTTTATGGAAATCATTCATTAGCATAACAACAAAACCTATTAGAGACACTTGAGAGAATTTAAAGTTAGGAATTAATAACTGGTGCAGAAGACTGATTAAATGGTAGTTTCTTCAAAAGTTCTTCAAGATGAGAAAGAAACAGGATATATTCCATGTTGCACAATATGGAGCCACAAGCCATTTTCCAACATCTATTTGCTGCACTTTCGGAGCATTTGTATGACATAAGTAAGTCCCTGCTAAGGTTGTGACCACAATGACAAAAAATACAGAAAATGCTATGGGGTTGGGACAGGCTGAGTCATGTTTTTCCCTTTTACCAGACGACATAAACAAAAATCCAAATCAGCCTGAAACTTTTCCACCTCCATCTGTAGTTTTTTTCCTCCATCACTGGGGCTTCTGCTTTTTTTGGCATCAGATTCTCACCAGTTCAAGAAGTGTGACCATTTGAACCAATGCAGAAAAATGTGATGCTGGTGATTGGTTCAATGGTGCAGTGGCTGGAGAGAGGCAAAGAAAGTGGAAGTGAATGGGAAATTGTTTCTTCTGACTGGCAGAGTTGTGGAGAGATGTTGATAGTGTGTTTTGAAAGTTCATTTTTAAAAAGCCAGCCAGAATTAGGGATCATGGAAAGAGGGGGCATAAAGATCTTTGCAGATAATTTTTCTTTTTCTTTTAAACAGCTTGGTGCTAGCACTCATGTACTAGGGCACCTAGACAGAAAAAAAGAAAGAGAGAGCGAAAGAAGGAAATTGCTATTGTGCCTTGTTTACAGCTTATTCAGTAACTTTCCTATAGCTTCTACTCCTACAGGGCTACAGGAGACGTATGCTAGCAAGCTGAAAAGAAGGCTGTTTAGCCAATCTCTTCCTCATTCTGTATGGCCAGTTAACATGAACAGACTCAGAGAAACCCAAATTCCCTACTGCAATTTCACAGTGAATGAATTCACATTTTTCTTGCACCTGAAATTCTGTGAAACTGTCCACATCCATATTTTCTTGTTCTGGCTGATTTTGATTAGTTGGGCTAAGAAAGTAAAGAATAATTTTGGTATAATATTAATAGTACCTAATGCATTATAGATTTTTGCCTGTGTTAATCTCCCAAGTATTGGTGATCAAACCAGATACAAAAACAAATACATCGATAATACACTGTCCAGCTGGCTGTAGATTCAAATTCACCAAGGTGGAGGCAGAATTCCAGATGCTCAGAGCAGCTGAGTTTTGTTTTGCTAATCTTTTCAGTCCAACGAAATGGAAATTGAATCATGGTGGAGACTGGAAACTGAGTAATAAGAATGTTCAGAATATTGAGCCTCCCAAGATTTTCAGTGTGATGTGAAATGCATTATTCAGTAGGCGAAAATGTCTGCCATGTGGTAAGCTGTGGTTCAGGATGTATGTACACTTCTCTTATTTTCCCAAGATTTTTCTTCCCTGCACAGGGCCGGCTGGATCTCATCTATTTGAAGTCACCTTCAAAAAGGTCACTTTGACAACTGTCCTTCTGCCCGCAAATGTCAAGCCTGTGTTGTGTTTCTCATTAAAGGTCACAAGGAAAACTTTCAAAGTGGAAGAGGTTGAAATCATTCCTCATTAGCTATTTAAAATGCTTTAAACATTTAAATCACACTGAGTGTCTAAAAAATGAGAAGCAACACATCGTTTCCAATGTTCACTAATTCATAAACAGGAGGAAGGGAGAAATGCTATGTCTCTGTGGACACAATGCAAATTACTCTTGATGGGCAAATAAATAACATCTGGTCGTTCACATTCTGAACATTTTACCAATGGTTAGGAAATGAGAACCAAAAACAAAACAAAACAAAAAATTAGGCTCAGAGAAATGTGCAGTTTACAGAACTGGAACAGAAGGAAATTTATTCACTGTCTATCTTACAACAGCAGTACAGTATTTTACAGTTAGGTTCAGTTGAAGATTTCTTTTATGTTCTACTTTAATACATCATCTAAAGTCTAATCCAAACACAACTAACAAGCATTAAAATATTGTCTGTAAAATTGTTTCCTACACAAAATATTGAACTCTCTAAAAATAAACAATTGAGCAGGATTTTAAAAGCATATGTGCCTTAGGCCCAAAATGTCCATTTCACAGCATTGTTCGTCATTACGTACATAGTGCAGAAATAATTTTTCCCCAGAGACTATATATGCACATATGCTTGCTTTAATTACACCATAACATTGGCTTTAATTGGGGGGGGGGGGGACCATATGCCTCATCCATTTGGACTGGAGATATCAGTGTGTTTTTCCTGACATAATATTTGAAAATTCCTCTAAGGTTTCTTGCTGAGGAGAAACAACTGAGGAAAGCTGAGAGAAACACAGCTGGTTACATTTCTTGCTGGTCACTTAGATACAGTGACATTCAGTGTTTGGGCAATAATTGTGTCATCTTTACGCATTTTAACACCAACACTAATATGTTATGGGAGGAATGTAATAGTTACTATTTATGCAATGTCCCTAAAGCATTGCTTTTAAAGAGTCATACATGGACTACATTCACTGTAATGTGAGAGGATAAGTAATCACACAATGGAGCACAATGTTCCCCCCAAATCGTGTTTGGAAGGTCTCCCAAAAGCTCCAGAGCTGATTTGGCAAGACTAGGGGGGTTGCGGGAGGGGGAATCTGTTCTGCCAGAAGTGTCTGTTCTTCTGCTAGACAGGCAGCATGGGAATACAATCATTGCCATTTGAAACAAGATTTAGCCTAATCATTTTGAGGGAAATTTGGAAGTCTTTGGTGAGATAAGCACTGAGGAGAAAAAAGGATTCTGTAAATCTAGTAAGGAGAAAAACTTGAAATTATAAAGGACAGGCAAGAAGCAAATGGAAAAGGTGACAGATATAGGATTAGAATTCTGAATGATGCTTTTCAGTGACTGTCATGTCACTAAGACAAAGAGAACTACTACTACAACCAATGCAAAGAACGACAAAAGAGGAAAAGAAAATATATCTTACAGAAGATCCAAGAAATCTAAGGGAAATTCAAGCTTGGATTAAGATTGCTGAATGGCCAACAGGGAAGCACACTATATGACCAGGAGAAAATAAAGAGAAGGTAGAAACAGTATACTGAGGACCTATACAGAAGAGATGAAAAGATGCTAAATTCCTTCAAAGAGGAATCTTATGACAAAGAACCTGCAGTTCTAGAAAGTGAACGCTGCTCTGAAAGCACTAGGAAGAAATAAATCACCAGGGTAGATGGAGTACCAATACCAATAGAACTGTTTCAAGCCACAGAGACTGAATCTGTCAATATCTTAATAAAAATATACCAGCAAATATGAGAAACAAAACAATGGCCCACAGACTGGCAAAGTTTAATATACATTCCAGTCCCTGAGAAAGAAGATGCCATTGAGTGCAATAACTATAGGACCACTACAAGATTCTCTGGAAAAGACAATAATGCTGGGAAAGGTTGAAGTTGGCAGGAAGACCAAATATGAGATGGATCGACTTTTCTAAAGGAATCCACAGCCTTTAGTTTACAAATGCTGATCAGGGCTGCTGAGGATAGGACATTTTGGAGATTTCTGATTGATGGGGTCTCCATAAGTCATAGGTGACTTGATGGCACATAATAACAATAAGGAAGTCTAGGAAAATTTATCAGGAGAGTTCTGCACCCACAATATTCCACATTCTATTCTTTCTAGTTACTCTTTAAATCTT
Organism: Intellagama lesueurii; assembly: GCA_037013535.1. NCBI lineage: Eukaryota > Metazoa > Chordata > Lepidosauria > Squamata > Agamidae > Intellagama > Intellagama lesueurii. The sequence goes on from JBAJHW010000003.1 coordinate 242,519,760, forward strand.
TTCAACACATTCACAAACATACTGTGGGCATAACTATCTGCTGCTAGTGATCCAAGCTCTTCCCTCATTAAATTCTCCATGTAACCTTTGTTTGAGATGCAGCAATAAGAAAGCATGACAAAGCCCATCACACATTTTGTAAAGGTCTCAAGTCAACTTCAGCAAGTATATATTGGAAATTGTAGCAATTATCACAATTGCCTGCATGTATACCAGCAACCCCAGAAAAGATGGGCAAATCCCTCAGTTTCACTTTTTCTCCAACTTTGTGAATTCCAATTGATTCTGATTTGGAAAAAAACAAAAACAAATGGAAATGACTCACTCCCATCCCTAGGAGAAAGACAAATCTGTCAATTTCACTTCCACCCCTATTAGAATTCTGCAAATGTTTATAAATCAACAGAAATGAAATTGCCACCCATCACTATACACATTTACAAAAGAAAGGGGACAGAATCTCTGAAACAGTTTTCAGAATGCATTGTGAAGTGCTGCTAATGTTTAGAGGCTGCAGCTAAAATCAACGGAGGGATGGGGAAATCTCTGTTTTCCGTTCTCCTGAACTCAGCTTTTTAAAACTGCAAGTATCCCCCACCCCAGCTACATTTTAAATGTGAAGAAACTGGAGAATAATAGGAAATTTTACCTAAAGTGAACTGAAACAAGATTCTCAGGATTTCTGTGTAAAATTCTAATCACCTGGTGCTAAATTTTACTTTCACCAGTGCCTCTTCCAAATGAAATGCCACACACCCAAATGGCCTTTTGTTGCTTGGTACCAGAAGGACATGCATTTTGCTGGGATATGTAACCAAACAACCCCAGTTCTGGTTTTTGTTTTTCTAAGGAAGATACAAGAAAGACACTTCTCTTTAAGGAACATTTCTAGAAAAAGAAATCAACTCCCCTGATGGGGCTTCTCTGCAGCAACTGTTTTAGTTGTGGTTTCATTTTATTTCATTCATTCATTCATTCATAATATTTTTAGCCCACCTTTCTCCTTAAAACAACCCTGAAAAGGATGTTTTAGGTCTTTTGAGGGCTTATTGAAAATTTCTGGCCCAGAAGGTCTCACAGTGGATGTGAATTTCAATGAAGTACTGTGGTGTTAAATCCAGTTATATCAATCTGAAGGGAATTTGGATGGTTGCAGATCAATGTTCAATCCATTTATTATGTATGATCAACACATCAGGCAAGATGGTTGCAGATCTATTTGAACAGGAATTATATGAGGTCTTACCCCACTTTGAGCTTGTAGCCCACTGAGAAATTAGTATCAGAAAGGGTATAAGTCCAACTGGTAAGCAAAATGACAACATTGATGCCATCTTGAGTGAGCTGAAAAATCCAGAGATCTGTAGAAAGAATCACACAAGGCTTCAGCACGTTAAAACAAAAGTGGATTTTCTGCTCCATCAGAGACACAGCCCAAATACTCTCTGTGTTCATAGTGTTGAACCTATAACTATGACGACAAAACTGAGATAATGGGAGGTTCTTTGAGCCATTAAAAGAATTGTTCGGGGTTTTTTACATGGCTTAATACTGATACAGTCAACCCTCGACTTACAAACTTAATCCGTTCCGGAAGGAAGTTTGTAAGTCGAAAAGTTCGTAAGTCGAATCAGCATTTCCCATAGGAATGCATTGAAAACCAATCAATCCGTTCCGGCTGTTTTTGGTTCTTAGGTCGAGGGGCGGTTTGTAACTCGAACCATTAGTTCCCATAGGAACTAATGCAAAGCCGGTTAATCCGTTCCTACCACTAGGGGCAGAATTTTTTTTTCTTTTTTTCCCTTTTAACCTAAGATGACTTAGGTTAAAAAAAAAGGGTTTTTTTCGGTTTGTAACTCGAATCTAAGTTCGCAAGTCGAGTCAATATTTTTCTATCAGAGCGGTTCGTAAGTCGAAATGTTCGTAACTAGGGCCGTTTGTAAGTCGAGGGTTGACTGTAGAATTAGACAACACCAGCAAAGATAAATCAGTCGCTGCATTTAACACATTGATGGCTTCAATGTGGATTAAAAATGGATCACCAATGAATCACAGCCAGTCATCTGCACCTTTTCTGTTGCCATCATAAAAGCAATGCAACAATAAAGATTAATTGATTCAAGCAATTAGATGTACCTGAGCATCACAAATGGGAAACGTTATTTCTTTGGACAATATAATCCAGAATCCTACGGGCAGAGGTCATACTGACTATGGGATTCTGGATGTTGTGATCCAAACAAGTAACTTTCCCTATCTCTGTGTGGATTCTGGAAGTCTCAAGAAGGCGACTTGTTTTGTAGTAACTGCACTGTGGGAATCAAGGGCTGCCTGAAGCTTTATTAAGCTATCAGGTAGTCACCAGAAATGAACAGCAATAGATTTTGTGAATTTTGACACTCTACTAGCAGTTCTCAAATTATAAATTGGGGCCCTCCATTAAACTATGGTGAGTCTCCAGATTGCCTATTAGTATCAAAGTTGCAACAGAGCCAATATGGAGAGTTCATTTTCTGCTATAGTTCTGAAACAAAACAGACCTCAAGTAAGGAAAGAATCCATTGGTGCCCCTACTGATATAATAGTCTGGTGTCTTGTTGCTTTCCAGATTTAGAAGATCAGTTAAGTTTTCTTTTCTGTGGAAATCAAAGACAACTTGTAGATGTGAAAATTCCAAGAATGATTTCACCATTCTGTTCAGAAAGACTCCATATGCATGAATGGTTATTCTCATGACACTGCCCTCTTTATTGACATGAATGGCTAATTTCTTCATACAAACAAGAACTGTGTGTACATTGAGACACATAAAGGTATGACAGATGAATTTATTGTCACTCACCTGTGAAAATCTAGCCAGTTACTTAGCTGCAATCCAGTTTTCAGGTTTTATGTTTATATGCTAATCATAAATTTTGAAATCAGTTCTGTTGTTTTTATAGTGACAATGTACAAAATTTGAGATACTGTGCTTGGTAAGATTAGAAGAAGGCAATCTGATATCCTCAGAGTTTAGGCATGTTACAAAAATGTTGCAAAAAAAGGACTGCAGTTTCCAAAGGCCAAATAGGCTGAGAGATGCAGAATTGCAAAAAGTAACTTTTGCAAGGTCTGTGCAAATGGCACCATTTGGAGTGGATTGTGAATGCTAAAATTGCAGCACACAATGTAATTGTGTCAAACTCTTTACAAGATGTGTTGGCCTAATCTAACAATTAGTTTCATCTAAAGTACGCCTACTAAATCAGTGGGAAACTGAAGACTTTTTCCATTTTCCCATTGATTCAATGGATCTGCTCTAGTTGGGACTAACAACTGAACACAGGCTTTACATTTTGGCTAGCCAGACTTAATAACAGTATTAGATCAAACTGTGTGCAATCAAGAAGCACATATTTTTGCTTGCATTGAATCGGCACTCATTACAACAGGGAAATCAAACAGTTTTCTTGTTTTGAGCTCTTTGGACTGAACGTAGAGTTTGCTTCTTTGTGATAAATAGTTTTGGCTACATTCAGTTTTTGTCCCAAACAGAAAACACACATTGAAATACAAGGGAGGACTTAGTTTCATATATTTCAGTGGGTGTGTTTTAATTGAGAGTGAAATTAGATTTTATGCCTTGGATTTTACAGATTTGCAAGAGAAGAACTTTTACGGAAGAATTAGACCTGGCCAAATAATCCAGCAGATTCTGACACAGATATTGTTCTGTTATTGTGATCTGTTACCTGAAGCCACCTTCTCTCTGGTTCTTGATTAGTGGCTTGATATAAAAACTTTTGTGCAAACAAGCCAAGAGTTTAAGACTGGGAATGCCAATGAACAGCCCATTAAAAGCAAAGGACCAAATTTCTATTGTAGAGATTAGTAAAAGCAAGAGGCATCATGTCCATTTTGATGCCTGCTCAGTGTACCTCCAATTTATACCCTTGGTTCCTAACATAACATTTTCTGGAGAATTCAATACCTTTGATTATCTGAGATCACGGGCAGTGATTCTGCTAGAGTTGGGCCTCAGGGCTGAATTCCAGGGCTACACAGCCCAGGGCTCTAAGCTCCCTATCAAATATTACCCAGGAAACTAGTGGGTGCTGATGACCACAGCTTCCCTTCCTTCTTGTTCTTAAAACTGTTTCATGGACAAGATTCATCCAGGTGAGCATATCTTTACAAAGGCTTGTTTTATTTTACTCTGTCAATATATTGTCCTCTGCATGACAAAATGATGTTTGTTCCCAAGCGAATGAGTTTAGCAGTACACCTATGGGTAAAGCAAAGCCTTCCAATACTATTTTTGTAGCTCTGGGAACCCTGCTCAGGTTCCCCTGAAAATGTCTTTTCTTTCTTCTAGAAGCCTCTAGGAGTAGCAAATTTGCTCTAGTGTGCAGCTCACCAGTCCAGTCCCTTATATTTTTTAAAAAACCCAAAACCAAACATAGAATTCCATGGAACAGAAGTGGCTACTCCCCCCCCCCAAAAAAAATATAGGACTGGCAGATGGTCTTTTCCTCCTGGTTTGTGCTAACATACTAGGAATGTAGAACCAGTTGTACAGCATAGAATGGGGTAGGAGGAGCGGTGGGGGGTGAAATGAAAAGACAGAACATAGTTATCAAAGCTGGAAGGATGGTATAAAAACCTTAACTCCAGGGTTTACCGTTATCTAGTGTACCTCTGAACACGGGCAAAAAAAGTGGAGGAGGAGTCCATGAAAATAAATGGTCAGGTTTTTCATGTCTTTAAGAATAATTCTAAAGTATATATTCTCCTTCTTCTTCAAGATGATGATAATGTTTCTTTTCAGGATAACAAATATAACGAGAACGGAACTGGTTTGACTAATTCTCTTATATGTCCCCATAGGCTGGTAAACCAAGGCAAAAAAAAAATCAAAACAAATTGTCTGTGTATTAATTCAGAGAAACATTCTTCCCCTGCTCCCATCAATGAAATTAAAGCTGTTTTAAGAGCTTTGGCTGCAATCCTGCACACGGTTGGGCTGATGAAATCCCATTGATCTCAATGGGAAGGTCAGAGCAATCCTGAGGAAGGCTATTAGAAAAGAGAATCCATGGTGCTTACCAAAGCAAATACACAGTCTGTCATCTCACTGCAGTCAGGGCATGATGTTCGGGTGACTTTAAAGTAGTTCTCTTAACTTCCCACCTCTTACTTTGGCATGGGGAGAAAATGTCCTCACTAGGCCGATTTCAGGGCCAAGTCAGGGAATAGCGTAGTGAAGCAAGGGCTTGTAGGTTTGAAGGGCTGGGATTAATTAACAGGGATGGAAACATCATCTGCCATACCACCCAGGTATACTTTTGCCCTCTGAGTATAATTACAAACCTCAACAGTCCAGAGAAGGAGGGGTGGAATTAATTTTCACAGCTACAACACAGTATTGTAAGCCGTCCCATTTGGGGGTTAGCCTGGCCTTGAATGGGTAACTGAAACTCATTAGCTTTACAAAATATCTGTTCCTGGTAAACTCTGCTAGAACTGATTATGCTGCTTGCATTTTTGGACTCTTCGTGGTGCTATTACAGCACTAGTATGGAAAGGAGGGGGGAGGCTTAGAATGTTGTGGATTCACAGCCTCCACCAACATTTCTGGTTCTGCTGCAGGTTGGCCACCACTGGAGATACGGCAACAGCAGTAAAGTTCTGCTTCTGATATCAACTTTTTCTTTCCAACCACACACACGTCACTCTCTACAAGCAGAGAGGAAGGTCTGCACCATCACCTGCCCCTCCCCATCATGCCTTTCTAAAGAGACAGGGTCAGTCTCCTAGGAAACAGCTTCCTCACAGTTTGTAGGATTGAAACCTTTAATTCTTCATATTTTAAATGTTGTCATGGACACATTGATGTTTTCCACCATAATATCCATATCCTTAATATTGATTTCGTTATTTCATTTTGTTCAAGCGAATTTTGAATTATTGGTTTTAACTCAGAAGACCCACTATATTCAGTCCTGACTTCTGAATTCAACTCATCTTGGTTCTCATCCCCTTAGTTGCTCACCCCATCTTCTTCTCTTTTTCTGTATGCTTTGTTTAGCATTTGTATCTCTTCTTGATAACCTTCTTTCTCCATATGTTGTTTTTTACTGTTCTGCCTGTGAGCTTCCACAGTATCAGGAATGGATATGTTGATATCACTGTCAGGATTGTGTGATGGTATGAAAAGTGAATAGGAAGCTGTTTCCCCTAAATCACATGAGACAAATCTATTTTCTTTCCGGGAGTAACGCAGTGATGGAGATCTGACTTGGGTAGATGACTGGCTGATATTACTGATGATTGATACAGTGTCCATGGCTTCTTCATTGTCACAAATTTCAAGCACCTCTAAATGAATTTTCACACTTGTGTCAGCAAATGTGGTTGGAGAATCTTCAGGGTTTGGCTCATGACCTACACTCTTGGAACGATAGACTTCAATTTTCTTCGATGTGGGTGTAATTTTCTGTCCTTCTGTGCTTACCTCATACGTTGACAAAGAGAGAGTTTTTCCTGTGGGTGCATGAAGAGATACAGTCCCTTGAAATGCACATAAAGGAATAGCTAAGGCACCGCCTGAACGCTGGAAAGAAAGAAAATTGGTATTATTTCATGTTGCTTCCATAAGTCAAGAATCCATTGTCCACAAGCCAATTATGCCACACACATTATTTTCATTGCTGTGTACAGAATACTCCCTTGGATGCTTGAATTTAATCAAAAGTATAAAAATACATGTTATACATACACACGTAGACACTCTCTTATACAGAGTCATAGTTCTTTTTTGTTGAACTATAGCAGCAAAATACTCAATTTTCCATGAAGTTTGCCTATAATGTATTTAACAGTTCTCTTCTCAACCCAGTGAGCTGATTCTCATAAAACTGTAGCTCTGTTCTTTTGGTAACTGCCCACCCTCAAGGTACCCCAGTTTTAGGATTTGCAGAAAATATAAGAGATGGTTAACAACATTAATTCATAAATAAGAGAGAATGGAAAATGAAATGCAAACTGGGAGGGAATATAAAAGAAAAAGGGAACACCTTGTTGTTTTCCATCATTGTTGCTGATAAGCAAAGGTCTCATGGATTAACTCTTTGACTCTGTTTGGAGAAAAACCTACACTTCATTTACAGTTACACAGCGGAGATTTGAAGATTTTGCTTCCATGTTAACCACTCAGAAGCTACTTATTACTAGTGAGCATGGGGTGAGGGAAAGATAGACTTGACAAGGTCGCATATCCAGGGGTCCCAAGTTAGACTGCAATCCCACTATCATGGCAGTGATTTTTGGACATTTAAGACTCCACCTCTCCCACTGTTCCCATAAACTTCCCCAGGACCAAAGGGATCTTAAGTAAGCCCAGGAACTGTAGGAGTGGGGAGACTTTTTATTAAGAAAATACTGTTGTGGCTGATGAAGTCACCAGGGTTATACAGCATAACTTTATGCTACTGGATATCAGCCAGTTTGTTTGTGCACTTAAATTAGAAGTTGTAGTTTTGAGAGAAAGATCTTTGTGTTGTTAAGTGACATGTTCTCTCAAGATCAATCCATGTGCTGCAAAGGCAGAAAAGAAAAAGAATAGGTAAAGGGGTAAAACACAATAATCAGAAATGTTGATCCTAGTGACAGTGGAATCCAATCTCATTGGTAGCATGTACGTGAGTAAATATCTAATACTAGTACACATATTACTAGTAGGACACAGTAGGTGATGGCAAGCTTTCCAGATACCATGGACTTTTCTAAAGAGAAATAAATGTCAGCTAAATCAGATCATCCCAAACTCTGTGAAAGTGAACGTGACTAAAGTGAGGCTATTGTACTTTGGACATACCACTAGAAGACAACTCTCATTGGAAAAGGCAGGAATACTATTTATTTCATGTATTTGTTTCATTGTTTGGAAAATTAGAAGGCAGTAGGAAAAGAGAAAGTCCCAAGATAAGATGGATTGACTACATGAGGAAGTCCATGGCCTTTAGTTTGCAAGAAGACTGTTAATGATAGGACCTTTTGGAGGTTAGTAATTCACAGGGTCACCATAAGTGAGAAAGGGCTTGATGGCACATAACACCAACAGTGAACATGCACACACAATATTGCTGTGCTCAGCTACAAATACAAGTTAAGCAGGCACAAACAGAAAGATACTAAACCGAAGGAACTGGAATCAGCTAAAGGACACCAACCAATCTTCCAGTTTTTCAAAACAGGGAAGGCCTTTCTGTACTGTGCTTCAGGCAATAAACTAAACACGGGAATAAACAACATAAATAAGATGAAAACGATTTCAATGTAGGGATTGTGTCTTGTTGCAACTAATGACGAAGAACAGCCATGAGATGTATCATGTGGCTCCAATCTTATGCTTTCAAAACATAGCCAAGTAAAATCACTGTTTGAACCATTAAGTTATAATTTTGCGGAGAAAAGGGTGAGACACATAGTGTTATAACCAAAATGTGTGCCTTATAGAATGCTTGTTATTGTACCTGACCTATTAGAATAAGCAAAATAAAACCACTGAACAGATAATGCCATTATTTGTTGTTTTTATGTGCCGTCAAGTCAGAACTGACTTAAAGCAACCCTAATAGGGCTTTCAAGGTATGTGAGATATTTATTTTCCATGACTGACTGGAGATTCGGACACAGGCCTCCTGAGTCCTAGTCCGTCACTCTATCCACTACACTGCACTGGATATCTCTAATGCCTTTATTAAGGTTAACTAAAAAGTTATACAAAGGTCATATATTCTTTTTTTAAAAAAACCCACAAATATGTGTGTGTTGAAGCAGAGTGGAAATGTCCTGGTATGAGCTATATCATGATTTCAGAAATGGAGCAAATGCATTTCAACGTTGAAATAGAAACATTTCTATCATAACCCTTGAGATTGTAAGTACAGGACTATGAAAGGGTTAGGCAGCCGCTCTTAAGTTTGTACTGTTCCCCGTCAACAACAACACCACCTCTCTGATGTTTGGGCCGCACCTGTCAATTTCAAACCAGCATAAACTCTGGTCAGTCTTCATTATAGTTTACTGAAACAAGCCAGTTTCAAAGTAGAGGTTGTGAAATTGGCTTCTTTCCTAACTATGGCTAATTGAAAGGAGAGAGAAGAGTATGAATCTGAGGCTTATGTATATAATGCTATATATTTGCTCAGTAGCCTTGTGCTATATAATGTTGTGATACATAATATCACACCAAGCATTGCCAATTTTCAGTGTCTTGACTGATGGGAATTGCTCTGTTCCTCCAGGTCTCTAGACAGAGAGACAAATCTGAGGGTGAGTGAACTGGAGGAGAAGGCTTGAGTTTTGTTACGTGAGATGTCTCAAAAGTCTGGGCACCCTTTTTCACCCATTCCTACCTGGTATCAAGGTTCACAGACTTAGAGTGAAGGTATCTGTATGTGTGTTGTGCTTGCTTTCCTCCCAATCCTTGCTTGTCCTGCCTCTGTGTTGTAACAAAACCTCAACCTGTGATATTGAAAGGGTTCTTTACTGTGACATGATGAGGACCCACCCGCCTCCATCTCTGGTTTTGCCCCTGAAATCTCAGGGAATGGGATGCTGCTGGTCCAGGTTATGTCTGACTATCCTTTAAAACAATGGTTCCCAACTTTGGGTCCCCAGATGTTCCTGGACAAACACTTTCAGAAGCCTTCAGCACTAGCTGTGCTGGCCAGGATTTCTGAGAGTTGTAGTCCAAGAACATCTGGGGAACCAAGGTTGGGAACCAGTGCTTTAAAGGCTTGGAAGAAGACAAAGAGTGTTGCCATTTACACCTTTCAATAACATTTAAATTCAGTCTAGATAACAGATGCACTTATTTACAACTCTAGGTATGCAATGCACCCAGGTGCTATAAACAAGTCCTTCCAAATGCCTAGGTTGCAGAAGACAGTCAGAAAATCAAGAAGGCTAGTGAGTCTGGGAGTTCAACAGGAGCAGAAGAGAGAGGGGGCTCCGATTCTCTGCCTGTGGTCAGGAAGTATGTAAGAATGGGCTGATCAGGCATAGCCTAAGCCTAGGGCAAGGTAGTGTCCCATTTGCCTTAATGGATCAGTTGCCACTGAATACAAAGAAGCATTCAAATGGAACAGTGAACAGGCAGACTTAATGGTCGCCAATAAAATGCTGTAAAATCTACTGTGGCGCAGTGACAAATCTATCTAAACAGACAATCCTGTAAAGCCTGTTTGAAGAGGGCCATGACCTTGAATTTGGCAGCAGCCTCCATAATATGGAACCTGGAATGAACCCACTTCAGTTCATGCAGCTGCACAGCCACATCACTGTACTGGGCATAAAACACCTAATGCTACATATGGATTGCTTTTAGAAGGTTCCAATATTGTCTGTGAAGTTCAGTCAACCAGTGAAGCTTGTGACTGATGAGTCAGATAGGATTGAACTATATTGAATTGCATTGGGTCTTAGGATTTATAACCCAAAGTAAGACCAAACTCCGGGAGGCAGTGGAAGACAGGAGGGCCTGGCATGCTCTGGTCCATGGGGTCACGAAGAGTCGGACACGACTAAACTACTAAACAACAACAACAACAACAACAAAGCCCAGTAAAATCAGAGGGGCCTACTTCTGAATAAACATGGTTAATTGGCTTGTTTCAGACTCTTACAGAGAAGAGTCTAGTATGATATGTGTTAAGAGTGACCCTTGCACACTTCATGGAGATAATAGAACATACCAATTTCCTTAAAAGGTTCTTCATAAGGTAGACCCAATAAATTTTGTGGCTTGAGACAAAGAAGAAGATCATAGAATCGTGGAATCATTAAGTTGGAAGGGGCCTATAAGGCCATTGAGTCCAAACTCCTGCTCAGTGAAGAAGTACAAAGCAAAGGATATCTGCCAGGTGGTTGTCTAAATTTCTCTTGAGTGCTTCCAGTGTTGGAGCACTCACCACCTCTTGGGTAAATGGTTCCATTGCTATACTGCTCTAACAGTTAGGAAGTTTTTCCTGATATCCAACCAAAATCTGGCTTCCTTCTCCTTCTTTTCCATCACTATTTTCCACTATGTTTGCTCTCTCCACAGCATTGTCCTCCTCTGCCTTCCCTTATTGCTCTGTCTCCTCCAGTGCCTCCATTGACAGCAGCTGCTGCTCAAGAGTTCTGTCAATATATATTTCTTCTTCCTTTATAGCCTTAAGTGTGGCTACTCGCTGCAGTTCTCTCACTTTTTCTTCTAACAGTGCCACCAGTTTACACTTGTTGCATGTGTACACCATGTTACACTCAGGCACAAAGACAAACATTGCACAAACTTTGCAGGTCACCACAACTAAAGTGCCTCTTCCCTCCATAATCCCTGTTGCCCTTTTGCTTTGATCTGTTTGTCTATGAATGCCCTTTCCTTTATTTTGTTAGCCTGAACATAGCTGGGAAAGTCCACTAATACATAATTCTCTGTCTTTGTCTCCTTGGTCTCTCCCTTTCTTTTGTCCCTTCCTCCAGCAGACCTTTCCTTCCTATCTCTCCCCCATCAAACTCCTGCTAGCTGTCCTTGACTTTGAGCACTCTGGGTTTCCCTTAGCTTTATCCTTCAGCTGTGCTTTGTTAGGAGTCAGCAATCAAAAAAGATGCCTCCATTCTACATACAGAAGCTAGCTGGACTGCCAGATGAATTTTACCTCTACATTGGCTACATGATAATGTTTACTACCACACCTGAGAGCAGTAGGTTAGTTTATGGGGCATGGAGCAGTGCTTTGTTCTCTAGCAGGAGAACTAACCAATGGTCCCAGGAGGTACAGCTGGGGTTTTGCCACTGTTGCCCTCCAGTGTCTGTCATTTGAGATGACTGCCTCACTGTAATTAATGATAGGGCTGAAGATTTTCCTTAGTGCATCTTAATGATGTTTCCCCTCACAATGGAGATTGGTAAGTCAGGTAGCAAAGAAGTTTTGAAATTCACTTCCAAATTATCCATGTGAGACATGTATGGTAGAGAGCCCTGGGTGACCAGCAATGCTGTCAAGATTCCAGCTGTGAATGTGGAGGAGTAGTTCTCTGCATTCATGTATAACCTGGTTCATTAGTCTAAAATTCATTAAGTTCATCTGAAATACATAGAAAATGTAAGTAAATTAAGAAAGAGTAACATTTACTGAGTCCAAGATGAGATCATAGCTTCAGGCTTGTCCATTTAGATTCTGGAAGATAGGACCATATCTCACAGGCAACATGAGGATTCTTGAGATTGATCAAAGAGAGCAAATTCTTTCTCAGCAGAGTAGAAATCTGTAATTGCTTTGGATCTCATTTCTTCTCATACTTTGACACCATTTCCAACTGAGGAATTATGTGTAAGACAGTTCTATATGTGCAGTAGATATTTTCTTCAGTCCTATTCATCTCATCTCTCCTGGTTGCTTCTCTTATCCTCTTTCCTTCTCCCCCCTTCCTATCCTGCCTCCCACACTGTCAAAATTTAAACAGCCATCACAACACTGTCTACCCTATTCTCACACCCACCCACCAGCTGCCTTGCTGCTATTGTTACTGTTTTTGGCCTCTTCTGGGCCATACAAAGTGTGATAGGTAGGGTTGCTAGTCTTTTGGAGAGCCAGTTGAAGGATCACAGAGTTGCTAACTTGGGGGGCTAACTGTAGTCTCAGAGAACTGCTGGCAGAGAGATAACTTTCAGGGCAGGGACTGCTGGAGGAGGAGACTTATTGTGTGTTCATTCCTTCAGGAGGTAGCACAGGAAATCAGCACTGACTGTCCCACCCAAACACATATGCACACATTTTGTTTTGCACTTTCCACTCAAAGACCCACCCCCTGTGACATAACACAGGGACACTCCCTATGTCAAGCTTGGGCCCTGAAATCTATGTAGTTGTTTCCAGCTTGCACATCAACGTGAAGAGGGGAGGGGTAGCAGCATGCATTTTTAGAAGAAGCCTCCTTCATAGTTTGGTGTCAACCGGTAAGGTCTGAACAGGGCTTTACTTTATGACATGAAAAATCTTAGTCCTTCTAAAGGGGGTATGACCAACTTAAAAAGAAAATAGGAGAGAAAGCAGCTCCTGTCATGTCTTAATTTAAAATACTGTAAAAAAAATTAATTATTTTCCCTGTAGCAGATTCTTGCCTTTGTACATTACACCAAAAATGTATTTGTAAAATTAGTTTTTAAAGCATTAGGGCTCCGTATACAATTTCTAACACATTTCTCCTTCCACAGATTATACATCATATTTATTTCTTTAAAAGCATAATTATAAAGACTTTTTTTAAAAAAAGGCATGAGGAATGAAAGTGAGGCAGAATCTTCTTTCTGAGCTCTTGATCAGAACAAAAGACTTTTGATTATATAAATGCATTCAAATGCATCAGGTTAACAATCTATTTGCATTAAGGGTGAAGGAAGCAATTTTCTAAATGGGAAAATCTTTTCTAATGAAAGGCCTCTTTTTATTCACTGATCCTGCCCACCCTGCCACATTTCTTGAGCAGTCTAGTACCACTGTAGCTTAATATATTCTACCAGTCTCATTTTCCAATAGCCGGGAATTTGAATCTGCAGTGCATGGATCAATTATAGTTATTACAGTACATCTATCAGAAGTAGAATCTGAAGCTTAAATCTAGCGCCATGCTGGTAGAAAAATAGTTGTTGCCGTAGTTGAACGATCACACCATTGAGCAAGCGACTGTGAAAGCAGCACTTCAAGTATGTGATCAAAACTGCACAGTCACTTATACAATTAAAATTATGTATGATATCATCCTTGCTCTGATTTTATATCTGCATATCTGCAAACTTTGTGCTAATGTAATGATAGCACTGAATACTGGACTGAAGTGCACCAAAGAGAGGTTCTTAAAAGTATTATCACTATTCCAGCTGGCAAGTGATCATTGTGAGCTTGGATTTGGAATCTACTATAGTGACTTTTTTGTTGTTGTCAGCCCCAGCACACATATTTACTCTGAAATAAATCAAACTGATTTCAAAAGGGCTGACTACAAGAAAGGTGTCGTAGGGAGTGGAACTTAATCTTGTTGGAGCAGAACCATACCATTAATGGCTGAAGTCTAGTCATAAATAGCCGCCCAGAGTGGTCAATTGATCAGATGGGCGGGATATAAATACAATAAATAAATAAATAAATAAAAATAAGTCACAAATGACTCAATGAAACCTATTGAGGAGTTGACTCACTGAATCCCCACTTTTATCCTTCTGAACAGTTAGACCACATTTTCAGGCAGGGTTTTAATAACTACAACAAGACCACATTTTCAGGCAGGGTTTTAATAACTACAACAAAGTCATAAGATGCTCTCCCCCCCCCCCCCGCCAAATCTGTGTGTAAAGTTTTGAATGCTTTTAATTTATTAATGGATTTTTAAAAATTATTATTACATGCTTATTAATTTTTTAATCTGTAATTTATTTTCCTTTTAGATTTGCTTGTTTTAATGTTGTGAGCCATCTTGAGAGCCCTTACTGGGAGAAAGATGTCCTATAAATAATACATAGTAAATAAAGAAAAATATACAGGTTCAACTTATTACTTGATTTCAGCCAATAAGTGTGGACATGCAACAGATAGATCTATATACCTGGATCCCATAGAATCGTTCCACTGCTAAAGAAAGCATGACGGTGGACAAGGAAGTTGATGGTTTGTTTGAGAATGGGCCAATCTTGAGAATTAATTCAGGGAGTAGAAAAGGCTCGTTAGAATAATTGTGTGACAAGAAAAGTAGTGAAGAAGGAGAAGTCAACTTGATGAATAAAATAGGAATTGATAGCTCAATTATGTGATCAAGGAGGTTCTTTACAAATTAGGAGTATACAAGTCTGGGCATATAATAGGTTTTCTCCATTAGTCAAGAAATCAACAAAAGATAGGATCCCTGGTTTTGCATACAGTTATACATTCACAGACATATTTCAGATCACTGGCTGAACATGTGGAAGACCGAAGTCCTGTTTTCCTTTCTCTGCAGGCTCAGTGAATAGGGGCATGCTGTGTGAATAGAACTATTGAAGAGGCGGTTTAAGAGAAAGGATTAAAAAGACAAAATCTGAGTTAAATTTAGGAAGTACCTGTGCATATCTATATTATTAGTTTTTCAATGGATAAAAATGAGTGTATGAAGAAACTGGCTCAGAAATGGAACCGCATTGAAAATAATAAGTCAAAACTAGCTACATGGACTTCCCAATTATTTCAAAAGAACACAAACTACTATATTTTGCACATGCAAAATGTTTCCTATTCACCACATCCTCTGAAAATAAAGAGCTAGTATTCCAAATTAGTAAAAACAAAAATCATACATACAAAGTTCAGCACAACCGCTATCTTCTCTAAAGAGCCTATAATAAATTTGGAGCTGTTTATGGAGTGACAGGAATACAGGAGGCAATGCCAAATGGTATAGAGAGCAGTGAAAAATGCCGAACAATGACAATCTGTCCATATTTATATTTGGAAGCAAAATCACATAGAAAAAAAATCAGAGATGTTTCAAATGACATGTCACAAAAGCTAAATTTACCTCCTGTGACATTTCCATGGGCTTGACTGTTATACAAATGACACTGTGTGGATTTTGCTTTCTGTGCTTTCAGAGTTCCTGTCTGGTTCTTAGCATGCTTTGTTGCCTTTAAAAATGCTTCTAATCCTGGACAGTCCAATGTTTCCAGTTTTAAAAGGGTAAATGGAAAATGATCCTGGAAAACAAATGCCCAAGTATTTCAGGAAATGATTGCAAACAGTTTTAGGACGGAATTAAATGGTTTATTACAGAAGATGCTGTTTCTGATGTGATTTTTATTTTTATTTATTATTATTTTTTGTCTCTTAGGATATTACTCTCTCATGTAACAGAGGAACCTATTATAAGAGGCATCCTCCTGACGGGTAGCATATTTGTAGCAAATGCTGCATTGATTGAACAAATGAAAATAGCAAGTACATATGATGTGAGAGGTGAGCTACTGAAGCCTCAAAGTCTATACATCAGCTGACAAGCAGGTGCTTCTCTGACGTCTTTGTTGTCAATCTGGTGAACCACACTGTAGCTTATTTATCTTAACCTGTATTTATCACCTTGACTCTCCACAAGCTAAGCTCACTGAAGGAGATACAACATTCAGTTCCTCTTGTTTTCTTCCATTTGTTGTGTAGGTTCTGTGTGCGTAACAGAGCTTCTTGAAATAAGTTGCTTGCGGCAGTCAACAGATGAGGTTGTAAGTCAAGAGAAAAATAGGCAGGGCTTCTTAAAGCACAGTGTGGAATTCTCCAGGGTCCTGACAGAACTGGGAAACCTATCTGTATCTAAAGTCATGTAGAAATAAATCTACACCCACACTGTTCAGCAAAAGCATTCAGCTGAGACGCAAGTGTCATCTTGTGGTATTCTCGAAACATTTCTCTTATGTAAAGAGCAAGCAAGTACTGTTCAGTGGGAAATGTGCTCCTTCAAAACCCTTGATCATACTGAGCATACTTTTCTTGTTACATCTGTCTACATGCCTTTCTCTTGACAGCACCTTTGCTTAAAGGAACCAAGTTCATTGGGTGAAAATTATTAATGATGTTTCCCCTACACACCACTTGTCTCTTATCCATTCTGCAAACAATACTCACATAAGGCAATCAATCACTGTAGGTGATGATGACTATGTGTTACCTCTAGTTATTGAAGACAACATGCCTCTCCGTGCCAGTTGCTGGGAAACAGGAGCAGATGGATACCATCACCGCCAACTTTTATTTATAGCTCACCTTTCTCCCAACAGAGGGATACAAGGCAGCTTATAAAATATGTAAAAGACCAATTGCACTTGTGTCCTGCTCTGGGGGCTCCTCCTAGGCAGTTAGTTGTCTATTGTGTAGCCATAATGATAGATTAAATGAAACTTTGGTCTGGTCTAACATTGGTTTTCTTATTTCCTTATGCTTTTATGTCTAGCTGAAAAGGCCACCTGTATGTAGTTAAGTGGTTTTCCCACTAGAAGAGTGGTCTTCTCACTAGAAGAGAGCTCATTGAAGGAAATGTGGAATATACACTAAATATATTAAGAAATAAATTATACTCCATAAGCAAGATATGTTCATTTACAAAACTGAGAGAAGCAGCTGTCTTAAAAGTGAATACAGTTAGGAGAAGAAAATAATCAGTGTTTTTATTCAAGTCATCCATTGGCATAATACTCAACTCAACCATCCTAAAAGAAGAAATATAAGTACAGGTAACTTACTAAGGTTGCTAGCAAGATATTTTGCTGTGTGAGATGGAATGGCAAATGGCACACCTCAGCCAAATCAAGCTGCGGTAGTTTCCAAAGCCTGTTAAGTTGTTTCACCCAATTATTTTGGTATATATGGGAGATCTCAAATTAATCTCTCCTCCACTCCTGGAAATACAAATGAAGTGCCAGCAACGTAAATACTGACAATTTCCTATCCTTTCATGAAGTGCACACTAAAAAGACCTGCAGTCATAGTCTGTAATTTCAAGCAACTGTAAGTAAAGAAGTATTTTTATTCTTTCTCCCACAAATGTTTCAGAGTGAGACTGTAAGTGCCCGTTACTGAGAAAGGGGTGGAGTCTGGGGAACTTGTAGCTATTCTCCTCAGTGGATTTCTGTACTTCTACTGCATAGCAAAAGGAATTTTACCAGAAATTCAAAATTCTGTAACAATATTCTCCTCCCAAGCTGTGTTCTATCATAACTTAACATTGCTCTTATCACATAAGTAGTCAGCATGTCAAACTATCATAAAGTTCCTGAGACAGAAAGGACGTACAACATTCCCCAACACACATAGATTGCAAACTGGAAACTAGGTCATGGGAAAACCCAATAAATTGCTTTGGGGCTGAGATGAGCTTGGAAATAACTAGTCACAGGTAACAGAGTTACCTGATACTCTTTAGTTGTTCAGGAACAGATGTGTAACTAAATAACAGTTCTAAAGCATAGAAATGAGTAATCACAAAGTTACGTTTTGGTGTAATTTCAAAAAATTACTAGAATTTAAGATATTGTAGATGTATTTTGACAGAAATTGTGCTAAGAAAAGTATTGTTTTCTTTCAACTTTTTGTTTTTTATATGCATTTTCAAGGTGGAAATATTGGACTTGGGCACAGGAGGGAACTCGAAGGTATGTTCCTGTATTTTTATGGGATGGCAGGAATGACAATGAAATGTGTTAATAATAATGTGCAGTGAAATGGGTCACTTTTTTCTGAGAGAGAATTATGGAAGCCCTGCAGCTGCAAAGTAATGAGTAACACAATGAGTTCATTGAAACTAAGTGGTTTTGCCCTGTTGAAATTTGCTCCATGACAAATGGGGGCAGATATGGATATTGCTGATTGATTTTTCTGCACAGAATATTCTTTGAGTTGCATATTTTTGTATAGATTGTTGAGAATTAAAATGTAATTTTGTCTCAGAAAATATTCTGAGTACAGCTTCTGTATTTTTTTAAGCAATAAGTGCAAAATATTTTACTAGCCTTGAAATACTAAGCCCGAGCCATTAAGGGCCCCTTCATTTAATGTGTTTTAATGACCTTCACATCTGTGGCAGGTTGTTTTGCTACACTTCCTGAATTAATGGAACACCATCTTGGCTGTTGAGCTCCCGCTGCTTTTCTGTTCTTGTTTCCTAGCAATACTTATTGTCATTCCCACTACTTTTGCTCTTCAGATATATGTGCATTCAAAGCAAGGTCTTCAACGTTGTATGAGAGAAGCAATTAAATAGGGTAACTGTATTCTGTTACACGTTGCATCACAAAGGAAAATACTGAACCAACATTTCACAACAGTCTGGCATATGTACCTGTTTGTCATTATAACAAATGAATGCTAGCAAATAGAAATTAGTTATGTTGATTGTAATTGGCTTAGAGAAGCAAGTGACTTTGCCTAGAAATGATCCATTCCTATTTTCTCCCATCTATTAAATAAGGAACACTTTCCACTTATTTGTTGCTCATTCCAGACAATCTTTCTTTCCAAAATATGAGCAGAACATGCCTTCCATTGTTCCCAATGTATTGATTCCAATAGCTCTCTCCCAAGTTGAATTAGAAGCATAATTTACCTCACCCATTCCCCACATCATTGTCATTCAGATATTCTTGACTTCTACTTTCATAAGCCCCAGACAGTCCACCCCAGTCATTCAATCTACAATGGGTACTCAAGTTTTGTTGTTCAAAACCTCTAGAGGATACAAGGCCCAGGAGAACTGCTTTCCATCTACGTAGCAGTGACCTTTCCCCATTCTTGGTGCAAAGGGCAGTTCCCCCAAATATCTTATATCATATGGTTTCCCTTGATGCAGTGGTTCCTATCCTTGGGTCCCCAGATGTTCTTGGACTGAAATTCCCAGAAGCCTTCAGCTGTGCTGACCAAATTTCTCAGATTTGTAGCCCAATAACATCTGGGGGATGGGTTGGGAACCTCTGCCTTAATGTGTCTGTACGAGTGTGTGCTCAGTTGGGCTTTTCTTGACACTTTCCCTGTGTGGTTTAGTTCCATTGGGAGTGGTGCTCCTGTGGGCATCTCTCTATGTGCAGGTGTTAAAAGTAAGTGGAAAGCTGGATGAACTGCTCTACACAAGATAGTGCTTCATTTCTAAATAGAAGGGAAACTGTGTATCTACCTCTCTCTCTCCTGAGTGTTGATCAGGGAGGAAAAATGGACACCTGAGATACTGCTCCACATACTGCGTGTATGTGTATTATATATATATATATATAATACACCCCAGCTTTCCTTTGAGCTTCAATAGGCATCAGAAATACAAATGCAAACACAGTATGGAAAATCCAATGACAATGAAAGAAGGGGCAGGCCCATTCCTGCCCTGATTGGTCACTGCCCAACTGCCTGTGGTTGGCTATTGTGCACTGTTAAGCTAATGAAAAGTCTAGCAGTATGTCCCATCTCTAGCCTTCCCAAACACAGACTTGGTCAAATCAGTTGCTACATGCCTTGATACTCTAACAGATGATTCACCCTGCCTAATAATAGAGACAGCCTTGATAGTCAACCAGGATCCAAGAAGGAACTGGATCCAGGATCTTTCAAAGCCAGAAATTCCACTCAGTTGGCTAATCTGGGACACAGGACAAGAATTCTTCATAGCTCATCTTTCTCCTCTCTCTTTTTCTACTTACAACCTGACTATATAGTTCCTCATTTTCCTTGCTTACATCACTCCTTCAAGGAATCTGAACCTTTTGTCACCGTCTGCAGTGAATGAACTAGAACATCCTCATTCCATGACCTGTCTTCTCCAAGCGCCATCATCTGTTGTACCCTCGTCTCCATAACACTGAACAGACTGCTGTAGATTTAATCTCTAGCTTCCAGTCACCCAGACTAATAAAATGAGTTAGCCATGATCAAGACTGATAATCAAACCCACTCATTTAAACTGGGGCCAGGCCCTCACTTCTTTTTGCTGAAATTCCAGTCCCAAATAACCCTCAGATATTGGAAACATTTGGATGGACTCCCTCTGTTTTTAGAAGTTTATCTGATTTCACCAGTGAATATACCTGAACATTTGAACACAGTGTCTTGTGCTCTTTTTGCTTAAGGGAGGCTAGATTCATCCATTATGTGCATTTTCAGAATTCTCCAGAGACCACTGATGCAATGTTGGCACTAAAGGTAAGCAGCTCCGAGACTACTCAGTCCAGAATGACAAATCTGCTTGGAATTCCATATACACTGCTTAAAATTCTTTGGAACGAAGAGAGTAAAAAAAAAAAAGATAAAATTATTCTAAATCATAATAGGCAGAGTTTTGCTCTCTCAACCCACTACTAGTTTTAATGGCCCATTATGTTTTCGTTTTTTTTTTAAAAGCAATTAATTCTATTCCATTTTAGGGCAAGCTCTAACAAGGTGGCTTTTTAAAAAATGACAAAATCGTACAACAATGGAGTACATTTTACATGCCAAAAGCAATTTCATTTTCCTAGCACGGATCTTGATGCAACTAAAACAGAAGAGCTGTAACTAGGGCAGGGCCAATGGGGCTTGGCCCTGGGGTGCTAAAATCTAAAGGTAAGTGGGCTGGAGAGAGTCCGGGGTGTAAAACAAACAGCAACCTCTCCCAGCACTATTCACTATTAAGGGAGTTGTCTGCAAGGCAGGAGCTCTCCAGCTGCTTCAGACAGGTAGCAAAGTGCCAGCCCTCAGTATTGCACCCTGTGGCATTCCCCCACCCAACCACAAAGAAAGAGAAAGCATATGCTTCCAAGGAAAGCGAGGAGGGCACCATGCCAATCCTCTGCTTGCCAGACAATGATAAGACTGCAGCACCAGCAGTAATGTGGTATAACCTCATGTCCCTTTCCGAGGAAAGGAGCCTCAAGGAAGAGTGGGTGGGATACAAGGCTACTTGTCCTGGGTGCCAACATTACTAATTAAAACTCTACAAAACAGTGCCTTCTACACACATGAACCAACATAGTAGCTGGCTTGGTGCAACCACATTGGCTATAAGGGTATACTTAAATACCAAAGAATGGGGCAATCATATTGGGGAATACTTGATAGGATGTGCCCATAGTGTGTTTGCCAAGAATTGGTTTATCCCTTGGGTTAGAAAATATTCCACAAGCACAGCTTTGACGTATCGGTCACAAGTAACATAGTAATCTTCAGCTGTTGGAATTTACTATTTGGATAATGAATATTGTAGCAAATAATTTTAAAATCCTTTTTTAGGAAGAACAAATAATACCCACATTACCTTGATGTAATAAGTAACACCTAGTGACTTTTTAAATAAATTTTGAAATATTGGTAGAAACATTTTAACAGGAGATTTTCAGGTTTTATGGCATTCTTTTATCCGTCATAAATGTCAAGGGAGGTATTCTCTGGTTTTTCCTCTGATATAAATAATTCCAAAGTTCAATATCAGAATTGGACATTAGATGGAAGCAGAGAGCATTTCATTATGTTTTTCTGGCCTCTTAGTGATGACAATGCAACATGTTAATAATGTGCAATGCAACAAATTACTTGCATAATATGAGCAACAATAATGGCATCCTGACTGTTATAATAAGTAACACAACACATTCCTTATGAAATGTAACTTTCTGAGCTCTGTCCAGCTGGATGAAGCCACCAAGTAGAATCTCAATCCAATCTACTCCAGCCTCCAGCTGCGCAGGGGTCTCATTCATGCTATGAATCAAGAGAACAGTGATAACAAAATCAAGACTTCTACAAAATTTGGTGCTATGTCCAGCCTCTACATTGCTTCCCTCATGTAGGGATGCTGGCAGAAATGCCTTTGATGGTGGTGAGAAAGAAATTTTGAAAGAATAAAAGATGCATAAGGAAGTGATGCTGACAATATGTTGCTAGTATAAAAATCAGAATCATAGGATAATGGAGTTGGAAGGGGCCTATAAGGACATTAGGTCCAATCCCCTGCTCAATACAGGAATACAGATCAAATGATATCTGACAGATGGCTGTCCAATTTTCTCTTGAATGCCTGTTGGAGCACACACCACCTCCTGAGGTAATTGGTTCCATTGTCATACTGTTCTAACAGTTAAGATATTTTTCCTGATATTCAGCTGAAATCTGACTTCCTGTAACATGAGCCCAGTTTTTTCAGTCCTTCTTCATAGGGCTTGGTATCCAGTCCCCTGATCATCCTTTTTCCCTCCTCTGAACTTGTTCTAGTTTGTCGACTTTCTTCTTAAGTGTGATGTCCAGAACTGAACACAATACTCAAGATGAGGCCTAACCAATGCTGAATAGAGAAGAACTAGTACTTCATGAGATTTGGAGACTTTACTTCTGTTAATACATCCTGAAATAGTATTTGCCTTTTTTGCAGCCACATCACACTGTTGACTCAAATGGATTTGTTTAAAAGTAAAATATCATTTTTCAAAAAGTCAAATAAAGGATTAAAATATTCACACAGAGAGCACCATCTGCCTTCTATCTTTCCCCAACAAGGCATAATATTCATGATATGTAATGACTTCAGGCCTTATCTAGTACAGAGTTAAACTTCAGGATTCCCTCCCACCACCAGGAAATCAATGTTTAGAGCAATTAATAAACAAGTTGGGAATGGCTTACAATAACTAATTTCCTAATTATGTGCTTCCATCTTTCCCTGGCAAAAGCAAGCCTGACTACTGAGCTGTATTTCTAGCCTGGGGGAGAAAGTTTCCCCCCTGTTTTCTCTAGACATCACTTCCTAAATGATGTTAAAATTCATTTCAGAGAAAACCAGTTCCATGACTTTCACGGGTTTTCAGTTATGTTCGCCTCCAGGTTTGCCCCCTGCTTTTTTTTTTGGCATTCCAAGAAGAGCGACAGAGAGTGTGTGTCTGTGTGTCGCAGAAGTGGAACTAATCACTTCTTCTCACCATGAAGTCATTAAGGCTTCGAAAACGGAAACAGGGTCTCATTTATTTTCCAGCATTCAATGATGGAGGGCTCTATATCATTGTAAGAGGACAAGTGACAAGGAATTCTAAATACTTTTTTTTTTCTTGTTATTATAATTTGTTCACTGTGGGCAACCCAGAATGCCTGCCAGCATAGTGGATCAAAAGACTGGAGATGGAACTTAGGGCATGCAGAGACAGGCATTTGTCCCACTGTTTGGTGCATTGTGGAGGTGGATTGGTTCACTCTTTTTCCAGCAACCACATGACAGGCAGACCAGTTTACCCCAATTTAGCCTTAGGGTACCCCAACCCGCACCTTTCTGAATCCCTGTCAGGAGCTTCTGGTTTTCTGTGTGTGTGCGTGTGTGTGATATATATATCTAGAGAGAGAGAGAATTGGTGTGATCTAGTCTGGCCCATTCCCAGCATGTGTGGTTGCTGGGAACAGACTAAAATTGAGCCGTGCAGCTATCAAAGCTGCCAAGGCTCCTTCCGGTTTGAATTTCTGGTATTCTGAAGTGGCTTAATAAATGAGCTGCTTCAGGATATCAGCAAATTGAACACTTAAGAAACTAAAGAAAGACACTGTTTTCTTTTTTCCTCTGCTTTTTTTCATGGGGATTTGTCTGTTCTGTGTGAAAGAGAGACGGAAAAGGCAAGCAATCATGGCTGGAGGGCAAAGTGTGAATAGAGAGGTGTTCATGGATCTGCAACAGAATATGAAGAGTCTCTTTTATTTTTACATGGACACAGAGAGCTTGTTGGAGAAGTCTCTTGTTCAGATGCAGGCACCCCCTTTTGAATCTGCTTTGCACCCTCCAGGCAATCCCTGTCTTTTCTTCTTGGCATGTGTGGGTGGAGAATAAAAGGTGCAAAAAGGGAAGATCAGGGGGCAATGGGAGATTTGCACACATTCCTTATCTGCGTAGCCCACTCCTTTATTGCTGCCCCCCCCTCCTCAAACTCAGGGAGCGCAAAGGGCAGAGTGGTGTCTGTCTGCTTTTGGTCACTGATTGGCTGGTTCTTCTCCCCTTGCACCACCACATATAGTGTGCCTCTCCCTCTTTCTCCACCTCTTCTGCCTGCTCTCCCTAGCTGTCCTTGAATGCTCCCCCCTTTCCTTTTCCCCAAATTCTGGCGTTGCACAACCTTGCCACTTCAGGATACCATAATAGGATTGCTTGAATTCAACATGCCATTTGGACATGAGAATTCTACCAAATGGCATATTACTCCTCTCCCACACACCCCTCAACCACACCAGCACCATAAGGGCCAGTTTCTTCGGACTCTTAACTCCCTTGCTGGCTGGAAGGTTAAAGGAACTGTTGTCTTAAAAATCCAGTTTTCCAAGCTCTGTGCAAAAGATGCGAGAGTGGAAAGGCTGCAGTGATATAGTAGTCCAGCTCAGAGATCCTAATTCCTGCATCCTTGGAGCACCATTATTCCCAGTCTTTAGTCCAAAGGCCGAATCTGCCTCCCCTCACAACAGATACACAGGTAAAAAAATTATGTGAAATCACTGAGGAGACAATGCCTTTTTGGAAATAACCTCTCAGGGAGAGCATTCTGGAAATAACGTTTTCCGTATCTAGAATGTACCTATGATAATGACACAATGGCAAAAATCCTGTTGTTTTGTGTTGTGAATCACATTAGAGTAGGCTCACTGAATCAAGGTGGATTTAGTGAGTCATTTGAATCAATGGAACTTACAGAGAAGTTGATTCACCAAATCCCCACTCTAGTGTGATTTACTACACTAATCTACAGGATTTCAGCCATTATTATATATATGTATTTTTTTAAAAAAAATTAGAGCCTGCTCATTCTCATGGACCTGTCCGCAACTCTTATCAGTCACCTTGCAGGATGGGCTTGAGTGAGCGCTAGGGCTGAGCCTAGCCATTTTGCTGCCTGATGCAAAACAGCAAATGTATTCTACCAAATCGACTGTTCAAGGCACATAGCGCCCACGTCAGCTAAATTATTTTGGTGCATGAGGCCAAAAAATAAAATAAAAATAAAATAAACCACACAAGCAATACTTCCGATCACTGGTGGTAAAAATATAACAACCACAAAGCAAATGGTTACAATGTGTTGCTTTTCTGTGGTACCCCAAGTCTACCGCATGAGCTAGCTGCCTCACTATGCTTACTGATAGGGCAGGTCCTGTGAGGCATTATTCATACGAGGTTTCCATTGTTCCTGGTAGGAAGGTCCCACAAAGCGGGGCTTGGCAAACAGTGGCATTCCATGCCTATGGGGCAGTTCAAAAGTCCATTCTGTTTCCGTATTTGCTGCTGCTGAATAATATTTAAACATATATTCTAATTTTAAAAAACATGTTTTTGCTCAGTAATCTTACTGATGTGTTTTCCTGTGATTTTTGGGGTTGTGTATGATTTTTTTCACTTAAATTAATGCCTTTTTAAGATGATACACTGAATGTTGTCTTGGAAAAGAATGTAAATGTTAGTACTAGAGTGTTTAGGTAGTTTTAAAATGTTTTTAAAATGTTTGAAATTGTGTTTCTAAAATACACTTCTATATTTAAAGGTTCTTTACTGCTATTTTAATGGTGAGTATTGTGTAGTTTTCATGGACTGTAAACTGCTTTGAGTCTCCTATGGGAGAAATCCAGTAGTAAGTGAAAACTAGAGTAGGCCAATTGAATCAATAAAACTTACAGAGGAGCTCATTCACCACCAGCACCATCCTACTGATTCAATGGTCCTGCTCTAGTTGTGACTGAACTACTAGATTTCAGCCATTGTTTTATTTAAGTAAGCCATTAGTGTGTCAGCTGGTATACCACTCAAGTGGAATTGACTAGTTTGGTGTTGGTTGTACCTTTTATGTATTGTGTTTTCAGATTGTTTTTAATCAAGCTATAGTTTTTAATACATATTTGATAGCATTTTTGGTGGAAAAGCAGAGTGTCAAATTAAATAAGTGTCTCAAACTTTACAGTTTTATTCTCAGTGATTAATATCAATATATACTATAGCCACAGCACACATGTTTCTTATTAGAATATAGACTTTTAGATTTCCTAATTCTTGTTTTGTTACATGCCATCAAGTCATTTCCAATTTACAGTGACCCTATACATTAGGTAAAGGTTCCCCTTGACATTTAGTCCAGTCGTGTCCGACTCTAGGGGGCGGTGCTCATCCCCGTTTCCAAGCCATAAAGCCAGCGTTTGTCCAAAGACAGTTTCCATGGTCACGTGGCCAGTGCGACTAGACACGGAACGCTGTTACCTTCCCACCGAGGTGGTACCTATTTATCTACTCACATTTTACATGCTTTCGAACTGCTAGGTTGGCAGGAGTATACATTAATGACCTATAAAATGTCCTATCATTAACAACTCAGTTCAGGTCTTGTAGGGCAAAGATTGTGACTTCCTTTATTGAGTCAATCCATCGTGTTTTCAATCTTCCTCTTTTCCTGTTGGCTAATCAGCAATCCAAATGCTAATTTCAAGATGTGGGAGGAAGGGGCCTGCATCAGAGACTAACTTGTTTTTTGCCTGTTTGTTTATATACTAACCAATCAGAGGGATTTGTTGTTTCCCGGGTTAAATAAGCTCCGCCCCTTCTCACCATGAGGTTTGAGAAACTCCATTTTGTAACAGAGATCCTTTGTGTCCTTGCAAGATGCTAGACCTCCAGGCAGGATCTCTGAACCCCAGAGATCCTCCTAGCCATGTGAGCTAAAGAAAGAAACCTTTGCTTTTACTATTAATCCTTTTGTATCAACCTGAAACCTACTGAGTGCCTGTTCATGTGAGTTAAATATACAAAACCTTTTTTACACTTAAAGATCGCCTCCTGAGTGTTGTTTTTGAACAAAAGTGCTAGGCTTTGGTGAGGGTGGATAAACAAGGGAACTTCCCTAGCTAATTCTACCCTGAGGTAGCTGGCCTTCCACTGTGCATTTTACAGGAACTTAAGCGAGTTCCCCAAGAACTCTCAACAGGTTATGTGGCCCAGTTGAGTAACCAAACACAGCCAGCAATCCCCCTCAACCAAAAACCAAAGCTAGCTGAAGAGACTTTTTTTGGCTAGAAGGAGGCAGGACTCAGCATGGCAGAAAGGAAGGAAATTCTAGGAAAATTACCAGTGTTGACCTCAGTGAATTTTGAAAGATGGAAGGAAAGATTAATGGTTGATTTATCAGCTCTTGAATTTGATGAATGTTTAAATTCAGACAGACCTGCAGAAGGAAGAGCCAGGAAAGATTGGGAGAAGAAGGATAGAAATGCAAAATCAATAATTTACCACAGTCTAACAGACTCCCAGCTAGCCTATGTTACAGGATGTGAATCAGCCAAACAAATGGTTAAAAATCTGGAAGAATCTTTTGGGGTTGCAAGTCGCCAATCTGAAGCAGCCTTGATTAAAGATCTAACCAGAATTCGATTAAATAACAAGAAGGATTGTGAAAAGCATATATCTGAATTTTTAAATATCGTTGGCAGTTTGAATACAACTGGTTTCCAAATGCCTGATAGAATTAAAAAGGGATTTTTGATAGCATCCCTAGGAGAACGTTTTGATGCCCTTGCTTCAATTGTAAATGCTCAAAAGCTGTCTTTTGAAGAAAGCCTTAAAGCTTTGCGAGATGAATGCATAAACCAGGCAGGCTTGAATTCCTCAGAGGCAAATGGATCAAATTACCTGTTTCAAAGTAGGAGCTACAGAAAGGCCCCGCCCCATGACCAATCACGTAACAGTTGCTGGTCTTGTGGAAAACCAGGGCATAAATCAAGGGATTGTTATGCCCAGAGAGAGCCTTCAGCCAATAGGAGCTCTCACCAATCTGAACAAAGGGCTCAGAAAAGGCAGAATGCACCTCCTGGTCACAAGAGGGACAAAGACAAAGGAAAGCCAAACAGAGAAATTAAACAGAGCTCATTTATGGCCTATGAAGTTATACCAAACTACCAGAGAAATAGAGACTCATGGATAATTGACAGTGGATGCACACAGCATGCAACCAATGAGAAAACATTTTTTAAAACTTTTGATTCACGGACCACTGGAGAGATTAGGGTTGCTGATGGGAACTGTGTAAAGATCCAAGGAAAGGGATCTGGGACTTTGATGTGTCCAGTACCAAATGCAATCTATGAAAATACTGTGAAGGAAGTTGTCTATGTACCAAAGCTGGAATGCAACATGATAAGCGTGTCAGCTCTTGGGAAAAAGGGTTTTAAAATACATTTTGATGGTGAAAAATGCATAATTGAAAAGGACAATGAGATATATTTGGAAGGTTATGAATCTAATGGCATCTATAAAGTCAGTATCTTAGATGAACAGGTGCAAATCAACACAGCGCAGACGGTGCAAGAAGAGGTGAACAGCCTGGACCTGTGGCATCGCAGATTTGCACATAGAGATACGAACGCGATCCTGGAACTGCACAATAAGAACCTAGCCAAAGGAATTGAGGTAAAACCACGTGACACAAACAAGACAACCAGGTGCGTAAATTGTCTTACAGAAAAAGGGGTCAGACCCTCATTTCACTTAAGTACTGAACAAAGAAGCACAAAGGTGTTGGAATTAATTCACACTGACCTGTGTGGGCCAATTAATGTGCCATCAATGGGAGGCAACAGATATATTCTAATTTTTGTGGATGATTTTTCAAGGTATTGTGTCACCTACCTACTGAAGGACAAGAGTGAGACCCACAACCTTCTGAGGAAATATGTGGCCATGGTGAACAACAAATTTGGAAGAAAACCTCAGGCGTTTCAATCAGACAACGGTGGTGAGTACATTTCAAACCACACACAAACATTCTTTGAAGAACAAGGTATTCTACACAGAAGGACTGTTCCATACACACCAGAACAAAATGGAATAGCTGAGAGAAAACTAAGGTCTCTTCTAGAGATGACCAGATGCATGCTTGCAGATGCAGAACTACCCAACAAACTTTGGGGTGATGCAATCATGACAGCAACGTATCTCCAGAACAGATTACCAACAAAAGGCACCACAAAAACACCTTTTGAACTTTGGCATGATAGAATCCCGAACATTTCACACATTAGAGTATTTGGAAGCATTGCATACTCCTACATTCCCAAGGAGAAAAGGCATAAACTGAACTCTAGAACAGAACAAACAATTCTTGTTGGATATGCTTCCGGTGTCAAAGGCTACAGAGTCATGAATCTGAGAACTGGTGAAGTCAGTGCAAGACATGTGGTTCACTTTGATGAACAAAGGAAGGCTGACAGGAGAGGGACTGTGCTAGACAGCTCCAATGAGCAGGATCAACGCAACCAACCTCTCCTAGACATACTTATGCCAGTGCCCTCACAAACTAAACCAGAGGAAGTGGAGGATGAGGATGAGGCATAGGATGAGAGCAGTACACCAAAAGAAGGGGATACAGATGAAGCAGTCGACAACGCTGTGGAACTGGAAGATGGCACCATGCCACCAGAGGTTCCAGAACCAGAAGTCAGACGCTCATCACGATCCAACAGAGGTGTGCCGGCCCCTCGCCTGTCCTACCTTGCAAGGCCGTCGCAGACAGATGAACCAGCAACCTGGGAAGAGGTTGAACAAATGCCAGCACAAGAGGGCGCCAAATGGAGACAAGCTGCAAAGGAGGAGATAGAAGCCTTACATAAAAATGAAACATGGACACTGACAAGGCTACCACCAGGCAAGAAAGCAATTGGATGCAAATGGGTTTTCAAAGAGAAAAAGGGAGCAGATGGAGAAGTGGAACGCTACAAAGCAAGATTAGTTGCCAAAGGATTTCTTCAGAAGTATGGAGAAGACTTTGATGAAACTTTTGCTCCAGTTGTCAGACACAGCACCATAAGAATGCTCCTGAGTATAGCAGCCTCCAGACAAATGCAAGTCAAACACCTAGATGTCAAGACTGCATTTCTACATGGAGAGATTGAGGAGGAACTGTACATGGAACAACCACCAGGTTTTATTGACAAGAAGCACCCTGACCTTGTCTGCAGACTGAAGAAAGGCCTCTATGGGCTGAAACAAGCAGCCAGACCCTGGAACGAGAAACTGAAAAAGATGCTACTTCAACAAGGTTTCAAGCAAGGAAAGGGAGATCAGTGCCTGTATACTAGAAACAGGAATGGACATTTCACATATATTCTAGCTTATGTTGATGACCTGATAGTGGCCACCAATGAGGAAAGGGAGTACAGAAGTGTAGTACAGAAACTGAGCAAAGAGGTAGAAATAAAGGAATTGGGAGATGCAACATACTATTTGGGCATTAAAATTGAGAAAGAGGCAGATGGTTCATATCTGTTGAGTCAGAAACAAAAGATACTTGAACTTTTAGACATGTTGAATATGCAGGATGCCCACAGTGCTGCAACACCCATGCACACAGATTTTCTTAAAAATAAAGAGAAAGGAGAACCTTTACCCAACAATAGCCAGTACAGAGCAGCTATAGGAAAGCTTTTGTACTTGACAACTACTGCGAGACCTGACATTGCCACTGCAGTAGGAATACTGAGCAGAAAAGT
Organism: Intellagama lesueurii; assembly: GCA_037013535.1. Taxonomy (NCBI): domain Eukaryota; kingdom Metazoa; phylum Chordata; class Lepidosauria; order Squamata; family Agamidae; genus Intellagama; species Intellagama lesueurii. The sequence continues at coordinate 242,550,794 of JBAJHW010000003.1, forward strand.
CAGCTCACCAACACAGAGTGACTGGACAGCTGTAAAGAGAGTAGCTAGATATTTGAAAGGGACCATGGACTTTAAACTAAGATTGCCTAACAAGAACCCAAAACTTGTAGGGTGGGCAGATGCAGATTGGGCAGAAGATAGCGAAGGTCGTAAATCTACTAGTGGTTTTCTGTTTCTGTATGGTAATGGTCCTATCTCATGGGGCAGTCATAAACAAGATATTGTAGCTTTATCTTCCACAGAGTCTGAGTTTGTTGCAGCAGCAGAAGCATGCAGAGAACTGCTATGGCTGAAGAAACTACTGATGGACTTTGAAATAGATGAAGAAACACCATTCCAGATGATGGAAGACAACCAAAGCTGCATCAAGCTATCACAGGGAGAGAAGATGAACGCGCGCACCAAACACATTGATGTGAGATATGAGTTTGTGCGTGACCTGATCGAGAAGGGTATCATCCAGATGACCTATTGTCCAACCAAGGAAATGAAGGCGGACATCCTGACAAAACCTCTACCAAGAGATCGCTTTCAGGACCTGCGAACCATGATGGGACTTGTTGAAATTTAGCATGCTAGATTGAGAAGGGGTGTTGGCTAATCAGCAATCCAAATGCTAATTTCAAGATGTGGGAGGAAGGGGCCTGCATCAGAGACTAACTTGTTTTTTGCCTGTTTGTTTATATACTAACCAATCAGAGGGATTTGTTGTTTCCCGGGTTAAATAAGCTCCGCCCTTTCTCACCATGAGGTTTGAGAAACTCCATTTTGTAACAGAGATCCTTTGTGTCCTTGCAAGATGCTAGACCTCCAGGCAGGATCTCTGAACCCCAGAGATCCTCCTAGCCATGTGAGCTAAAGAAAGAAACCTTTGCTTTTACTATTAATCCTTTTGTATCAACCTGAAACCTACTGAGTGCCTGTTCATGTGAGTTAAATATACAAAACCTTTTTTACACTTAAAGATCGCCTCCTGAGTGTTGTTTTTGAACAAAAGTGCTAGGCTTTGGTGAGGGTGGATAAACAAGGGAACTTCCCTAGCTAATTCTACCCTGAGGTAGCTGGCCTTCCACTGTGCATTTTACAGGAACTTAAGCGAGTTCCCCAAGAACTCTCAACATTTCCTACTGCCTTCCACCTTTCTGAGCCTTCTTGTCTTTTCCAGTAAATCTGGTCTTCTCAAGATATATCCAAAGTAAGCTAGTCTCAACCTAATCATTTTAGCTTCTAGTGAGAGAGAGTCCATGATTGATTTGGTCTAGGCCTCATTTATTTGTCCTTTCTTTTCATTTATGGTATCTGTAAAGGTCTCTTCGAACACCACATTTCAAATGAGTTGCTTTAAAAAAAAGATTTACTTAGTATTGTGTAAAAATTGAGGGAGCTAAATGGCTCTTTTCCACTCCATCAGAGTGCACTCTGTGTGTGTGTGTGTGTCAATCAGAAGTCTACAGAAGATTGATTGTTAGGAAATTCAGTGTGAAAGAGTGAAAGATCCCAGATACTGTGAATGACAAGCTAATCACCCCTTCTTCTGACAGCAATAAATAGCTGAATCTCAGCAAATGCTCCTTCTGATCAAGCTTTTGTGCTTCCATGACGCTAATGAAATGGAGAATCAAAGTAGTAGAAAATGACACCGAAGGTCAGAAGAAAAAGACTCGGTCAAATTCATTTTGTCAATGCATATTTACTGAATGAATTTCCCCATCAGAGAAAAAATGCTGCTGAATGAACATGACAAGAGAAGCATCTTACACAGCTCTGATTTTGCTGCTGATGGTCCTACAAGAAAGAGGAGGAAAAAGACAGACCATTCCCTACCATCTGTCTGAATTACTCTGCACAGTGCTGCAAAATTTATGTCCAGTGTTCTGTAGAGGCAGTGTGGTATAGAAGTTAGTGTTTGACTCAGCATGGGAGACCTGTTTCTAGTCCCTATATAAATCCACGGAACTCACTGGTTGATCTTGGGCCATTTACTTTCTCTCAGCCAGACCTACTTCACAGTATGCTTGTGAGTGTAAAGTGAGAGAGATATTGTAGATATTCTACTGCCTTCAGCTTATTATATGCAAAGTAATATGTAATTATAACTAACAGATCAGTAAACAAATGTAGAATATTGAGTGGCAGGTACATGAGCAACCAGAAATAGAAAAACTTATTTCTGGTTTTCCTAAATTACGTTTTCATACTTAAAATAAGAGACTTGCATTTCTTGCAAGTGTTGATTTATCTTGGAAGGGGGAGGGCAACCATTCAGCAGCAGCTTTCTTCTACTGGTTTGGGTTCTGGGGGCCACAAAAGTGCCCAGATTGGAGCAAATCCAGGCCACGGGCTGTGCATTGCCCTTCACTGTGGTAAAGGACCAAACAGAAGTCTTGCCAATTCTCGATTTATATAAGGAGTACGTGGAATTGAACAAAGAAGGAAACATTGGTGCGCTGCTTTATCATTACCTGGCTCAGCAATACTACAAGTGAGAAGGATCTTGGAATAATTGTAGATGACAAGCTGAATATGAGCCAACAGTATGATGTTGCTACAAAAAAGGCAAATGCAGTTTTAGGCTGCATTAACAGAAGTATGGTTTCCAAATCCTGTGAGATACTAGTTCTCCTCTGTTCAGCATTGGTTAGGCTTCATCTTGAGTGCGGTGTCCAGTTATGGACACTGCACTTCAAGAAGGATGCTGACAAATTGGAACAAATTCAGAGGAGGGCAACAAGGATGATCAGGGGGCTGGAAACCAAGTCCTAAGAAAGACTGAAAACTGGGTATGTTTAGCCTTGAGAAAAGAAGACTGAGGGGAGATACTATGATAGCACTTTTCACATATTTGAAAGGCTGTCATACAGAGGAGGGACAGGATCTGTTTTCGATTATCCTGGAATTCAGGAAACACAACAATGGGCTCAAGTTACAGGAAGCCAGATTTCAGTTGAATATCAGGAAAACGTCCTATCTGTTAGAGCAGTATGGCAATGGAACCAATTGCCTCGAGAAGTGGTGAGTGCTCCAACACTGGAGGCATTCAAGAGAAGTTTAGACAACTACCTGGCAGATATTCTTTGATTTGTATTCCTGCATTGGAAGGTATAGGCTCCTTCCAACTTCATTATTCTATGATTCTATGATTATGGTCTTTTTTATGTAAAAAAGTGGTGCTGACATTTGCAGGCCTGCAAGAAAATGTCGCTGCATACACCTGATGTGCATGTTTGATGAGAGCCTGTAGCCCAAGTTACTGTTGAAGAAAATGAAATTAGCATCAGTGCTCTAATATGGGTCCCATAGAAATGGGTCCTACTGTCTGTCCTACTTTTTCAATGTTTTTCCTCTGCAATGTGATCGCCACTGTTGTGCATGGCTCCGGAATTAAATGTGTTGTTGTTTACATTCTAGTCCTGACAAAGAACATGGTTTTCCTTTTAGTGTGCTTTCATAATTTCCCCTATTTCACCACTTGAGGGAGAGCTCCTTCTGCATACAAATTCTTTGTCTTGTCTAGTAAAACCCTAAGTGCATGTACATTTAGAAGTGGAACCAGACTTCATGCAAATCAATGGAACACATATTGCTCCATTGTATGGAATTCTGGGATTTGTAGTTTGGTGAAGTGCTTAAAATTCTCTCCCCAGTGCTCTGTGTCAGAGAATTCTAAGTTCTTCATCAAACTACAAATCCCAGGATTCCATAGGATTTAGCTATGGCAGTTACGAGTAGTGTCTGTCTGCTATATATGTGTCGTGTAGAAACACTTTAATTGTAAGTTGAGTGTCACTCCTCTCAATGACTTCAAAAACTGAAGACACAAAACTGAATTGGTGCTAAGGGAAATGACATATTCTTTAGAATTTCCTGGAGGAATAGAACAGTGATTAATAATACTGGAGCACTTCATCCATTTTGCTCCAACATTTGGGTACAGCAGGCAGTTCTGCTTTTCTGGCACTCTCAAGAAATCTTTTGCTTCTTTCTCCCTATTTGCTCAAACGAACAAATGCCAGATTTGTGACAGGCTGGCGGTTACTTAACGCTGGATTCAGGAAGCAAATGGACCTTGTGGACAGATGTCTTGAGATCAAGATTCAGCAGAGCATGAGGGCATGACAACAGTGCCCTGAGCTACTATTTGCAGAATGTCACCGTTAAAAAAAAAAGTAAAAACCTAAACAAAATGAAAGATGAGAAGGTAAGACAGGGGAGAGGAAAGAAGTCCAAGCACTGGCAAGCAACTATGGAAAAGTTTTGTCTGGATGGGTGATGTTGGCCCTGCTTGATCTTCTAGCAGCATGATAGAGGTACAGGCACACATGATGGCAGTTTTCACTGCTCTGGAGCTCTGTTCTCTCCTCTGAGCAATTCTGTGCATGTTTTCCCAGAAATAAGTCCCACTGTTTTCCATAGAGGTGACTAATAGATAACTTCAAGCTACAAGGCCCACTGGAATAAACACACCCACTAGGGGCCATGCCCCACCACCAGCAAACAAAGCAGTCTTTTTTGGAGGGAAAAAGGCATGGAGGAAGCATATGTCTCTTTTAAAATGGAATCATGCTCTAGGAATGGTCACCATAAGTACAATAGTTCTTTAAAACAGCATGTGTTTCCCATGTGCCTTGTTTTCTAGCAAAATTAATTACACTTTGGCAGAAGTGTGGTGTGCAATGTTTGGGTGGCGCAGAGGATAGATAGGTGGCAGAGATACATGGCCCATGCGTTGCCCACTTCTAGCGACAGAAGGAGAAAAGATCTGATGTAGTGTAAGACAACATCAGCCAATGAATGAACATCATCATAATAATGTGCTGTCAGGTCAATTTTGGCTTATGGCAACCCTTTCCAGGGTTTTCTAGATGTAGAGTGCTTACAGTCAGTTTACTATTCCCTTCTTCGGGAGGTGCCCTTGGACTGCATGGCTTCTGTTTAAAGCTTAGCCTTTAATCCAATCTGTCATGTAGAATCGAGATGGAAAATCATGGATGTGGGATTCCAGCACTACTGTCACCATCTGTAGGAGTCAGTAGATGCAGCTGCGATGTGAGGGGCCAGGTTGTAGGCTGTCTGTAGAACTACAGCTTCCTGTTGCCACTGGCCAGATTCTGTTGCAGAGATTATATTTCAGGAGTAGGCAAAATGTAGCGAGTGAGTCAAAAGCTGATCCTGGAGCACTTTTTGCAACTGCCAAAGAGCTCCCATTTAAAAAAAAGAAAAGAAAAGAAAAGTGAAATGGCTATATCCACTCCTTGAATGGTGGTCTTCATGATTAGGGCCTGAGGATACCATGAGGACCTTCACCTTAAAAAACAGAAAAATCAAAGCCTGGTGTAACCATCTGGACACTTCCTATTTGTTTAGTTTAAAATGGACTTTAGTTTGGCAATTTCCAGACCTAGTAGGATCCAGGAGTTAAAATTTGTCCTCTAAGCTTGCTGATGTTGCCCATCTCTAAGCATAATTGCTTTGACCAGGATAAAGAAGGTTGTTACATATCAGTTTTTGGTCCTGAGACTGACGCTTTGGGATTAATATTTCAAGTCTAAGGTTTTGGACCTGAAATTTCAGGGAATGGTCTGCTACCAACCCAACAATGTTTTTAAATGTCACTTGGAGTATTGTTGCTGTTTTCATCATCCTTCAAGGCTAGAGGCACTGCTGCTGGAAATCATGGATTGGTCTTTAAATTCTTCATAGGGCTATACAGTCTGTCACATACACCGGCCCAAATCCTGTTCCGTAGATATGTCCGCAGATGGGAAACGGCATAACACACAGTGTGAAAAGGCTGCTAATTTATGAGTCCCCAGTCAGATTCCTTGTCACATGTCAAACCACCCAACTGGCACAGAATGAGGGATCTAGGAGAGGAAACTTATTAATTAGGTGTCATTTGCTGTGGGGAGTTTCCCTACATAACAGGATTCTGGGTACCCTCCTGCACTTGTGGCTGAAGGACCCCCTGAGTCATCAGAAAACCTCCCCCAGATCTCAGGGTTCAACTTAGAAATATCAGGGAATGGGATACTGTGGACATGGCAACCCTAAGGACATGGGCAGGAGAGGTCAGGCTGGGAGCCAATGAAAATAAAAAGTAGGTTCACATTTTCTCTACCAGGAACATCTGGCAATAGGTATAGAGAATTTCAAATAGCTAGAAAAAGAGACATGAGCTGAATGTCTCTCATTTGAAAATCTGCCCTGGCATGCCCTTTCCAGCTTAACCATGCAAACAATATTTCTAGGAAGGATAGATTTAAAAACAGCTGGTGTTCACTTTTGCTTTCTTGGCAGACATAGACAGCATTGAATATACACTATGTATTCTCAGAAATTGCTTGGTATTTAGTTCTCCATCATTAATTTTTAGCAGCAAAGTATCTATGAACTCACTAACTGCGCTGCAAACAGAATTTATGCTCCGTGCAGTGAATCCCAGATTCTTTCCTTTCTCAGCTGCAGTTTAAAAATTTATACAACTTCTTCCACTATTTAACCATCTTGGAAACAAACAAAAACAATGTCCCATTTTTTTTCTATTTGTGTCTAAATGTTCTCATTGTCTCCATATGCAGTTCAAGTAAGAAAAAATTAAAGAGATTATGTTCTATTCTCACACACAGATGCATGGAAGCCATTTTCCCTCACCCTTACAATGCAATCCCAGATGTTTGTGTAAATGAGGGAAGGACTTGGGATGGCAAATTGCATGAATCTTTCATGGATATCAATTATATGGAAAAACTACATTTAATGTTTTAAAACTACATTTTGTCTTTCCCACTGTGTACCCAATGAGCCCCTGAAACTAAGTATGGGCGGCTTGAAAAATCTCCCAAACTGTCTTCTGGGTTCAAGAGGGAGGGGCATTAGGAGCATAGGAAGCTGTTTTATATTGGGTCAGATTATTGGTTCAAATAGCCCAGTATCATCAAATCTGATGGGTAGCAATGGATCTTCACAATTTTGGTTATGCTTCTTTCATCTGGAGATCCTTGGGATTCCTTGGTAATCTCCCAACCAAATACTAACCAGGCATGATGCTGATTAACTTCTGTAATCAGAAGAGAATTGGTAGATCAAGGGGGTAGTGGGGTGGTATGTTGATACTACCTGTGCAACTGCCAGTGGAATGTTATATGTAAGCCTGGATCCATCCCCAGTACTACTTGATACTCTGAGTTTATTTTGAACTGTTATGATGAGCTGTGATGGATTCTTATGGATTCATTTTATCGCTGGTGTTTTGCCATTGTTGCGATGTAAACTATTGAGTATAGTACACAAGAGAAAGTGGTACATACAAAAAATGGCAGTGATTTTGAGACCAAGGAAGAACTGAGCTACTACTACCTTTTAAAAAGCAACAAAACTCTCCCTACAAAAAGATGAGAAAGTTACTTTTAGAGAAAGGTACAGTGTTTCCCCGAAAATAAGACAGGGTCTTATATTAATTTTTGCTCCAAAAAATGCATTAGGGCTTATTTTCAGGGGATGTTTTATTTTTTTCATGTACAACAATCCATGTTTATGCAAATACAGTCATGTCATCTTCTGGTTGCTGCACAATGGTGGAGGGCGGGCTTTCACTTAACTAGGGCTTATTTTGGGGGTAGGGCTTATATTACGAGCTTCCTGAAAAATCATACTAGGGCTTATTTTCAGGTTAGGTCTTATTTTCAGGGAAACAGGGTAGTGCTGTGCTGCTACTGTTACTAAAATCAAAGATGTTCTCCCTACAAAAAGCAGAAACTCTCTGAGCCTATTGGGTGGTTTTGCTGTCCTTCCTCTCCTCTCCCATAATTTTGAGCTGAAAGTTCAAACATTTGTATTTCCACTTTACACCAAATGGTGTCAACAGATCAAGAATCAGAAGAGATAATGGTAGGAACACTGAACTTTCAGCTTGGAATGATGGGTGGTGAGATGAAAAGAGACATCAAATAGACATCAAATTTTTACAAAGAGCTCAAATTGATGCAAAGTCCAGGTAGAGAAGGTGTGACTCCCTTCTCTACTCAAGGCTGCTAGTAAACTAGCATGGTAAGAAAATATTTACACACCTGAAGAGCAGTTTACATAATGAAAAAGCCACTGGCAGAGGATATTGCTTCATTCAGGGGAGGTAAGATGCAAACTAATCACTAGGGTGGTTGTAAATTTTTCGGGCTGTTTGGCCGTGTTCTGGAACCCTATGAACATGGTAGCAAGAAAGCTGAAAGATTGTCTTCTATGAGATTTCTGTCTTGGAAAGACTGCTGCTATGCATGAACTGCTAAAGTGAAACAAAATGTATTGCTAGATCCCTTCAGAACATAAATGCGTTTAAGTTTCTTCATGTAAATCAAATGAAGGCCAATCCGAACAGTAATCAAGAATAGGATCATTGTCAAACAGAAGAAACCAATCCATTACGTTGTTTAGATGTCCAAATTATGGAACTTTTTTACATTGCTTTAAACAAACATTTGAATGGAAGAGGTTTCCAATGACTGAGTGGGCAATGCATCTCTCTCTCTCTCTCTCTCTCTCTCTGTGTGTGTGTGTGTGTGTGTGTGTGAGAGAGAGAGAGAGAGAGAGAGAGAGAGACTGAGAGAGGGATATGTACTGTGTTCCACAACAGATGCATACAAATAGGACCTACAAAAAAGTTTTCCAGTGTGGAGATGCTGTGTACACCCCCCGCCCCCAGCAATGGTGGAAGGCAGCACGAAAAAAGGAAGACCAAATACAAGATGGATTCACTCCCTAAAGGAAAGCCACAGGCTTGAGTCTACAAGAGCAGAGCAAGGCTGTTGAGAACAGGACATTTTGGAGATCGCTCATTCATAAGGTCCCTATAAGTCAGAAGCAGCTTGATGGCACACAGCAACAACACCACAAATCCTAAGGCTCTCTCAAACCTGTTACTCTCTCCTTCTTGTGTGAGAGTGGTTTTATATTGGCCACATAAGGACCAACACTCAAACAGTGAAGGTGGCTATTAATATTGCTTGAACCAAGAAGAAAAAACAGCATGATTGTGAGAAGCTAATACTGTACAGTTAAAATATGCAAAGAGAGATGAGGTTACAGAGTAGCATTACATACAGAAATTGATTAGTGAAAGGAAGGATGGAAAGTTGTGGAAGAAAGAAAAGTACTCTGCCAGGACTGTGCACACACACTACATTGCCTGAGGTGAACTGGGAACTATTGAAGGGAATTGTAAGGTGTTACAAAGAAGCAAGTGGACCACCTTGCAGTTTTCTTGCTAGCCTCTCACCCTATTTGTCAAGGAACCAGCACTGATACAAATGCAGTCCCCTTCTTGAGGTACCACGAAATAAAACAGAAGATATTCATGAGCATGAAATGCACAGGGAGTTAAGCATAAGACAAGATGAATTTAGGTTGCTCACTTCATGCCTTTCTCTTTCACCTGGCTTCTCATTCCTCTCACTGGTTTCACCCTGCATATATGCATACATTTGTCTTTGTATTCCCAAAACTAGTACATTTTTGTGTCTGATTTTGTACATATGTGTGATGATTTCCAAAAAGTACAAATTTCTCTGCACAAGTGTGTATCAGTTTGTTTATATGTTGTGCAGTTATGGCTTTGATATGTTTGTGTAAACATTTGGCAATTTCTCTGGCATCCCTAGTTGATTTTCTTTTTTTAAAAAGCCCCTTTCAATCTCTCATGTTCTCCCACCTCGAGTCAAAAATAGACAGGTAGCTTTCTCCAGCTGCATTGAACTGTCTAGATGGAATGTGGGGCAAAACATACTTGCACCTTTCTCCTGTCTGCAATGCAGATAAACAAAAGTGTTGGGAGATTACTTATTGCTAAGGAAATCAAAAGAAGTACATTCCATTAAATTGAAGCACACAGGCTTGACTGGCTTGCAATTAAGACTGTGGCTGTGTTTCATATAAATCTTAGCAATGTAACTGGATTTTTTCCAGACTAGGCTTAAAAAACTTAGATATAAAGCAACAAATTGTGAACCACATTCCCATGGGGGCAGGAATAAATGGGAGGCACATGGCCAAAGAGACTATGTTTCATTTTAAAAATCAGTTTTTAAATACATACTGGTTATGCACTGCAAAAGTTGCTACAAAGGGTTTTTAACTGAAAAAATGAATTTAATTAAAAAAATTAAAATACCTTTGTGCCTTCTAGTGGCCATAGAAAGGAAGGAAGGAAGGGAAGGGAAGGGAAGGGAAGGGAAGGGAAGGAAAGGAAAGGAAAAGGAAGGAAAAGGAAAAGAAATGGGAGGGCATGATAGGGCTCAAAATATGGCAAAATTGCCTTCACATTCCATAAAGAACATGAGGAGACTTTTTTGAGGAAAAAAGGAGAGCCTGCCCCCCAGAAAACATTTTTTTAATGGGTGTGTGTGTATGGGACTGAGAGGCAACAGATGTGAGGAGTCACAAAACTGTGGGCTACATGTTACCCACCCCTGCTGTAGGATATTCAGCAAAATATAAATAGACAATTTGAGAAGATGTCAGAATGCCATTCATACTCTACCTGTCGTGGGGTCCTTTCCGACTTACTTCTGCACCACTCCCAGTCTGAGAGTTCTGGTTTGCGGCTGACCTCGTGAGAAAGCCTTCTTTCTTGTCCTTCAAAAAAGGTGCACTGTTCAATGTTTTTGACTTCTTCTTTTTTATATGCTCCTATCTTGTCAGAGAGCAGGTAGTCCATGATCTTATCCTTGCTCAGCTCTTGTTTAGTGTCTGTTCCAACTGTTTTTTTGCACTTGGAAGTGTCCTTAAGCGTGGAGCTGTCCTCCAGAGAGATGGTGCTGAACTCAGTTTTGCTCTTATCCTTTTGAGTTTCTTTTGTATTCTCACAATCATAGTTGAGCAAACTGTGGTATGAGAGTGAATTGTCGTCATCGCTATGATGGTTGTCATGGGATATCTTATAAATTCCATAGCCTTGTTGAAATGAGAGGTTGAATTCAAAGCCTCTTCTTTTGGCTAAAGAAGAAAGCAAATGTTATCATTAAAAATACCCAAGAGCAGGAAGGAAAGCTCAAATGAGTGTTTGCGGAATTTAAAAACACACATCCAACTTTTATTTCCCCACAAAATATAAAAGGATTAGCTTAGTGCAATTTATCCCAGCATCAGTGAAGTAACCAATTTTTCCAAAAGATTAACACACCCATGCTAAGAACATGTAAAGGTCAGAAAGCACACTTCCTCCCACAGGAGGCCAGGCTGGCCCCACCTTTGCTGTCCTTCCACAAGCAGGCAAAGACCTTTTTCTTCAGGCAAGCTTTCCCTCAGTGACTGGCTGTCTGAGTGTGGTTTTTAAATGGATGGTTGTACTTTACTGCTTTGAATGTGTGTCAGTGTTGCTTTTGTTTACCATTTATTATTGTGGTATTAGTTTGATCCTTTTTAGTATTTGTATACTTACTGCTTTTAGCTTCTAATATTGTCTTTTCATGATGTAAACTGCCTTGGGCCTCTTTAAGGAGAAAGGTGGGGTAACATATTTTAAATAAACAATAAATAAAGATGAAGACAAATATGAGCTTTAACTATGTTTAATAAGAAGCAAGTCCCAAAGAATTATGTCTATTTGGAACTGCATCACAAAATTAGAATGATAAGTAAACATAACATTTTTATTCATGAGAGAGAGAGAAAGAGAGAGATGTTTTGTGGCGCCATGTTCAATACAAGTTCTTTCACTGGGGAGAATGAATTTTGCAAAAGTTAGACAAATTTTACAACTGCACAAATGCTTTGTTGCATAGCCTTTTAGGAATCAGAAGAATTAGATGGGATGTTTTGCCCATCTGAAGCACTGTCTTTCTTTATTTTCTGTGTGTACTGTGTTATAGAATGGGAAAGTACACATCTTTGCACTAAAGCATTTTACAGAAATCATGGCAAATTTGATGAATGAAAGAACGTGCATATTGTCACAGGAGGTAAGGAATCTTGTGGTGCTTGAAAATTCCTAGTAGAGATGTCTCACAATGTCAAGACAGACTCAATGAAAGAGAATGAGGAATTTAGTGAGTACAAACTGAGGCTGTCTTACTTTAGATATACATTGAAAAGACATGACTCACAGGAAAAGACAATAATGGTAGGAAAAAGAAATAATGATAGGAAAAAAGAAAAACTGAACCTAAGATGGATTGATTCCATAAAGGAAGCCATGGCATCACCTGAACAGGGCTGCTAATGAGAGGATCTTTTCAAAGCCTTTTATTCATTGGCTTGCCATTGATAATGGCCTAACATTTTATATCCCTTTTTGTAAAACTGGCATAAATAGTGTCATAGAGATATTTGCTGACTTCTAAGCATATAATTTGGAAAGGACTGGATGATTTTTGAAACCACTTTCATCAAGTTTGAAAAAGTAAATCTAAACATTGCCTGACATTAGCTCACTCACTTTCTTGTGACAAGGGCATAGTAACTTTCCATAAATATTAATACAAGTTCTGATCTTCATTTTCTAAGAAACACATTAAGTGAAAGCCTGTGCCATTCTACACATTCAACTTTTTTTAGTTCATCGTGATAGGAATTAGAAGAAAGGGGCTTGAATTTGCCTTACTGCTCATACAAGACCTCCAATATGGCAAAACATTCTGGCCGATGTACTACTTACTCTCTAAGATCCTTTCACACATAAATTTACTTAATTTATTTACTTATAAGCCACCCTTCCAACATTTTTCTAGTACATTAACATTGTGTTCTCCCAATAGAAGGATACACACAAAGGGAAACAATCAGTTCTGATCCGAAAACAAACTATTTTTATACTGAGGATGAGGAACTACCATGTAAAAGGTTAGCAAATTCATTAAAATCAGTGTAAAACTGTTTGGAAACAATGGCCAAAATCCTGTTACTTAATGTAATGAACTGCACTAGAGTGGGCCTATTGAAACAATGGGGATTTATTGAATGAGCTCCTCTATAAATTCCATTGGTACAAATAATCCTACTCTAATTGTTACTTACTAAAGAATCAATTAGAATAGGCCCATTTGAATTTGTTTGTTTGTTTGTTTTCACCCTGCCTTTCTCACTAGAGCCATATAAAAGCTTGAAACAGAAGAAAAGAAAAGAATGCTTTTATAACATGGACTTTATCCAAGTTCAAAATCCCCAGTGTATTTTTATATGTTTGTATGTATGGGTGCATGTATACACATCAGCACAAATGACATTAGGAGTTTGGTTAAAGACAGTTTTGTTGTGGTATTCCTTTCTTTTGTACCGTGATCCAGGCCTTTTGATGTTTTATTCTGTCGTATGTAACAGCCATTTACTAGCAATCTTACTGGTGTTTGTATAAAGTCTGTGTAACATGCAATAGTGAATTGTGGATAATTGATAAGGTGTTGGAGCTTGTCTCAATTGTATGCCTGGTCGCACAACCAGTTGTGCAACTAGGGTGTTTCTTGGCAGCTCATTAATTATATGCCACAAGTTACCCAAACCTTACACAAACACTAATAGGATTCTACCCACTGTTTCTAAATAGTTTTACTATGGTTTTAATAAAATAATTGAAGATGTGGTAATTCCTGCATCTTCAATACTGAGGATACCTTGTGTTATCTCCCACTGTGGCAAAGCAAAGTGTGCTGCTTATATGCCGCCCTATAGTGCTTCAAGCACACTCTGGGTGGTTGACAAGTTAATTATGCAGGCTACACATTGCCCCCCTAGCGAGCTGGGTACTCATTTTACCAGCCTTGGAAGGATAGAAGGCTGAGTCAACTTTGAGCCGGCTACCTGGGATTGAACCCCGGGTCATGAGCACAGTTTTGGCTGCAGTACAGCAGTTTAGCCACTGTGCCACAAGACTCCTCACGGTAAAGTAATTCCTTAACTTTAGTCCTGTTGATTGTTATGGAAACTGACAGTACACAATTTCCTGGAAATAAGTTTCATAAAGACTGATGGGACATAGTTCTGAGCTGATATACCTAGGATTGCACTGAAGTCAACTAACATTGATTTCAGTGGGCATTAAACTCAACCAATTTAGTCTGAATTCAGCCTTTAGTTTTGGACTAAGTGTATAACTTAAAGGGAAAATAATGAATTGTGAGAAGAACCCAAAGAAGACTCAGATTATGAACACTAGGTTGGATCAAGAATAAGCTAGTTGTGTCTTGAATCCCACTGATTTCAATGGGAACTAAGTATGATAACCTCCAATGTACAATCCACTGATTCCAATCTAAACTTTATTTTGGCTTTTTCTGGGTGAGTGGTTTAAGTAAGCAGACAGGCTGGGATTTGCTATCTGTTATATCTAAGGTATTTTAATCTAATTTTAATTGAATTCTTTGTATTTGCTTGAGGGATTCATCTAGAATGGCAACAAACATGTGGAAACATCTCTTCAGAATTCAGGGTAGCTTGTACCAAAATCGGCTGGCATATATTTTTGGTTCCCTGGATTAGATCCAGGAATCTCCTATGTGTACCTTCTGATGCAACAGGGAAATTTGCAAGTAACACTAAAGAGCATTCATTATCCATTTGATACTGCTAATAACTTGTCTAATTTTCTCCTCCTCCTCAAAAAACAAAAGTCATTCCTCCAACCAATGCCTTAGTTACATCTCACTTAATTACTGCTGTATGTCCTACATGGAGCTGCCTTTAAAGAGTTCTTGGAAACTTTAGCTGCAACCATGCTGTTGCCCAGGTTCAATAACAGGGATCATATAACTCCCTCTTTATATCTGCTTCATTGGCTACCTATATATTCCTGGGACCAAATCAAAAATTTGATTGGTCTTATATAACTTGGGTCCAGGCTATCTGAAGAATTGCATGTACACACCTGTGTCACCCCATTCTACAGAGGAGCCGCTTCTCCTTGGTTCTCAAGCTTCTCTTGCTCCCACCATGCTTGCAGAAACAGCTGGTGACAACACAAGAGAGAGCTTGTTTAGTGGCTGCTCCTGGCCTATAGAGTGACTAGATGATCTCCATTTGAAGAGCTGTCTTCCTTTTTAGTGATTCATATCCTCCTTTTTGGTGATGTATAAGTTGCCACCCACCCGACCCCCACTAGGGAAAGTAGACAAGTCCACTTCTTCAGACTGAAGAAGTGGACTTGTCCACGAAAGCTCACATTAAAATATAGCAGTTAGTCCTTAAAGCGCTACCGCATTGTTGTCTTCTTAATTTTTTTCTTTTTTTTTCTTTTGGGTTTTGCCTAACATATTTTTTCTAGTTGTATCTGGTTTTGAAAATCATTTTGTAAACCACCTTGGTTTCTTAAATTGGAAGAAAGACAAGATAGATATGAGATGAAATGAAATGCATGCATAGGAAATAAATAAATAAATAAATAAATGCGTGAGTGAGTGATTTCAAAGCTAACAGCATCATACTCCTGTTTAGAGGATGACTATGGATAGGTAGCCCATAGGAGCATGTGTGCAGCTGAATACTGGACAGGGAAGTTTCTTGTACCTTCACTAGAAACTGAGGATAGGGAATCTCAGGTTCTCCAGATGACACAGGACAACACCTCCCATCATCTCTGATCACTACCCATGCTGGATGAGGATGATGGGAGTTGGAATCCCATAGCAACTGGAGGGCCACATTACGTTCCCCATTCTTGCTTAAACTGCTGCTTTCCCTTCTTAACCTCAGGAGCAGAATGAGCTGGAAAATCCAAATGACATGAGATCTAATTTCTAAGAAGGCTGCTCAAACAAATGTAAAGCTTGAAAAAGGCCACACAAATTGAGTTATTTCATTTTGCACAGAATCAGGAACTCAGAGTAAATGTTCCATTTAGTGGTGGAGGTGAAACAGAATAGCCTTTAGCATAAACAAAATGGGGGGAAAGGCTCAGGTTTCAATGACGACTGAATGGTTGCCTTTCCATCTGCCACATATTTCACTCAGTAAATATTGTGTCACAGCCAGAGCCACGCAGACTCTGTGACAAATTGTTTCTTGACGCACAGCAAACAGTGCAATCGGGGAATTGGCTCTAAAAGATCTGGATGAAGTATCAGCTCAGGAAAAAAAAAAGATGCATTCCAGTGAGCATAGACCCCATTTTGCCCTAGGGTGAATCAAAAGGATTTTTATCAAGAGCCAGGACTTTTAATATGTGCTCTACGTTGGTGGCCAGCGTGGGCTCTTTGGGGACTTCAGCTGGTTTGCAACACAACTGTCAGTCTATTTACTGGAATAGCTATTAACAGATGCTGTTTCACCAGTACTTAAAGACCTTTAAAAGCTAACAGGTCTTTTTGAGGCTGAGCTGAACTTTTCAACTATTGGAGAGTTAGCCTGAATTTTGTGGGAGATGCAAGGTAAAAGGGCAGGTGGCAGGGAAACCCCCATATTCCTTTCTCATTGTGTGGCTGCTTCCCTATTGTCCTTCAACTAGCAGGTAAATATCTTTTCATTTAGCCAGGGCTTGAGCAGCTGATGTTTTGTTGCTGTTTAGTCGTTAAGTTGTGTCCGACTCTTCGTGACCCCCATGGACCAGAGCACGCCAGGCCCCCCTGTCTTCCACTGCCTCCTGGAGTTTGGTCAAGATAAGCAAGATTGAATTGATGCTTTTGAATTGTGGTGCTGGAGGAGACTCTTGAGAGTCCCTTGGACTGCAAGGAGATCAAACGTATCCATTCTGAAGGAAATCAACCCTGAGTGCTCACTGGAAGGACAGATCCTGAAGCTGAGGCTCCAATACTTTGGCCATCTCATGAGAAGAGAAGACTCCCTGGAAAAGACCCTGATGTTGGGAAAGTGTGAAGGCAAGAGGAGAAGGGGACGACAGAGGACGAGATGGAATGGACAGTGTCATCGAAGTGACCAACATGAATTTGACCCAACTCCGGGAGGCAGTGGAAGACAGGAGGGCCTGGCGTGCTCTGGTCCATGGGGTCACGAAGAGTCGGACACGACTTAATGACTAAACAACAACAACAACAACTATTTTAATGTAAGCCATCTTGTGCCCCATCAGTGGCAGAAAGGCAGGGTGTTAATATAAAGAAATAAAATAAATTTTAAGGGCAGAGGTGTGAAGTTTACTTGAAGTGAAGGCTAGAGATGGTGATATCTATAAAACTCAATCTCACTGAGATTACTATTTTCACACTGCCACTCCCCCCCCCCCCCCCCCCACACCATTGCCATTTCAGTTTATTTCCTCTGTACATGGTCTTGGACATATTTTTCTACTTGTGCACAGAGTGGCCAAAGGATAACTGTGTATGTGTATTAGTACATTTTATGAATCATCATCATCATCATCTCAGGACTGCAGAGGTGAAAGGGACCCTATGAATCATCGAGTCCAGCCCCTGTCAAGGAGGCACAGTGGGGAATCGAACTCCCAACCTCTGGCTCCACAACCAGACACCTAAACCACTGAGGTATCATGTACTCATGTTGTCAAACACTTCTCATTTGTTTCTTGGTTTGTCTTCTTTTGCAGACTGCATCACATTGATAATATCAGTGTAAGAACCTCAATGAACTATTGAATTGTTGTTGCTGCTGTTGTTGTGTCATCAAGTTGGAACCAATTTATAGCGACCCTAATAGGGCTTTCAAGATAAGCGAAATATTTAAGGAGTGGTTTTACCAGTTCCACTCCCCCAGTGAGTTTCCATGGCTAAATGGTGATTTGAACCCTGGTCCTGCCAACCTAGCAGTTCGAAAGCATGCAAATGCAAGTAGATAAATAGGTACCACCACGGTGGGCAGGTAACGGCATTCCGTGTCTAGTCGCGCTGGCCACGTGACCATGGAAACTGTCTTTGGACAAACGCTGGCTCTATGGCTTGGAAATGGGGATGAGCACCGCCCCCTAGAGTCGGACATGACTGGACATTTGTCAAGGGGAACCTTTACCTTTACCTTACCTCCAGAGTCTTAGTCCGTCACTCTATCCACTACAGAACAATGGGTTTCTATTTTACACGACACTGGGTTGCCATTTTAATTACCTGTTTTTAAATTGGAGATTTTCTCTCACATTGAATATTGTCAAGGCCTTTGGTCACATAAGCAATAATGTTGTTGATGATGCCAGAGATCAGATGGCAAACTATTCATTTCTGTATTTTAGAGCAAAAGGTGTGAACTGGGTAAATCCATAAAAATGTGAGCCTCTCACCCCTCCCTAATGCAGACAGTCAACCTGCTTCCCACCACCACCATCTTTCAAGACAATCATGGTGTCACTTAATCCCAGGGATGTGAAGATCTTCCCTTCTCATTTTTGTAGCATTTTTCTGGATTTCTTTGAATTCTTCCCATCAGTGATTCATACCAGGATACCAGGTAATGTTAGGCCATACACTGCAATTCTTACTTTCTTTATATATATATTCCCAATCTGAGCATTTATTAATGCATTATATCAAACTCCTGATCTGGCTGTGCAGCCAGTTATCTAAACCATTGAGCTATCCAGCCACTCTCATACATTATAAATCCAAAGTGAAATATATTAGGTTTAGGTTCCTTTGGGCTATATGAGGCAGGAGAATTTTTTTTTGTTATATATAGACATACTGTATATATTAAGTTAAGTGTGTGTGTGTGTGTGTGTGTGTGTGCGCGTGCGTGTGCATGCAGTTTTCATTGGAAGGGTTTGCATTTTGCTGTAGCAGAATCAAATACTGTTCTTTTTTTAGTAGAATCTGCAAGCAGTATGAAATCTTGGTGTGGCAGAAGTAGGCACTTGGGGAAGGCTGCAGGAATGCTGCCTGCACCCACTGCAGCAGCTGCTATTGAGAGGAATGGGAGAGGGGGAGGAAAAAGACAGCTTACAACTGCTATTATGAGCCCCCCCCAAAAAACAAAACCTGTCATGCAGCTGCCTTGTTCAGCACTGACACTAGGAAAGAGCAGCAGGCAGCAGTACAGGATGTGAGTGTCTCTTCTAAGGAGGTGGCAGAGAAGCATCTGGTTCAAAGTGGGACAGATATGAGTGAACGTCAGACATGTTCCAGTGACATTTTTGTGCAATCCAACCCTGGCAGTCAGGGCAAATGGTTGAAAAAGATGATAAAGAAGGTACTTTTCTCCCAAAGAGCTGAAGTACCAGAGAAGGACAAGGATGGTATCAGCACTCAGACTGACACTGTCAATTTGGACAGCACAAATGCTGTTGCTCTTGTGGTTAGGAAAGAGATTTACGAAGAACACCAGACATTGCCTTGCATATCCATACAATGCAGCTCCAGCATATTCCATATCACTTATCCATGGTTTGCCACAGCCCTATACAAGGGTGTCCCTTTGTGGCCCTTGTCTTGTTCCTTTGTATATTGTGTATAGGGTTCCTTCATATCTGTGGTTTCAGACATCCACAGTAGATCATGGAATCACTCCCCTGTGGATATGAGGGTCCTATTGTGTATAGTATTCATATTGAATATAACGGAGTTCTGGATCTGGAAATTCTGAATTTTTAAAATTTTGAATTCTGAATCTGAATTTTGGTGCTCATGCACATTGCTACTCTGCATACTCTGCATGCTTCCATGATCACAGCTTGTGAATGAAAGAAGGGGGTATTTCACCATAGGCCTAACTTATATTATATGCTACTTTTGAACAATAAAGTTGCAGGTTATCTCAGGGCATTGATAAGTTTGGTTTTCTTTTTTAAAACACTTCCCCTTTTAATGGCTTTTCTTTATTTGTCATGACAAGGCATAGCCTGCATCTTGGGGTTTTTTTTTGTTGTTGGCTTTTTTTTTTTTTAATTGTACACCCTAGAAGTGTAACTCTCTCAGTTTTTCAGCACCGGAATATCTTTTCCTCTCTTTTTTTGAAAAAAAGGAACTCTAGAAACTACAAAAATGACCTGTGAATGAAAGCATTCACAGAAACAATAGGGGGCAAAGTCTGTTAATGATGCCTATGAATTGTTGATCTCATTCTGGTTTATGCCTGTGTTTATCTAAAGAAACACCAAGTTTAAAAATTGTGAGGTGGGGTGGGGAGTGCCATTCCTCCCCTCCTCTGTATGCTGGAGTGTGTGTGTGTGTACACACACACACACACACGTGAATCTCTACCTCTGATGGTTGACCTGTCAAAAGAGACAGCCTTGGCAGGAACATTTGCACCTGAGTGGAGGAGAAATAGAAAAGCCTGTGGCAGCTGGGGCCTTAAATGATGATGATGATGATGGAGGAAAGTGCTGTGGAAGGGTAGAGCAAAGTCCTGGAGACTGCAGAGGACTCCCAGTTGTGTCCTCTTATTTGCCTGACCACCCAGCTTTAGCCCTGGCCTCAGGGACTAAGGTGTGGAAGTACCAGCTTGGCTCGAGACATGCCCTCCTCAGCCAGTCCATGACCAAGAAACTACAATAAAGAATGTTTAGGTTGTTGCTTGAATTGTTCTCCTGTGTCCTGCTGACCACCCTGAGGGGGCTTTTTGACCCCTCCACCCATGGAGGGGTACAAAGAGACACTAAAAATAAACCATGCTATCAGGAAGAGTTAAAAGGAGCAGAAAGTCACATAAAAAAGTACTGTGCCAAATGAGATAAGAAGAATATCATATAAAGGGTGGGAAAATATACCAATAATTTTGGTTGAGAACCTAGTGTGTTACGAAGAACAAATGTTCTGGCTGGAAGAGCCCTAAGCTGTAATAACCTTTTCTCATTTTTCACAGAGAAGACATTAATTTCATCCAGGGATAAAAATGTATTGGGGGAAAATCCAAGACAGTGTAGAGAAGTGCAGCATACAAAACAGGGGTGGGAAATGTATGATTCTGCAAATGTTATTTGTCCTTTCAGCCCCAGGCAACATAGCCAATAGTTAGAGATGATGAGAGCTGAACTGTAAATACACTCATGTGAACACACTACTTCTTTAAGATAAGAAAGGAAAAGCAAAGTATTGTGGGAAATGCATTTTGACTTGGATGAAAAGGTAACAGAACAGAAACACATATGATATTTTTAGTTCGGCCATATTCAATGTGATCTGGCGCCATCTGTTCAAACCCCTGTGGAACAAATAGCTTAGCTCCTTCCCCCACCCCCATCTTTCTATACTTACTTTTGCCTTCTTCTGAAGATACCATGTAGACATTCTTTCTGCAGTTGATGATACAGCCACAAGGCAGGTGGCTCCAGTGTTCTGACAAGACAAACACTGGGGTGACGGTGACAGCTAACAACGTTAGCAGAAAGCTGAATATCTCAAAGGGAAGGCTTTGGAACCCTACGGTGTGTTGAACAACCATTTGTATCTGAAAGAAAGAGACATTTCAAAGAAATCAAATGGTTGTCATTTTCCTGGTGTAGATCAACCTACCAAACAAAAGCAAATGATAAATCTTGCATAGAAAGGGCAAACAGTGGTGTAGTGGATAGAGTAATGGACTAGGACTCAAGAGGCTTGGGTTCCAATCCCTGCTCAGCCATGGAAACTCACTGGGGGCGTGGAACTGGTAAAATCACCTCTTAAATGTCTCACTTACCTTGAAAGTCCTGTCATTGTTGTGTTGTTACATGCTCTCAAGGCGGAACTGACTTATCTGACCCTAACAGAGTTTTCAAGGCAAGTGAGATATTTAAGGAGTGGTTTCACCAACTGCACTCCCCTAGTCGCCCAGAGTAGACCATTGGTCTAAATGGGCGAGGTATAAATCGAATAAATAAATAAATAATATAAATAAATAGTCAGTTTCTCAGGTTGAGCAGGGATTCAAACTCTGTACTACAGAGTCTTAGTCCATCCCTCTATCCACTACACCACACTGGGAAAGCCCTGTGCCTATAAGTTCGTTCCAGTTTAAAGGCACATAAGAGCAGCATGTTGCTTTTATAATCTTCCTTACTCCTTGGAACGTCAGAGCATGATCCAGCCAAGTGTATTATAACATATGTCTATTCAAATGTAAACTTTGCAGACCTTAAATGGGACTTACAGGGCAGTGTGTATAGCACTGGAGCTTTACAGTGCATGCTTGTTCAGGTATAAGTTGCAATCTCATGCACAAGGAGTGTAGCACACTTTCCATCTTGAGTGTGGCATTATCTCATGGGTAACTTTCTGGGGCTCACATTACATTGGTAGGCAAGGTCACCATTCTGACCTTGCTAAAAGTAAACAAGGCAAAAGCCACACCAGATTCCATCTATATACTCTTCCCATTCACATTCATGTCCATGTTCATGTGCGTACACACAAATATGTCCCCCTGTCCCTGCATAACAATGCTTGGAAAAAAAGTGTTTGGACTTTTGTAGAGAGTTTCTACAGAGGTTGGACAGAAAGCATGGGGTTAGAGGCAGGACCTGCCTCAGTGGTTCCCTCCTTTCCCGAAACCCATTGACTCTCCTGTTCATCCTGAATGGGGCTTGTGAGTTTTTGTTTCTGTTTTTCATCTAAAGCTGTCCAATTGTACATGCTTGCTATTGCTGTTGTAACTAAAGAGACTAAAGAGAAAGTAAAAGATGCACATTACTACTACATCAGTTTATTAAAGCAACTCTAAGGAGGATAACCTGGACACAGTAGTGCAGGGGTCCCCAACCCCCGTTCCGTGGCCCAGGGCCGGTCCATGGCCATGGCAGGATCGGGCCGCGGAGACAGATCTCCCACCCCCCCCGCACGCACTCCACCCACCCACCCACCCCACCTGCATGCACAGCCCACCACCCGCACACACGGGTGCCCCTTTGACCCATGAGCATGCCCCTCACCTCTGTGAGCACACCCTGCCTCTTCGCACATGTGCGTGAGCATGCTCTGCCCACCTGTGAGTGCGGGGCGTGCCCCACCCCCCACGCACGGACCCCCCCCCAACTGGTCCACGACTCAGAAAAGGTTGGGGACCACTGCAGTAGTGCATACTCTGGTAACCTGTTCAGATTACTGCTGTGCATTCTATGTGGGGCTGCTTTTGAGGACAACATAAATATAGAGAGTGTAAGATATGGTACCCAGTCTATTGGCAGGAACCACTTTAACAAAACAAAACAAACAAAATAAATTTATTGTCATTGTAAGTATATACATAGTATACACATACAGTGGTGCCTCGACTTACGAACTTAATTGGTTCCGGAACTCCAGTCGTAACTCGAAATGGTTGTAAGTTGAAGCACCATTTCCCATTGAAATGCATTGAAATGCAATTAATCCGTTCCGGCAGAAGAAAAAAATCACAAAAAAAAAAAAAAAATCACTGCAAGACCCATTGGAAATGCGATTAATCTGTTCCAGCCGAAGGGGAAAAAGAAAAGAAAAGCAAGCAAAGTGTGCAAGATCCATCAGAAATGCAAAAAAAGCAAAGCAAAAGGGAAGTGAAGCGTGCAAGACCCATCAGAAATGCAAAAAAAGCAAAGCAAAAAGCAAGCGAAGCGTGCAAGACCCATCAGAAATGCAAAAAAAGCAAAGCAGAAAGCAAGCGAAGCGTGCAAGACCCATCGGAAATGCAAAAAAAGCAAAGTAAAAAGCAAGCAAACCCCGCAAGACCCATTGGAAATGTGGGGGGGGGGGGAATCCCAAAAAGCAAGCAAACCCCCCAAGACCCATCGGAAATGAGGGGGAAACCCAAAAAGCAAGCAAACCCCCCAAGACTCATTGGAAATGGGGGGGGGGGGAACCCAAAAAGCAAAAAAAAAAAACCCAAGAGCCATCAGAAATGTGGGGGGAAAAACCCAAAAAGCAAGGAAACCCCTCAAGACCCATCGGAAATGGGAAAAAATACCAAAAAACAAACAACCCCCCCCAAGACCCATCACAGCACAGAAACATAACCCCCCCCAGCCCAAAACCACGCTGCAAAACCCACCCAGAACAGTTTTTAAAAAGCAGAAAGCAGCACCTTACCTTACCAGGCAGTCCGAAGCCTCCTCCGATCACACTCACTCTAACCGTTGGGGCGAAAGAGCTACAAAGAAGCAGCCTCTTCGCCTACCAACGGTTAGCAATTTGAATTTCCCGCCTTTTCCCCCTGCCTTTTTCTGTTCGTAACTGGAAGCTCCGGCCGCAAGTTGAAGCAAAATTTTGTGGCTGGAGCTGGTCATAACTCGAAATGGTCGTAAGTCGGGACGTTCGTAAGTCGAGGCACCACTGTACAACGAATTTCACACAGACACCCAGAGACCAGACCCACATGCACACACATAAAAAATCCCCAAACACTCTCCACCCACTAAAAATCCCCCACTAAGAACACAAACATCTACACCGCAGGCTAAGTAACACTGTCCAACTGTTCACTGCTGGTGGTCTTTAAGTTCATTATTAAGTGCAATTATAGCTCTGGGATAAAAACTATTCAGAAAACGTGTGGTCCGAGTCTTAATTGTTCTGTATCTTCTGCCAGATGGCAACAGTTCAAAGAAGTTGTAAGCAGGATGGGAAAAGTCTCTAAGGATGTTGTGTGACTTCCTCAGACAGCGGGATGTGAAGATGTCATCCAGGGTTGATAGCTGGAGCCTGATGATATTCTGGGCAATTTTAATGGTTCTCTGTAGAGCTTTTTTGTCCGCTACAGAGCTACTCCCAAACCATACAAGAATGCCATAGGTTAGGACACTCTGAATGGTGCTACGATAGTAGGACAGAAGTAAATGCTGAGATAAATTTAACTTCCCAAGCATTCTCAGGAAATACAGCCTCTTCTGTGCCTTCTTCACTAGCATGTTGGCATTTATAGTCCATGAGAGGTCCTCTGAGATGTAAGTGCCCAGAAATTTAAAACTACCAACCCTCTCCAGTTCCTGACCATTTATGTACAGTGGTAAATGTACATTTCTCTTCCTCCTAAAATCAATTATGGGTTCTTTAGTTTTTTTGATGTTAAGTGTAAGATTATTTTCTTTACACCACAGTATCAACCCTTGTACTTCCTTTCTGTAAGCAGACTCATTGTTCTTATTTATGAGCCCACCACTGTCATATCGTCCGCAAATTTAACAATTGTGTTGGTGTTATACAGTGGGGTGCAATCGTGTGTATAGGGAATAGAGGAAGGGACTTAGCACACAGCCCTGGGGAGCTCCTGTACTTAGTACCAAGGTAGAAGAATGGTGAGATCCCATCCTTACTGACTGTGGCCTATCTGTCAGAAAGTCCTTTACCCACACACACTTCACAGAATGTATAAGTTACTGGTTCTTAAAGAATTGCACTGGCTGTCAGTATATTTCTCATCTGACTTTGAGGAGTTAGTAATGACTTTCAAAGCCTTGAATGGTTTGTGACAGAGGTACCTGATGGAACATATAAACCTGTCCATACATACCTGCATGACCACTAAGATCTTCTGGAAAGTGTCTCCTCTATGTCTTGCTACTGAGATACACTGGTGGGGGCACAAGATAGGGCTTTCTGAGCTGTAGCTTCTTCTTTCTAGAATCTTGTCCCGTTGGAGACCTGACTGGCACTAGCATTGTCATTATTTTGGCACCAGGCTGAAATCTGACTGTGGCAAACATTCCACTCCACTTTCCCCCTTTGATTTTTTTATGTGGTTTCAACATGCTTTTCAAAGCTTTAAATTATTTTTAAGGACTTAAGGAGTTTTCGTTTTAGATGGCCTAGGATCTGCCAATATACAGCAAGTTTGAAATACTTGGATAAAATAACTAAACCTTATTTCCAGAGCAAACAAAAATGCTGTTTGTATATATGGGGAAGGGACCCTGGAGGTTGCACGAAGGGCCTTGATCCATCCACCCACCCACCCTCCCACATATCTATTGCTCTTATATCCTGCCTTTTCTCTAACAAGCTCAGGGTGGCACATGTGGCTCTCTTGCTTCCCACTTTATCCTCATGACAACTCTGAGAGGAAGATCAATCTATAAATTAATGTGATTGGTACGAAACCACTCAAGGAGCTTCATGACCAAGTGGGGATGTGAACGTTGTTCTCCAGAATCCAGCTCCAGCATCCTCGTCTTTATCATACTGGCTCGTGTCCAAGGCCTCAAAATTCCCACTTCTGTTTGAAAGTAAACATTTTGTAAGCTTACACCTACAAATGTCATGTGTGAAGTGGCTTTTTAAACAATTTATAAGGGCAGTTGTACTGCAAAGCCTCAAAATGGAATTTATGACCAACACCTTTGCCCACATCTGTCAAGGTTTCAGTGGGCATTGTGTGCTACTTCATGATTTTTTAAAAAAATCTCCAGTTTCTGTCTGCATTGTGCTCATATAGGATTTGTGCTCTGAGTTTTGCATGCTCATTATCTCTTGAATTTGTTCAAACATTATTCCTTAGGAATATGCCAACGGCACTCATGAACTGCCCAGGTGTTTGTTTGTTTTTTGTTTTTTTGTTTTTCTAAATGCCCCACAGTGCTTGGGAGCCTGAGCACATCAGCATCTCTTTGTGTATTAAGTAAGTAATTGTTTCAGTATTTGATTAATGTGACACTTTGGAAAGTCTCTGCCGAAACAGCTGCTTGGGAGTGCACACTTTTGGACACACCCAGTTAGAATGCTGCCAACAAAATAATGTTCACTTGAAGTCACTTACTCTCTCTGAGTCACAGAGCACTGGGAGGCACTGGGGAGCATAAGAGGCAGCAAAAATGGGCTTAAGGCCACATGGTCTAAGATCTCCTGCCCCCCACACCACTAGCTCTGAGATGCTTGTGAAGCTGTAGACTGACACTCCTGTGCTTCTTGTGCCCCTCTCTGCTGAGCTCTGTGACAGATGCTGAAAAGCAAACATGCTAACATAACTCCCATCTGTGTTTCTCAGAACGCCGGTTGCTTCAAGTGAAACAATAAATATTGATGCCTCAGCTGTAACTGAGGAGCAGCGCTGGCCCTGAGCTACTAATAAAAGCTTGTCTGAGGTTATACTGGGAGATGGAAACATTCCCTATTAATGATAATGATGAGTTCTGTGCACTGTGTTTCATAATAAAAAAAAAGCCAGTACTTGCCTCCATGGAGCTTACAATCTAAATTTCATCAGTGATGAGATGAGAGAAGGAAAAGATGGAAAAGGGAGAGGCAGGGGGACTTAACAAAGAGTGATCATGTAGAAATGCAAATGCATGGACAAACAGCGCTGTCTTATGTATGCATATTCAGAAATAAATCAGACTGTGTTTAATGGGATTCACTCCCAAGACATTTGGCACAGGACTGCAGCTGTAGCCACAGTTCAGAATAAGGCTGAAGATTAATTTCACAGAAAAGGTGAGTTGGGGGAACAGACATTCAGAAGGATCTTCAGGCAAAAAGGAGGCTCTCAAGATATAGAGTGAATTGTCTATTAAGCAAGAGCCTTGCATAGCTTTGAATATGCAAAACGGAATGTGGATGTTCAAATGTCTTGTGCCAGCAACTGCACTCTGTACTATCATCTGCATCAAGGCAGTTCTCAGTAATTCTCAGTATTTACAAAATTATAAACAAACATCCTTCTTCCATTTCAGTGTTATAGCCACAAGGAATTTACTGCCCAAGGGCCAAGGGTGTGTCTTGTAGCTGAGAAAGGGGGGGGGGAAGTAATATTTGACAAATGCTCTGGATAATCTCACACACAATCAACGTAGTGCCTGTCCAGTTTCCTGGAACAGAAGCCCTTGGCACACCCTTCCAAGTGGCTTCATTCTTTGAACCATTCAGCAGTACAATGTACTTGTAGAATGCTCATCCCAGCATAGAACTAGAGCCACAAAATAATGAACTGATGTCCTGGTTATATGTGGCTATATGTCAATCATGGGGAGCAGGGGGGTGGGGAAGAGAAAGGTTCTAGTACAACCATGAAACCATACGTATGTTGTAATACAAATCTTACAAATGCATCCACCCACCCATATAAGCCAGTTTATACCCCAAACTGGATAGTCAGGATTTGCAATTAAAATCCTAGCAATTGCTATCAAAATGCAATGATGTGAGGTTTTGTGCACACCAGGAACTCCATTAGCGGGTCCTGATTACTAGATCTGCCATATGCGGAGAAGACAGGTTAGACAGAAATTACTATAATGAATGCAATGAATCAGTAGTGGAGAATCCATTTAACTCATGGCAGCTGATTTGATAATCTAACGAATCAAAAAGATGCACACAACTTTTATCTGGACTAACCGGTCTCTAACATTTCAGAATACAAGTTTCCAAGACACAGAGAAACTACAGCCTCAATTGCTCTGTATTTGATGGCCCATAATTCTAAATCTCATCAGACACTTCTTAATTGGCCCATTACACATACAGAAAGAAAATGGGTTTATTTTTACCATCATTGGGAGCCAAAGAATGACTTTGGTGAGAGCCAGAATCAGTGAGAAGCGCTTCTGAGCAAATTCCACAGTGAAGTTTCGGCTGCTGTATGGTGCGTTTTGTGTTCCATAGTGGTCCAGTCTACAGTGGTTGTCTGCTGGATTTTGCCTGACTTTTGGGTCTGAGTTTTGGCAATCGTCTCGGAAATGCTTCAAGCTTTTAATCACAGTGTCTTCGGGAGAGAGGGAGGGTATCTGACTACCCACTGAAGGTGACCCAGGGGAGAAATACCCTCGGGTGATTTGATGATAGTCATCATAAATATGGAGTTGTTCATCTGAGCACAGCAGCTGATAAATGAGAGGAATAGAGAGCACAATGAGGAGACAGAAACACAGTGAGTAAAGGATGAAAAGAAATAAGATATAAGAACTGGAGCAGTCAGTAAAGCATCCCCAGGAGTTTGAGGTATAGGCGCCCCAACCACACAGAGGCAAAATACAAATCAGCAAACTGACCATCCAGATAGTGAGAACAGCCCATATCATGCTCACTGGCTGCTTGGTAGCCCCTTCACCACTCCCCAGTTTGTGGAGACTGTAGAAGTTATAAGAAACTACCAGGGACCCCATCAGGTTGCTTGAAAAGCCCTGAAATAAATACAGAAGCGCTGAAGTTGTGCACAACGTTGAGGGAAGCATCTCATTCAGCCAAAGCTTGAGCATGAAGATTGTCGCTGGCACCACACTGATCAGATCATCCACTGTCAACGAAGTCACAAGCATGGAAAGAGTACTCTTGTTTTGCATTCGCAGCAGCGACACTAATAAATAGATGCTCCCCAGGAGAGCAGTGAATGTAATAATAAAAGTCAAGCAGAAAAGAAAAAGGTTCAAAGATTTTGAATCTTTGGGTATATCCATAATCCCCTGGTTTAGATGGCTTGTCCCATTTAATGATGCATTTCTAGGAGTGACCGACATTGCTGTTCGGGTGGGATGGGAAGGTATTATCTTGCCGTCTCACCGATTCTGTGAGTTCTCATCTGCTGACAGAACTAGGAGCTCCAGAGTGGATTTGTGATCTTCTCTACCAAGTTTATTCTTGCGGTGCTGCATAGATAGCTGCTCGCAATGTTCTCAAGTAGTCCTGGAAAGCTCTTGCTTCAAATGGAAACACATGGTCAAAAGAAGCATCGCTGATGTGCCAGAGAGCAAAAGATGCTGAACAAGAAAAAAAAAAAAAGTATTTTCGCCCTTCTCCTTATTTTGCTTCTTTATCCAGCTCCTTTATCATCCCCTTGAAGTGATTGAGTTTAACTGTTGTAAAGTAAAGCCCTTTCAGAAAATTCCAAGAAACGTGCCGTGGCGGAAAGAAAGCAGCACATCAGTCTCATGCTGATGGCTGAGGAGGAACTATTGCAGTGAGGAGGGGGGGAATCAGAAGCTCGTTGGTTCAGCCTGCACTATTCAGAGCTGCAGGAGGGAGGAGTCAGGCAGAAGCAGGATAGCAGAGAGAGGGGAGTAAGCGTCTTTCTCCACAGAGCTGCTCTTCAATCAGAAGCAAGAAAGAGTGCCCTTGCAAAGCCACACCTCTGATGATGATGCCAAAATCTCAACGCAAACATCCAAGACTTGATGCAAGCACACATGCTGTCCTTGCCAAGCCCTGGGCTGCTCCGCAGCTGCCCCATGTCAAGCTGAAATGCTGTGGTTCCTATTCTATTAATTGCACCCTTCCCTCAGAGAAGAAAGAAGACACGTGAACCATTGAATGCAATGGTCTGATGGGAAAGGACTGTGTTCCTTCTGCCTCAGGGCAAGCTGAGAGTCTGGGCTACCAACCAAATTCCTTGGTTTTGAGTGTACACAGAAGTATATTTGAAGTCCCTGGTTTTCTAGACATGTCCACAAAGTGGTATCTTACTCTAAGGTTCCAGATGTTTGAGACAGAACCTCCCATAATTCCATACCACACTGATTAGGGCTTCTGGAATTTAGCCTCCAAAGCATCTGAAGGGCCACAAACTGCCCCCTCATGATCCAAAGTATTTCCTTCAGTTCAATTCATCTTTACACTGTCTGTAATACTAACACAACTCTAGGTCTGTTTAACAGGAAACAAGATTCAATGTGTCTGTTTGTGTATTCATTAATTTAAAACAATGTTATACAGAAATGTAATAGATGTCTGGTTGCTTCAGTTTTTTTTATCAAAACTAGCATCAACAGATGATGCCACAGCACAGCCAGAGTAGCAGCCGCAGACAAAAAGCTTAAACAATATTTCAAGAGTGTTATGTGTTAAACATGTAGATCTTACTTCTAGTACACGAAGCAACATAGGGTCTAGGTGCCCATTTTGTAACGGGGACAATCATGGTCAAAAAAAGCCATCTCGCCACCTGACAGGCAGGTCATCTCAGAGGAGGGTAACAGCAGTTGCTCCTTTGAGTCTTTCTTTGGATTGGCCTGGTTTTTCTCCCCTTCGTTTCCTCCCCCCCCTTTGCTCCTCAGCCAATCTCAAACCTGGAGAAGATGTTTCCTGTTTCTCACCTTCTTGCCCTACAAATATTTCCCCAGAGGTCTTTGTGGACACTGATTTACAGGAAAATTTGAACTCTTCTTCCTTCCAGAAGCCATTGGAAAGAGCATAATACAAAGGAGAAGGAACATACAATACCTCCATGTTTGCCCTTTGCCAGCATTATTGACTGTTGTTGCCCATAAATTAAGTGAGAAGAAAGAGGTGAGGGGCAGTGATCAGGGTCTGGTCTGGTGAGGGTTGATGACCTTGAGGGGAGCAGGAGAGTAATAGGGTTAGACAGACGATTTCCTTTCCCAATTTTGATTTGGATTATTAGGCCTGCCTTCCATTTTGAGAAGGGGCTTCTGACTTTGTGCTGTTTTCAGGTCAGATCTTTAAGATGATGGTGCATTTAAAAAAGGTTTAAGTAGATGGAATGACTTTATTTATGGATTGATTCATTGTGATTGCTTGCTTATTGCTTTCTCCTATGTAAACCTCCCAAAGCAAATGTGCAGTACATTGAAACCGGCGTGAGAAACTGAACAAAAATAATTTTTAAAAACACTTAAAACACAAAATCAATTTTCCCTTCAATAGCATGGCTACCTCTGCGTGCATGTTAGCAATCTGGGCATAAGCCAGCCACTGTGCCCATGTTTTTGCTTGGTCTAGGCTGGCTACAAGCTCTTCTGCCTTTCTAAAGTCACCTGATGAAATGCAGTCATCTTAACACAGAGTGTGTCTTTTGATAAGAATAAATGCCACAGATTTAAAGAATGCCTTGGTGATCAAAGGGATAAACTGACAGCATATGCCAGATGAGCGGCATAACTGCCGGCAGGTGCATAATGCTGCCTTTCAGCAAAGCTCTCAGCTTTTCCACACCACCAGCAGTTCCGTTATAGGCTTTGGGGACTCTGCTCGGTCATAGTCACAGCATTCAGGCTTCTGTCGTTAGGCCTGATAAAGCTGATCAATACCTCAAAATAAATTTGGGCTTACTCTTACCCACATGGCATTTGGCCGTGCACTTCGCAGACTCATCCAGCTGGAACAGATTCAAAGGTCAGCAGATCCAATACTTGCCTTGGAAGGAATAGCGTCCCTGCCTAAATCGCAACCAGCCCTGCGTTAACCCTGCAGAACTGGGATGATGGTGTGTTACAAGTAGAATGATTAGAATGTTTGACTGGGATTTGGAAAATGCCTGTTCAAATCTCTCTTTCACCATGGACCTCACTGGGTGGCCTTGAGTCAATCTTTGTCTTTTAGACTGGCCTACCTCACAAGGTTGCTAGGAGAACAAAATAGGTTAAGGAGTTAATTTTCACTGCCTTGAACTCATTGGAGGAAAGTGGGAGAAGGAAGGAAGGAATGTATATATATACATGCCTATGTAATACATACATCTTCATAACTGACTTGGATGAAGGTGTAAATGCATGCTGATCAAATCTGTTGATGATACCAAACTGGGAGTATGTCACGTTCCCGGGGGTTTCAACAGCAGAGTCCGATAAGCCAGTCCAAGTTCAGAGCCGATACCAAAATACCAAAGCCAAATCACAAACCGTAATCCAAGGTCAGGGTCCAAAGCCAAATCACACAGTCTGGGGTCAGAGTCCAAAGCCAAAGGTCCAGGGAACAAGGTTCAAGGTAGTCAGGAGCATGGATGCAAGCCAGAGATTTGACTTGTTGCTTCCACGGATTTCTAGCCGACTAAGAGCTGTTTATATAGTAAAACAGCCCCTTGAGCTGCTGGAAGCTTTTCCATCCTGTCAGTACTCAGGGCTAGTTGATCGGATGTTTCTGTGGGCAGCCTTCGAGCGATCTTCTGACCTTTTTGTCATAAGTCTTCCCCGAAGCCTGGCCCTCAGCCTGTCTACTGGGGGAGGAGAATCTGGGGGTGATTCAGGTGTTTGCATTTCTAATTGCTCAGCATTCTCCTCAGCCACAGTTAACCCTTCCGGTTCCAGGTCTTCAGCTGCACTCATGACAGAGTAATAGTTAATACCTCAGGAGACAGAATCAAGATTCAGAATGACCTTAACTGGAGAACTGGACCAAAACAAATAGGAGAAGTTTAAGGTTTGCGTGTGGAGTTGTCTGATGTCTGTAATGGACTGGGTGAGGGTAAATAAACTCAAACTTAATCCAGACAAGACAAACGTTCTTCTGGTCAGTTGAAATGCAGATCAAGTAACATGAATGCAACCTGTGCTGGATGGGGTTACGTTCCCTCTGAAAAAACAGGTGCACAGCTTGGGAGTGTTCCTGGATTCGTCTGTGAGCCTGAATGCCCAGGTTTCAGTGGTGTCCAGGAGTACATTTGTACAATTAAAACTAGTGCACCAGCTCTGCCCATTCTTGGAGAGGTTGAATAAGGCTACAGTGACTCATGCCTTAGTTTGATCCTGAATAGATTACTGTAACATGCGTTATGTGGGACTGCCTTTGGAAAGTGTTTGGAGACTTCAGCAGGTCCTAAACACTGCAGCCAGATTGCTAACTGGTAATAGGGATCACATAATGCCCTCTGTTACAGCAGCTCCACTGACTGCCAATGCATTTCTGGGCACAATTTAACCTATGAATTCCTGATTACATCCAATCTATTTTAAAGACCATATCTCCCTTTATGGGCTTGCCTGGGTGTTAAGATCATCAGGGGAAGCCTTTGTCTCAGTCTCCTCACCCTCACAGGTTCATCTGGTGGGGACACAGAAGAGGGCCTTCTCTGTCACTGCTTCCAGATTCTGGAATTTCCTCCCACAGCAGGCCAAGCTGGCCTCACCTTTACTGTCCTTCTGCAAGCAAGTGAAGACCTTTGTCTTCAGGCAGACTTCCCCTTAGCGACTGGCTGTCTGAGAGGGGTTTTTAAATCAGGATGGTTAGATTTTTTCCCCCTTTAATAATAGTTTTATTTAACAATCTTCACTGTTTGTTGGATCAAACCATAATCTATGCACTGCAAAACCACCACAACAGTGCACATTCGATACACATCAGGGATGATGAGGAAGGAGCAACTAAAAGATAATATATGAGCACACTATATGAGCACACGTATGCTAGTGTGAAATAATGAGCTGACTCCAATTGGTTGTCTAAACTAGAGTAGACATACTGAATCAATCAAACAGATTTACATAAGTGTTGACTTAACAAATCCCATTCATTCAGAGGGTTTGCTCTGTCTTCCTCAAAATGCTGCCATTCCACTATGGAAACAAGATCAAATAATTCAGAACACTATAATCCACTGTGAAGATAATTTAAGAAGCAAAGTGACTCATTGGATTTTGACAATTTTTGTTCACATATACCTAGGGCTTTGTACCATAACTAAGCACACAGAATAACTCTGGGTTCTTGAAAAAGTGTTCATTTAGGAGGGAAACAACCAGTAAGGCACTAAGTGGGATTAAGGGCTCATTCAGACGGGCATCTGTCCCACTGTTTCGTGCATTGTGGGGATGAACTGGTTTGCTCTTTTTTTCCAGCAACCACATGACAAGAGAACCAATTTGCTCTTCAGGGCACCCCAACCCACACCTTTCTGATCCCCTGTTTGGGGCTTTTACTTCTTTGGTGCAGGTTGGTGTGCTCTAGTTTTGTCTGTTCCCAGGGCATGTGATCACTGGGAACAGACTAAGATCAAGCCTTGCAGCTGTCAATGATGCCAAAGCTCTTTCTGGTTTGAATTTCCAGTATTGTGATGTGGCTTAATAAATGAGCCACTTCAGGATATCAGCAAATTGAACATTTTCCCTGTTCCTCTGTAGAGTGACAGGGGACATGAACACACACACATATATATGTTGCTGATATCCTGAAGTAGCTCATTACAATAATGGAAATTCAAACCATCATATGTTGTTGTTGTTTAGTCGTTAAGTCGTGTCCGACTCTTTGTGACCCCATGGACCAGAGCACGCCAGACCCTCCTGTCTTCCACAAACCATCATATACGGTTTATTAATTTTTTTTTCTTTGCCTTTGTGTGAAGTGCTGATCAAAACTACAAAGGGGGGCTCTTGATTGGCACTATACACAAGGCAAATAAAAAGAATTTAATCTAGACAGGCAAAAATAATAATTTCACTTCCACTGCCCTTCTGCAGAGGAGCAGGGGAAATGTTCAACTGACAGTGAAGGAGTCAGAGGTCAGTTTGCCATTTGGACAAAAAGATGGCACCAAATGGCACATCACTCCTCCCTTCCCAAACCTCAAGTGACCTTATTTAGACTACACAAGTCATGCCAAAAGGATCAATGTAGACATTCCCTTTGATGAAGCAGAGAAAACAAAAGCCCATAGATTTCTGGAAGAAATTTTACGCCACTGTACAATTGGTGCAGTGTTTGCTACACTGTCACTTTCCTTTGTAATGACAGGGAATAGTGGCTGATCCTCACATTCTTAGGTTTATGAAGCCCAATGTGCCTTACCATAGTTTTGAACATTAATGCTAACATTCCAGCAAACTATTTTTCACTTTTATGGTGGCAAGTTAATTTTTTTGGCTTTGCTA
The DNA here is from genome assembly GCA_037013535.1 of Intellagama lesueurii. Taxonomy (NCBI): domain Eukaryota; kingdom Metazoa; phylum Chordata; class Lepidosauria; order Squamata; family Agamidae; genus Intellagama; species Intellagama lesueurii. Next base: position 242,586,087 of record JBAJHW010000003.1, read on the forward strand.
GGGAGCATAATGAAAAAAATAAATCAAGCTATTTCAAAGTGTGTTGTCTGCACTTTATTAAAAGAGCATTGGTGGTCTCCTTTAGTTAAAGCGAGACAGTGGGAAAAAAGGTCCACCATTCAAAGCCTGAAAATGATATTGATTATTTTTAAAACATGACACCTCCTGAGGTAACAGCTTCAATTTTAGCATCCATGATTATAAGTGATATCTTTAAATGCAGCAAAATTCAATGTGATACAATTTGTCAGAGATACAGTAAAGTAGGAGCTTAAAATGGTAAATGTTTACCCTTTTTTACTCCAGGTTTTGGAAAGGACTTCATCCAAGCTTTTCAATGAGCTTCACTGATGCTTCTCAAGAAGAGTTCCTTTCTTTGAACTGGTGAAATTTGGAGTAGCAGTCGAAAAGTTACCAATGTTTTTCTGTCCCTTTAAAACTATGGCCGCAATTGCTGGGCGAAGGTATATCCTGCATGCTCAGTTTTAATCTGAAGATAGAATGCTGCCATTATTCCTGTGATTGCTGTGGAAATCTGGTGGATTTTATGTGCAATATTTTTATATACAAGACTGGGACAACTGGAGGAATCTTTGCTGGTTCCAGGCATACTACCCTCCACAACTGGATTTGGTCTTGACAAGTCAAGGAAAAATGTGGATACACCATGTGTGACATTGCACATCATTATTTCTTGTCATGGGACAAATCTGTTGAGGTAACACTCTTAAGGAATTTGGTCCTCCCTTAGCAGTAACTCTTGGTCTCAGAATTAGGAAATCATCTCAATTAATAAGCAAGAGGAGCATTGTGGCACAGTGGTAAAACTGCAGTATTGCAGTCAAGGCTCTGCTCACAACCTGAGTTCGATCTTGACAGACTCAGGTAGCCAGTTTGAGGTTGACTCAACCTTCTATCCTTCTGAGGTTGGTAAATTGAGTATCCAACTCGCTGGGGGGCAGGGGGCAATATGTAATTAAATTGTAAACTGCCCAGAGAGTGATTTCAGTGCTATGGGTTGGTAGATAAGCAGCACACTTTGCTTTGCTTTTATCACTTAGGAAGTGAGATTTTGTTTTATGAATGTTCCAAGTGGGACAAAAATCTATTCAGTATTGATAGGGGGATGTGTTTAAGATACCATTTAGTTGCTGATGGATGTTCATGAAGTTGCAGTGGGATAGGTAGATTGCCTTTCAAAATGTGATGATACAAAATGTAGCAGAGCAAAATATCCCTAGGGGGAAAGGTGAATAATATTTTCAAAAATGCCAGAACAGACTGTCAAAGCTAATAACATTAAAGTACCTTCTGCAATGGTAGTTTTAACAAGCATTGCCCTGTAGAGTTCTTCTAAAGCGTGTGCATGGGGGTGGGGCGGCGGGAAGAAAGGACAAAATCTGGAGGAACCACAGTCTGGAACATGGGTGTTTCGTTGTTGTTTTTTGTTTTTAAACTAACCCCCTCCATTACTTGTTGCTTTTCCTCCCCTTTGGAATCATTGTATTATTTCTTGCAGTAGGGGAGAAAGTAATATACTCCAGTTACTAATGAGGTACATTTATGATTCCTGAGAAAGCTGGTGATGGGTAGGGGGCTGCTTCTTACCTTCATAATATATGAGGAAGGTTTTTGTTGTTGTTAATCTTTAATATTTTTTAATGGGTCCCATGCCACAGAGTCTGGCACTTTCCGATATTGCATTGGTCTGATTAATTTGGATTCCTGTGCTGCTTTGTGGCAAAAGGCCTGTTCAAAAGTTTAAAACTAAAAGGAAGGAAGGAAGGAAGGAAGGAAGGAAGGAAGGAAGGAAGGAAGGAAGGAAGGAAGGAAGGAAGGAAGGAAGGAAATTCTTCCACCTGATATATCGCAGAGAAAAGAAGCAGCAATTTTTTTCCATCCTGAAAATGAATTTAGTGCTCATCTACTAAACATTGTGTTTTTCTTGAAAACCAATACTGTTCTCTCTCTCTCTCTCTCTCTCTCTCTCTCTCTCTCTCTCTCACACACACACACACACACACACACAGAGAGAGAGAGAGAGAGAGAGAGAGAGAGAGAGAGAGAGAGAGAGAGAGAGACAATTTTACCAAGGAGAAAATAGAAACTCACATTTGAAGGAGGATTTTCTTGTCTTCTTATTCAGCCGTACAGTTTAGCCTGTGCTGAATCTGTCTAAAGACCCTGCTATTTTCCATCATGGAACTCACATCAGGGAACACTGACTTCCCCCGGGTCTCTCATTTAACTCCTGACTAGGTCAGAATCAGCATCATGCTATGGCAGCATGCAACATCTACCTGTACCTGGGATATTTCTGACCCTGTCATCCTACCCTTGAACTAAAAGGAGGCCTGAATAGTGAGCTCAGAAACGTCCTGCACAGACTTTAGTATGGTCTTCACTAAGTGTAAATCTTGGAATAGTTACTTTTTTTTTTTTTTTGGATTGCAGCCCCCAGACATCTGCAAAATATTGTCCCAAAGATTCCAAAAAGTGATCTGTATGCAGATAAGGGGTAGGGAAAGGATACCCACAAGCCAGAGACATAGAGGGGAAGACCTGGTGAGATCCAGCCTATGTTTTAGTGGTAAATTATGAAGTCCACGTGTTCATTATGGCAATCACCTGCTGCCACACTCCCACGAAATGTCCATAAATGCAGGAAACCACATTGTGCTACATAGACAAATTAGTTCCAGCAGTTTTGTCTCCACCAGGAAGAGGTTTTTTGCACGGCTGTAACTGCTGATCCAACAGCCAACAATTCCAAAATATTTTGCACTACAAACATACCTTGCTTCTCCGAAAAGCCATTCCTCTGTCCTCAATTATGTGGGGTGGGCAGCCAACTGTGGAGGAACCAGAATCAAAAAGTCCAAACACTTTGCTCCTGCAAGCCATGGTTCCAAGGTAACACCAGATCCTACATCTCCCACAGTCTATTCAACATCCTTTTGAAGCAAAATGTTATCAGCTTCTCTGTAGAAGGATGTTGTTGTAATTAATTCATCATAATCATGCATAATAACAAACATATAAAGCACATGATATGCATGATGTGTTACTGCTGGATGTTGGCAACAGGATTTTTTTTTTACAGAAGTCGAGTTCTCCTTCATAATTCCTTGCCTTATTTATTGTACAACCAGGTTTCACAAACTGAGGACCTTGCATAAAGCAGTGCCAATCTCTTTAAATGCTATCAAGTTTATTACTCTTGGTTATTGTTGCTATTTTAAATCCAGCCTGACATACACTGTAACCTACATTTTAAAATTTGTCCAAATAGGCAGAGTATCACCATGCTGGAGAAGTATGAAAGCAGCAATTTACTGTATACAAGACAGTCAACATTCTAGGTCCTCACCTTCCAATACTAACATGTGCTCTTTTGAAACATTTGAGCTGTTGTCATTAACATGGGGGCTGTGCCAGGCAACAGAGAGCACAGGGACATATAATTTATGGCTTGATTTCCATCAGTGCTGCAGAAAACTGCCTCTTAAAGGGAGCCAGCTACATTCTGTCATTTCACAGAAGGGCATCTGTCACGTAGAGAGCCTGCCTTGATTTAAGTGTGCGTGTGATGGATCAGAATGTTCAGCAGCCGTTATTTATTTGCAATCAACAACTATAATTTACATTTATTGCTTCCAGTCTTATGCGTGTTCCTTCAGAACAATGGGTCTTGCTTACTTACTAGTAAGTGTTAACAGCTTGTAGCTTTCTATTTCATTTATTGTCATGCATTGGTCTTCTGTTCCCCTTTCCCCACTTCTCTCCTGATCTGTTTCGATAGTAGATAGACTGGGAGGTAAATATATTCTGAACTTGTCACCTACTAGATCAAACATATTGAAGAGTTTGAATTAGAAGCTCTGAAACCATACAAGGTGATCTATGTCATAAACGTAATGACTATAGCAGTAAGAACATAAGAAGAACCTGCTACACAAGGCTAGTGGTCCATCCTGCTTTCCACTATGATGACTAACTAGATGATGCTAAGAAGGCCACACCAGCAGGCATGGAGGCAATTATCTTACCCACTACTCCTTCTCAACATCTTGGGATTCCATTGCATCGAGGACTAAACTCAATCCCAGACTCAACACCTGGGTGGAAATGGCCCTCAGTCTTCTTCTCCTTGAAGCACAGCTCTGGGGCAAAATGTAGCCTTCTAGTTTTTGTTGGACTGTAACTTCCATTAGTCCTAAACAGCATAAACAATGGCAAGAGATGCTAGAGTTTCAGTCTGATGACATTTGGCGATGCACATTTTGCCCAACACTGATGAAACGAAATGGCTGGGTCCTGCAAAAGAAAAATATGCCATTCTTTTGATGGTAGAGAACTTGCATTTTGGGGGGCTTTTTTATGATTCGTTCCAACACAATCCCTGTTAAAGACTTGTTTGTCTGTAGTGTTTTGGCACTGCCTTGCCACAAGAGTCCTTAAGGCAGTGTGGAATAAGTAAGAGAGGAACAGCGTTAATAACATTAACAATCAACAATGAAACCATAGTAAAAGAAAATAATGTGGCCACTTAAAAGGGTGAATCAAAAATATGGGTTTTAACTCCAGAAACCCCAGTATTTTCCTGCCTACCAGTAACAGTGACACAACACATTAATAATACAAGATGCAACAAACTACTTCTGTAAACAGGTAATGACTATCGGACTGTCCTAATGTAATGAGTGTCACAATGAGCTATATTTAAAAAATAATGTACTGAGCTCTGGGTAGGTGTAACAATGTGTTCTGCTCCCAGGCAGGCAGGCAGGCAAGCAGGCCCCAAAAGGAAGGTCTTGGTAGGCCAAGACACAAATAAGCTCAACCAGCGATGTCTAGAATCAGGATCAGGGCAACCCAAATGTCTAGCAAACATTGTCCTACCACAAAGTCAGGAAAACCAGCTGCAAAAGATCCAAAGGCAAAGTCCAAGTTGACCCAGTCTGGTTGTAATGAACAGGGAGGATCCAAGGAGCATAGGCCACCAAAAGGTCCTACATAGCAAGGAGTCAGAAACAGGAGGTCATAATACACAGCAGGCAAGGGCTGGAGCAAGAAAAGACATTGTTCCATAGCTCCATCAGCACAATGGGATTGACATCAGTAGCAGTGGCAGTTTGCTGCTATAGTAGGACCACCATATCCACGGGATCAGTACCTGTCCTGTTTCACTTATCTGCTGTCTGAAAATATTAATAACCCCCAACCCCTAAAATAACATGTTTCCAGGCTTTTTTATAGAGTGATAAATACAGAGATATTGCACTAGTTTTTAAAACTAGTGCAGGGAAATCGCCCCAGAGGGAGACCACAGCTGCGATACAAGGATATCTGCAAGTGGGATCTAAAGGCCTTAGGAATGGACCTCAACAGATGGGAAACCTTGACGTCTGAGCGTTCAGTCTGGAGGCAGGCGGTGCATCATGGCCTCTCCCAATTTGAAGAGACACTTGTACAGCAGGCTGAGGCAAAGAGGCAGTCCCGAAACCAGCAAAATCAGGGAGCTGGACAGGGGACAGATTGTATTTGTCTTCAGTGTGGAAGGGATTGTCACTCTCAAATTGGCCTTCTCAGCCACACTAGACGCTGTTCCAAGACCTCCATACAGAGCACGTTACCATAGTCTCTCGAGACTGAAGGATGCCTACTACTAGCAGTGGCAGTTTGCTGCTATAGTAGGACCACCATATCCACGGGATCAGTACCTGTCCTGTTTCACTTATCTGCTGTCTGAAAATATTAATAACCCCAACCCCTAAAATAACATGTTTCCAGGCTTTTTTATAGAGTCCCATTGTGGTGTAGGAGATTGAGCGACGGACCAGCGCTCTGGAGAACAGGGTTCAAATCCCTGCTCAGCCATGGAAACTCACTGGGGGAGTGGAACTGGTAAAACCACTCCATAAATATCTCCGTTACCTTGAAAGCCCTAGTAGGGTCACTATAAGTTGGTTCTGACTTGATGGCACAGAACAAACAAAGCTGTATTAGTAGAACTGGCCACTAGAGAGAATCACAAACTGTGCTATATAAAGGGTTTTTATATATGCGCTTTCCAGCATCCACAGGGGATGGAACTGATCCCCCATGGATACCTCAGTCCTACTGTAGTTAAAGTATTCCTGCTTCAATTTCAGATTGTACACAAATTCATCTCATTGCACACAAGTCACACAACCCGAAATTGAAACAGAAACTCTTTAAGTTGTGGCTATTTGGTGGTGGTGGGGCTAGTGAAGTCATTCCCATTGCATGAGCACTGCTGCACAACAGGACCATCTACCTCAAATTCCCTGATCTTGAGGAATCCTCTTCTCATGAGAAGTCTTCCACTGTGGCCAAGCATTTCACCCAGAGGTTTCTACTGAAACTTATGCAGTTGCCCTGTGGTGTTTTTGTAGGCAGGGGGCAAGCCAGTCCTCAGCTCAGGCACAGCCTATGACCCTACCCAGAAGTGTTCTTCTTCTGGGACTTCACCCTTCTGGGTCCTTGAGGGCCCTGGGTTTGGAAGATCCAATCTCTATCATATCAGGTTTTGAGGGATTTGGTTTATCTTTGCTGGAGGACTGATCCAGTGGGGATGTGACACCTTGTTGCATTTAAGAAATCTGAGAGTCCATCCACACTAAGAAATAGTTCAGCTTTCTTTGCACCCATGATCCTGGCACTGCATTGGAGTGTCCACACTTTGCAGAGTTAAAACCAATGCCAAAAGAGCCAAAGACTATGGAACGCCATCCCAATTGAGATTCGTCTGGCGCCGACGCTGACATTTTGGCACCAGGTCAAAACCTTCCTGTTCCAGAAGGCTTTTAATTGAAATAATATATAGTTGACTAGATGGGCGGGGTATAAATTTAATAAATAAATAAATAAATAAATAATATCAACTGTGGGTCCTGATGGCAATTTTTAGAGTATATATTTTAATTGTATTTCAATTGTTGTATCTTTTTATTGTATTTTAATTGTTGTAAGCCGCTCAATGACCTTTGGGTAGAGTGGGCGGCATATAAGTTAAATAAATAAATAAAGTGGAACAAAGTATTTTCTGGGCTTTTTTTCACTTCTGTTGCTGTATTTTTGTTCTCCTGTGCTCCAATGCTGAATATGCTTCTGTGGACCCTAGCACTGCATTGTTCTGTGCTTCTCCATGCACTTCCTGGCTGTGGGTCATTTGATGACACTTCTTTATGGTCATTTTTCTGCTGGTCAATCTCCACTTCTCCATGCCCTGTTGGATATGTAAAACAAGGAAGGGAGAGAGGAGAGAAAGAAGTAGGTAGCTAGAGGGAAGAGAACAAAGGCAAAATGGGAAGGCAGTTCTACATGTATGTGGACAGAGAGTACTAAGACAACCTGGCCAACGAAGCCCAGTACATCCAGCAACAAATGCTCTCCACATATGTGGATTTCATCTATTCAAATCATCAACCAAAAATTACCAGAAAGACCACAAGCAACCCCAAAACAACTGGAGATAACACTACTGTGTGGACAAGCATTGAGTGAACTGGGTGAGAAAGTTGCTGCTGATAGATGCAGCTTGCCCATCAGACATGGCCTGATGGGTTAATGCAACTTGCTGTGAACATTGCCTGCCCAGCCTGGAATAAAGAGGAAAGACACATGAATTGGAAAAACTGGGGCCACAACTTTATTAACTATTTAACATTTAATTCCCCTTTCACAAAGGGGCCTACTGTAGTGTGATATTTATTCTGACTCCGGTGTACCTTTAACCTCCGGATCAGACCACCAAGGGCGAGTTCCTGTTTCTGAAACACTCTGACCTCTCTCCAGCATGTCTTCATCTGCCCAGTTCCAGGAATACCCCCAAAGCTTCAGCCACTAAGCCTCATGACTAGAGATGGGGGTATTCGTATATGATCGCTGAGCCACTCCTGGCAGGAGGTGGGACGACAAGCCTCTCTGCCAGGTCAAAGAGTGCCTCAGTGATCGCGACCTCTGGAGTGATAGGATGGCAGCGCGGACCCCGCGGCATTAGCACATCGGTGAGTGGACTGTCTGGACCCTTGTTATCTCCACCTGTGCGGGGGTATTTGTATTCGTATACGAATACATCTCTACTCATGAACCCCCATCTCTACTCATGAACCTAGGTGCACTGCTTCCCAGGAGATCCCCTTAACTCCCATCCCCCTTTGGATAAACTCCTGGCTCCACCAATCAGGGAGATGGGATGCCTGGCACCCTCCTTGGGTGTCTACTGGAACTCACCATAGCTCTTGCTTTTCGCACTACCCACCATGGCATAGGGGCTATTCATATGCCCCATGCTCCCACCATCACTTAAAATTTCAGCCGTAAGACCCCCTTGTAAATCATGCAAGAACAGGTACAAATCCAACTTCGACAAGTGGACCCCATCATCTCTGTACAGTTCAGGCCACTTAACCCATATGTCCAGGTGCAAAACCACTGACCCGAGGCCAGCCTTTATAGCTTTCCCAACTTCACGGTTGACTCCCCGTTTGGCATGGTTAATACATCTGGGGTCATATTCAGCCTGCCATACCAATCTTGGTATCGTGTTCGGCCAGAGTATACGCATACCTGGGAAACTGGCCATAATGGCCTGCAAATACTTAATCACCTGCACAATAAGCAACTTGCCCATCCTCCAAACCAAGTTGTTGCCACCCAGGTGAACCATCAATATGTCAGGGGGCACATCCAGAGTATCTTGGGATGCCAGTTCCAAGAACCCGTCCCAAAGTATGCCTCTCCGTCTCCTCCATTCAAGTGTGGCCCAGGTTCCAAGGCCCAAATTGTGACCCCAATTGGTCCAGGAAGCATATTTGGCTGCTCAAAATATAAAACTATGGTCACATAACAGAACTTGCAATCTTGTCATTGGAAACTCTGAACCTGAAAGAGAAAACAGAAACAACACCAGCATCTATTGAGACAATGAGTGAACATAAGCCTGAAATCTGTGGGAGGACCATCTTCCCACCTTCTTTATCTGTTCTTTGCCATAGCCAAGGGCTGCTGCAGTGGATGCAGCACTGATGCAGAATGAATGGGTCCCAAATTTCCATCCCATAGCATCCCTCCGACCCTGGTAGAGTGCCCTCCATTACTGCACCTGCAATTGCGTCAATGTATGTCTTGACGCCCCCGGGCTCCCCTAAGATCACCACCTCATTCCGTGAACCAGCTGCCCTCTGAAATTGTTGCTCAGGGCTCATAGCTGAAGCTGAAGATGCAACACTCTGTAAGTTGGATGAAGCTGCTGCAGAAGCTGTTCCAGAAGAACCTGGGTGCTCACTCTCTAAGATAGCAATGCATGACAACATTGAATCACCCAAATGTCTCAAGTCTGCCATCCTTCGAGCCTTAGAGTCCCTGCTAGACCTGTGTTGTGTGGCCACACTAGCTGCCTCTCTAGCAAGCACCCTTTCCCACTCAAGATCACTCAAATTAGTCAAGATGGCCCCATAATCAGGCCATTCTTCCCCTTCAGAGGAGGAGTCTGCTGGAGTTGCACATTCAGGGGCCCTGCGTTTCACTGGCTGTTTGCCTTTTCTATTGCCTTGACCTTTTTTGGGCCGCATGGCTTACCACAGGTACCCAGTTTCAACCTAGGATCAACTCTACTACCAAACTGCCAATTATTTAATCTTATTTATTTAGCAGTTTACTATTTATAAATTTGCCTTACCAAGATACTAGTCCTTGGCACCTCCAGTTAAACTGCTCCTTCCTACTCCCCACCTTTAGTGTGTGTATATATAATTCTATTTTATTTTATTTCTATTTATTTATTTTTTTAATGGTCCTACCAATTAATGACCCTACAGCCAACCCTCCAAACGCCTATTTCTGGCCTTTCACCCCCTCTCTCCCTATTATTGACTGATTTCTTTCTTTCTAAATTAATGTGTCCCCCCCTTTTTTTTAATATATTAAAGTAGGTGCCACTGGCCACCAGCCGGGGGGGGGGGGCAAGGGGGGCCGAACACCTATTTTCCCTTTTCCCTCCTCCAGGTTTATTTCCTTTCCTTCTTCTTCTTTTTTAACTTTAGTTTACTCCGTTGTTGTTGTTTTTAATTACAATAGTCTGCTTCCTTTAATCTGGCTGCCCCCTCTTTCTGATGGCTCTAATCCCAAGGCCACCCCACTACCATGTCCCCCAAACTGTGAGGTGTGTTGTTGTGCAACCCCTCAGCAGGCTGCCACAACTGTCGCCACCCCACAAGGGAAAACGAAACCACTCCACTCTCCTTTGTCAGCCATCCTTTGTCCTCCGCGAGCACCAGCAAAAACAGAGAGGCCGAGCTTGGGGGAGCCAGCCTTATAAAGGCTCCCTTTCTTGGCTCCTCCTTGGACGTGATGGAAAAGGCCTGCGCTTGCCAGTTCTGGGCAGGCAGGCAAAGCATCACTGTGTTGGCAGCTCCACACCTTGTGGAGCAATCCTTTTGTATACAAAACCATGGCCATACAGCAGAGGAATATGCTACTTGTCCCAAGCTGAAATACAAGAGAAACTATGCAACACATGTTTTTCACCTGTCCCCACTATGAGATTGCACATAATCAGATTATTTCTCCACTGATTAAAAAAATCCCAGGTCGTACAGAAGAAAGTAGACTCCAGTTTCTTCTCTCAGATAAAGACCCCAAGATCACCTATCACATTGCAAGTTTCTGCATAGTGATACTTAGATTCCAGAAATCAAAGGGTAGATAAATTTTAGATGTGTAGATTTTAATTGGTTTTAAATTGTGGATTTTAAATGGATTTAAACTGTAAGTTTTTAAATGCATTTTAAACTAGTGTAAGTGGTAATTTTGCTATGCTTTACGCTGAAAAGGTTGAAATTGTAATTGTTTTTGTTTAATTGGTCTAAAGACTGTAATAAAAATATGTATGTATGTATGTATGTATGTATGTATGTATGTATGTATGTATGTATGTATGTATGTATGTATGTATGTATGTACTTATCCCAAGCTGAAATACAAGAGAGCAAAGGGGCCTCTTATTTCTATAATGCATTTCCCTCACTTCCTGTCCCTCACACATGTAAGCATATTCAATTTAAAGAGTGGTGGTGCTATACTCTCACAGCCAATGAGAATACCATGCAATTTTTACATTTTTAGTATTTTTTTAAAAAATCAGCCTAACAAATTGAGGGTGTGTGTGTGAATTAGGTACAGAGATACCTATTTAATATAATGCTCAGAAGTTGCTGAGACTATCAAAACTAATTATTTTTTTTCTCAGCAGATTTAAAATCAAGGGCAACTTCAATATACAAAAGCAACCTCTATTAAATTTAATTACTTTCCTCTGTGGCTGGCATGGCAATTCTGCATATGAAAAAACTTGCTGCCAGGGAAAGAGTGATTGCTAGTCAAAAATAGCTTTTCAACCAACTCATAGAAATTTCTACTTCAATTTTCATCATTTAAACACGTTTTTTAAAAAAACAAATCAGATACAACCGCCTCTCTCTGGTTTTTTTTTTAAAGAAATGAAATGGACTGAAATTCTGTAAGTCACAAGTATACTAAGGCCCATTGAATCAGGAGGGATTTCATGAGTCAGCTCCTCCATAAATTCCACTGATTCAAATGGAACTACTCTAGTTGTGAGTTACTACTCTAAAAGTAATTTAGAACTAGAGTAGGCCCATTTGAATCAATGAAACTTATGAAGGAGTTAACTCACCAAATCCCCACTGATTCATTGGGCCTACTGCAGTGTGACTTTTTTGTTGTTAAGCAACAGGATTTCAGCCATTCTATTCACTGAGGGCATTTGGTTAAGCTGCACTAAGAGCTCATCCACTCAATGCTGTTATCCCCAGATGTTCTGTGGTGTTCCTCTTCTTCTTGTTCCCGCCGGCATAAACAATTTTGGATTTATTAATCCAATGTTTGTGTCCAGACTTGTTGGGACAATTGTTGCAGGATGTACTATGATGTAGCAGTACATCCTGCCCACCCATGCCTTTAACTATCCCCTGATATTCTGTTTCTGATCTTCATCAGACTTCCCTTTTATTTATCTTATCTCCCCTATCTCCACCTACCCTGTTTTCCCGAAAATAAGACCTAACCTGAAAATAAGCCCTAGTAGGATTTTTCAGGATGCTCATAATATAAGCCCTACCCCAAAAATAAGCCCTAGTTAAGTGAAACCCCGCCCTCCACCATTGTGTAGCAACCAGAAGATGACATGACTGTATTTGAATAAATGTAGATTGTTGTACATGAAAAAAATAAAACATCCCCTGAAAATAAGCCCTAATGCGTTTTTTGGAGCAAAAATTAATATAAGACACTGTTTTATTTTTGGGAAAACACGGTAGCTCACCCTCCTCCCCTTCTCTTAGAAGTTTCTGAAAAATCACTGTAGCTGGTGATGTTATCAGCCTTCTGTGGTGTAATGTATGCAAAAGGATTTCAGCTAGCAGGTTTTGTTTTGTGATTAGTCATTGAAAGGTAAACATGGCTTCATTTGTAAATCTGATGGCTTAATCATGTCTTTCTGAAAAATACATTGTGAGAGGGAAAATGCGTTAGGCCACAGGCAATATATGTCTTCCTTAACAATTTGTTTGCTTCTCATTGTTGCTATCTGGGTCCAAGCAAGAAGAAGATGGGAGAGACATTGCTTCTTTGGTAATCAAACAAGTGGGAGTGATACTGAGCCAAGGATGGTTGGAGAAATGATCAGTGCAATCACCCACAAGGTAATATATTCTTTGTTACTCATTGCACTGATCTGCACCAGCACACAATCTACTCCTATATTGATCTGTTCTGTTTATGGATGTGTTTTGTGAGGCTACATGGATGGAAAATAAATACAGCCCGATGAGGTCAAACTGGGCCTTCCCCAGGACACATGGAATGAAGTTTTCAGGAGAGCTTCGGACTTCAAATGGAAAAAAATACAAGCAGTGGAAATTGTCTAAACAGTAATTATTAAACGAATAAAAGTTGGAGGAGGTTATGTAGACATCTTTGGATAGATGAAAATGTTACTCCAGGGTGTAAGAAGTTGGAAACGATTTAATCATGTCTACAGAATCACCAGAAGACAGCATAACTGTTTGAGTGTGGTTGCCTTATGTTTCCTTCTGCTGGCTCTCAACAGGAGACAGGCAATGGTGTTTTCACGCCATCTGTAACTTCTGGGCAGTCATGAAGGGCATCAGCCGGAGAAATCCCCAAAGCATCCTTGACAGCAGTCAAATTAATGTTCTCCAGAAAAGAGCATAACAGATGAAGCAGATCAAATGGATGAAAGGCTTCCTGAGTTCCAGTCCCTGCTTTCAAATCCAAGAGGAAAGCAAATACAACCTTAGTTTTGAGCAATAGTGGATTGACTGAAAGCCAAACAACCCTGGCAACTAGTTCTTCTAGAGAAGAATAGTTTTGGGATGGGAGGAAATAGAGGGGGGGGGGGGGGCTAACACTTCTATTCACCATATGTCCTTTCTGTGCTGTTCCCAAGGCACTTTTCTTCTCCACAGGATTTCAGTCAGTTTTGAAGGCAAAATCTTGTGACAGGCCCTGAATATCTCATTCCTGTGTTTTGGATCATATATGGAAAGTACAGAGCTTGGAAAAAGTTACATATTTTGAATGCAGCTATTTAAATTTCTAGCTAGCTAGGGAGTTGAGGTTGGGATCTTTGACTTGGAAAAGAAGAGTCAGTGCACTGGGGCCAGGAAAGTATTCAGAAGGATGTAATGCAGGAACTGTGAGGTATATAGCAGGGATATGACTGTTGGGGAGAGAAAAGGAATTGTAAATAAAGAGTTTCTTGATGGTAACAAGGAGGTAATTATGATTAGTAAGAATGGAAGAATTTCTGAAAGAAAACAGGGCTATCCTGAGATAAACTGCTTTAGGTGCCCTGTGTAGGATCAGAAAATAGTTTATGTACAGTACATTATTTATGTAAGCAAAAACAAAACAAAACAAAAAAACAAACCCCAAACCAACAACCACCAATGGTCCACTGCATATGCTGCCAGCAGTCACGGATGTGTTATGTTCACTGCATGAAGTACTTGGCACAGAGAAGCATTTTTGGGCAACCCCAGCTAATATCCAAGTCATGGGTCTAGAATGTTTGAGATTTATACCTGTAATATGTCAGGGATTGGCACTGAGAAGGAAAGATGTGACAAACATGGTCAGTCAATTTGCAAATGAAAAGAGCTACAGAAATGATTCATGGTTGCAGTACTGATGGTAAAGGAGCAAAGCAATTAAATAAAAACCTGCTCATCTTTAGGAAGGGTCTTGAAAGTATCAAAATGACTTGATTTCATGTCATTTCTCTATTCCTCAACTCATAAAACCCAGTCGTAACCCTAATAATGAGAGAGAGAGAGAGAGAGTTCTTCACATCTATGAAGAACTATAAGAAGAACAGATTTCACCTCTTTCTTACAATCTGCCTCCCTTTTCTTCTGTGTGCTGACATCTTTGGAAACTAAAACTGGGGACAGGGAGGGGTAGAAGGGACAGAGTCCTGTTCTCTCAGTTTGTTAAGTTCAAAAATTTATTTTCACTCTATTTTTCGTAACAACTACCTCTCACTAAGTAATTTTTACATGAGAAAAAAACCAGTTTGGAAAACTTTGTGTGGGAAGCTACTTTGAGGTATGGAGAGCTGGGTTGATTTATCAGTTGATTTGGCAACTGACTACAAAAAAACAAAAAGGAAAAATAAAAAACCCCAAAAGAGATAGAGTTAACATGTGGAACCTTCCTGAAATGAGATGGTTGTGGTTATGTTTATTTTAAAGTAATTTCTTTTATGCATTTTCCTTTGAAAGCAGTTTTGTAGGAAAAATTCAGCTAATTAATTTTGATTGGCAGGAAAAAGGTTGATTAACTCTACTGATGTAAAGGATGGCTGGGCTTGAGAGGGTAAGAAAGGTAGCAAAAAATATCGGAAGGGAAAAAGATGATTCTTTTTCTTTTTCTTGAAACACAACCAAATAGAGGAAATACATTTTCATACAAAACATAATGAAGATGTGTGTATACCTCTCCTAAATCCTATGGGCAAACTTGCTTCCTGAGTTTAAGTCCTTTTATAGGTAAAAGAGCACCAACTGTGTATAAGAAATGGTGTGTGGGAGATATGGAAAATAGAGGTGTAGAGAATGGAATGGCATATTCTGAAAAGTGGCTTGGTTGGCTATTTGAAATCCAGAACAGCTGTATTTCACACTACCACATGCTGTTGCAACAGTCCTACATACCTGCATTTCCCCCCTGTTTATATCTGCATAGGTTATGGTGGCTGTTCTGTTAGCATAGTGGTGGCTTCTCTTCCTCTGGCATAATTAGAGAAGAGGATTTAGTAGAACCTTCTAATGTCTTGAGGAGAGCAATCCTAATCAGGGAGCTGGTGGAGTGGTGAATCACTCTTTGTTTCCAGTCCAAGGTTTATAGGAGCCATGAAGGTGAGTGTTATTCCTCCAATAGGAAAATTCAAAGCAGAAACAGGGAGCAGATTTCAGTGTTGGCTGATGTCAAATCCATCAGCTCCCCAATTAGGACTGCTCTCCCCAAGATATTAACATACATACCAGACAAGTTTCTATAAGTCAAGAGTTCCAAAAATGAGGTCTTAAAGCTGAAAAGTCCACCTCGCCTCACTTCAGATGATGGAGACACCCAGAAGATGGTCTTTGAGGGATATCTTTCTTTGTTGCATGTCTGTTCCATCTCTGCTCTGCCCCAAGATGCTCGTGGTGACAAGCATGACTCTCTCACCTCACCTTTATATTCCCCAAACCGGTTAGAGATAGTAACAGGATATAAAGGCCACAAGTAAGCTTTAAGATGGTAGAGACAGGAGTTGGGAGGGAAAGACACCATGAAGGTGGTTACACCAATTTTCAAACAGAAAGTGCTCTTTAAATTATATTGGTCAAAGTCTGAAGCTGAAAGGAACCAAACAACTACATAAAAAATCTGTCTGTTTCTAGGAATCAAAAGCAGAGGTAGCCCTCTTTGGTTGGTATGATGTATTTATTACTTTGTTACTGGCTGCCTTTAAAATGGAGAAAGCTGTTATTCTCAGAAAGAACATTGTGGAAGCCAAAACAAGAGAGATCATTTTTTAAGACTAAGGCCCCGTTTCAGCACTAAAGAATTGCCCTACGGAGGCCGCATGAGGGAGGTGGACGTAAATATTCACTACTCCATCTATTAAGCTGTCACTCCAATAAATAAAGGCACACTAGGCAACAAAATGATCCAGTCACAGGAACACAGATTGTTTTCTTCTCAACATACAGTTAAAATTAACACCTTTCTAATATATTGGTGAAAACAATGATGTGAAGGTTTGAAAGCTCAAACTACTGAGGAAATTAAAGCTTCTAGCTTTGCTTGTTTTATGCAATGCCACATTTTATGACACGTCATTTCAGAGTACAACTCTCTGATTTTCTACTGAGAATCCCCCTTGAATTCAGTGGACCTGGTGATCTACCACGAGATATTTTAAATATTAGCTTTCACGAATCTAAGAATGGGGACTGCACCACAGATAGAGTGGACCTTTTCTCCTTTCATGTTACTATGGAGACCACCCAATAAAGTGAGGTAGCAAGAGATTCAGGATAGACAAAGCATCACTAAATGAATAGTTGTCCTATGGAATTTACTGCCACAAGATGTGGCGAGGGCTTCCATTTTCCAGCTTGACTACATGTTATTTTGAATAATAATAATTACAATAGAATAGAATCATAGAATCACAGAATCATTGTGCTGGAATGGGCCTATAAGGCCATCAAGTCCAACCCCCTGCTCAATAATAAATATAATATATGTATCAGTGTATACATATATTTATTATTTTGCCTTACTCAAAAATAGATACAGAGGACCTAATACAGAGCAGAAATCTGTAAGGTATGGGACTTTAACATTTTATCACCCCACAGTGGTTCAAATCTGGATGGGAACTACATCTGCAATTTCCATTTGCTGGGGAAAATGATATTTGAAGAGGATGTTCTTTGGCTATTATGTAGCTTTAAAAGAAGGACATTATGAAATACATGGAAGAGAAGACTACAAAGGGCTATCAAAGTTTAAACAGAATTCACACAGAGCATGCCTCTGAATACCAGCTTTTATTTGTCTGTTGCATTTTACATCTGACCTTTTCTTTAACAAGGAATATCATTGTGAACCTCTCTTTGGCTCCCCACTTCATCTTCATAACAACCCTTCTGGCTAGATCAGGCAGTGTGTGTGTGAATGGCTCAAGGTCACCTAGTGAGTTTTCATGGCCTAGTGGGGGGTTTGAACCCAAGGTTGGAAAATAACAGCAAGACAGAAGAGTTGGTTCTCCTACTCGGGGGACACTAGGTGCCCATCTTAGAGGTGAGTTGCACAGTGTCCTCTTCCCTCCTCACTAATGGCCCTGACACCAGCTGCCCCAAATATCTTCAGAAGGAAAATCCTGCTTTTAGAGATCTAGTGATAAAATGAGACTCCATCCAGTTTTGATTTTCTCTCATATGGTATAAACAAGTAGGTACAGCTCTTTTCACTACAGACTCCAAAGGTTTATTTAAAGCTGAACTGTAAGGAGAGAAAGAGAGAAATCTCATTATTGTGAATTGCTTTTCATTTGGGTTGTTCCCTCCTCTTTTGTCTTTATTTCAGATGTGTACCAAGTTATTTAGTACATCGAAACAAACGTGGTTGAAAGAACTAAGAACACTAGCAGTATTTAGTTTCATAAAATTGCAGGCTAGAAATTTGTCACCAGGTTTTCAAGGTACAGTAATTCAGAAAGAAGTGACAAGTGAGTTTTAATACTTCTGTTTTTAAGGAGAGAACATTATTGTCAACATGCTTTCTTTATAGCCAAATAAAATGATGGAAAGCTACAGATCTCACTAGATGACCTCTGATTATCCATCTTCTTACCAAAATTTGATGGTGTCCTAGAAGTCTCAATTTCTTCAGTATTTTAATTGGAAAACACTGTCCCTTGTGGGTGGAACAGTTATCTCTAACTTTTCCAACATGAGGGAACACTCTGCGGAACATGATACTTTTATCTCCTGGTTTAGCACATAAGTGAGCAAAGCTTGTAATGAACTGCTGGATAGCTCAGTGGTTTAGGTATCTGGCAGTGGTGCCAGAGGTTGGGCGTTCATTCCCGACTCCGCCACCTTGACAGGGGCTGGACTCAATGATCCATTGGGTTCTTTCCAGCTCTGCAGCTCCATGATGATGATGTACTGATAGGGTCATTGGGCTCCAAAGGGCTAGGCAGCTAGCTCTGTATGCATGGGGAAATGTCTGAGTCCTTTTTTTTTCTTTCCCTCGTCACATTTCTGTTCAAGAAAGAAAAAGAAAGTATGGTCAGCCTAGAATCTTGAAGAGCTTGTTAGTCAGTTTTACAGACCCTGAAAGGCCTCACCGTCACACAAGTCTTATACGGCATGTAATAGTTAAGCATGGATTAGTGGTACCCTTTGTGGTTACACACATTGGAAGAATGAATTCAGTATTAGTGCATAAGATTCTGATCACATTTCATCTGATCCATAGCTATGGGGGGGGGGGGAAATCAGAGAGAACAAGCTTTCAAATCAGTGAAGATGAGGTGGAAAAGGCCTTTCATAACTGAACATAGTGATATTTTTAAAAAGTGCACAACAATAGTATAAAATGAATATTTCCCAGGAACCTTGAAAATGCCCACAAGGATTAGAGAGATACTCTATTGTGTTAAATAACAATGGCTGATGCATACATAACAAGAAAAAAATTATATTTAATGGGGTAAATCCATCTACTGTCCTTGAGCCATTTATTTCTAAGTGCATAATAATTCTCCTCATAATTGTCCATTGTAAAACAGGCTCTGCAGTTCTTCCTTATTTTCCTACATGCCTGTTTTGCTCCTCCATTCTCAACAAATAAGGAAGAAATGAATCAAGCACAATCAAAAGGAGCTCGGACCCATATTTCTATGTGTCTACAGTGTATGAAGAGATTCACATATTTCATTAGCCAGTGGTGGAAATAGAACAGTCTGATCCTTTGCCTGTTCTTCCAGAGAATCTCAAGGACATGGTACCACTGTTTGCTGTGTAGTGCTAGGATTATATTAACCAGATTTGTTAGTTCATGGAGTGTTTATTCTGCTTCTCAATAACTGTTCTCAAAGTGGGTGACAAGACAGAATAGTTAAAAAGAGCTAAAACCAAATAACACCCAGATCTTGACAACAGAAAAAAGGAGGATATGTGTGTGGACATCCTGTGAGAATTTAAAGGAAGTATCTATACGCAGAAAGAGTTTACCAGCAGCAGTTTTGTTAGCACATTGAAAATAACAAGAAGCAACCAGACCAAAAGTTTGGAAAGACCTTGTTCCTTGTGCATTACAGGCTGGGATGAGCAATAGGGTCTCAGTAGCTGATCTTAAGGCTTTAGGAAGCTAAAACAAAATGTTGACAAACCTCCTATTAATCACATTAGCTTACGTGAGCTGCAAAACATGCTTATAATGTTGTGAAAGGAGGACAATGCCTGTGTTCATATTCATGGGGTCAAAGAATATTACATACATGTTTGTATACTAAAAAGGCTTTTTCCTCACAGCTCACCCCTTGTGTCACTTCTTCCGACACTCGTCCTTGGCTCATCACTGTTGTTCTCGGGAGTAAAAATGGACTCATCAGCAGATGGCTTCATTGCCTTTCAGTTTTGCTCTTCCCAAAAAGCTCTTTGTTACCTTCAAAGAATAAAGAAAAAGCTTTCAAGCAGCAGATGTTGTATCTCAGGTGAGAAGAGAACCCTCGTGTAGGTGATGAAATATATGTTAATGAGCCAGGAATTCTTAATTGGTATGTAACCCAGAGCAAGGGCATTCAGTTTTCATAATGCTTATTTTTGAGAGACAGGCACCGTTACGGCTTCATAATGGGATTGCTAATGATCAAAAGAATGGGCTGCGATTTGTGCCAGAATTCTTTGCAGCTGTGGCGGGGGGGAGGGGTGCCAAATCTTGAAAGAACCGATCTTCTTATTTCAATACTGTCCAATCCAATTTGTACACAAACATTTGCTGCAGAATTTGAGACCTAATCGCTCTTCTCTGATCTGTAGGTGGTTGGATTCTATCTGTTCTTGGGGTTTCGCAGGTATTTGTAGGTACTGTATGTCTGTGGTTCTAAATCTGGGGTGAAAAACTGGGGAAAACAAAATCCTGTGACCTGGTACAGGTGGTGCTATTCTGTGCCATCACCTTTGGGAATCTGGTGGACCTTTAGTGGGTAGGTAAAGTTCCTGCTGGCTTTCTTCCCTCCTACAGGAGACATTCACTTTACTCTTTGCCCAGCTCTTGCCCATCCACAAATAATCAAGGCATCAACTGGACACTGTCTCCCAGCTGACAACTCTCCCTCAATCTTGTGGATCCAGGAGTGGGATCTATTGGAGATTTTGCAACCTCGCATGCTACCTTTAGTAGGTTTGGCTGGGAGGGACATTTCTGTGGTGACTGTAAATCTATCTAGCAGTAACCAATCATTCTCTCTTGCCTATGAATTCAAAGAAAGCCTCACCTCTCTACTGTGTTCTCTTTCCCTCTCTTGAGTCTATTGAAGTCTGTTGTTGAAAGCAGTCATGTTTGTTTGCTGCTTGATCTGTTCAATTGTAAGTAATGAAACTTTTTATTCTTTCTCCTACTAATGTCTCAGAGTGAGTCATTGAGACTGTAAGTGCCAGTTAATGAGAAAAGCAATGAACTAGTCTGGGGAACTTGAATCCCTATACTTCTGCTATGTAGCTAAAGGAACGTAACAAAAAAATTTAAAGCTCTGCAACAATCTGCTTCCAAAAGTGCCAAGCAGATGCTTGTCCTTGATCTCCTGAAAGGCTAGCTGCTGCAAAGACCACTGCCCCAATTCTCACCCCCTGACTCCCTCTATCTGCACCCTACTCTGCTTATTCCCTCCTCTAGAAGCCAGGTCCTTGCTTCTGGCTGATTCAAACACATGGGTGAATGCCAGCCAAAATGTAAGAGCCTTGCCCTTCTGTTAAACCTTTTTACAACACGTATCTAGCAAGAAATCCTGAACAAAGAATGGTTCTAGGCTGCAGTCTGATCTCAAGTGCTTCTTCTTGGAAGCAATGACCTTTTGCAGAGGAAGAGGTTATATCTGACAGGGGGAAATGAGTGAGGTACAAGACCCATGACACAGGAAAGATGACCCCAGAGCACAGTGGAGGGAAACAAGACAGCTGGCAGTTGTAGGGGAGACAACCACAAGGAACAAGGTACCCTGGGCACAGGCTAAGCCACCAGGAGGCCCAAACCAGTCCTGGTCTCCTGGTCTCCTCACCCCCAGGTATCTGGCTACAGAGCCAGAGGTTGGGAGTTCAATTCCTCACTATGCTTCCTTGACAGGGGCTGGACTTGATGATACATAGAGTCCTAAGATTTCACTGTTTGTAGATCTCTCTCTTTTGTATTGTTTTGCAACAAGTGATATAGGAATGTTTAAACGAATAACTTAATACAAAAAGGATTTTCAGCATCATAAAAAGCTGACGATCCAATTTGTAGGAGAACTGTTCAGTTAGTCTGTTTGCCAGGAATGTAGAGGGTCAGTGCCTGCTCCTTCCTCTACAGCTGTGAAATCACCAGCATTACTATAGAGAAAAGCTACAGGTCTACTCTACTATTCTGCATACAGTGGGGACATAGCACGGAAGTACCTTGGCAACCAATTAAAACAGATTGATATGGGCTGATTAGATCACTGTAGTTCACATGTCGCCATTGTTTGTACTAATCTAATCTGATGAACGAAGTCATAATTACTCTGCTAAAATACAGTATGTGGGGCTGCTATTGCTCAGCCAGTATACCAGAATTAATGGTTTGAAGCCTGCAATGAAAATGGCATATAATGGCAATGTATATAGTTGAAAAAGCTCCTCTACACTGCTAGGGAAGTCAAGCTTAAATGTTGGCCTAACTACATTTGGTGAAATGTTGCTCACCAAAACTCTACCCCTACCCCCAGCAGACATACACATAATGCAAAATTTATATATATATATAAAATTTGAATATATATATATATATTATTTGGCTCACAAAGACCTTCTATGTTCTCTACAGGTTTTGGGAGGCCTGCCCAAAATGTTTTAATTTCCTTTCCAAAAGATATACTATTGGTCAACATTGGGCACTGGGGGCTTTTCAGTTTGAAATTAAACTGAAATTTTGCAGAAAAAGCTTTTTGGGGATGGAGATCGTAAAACTGAACCCTCCAAGGTCCAGAGTTGAGCAGCTATGGCTGATGGACCTTTGAAGGCTGCCTGCTTCTGGCTTAAACAGGGACTCCTGAAAGTTGTAGGATTAATGATAGGAGACACAAAATTACATAATACCATCCAGATACACCTGCCATTAAGTATTTTTATATCAGAAACAGCTTGTTAAGAAGGCCAAGTAGCTTAGGGCTATATCTCTGTACTTTCATGGAGGCAAGAGATCATATACTGCATAGAAACAGTCATGACCTTTATGACAGATTTTTTTTCCAGCTTAGCTCTTTCTGTAATTCCTTTCCTGAGCCCCCTGAATTCTGCAAAATTGATTTGCTGTCAGTTATATGAGAGAAGCATGTGATGGTGGACATTAGCCAACAAAATAGCAAAATCCAGAAACAATGGAAAGGGTTATTAGCCCCCTCCCATTGTAGCTCCCCCCCCCAAAAAAAAACCTGGTCCAGAGTGCTGCAGAGGAAGGGAAGGAATTGTATCATATTAGTGCTGTAGTATCACCACCATGTGAGATTTAGGCCTTGGGCAGCATTTCCAGGTCAACGGCATCCCATCCCCTGAGATTTGAGGGCCACAATCTGACATCAAGGGGTGAACTCTTGTGATATCACTGGGACAGACATCTGAGCAACAACTGGAAATGGAGTGTACTTAGGTTGAGTTTCGAATCAAATATTTAAATTCCAGCAGGCCTAGAACATGCAAGATCACAAAAAAGAGAGAAAAAGGTGCTTCTGGGTATGTCCAAATGGGATGCCTTGATGTCATGAGAACAACTCCCCAAAACGTAGAGTTCCCACATTTGCAATATCTAATTCCTTAAAATGTCAGGTCCACAGCCTGAGATTTTGACAATGGATCAGAAACTTGAATCTCAGGGCCAGAATCTGAGACTTCACAATCGTGGCTGGATTCTGTGTGATCTTCAAGAAATTTATTTCGTATGCATTCAATGGAAACCGCAGTTATACATCCTCATTTCTCTCCCACTGTTTACTTGTGCATCCTTGTTTCCATTTCTGTCAGCTCCCAAGTGAATTCCATTTCTTTTCATACTGCCGTACATCTATAGAACTCTCAAGGTGGTGATTGTTTTCGTTTGCTTCAAGTTAGTTTGTTTGCTGAGAATAGAGTCTTCATATTATTATTTTTTACCAATAGAATTCACAGCTTTAAGCCTCTGCCTTGCTTTGCCAACAATGTATGCCTTCTGTTAGCTTCTTAACATTAGCTTTTTACAGTGTTGTCAGTGTTTAAAAGCTAGCATCACCATGATTGAAAAGATTTTAGTTAGGAAGTAGTATTACTTTAAAAATTAATAATATTAAAAGACTATAGGCTGCGTCTCTTTGAAATGGTGAAACGTATTTTATCATGAGAAGGTTAATGAGTCTCATGCTGTCAAAATATTAATGGCCACTGCACTGTGTTTCTTTTCGTTTGTTCTTTTTTTTTTTTTTACAGCAGTTTTCCCCTTCACTGAAATGGAAATCAATTATATAAAGGGAAGGAAGAAAGAGATAGATCTTTCTTCTGAGGCACAGTTAGGCCACAGAACACAACATTAGCTAACTTCCAAATCAGTTTCACAGAACTGGCAAAGCATAACGTAGTCTAACTGAAAAGAAAGTAATGTAGTCCCTGTACAGAATCTGAAAACAAAGGTGGATGAAACTGTATTATACCACTAAAATCTTACACACTGGCAAGCTTTTGAGTCCTGAAGGACTCTTCATCAGACTGGTCATTACAGAGCAGTGGGGATGTGGGGGGGGGGGGGGCAGAAAATTCCTATAAATTTGACATAATTGTACATGTTGATGTGCAGAAGCTCATTGTTAGTCCCCCAATCTGAGAAAGTCCATAGTCATACTCTGCAGAAGTCTTAAAATTCATGCAGCTGTGATGATCTTTTGTGGATTCCAGTAACTCTCAGTCTGATACACCGAAGCCTTCCAACAAATTTGTGGAGGTGGCAGATCTAGAAAAACTGTCTTTCCCAATATGAATGAAATTATAGCCAGTAGAATCCATGGGCATTTCCTGAAATGAACCCATACAGTTCCTTGACAGAGATGCCTGACCACTTCCTGTCTGTGAAGCAGGAACTGTCCCAAGGACAAAGGAGAAGGTAGCTCTATAATTCTGTCCCTCAGACTAATGTCACTAATTGAAAACTCTACTAACTCTCGTTAAAAGAGCCACACTAGTTAACAGTGTCCCCTGCATTTATTGTTGGGGAGATGGCTGTTACATGACTGGTGATGTAGTTAAGCACATGGCAAGCATATGACAGGCACCTTGCCAAATAGCCACAACTACTTCTTCAAATTTAGTTTCATGCACAATAACCCCCAACAGAATAGGAGCCCAGAAATTCAGTTTTCATGGTCTTAGTTCATGGTTGGGGCCACAATGGGACATGTATCCTCAGTTATTATTATAGATCTCCATGCCATGTCAAAAAGCAGTGGAACGGTATCATGAACTGAGGCATAAGGGAATCCAGGTTCTAACCCCTTCTGAGACTCATTGGGTGGTTCTTAAGGCACTTGTTGTCTGTTAGCCTGACCAAGTTCACAAGATGGTTCTGAGGATAAAGTGAGCAGCGGGGGAACTATGTGCCTTGATGAGCTTTGGGGAATGGGCCATGAGCACAATCTTACAAAGACTGTAAGACTGGAAAAACAATAGTGTTGCAGATATTGAGTTCTTCATGTGGGGAAGAGTTTAGGGAGAAATGACTTTTTAAAACAACATGACAAAAGAAAAAGAAAGAAAAGGAAAAAACAGAAAAGAGTTTATTTGGAATGAAGAGGGAAAGAAGTAGGAGAAGTTAATTTGAAAAGTCAATCTAACAGAGCTACTTACATGCTACTTACTAAGTAGAGTTCCCTGTACAGAAGATGATTTGAGGGAGATCAGCTATTGTAATTAGATCTAATTAGGATGAGTGAGCAAATTCTTACTTTAAAGGGAAGCCAATCTGTTTGTGAAGATTGGCTATTGGTCTTGTACTATAGCACAACTTCTTCCACTTCAGATGGCAGTGGTCTGGCCCGTAAATCAGAAAATGGCTTAGCTTAGCTGCAGAGCCCACCTCTGTACTGAACTGAACATTTAAATAATCAATGGTCAGCTGTCTCTGGTCAAACCATTCAGCAAAAGAGCTTATGTTCTGAGTGTGTACTGGGGAATAAAACAAAACTCTAGGGAGCACTGCTAAGTGACACCGGACTATCTATCCCAGACTTCTGATGACTTGTTCAATTTGGGTACAGCTCGAGATGGACTGAAAGGAACTCAGTGCTGGTAGAGACACTCTTGAGCCTAGGAGGACATCATAGCCCAAGAAATTGGTCTACAGTCCCAAGAGTCTGCATTCCCAACTGAAACTTCAGAAGGAATTGTGGACATAGACCTATTGGTTCCTGGCTTTCCTCATTTATCCTGCACCAGTAAATCCACTTCCCCAGCTGTGTTCTGCATCAGAGAGATTGAGCAATACTGAGCAACCAGAAAAGAGCAAGAATACCAGCTTTGTTTGCGTTTTGCCTTGTGCTCTATTTCTGGTGGAAAGGTGGGGTGTACAAAATCCATGCATTCATGGCTGAGGCAGTTTATTATGACATTGCCTCTCCCTTAGAATCTTCCTTTTGTAAATGCAGGATTGTTCCCATGGGATGTCTCAACTAATTTGGAAGGAAGGCAAAGGGTTCAGTTTCAACTGGCTCATCAACAGATCCATCACTGTAATTGCTGAAAGACACAACACAAAACAAGTAATAAAGTACTTGATTGGAAGGGCACTTTGGGAGCAGTGCTTAGCAGTTTTAATTGGAAGGAGAAATAAAAATATAATTTTCATAAAGGACTGGTTCCAGACCGAGTCTCTTGTTTTTTGATAGTTTAATTAAATTTTCATTTATGTCTGAAGCTGACTTTAACCCTTACAATACAGTACATCACAAACACAGTTGTGAAGTTATTGTTACATTTTTCCTGTGAAGGTGGAGCTCAGACACGAAAATGTGCCTGCAAAGCACTATATTTTTATTATCGTATAGATCATCCAGGCATGGGAAACTGATGTGTCTTTTCTCTGCAGTGCTTGACTTCTGAGTAAAACACACAGGAACACAAAAATGTGGATCTAAACATAATGTTAGGCCATTTTCTTGTTAATCCTGTGGATTTTTTAAAAAGAGAAATTATCCAGTCTGCATGTTTTTCTTTTTCATTTTGCCTTAGGTTACTTAAGTGTGTTTTGTACTGCACACCAGCTGTTTGAGGTATTCAGAATGTTTACAGAGTAACTAAAAAGTAGCTATTTTAATTGCTTGTGGAAAATGAGAAGTTCCCGTGCTTTTTAATTTCTTTTTTTAAAAAAAGTTACTAAACTCATAAAAGAAAACCTATACATCAAACAATACATAATAACAAGAACAAAAATGACAAGGAGAAGGTACAGTTAATGGCTGAAACCCTCTTGCACAACTTCATGCTGTGCAAGTAGGATGATGTCATCATCATGCAACAGTAATATTTAATTTAATTGAATTGAAAGTTTCCTATCCCTCCCTCCAGGTTCTAAGGTTCCCTAAACCTCTCTTTTGACCTGAGAAAGCCATTGAGACCCTTGGGGTGCGTGGATGAAGAGCCTTTAACATCCAGGTCACTGGCAATGGTCCCAACTCCAATGATGGTGATCCCAGCAGTGATGTTTGGATATTCGCAACAATAACTTATGGTTTGAATAAAAGTTGACTCTAAGATTAATGCTTGACATTTATCTTCCTTGGTCAATGCCCTAGATAACCAATGGAATCAGAAGGTGTCAAACCCTGGAAAAAGAATGAGATTTTTTTTTCTGGATTATAACACCCAGAATTGTCATATGGACTACAGGATTTTCAGAAGGCAGGTGGGCTTTTCCAAGCACTGTCTAGGTTGCTACAGTTGTTGTGAGCTGGTATGGTATAGCAGATAAAATGTCAAACTAGGATTCAGAGGAGCTGGGTTCAGATCCATGGAAATTTGCTGGAACATGGCAATGATAAACCATTCCTTAAACATGTTATATGGTTCAAAGGGTCTATTAAGATCACTATAATTCAGACAGCACATAGTAACAACAACAGCCACCTCCCCCTGTCTTGTAGCAGAAACAGACATTATAAGTAGCTTATAAGAACAAGAGGAGGATTCTTAAGTGCTGATTGTAAGTGATTGTCAGAGCAGGAGCATCTCCCACCTGAAGGATGAAAATCAGTTTGCTTTCTTTTGTGACTAGGCTTTAAAATGTAAGCATGGATTCTGTTGAAGTCTGATTTCTTGAACAGGAAAGATTGTCTCACTCACAGTCTCTCTAATACTGGTGTACTTTCAGGTGCTCAAATTATGTCACTAAGGCAGGAGTTCAGTTTGGGTGCCCCAAGTGGCTACCTGGTTTGCTTCAATATGTGCAAGGCCAGCTTTACATTTAGGTAGAGTTATTTGGGTCTCATGAAAAATAGCAAAGTTTTAGTTATTCAGTTTGTTACCACTGTATTTCTAATGTCAAGAACAGACATCCCATTTGTGGGTTTTTCTATCTCATGTGCTCAGATAACATTGTTGGCTTCGGATATTATGTCCCTCAACATGGGCAAAGGGGTGGGGAAATTCTATTTGCTGCTCTGTCTCAAATGTCAAAATGTCTTGTGCTGTCCCTGCACAGATGATTCCTTTAAATTTAAAATTAATGCAACACTCCTAAATGTGTGCAAAATTATTATCCAAAACCACAAATCTGCATACCATTACTTTCAACAGTCTTACCTTTTGAGCCATAATCATTTCTGAATGTTGTAGCCACAACAAACCCAGAGTAAAACCACAATAAATTTTCCTCATTTGGAATCACTAAAGAAAACCAGTTTTAATTGGCATCTGTGCTCTTGTGATAAGCAATGATTGGCTTTCTTTAAGGCTCATAAAATGTCTTCAGTAAAATATCAAACTATAAACAGCTTTGGATCGTCTTTTCTAATTACTCCTGTGCTTTTTTTCCAGAACATCTCTTTTTGAGGGGAAAACCACGGTGTTTGTGTCAGCTCTTTGATTTTTCTGATGTGAATAAACAAGAAAAGGGCAGAAAGGTCCATGAGAAAACCGAGCCACTCAGCTTGTATACCAACACATTTGCACTAAGAGGATAAGAAAAATAATCAAGCTTATTGGAGAACCTTATCATGTACTAACTGAATTCCAAGCTTTGCTGCAGAATAGGCCTGACGCAAATCTAAGATTTATTACAGTGGTGTACCATCAGAGGGGCTGGGCATATATGTCAAATAACAGTTCCTAAGCAGTGCAAAGTAACTTAAATTTGTATATGGATAAATAATGGGAGAAAGGGAAAATGAGTACACCATATATGTACAATGGGTATTTTTCTCCTTTTTGGTGGTGGTGGTGTGTGTGTGTGTGTGTGTGTGTGTGTGTGTGCATCTTTGACTGATACATGCCTCAAAGGTATTCATATTCGTATACAAATATCCCCCCACAGGTGCAGATAATCCATCGCGAGCTCTGGAGCAATAGGAAGGGAATCCGGAGTCCACGGCAGTGGTGGAATTGTGAGTGGTCAGCCTGGCCCCGGGGGCCAGACCCTCGTTATCTGCACCTGTAGGGGGATATTCATATTCGTATATGAATACCCCCATCTCTAGCCTCAATCTCTTTGATAGCACATTGTTTAAATAATTGCTAGATGTGAATCAGGCATGTTTTTCAGTAAAGCTTGGAATCCAGTTAGACGGACAGACATGATGTTAAATTTACTCTATGTGTTTGTGTCTGTGCACATGTGTGAGCAAACAGATTTCTCTGTCAACCTCCTACTCTTCAAAGACTTTAGTGCCATGGACAGAAGGTAGCTGCAGAAGACTGAAAAGGATGGAAGAGGCAAAGGCAGAGGCTGCATTCTGGCAGCTTGTGGGAACACAAGCAGGGTGCTGTGTGGCCTGCCACAAGCCACTGCAGGGTGTGAGGCAGTAGCAGCTGGTTGCCCACTGGATAGGACAGAGGAGGAAGCCCAAATGACGGTGAAGTCAAGTAGTGCTGAGTTTTTTATCTTCCTGCTCTCTTGCTGCCGTACAAGTCTTAGCATTTATCATATAACTGGAACTGATGATTGCTCTCTTCCATTGTGCGCTGTGCTGCTTACTGAAGGAAAAACGTGGCCTCTACCACCTTTCTCACAAACATTGTCCTCTTATTTATAACAGAGTGACAGACTGATCAGACAGACAGGAGTGGCCTAAGCAATGTCTCATTTGCCCGAAAGGATAGAAGAGTAGCTGGTAAGAATGAAAGGAACCAGGGACAAGACTGTCTCCTCTCTATACTGCCTCATATTGGGTTCAAGCTATTTTGAGGAGTGTGTCTCCCTTTATGAGTTTGCCTGGGTATTGAGATCATTGGGGCAGACCTTTCTCTCAGTCCCACCACCCTCACAGGTGCCTTTGGTGGGGCCCCCGGAATGGCTTTCTCTGTCAATGCTCCCAGACTCTGGAACTCCCTTTCATGGAAAGCCAGGTTGGCCCCATCTTTGCTGTTGTTCTGCAAGCAGACGAAGACCTTTCTCTTTAGGCAAGCCTCCTCTTACTGACCAGCTGTCTGAGAAGCTTTTTGTTTTTAAAAAAGGATTATTGTGCCTTGTTGCTTTAAAATGTGTTTTTAGTATTGATCTTACTGTTTTAATATAATATTTGTTTCATTCTTTTTAAACGTTTGTATACTTATGTCTTTGCTTTTAAATATTGTCCTTTTAATGATGTAAGCTGCCTTGGGTACTTTCTAAGGAGAAAGACGAGGATATACATACATATATGTGTGTGTGGTTACAGAACTAAACACAAACAGGAGCCCTTTCAGACAGATCAGAAGGGGAGAAGTGAGGCATCTACCACCCTTTCTAACCACCAGGCAGAGACAGGGAGTAAAGCAATCTTTGTCAAATGCCTAAAGAGGGCTGGCATGTATTTATTTTGATGGGAAATTGCCTCTGGGCCCCCAGTTTTTCCCTTCTGCCTCCTTGCAAGGCTAAGTGGAGTGGGAAGATGGAGATTAATGAAACAGAGTGGAGGTGGTTATGGTTATGGATCTGAAAGATGTGCGTTATCAAAGCCACATGAACATCAGTCACCTGTGGTCACTGAAAGCAATCAAGAGAATATAGTGAAACATACCTAACTTGTATTGTATTTAAGACTGATTTAAGAATTGGTCCTATTGATTTATATGAGATGCAGTTACAACCTATTCGGTGGCCCTTAATTCTGAGTCAAAACATACAAGACTAGAGTGCTGAACATAACAATCTTTTCTGAAGCTGTTTCCAGTAGAAGATAGTTGGCCATTGTTAATTTCCATATGAAAAGTCACACTCAGATTTAGAAGGAAAACTGCTATGTTCTTGAACATAAAATAGGAAAATATTAAAGATCGTATGACAACCTGTCAAAATTATCAACGTTGTTGGAGACAAACGTTTCTGAACTGAGTTGTGGGGGATCTTTATGCTGTTAAAACTAAAATGAGAACTCTAAGTATCTTTAATCGGCCGTGCTGAATTATAATGACTTTGAAGCATAATTGATTTTTTTTTTTTTTTTTTTTTTTTGGTATAAGCCTTAAACAGCTTCTCTCAAACAGGAGAGAATTGATTTAAATTTGGAAGCCTGTCTCATCTCAGCTGAGGAATACACATTTTTCACCATTTAACATGAGAACCAGACTGTGAATGAATGATTAAATCACTCCCGTTTCTCTGACATATATGGCAAGCTTTACTTCTATTCAATTTTTTTTAAAAACCTCTGATTAATTAATGTCAAAATGCCTAGAAGAAATGGTAATGAGCACAAGAGGGTATCCTGTAGACCATCTTGGCTTCTGATATGGGTGTCGTCAACATGCAGGCTACCCTTTGCTATGTAAAGCTTGGCATCCTTTCTCCTGCTGGCCACGTGGGCATGATATTGTGCAGCAATATTTATTTATTTATTTATTTACAAGATTTTTTAGCCGTGCCATTACCAATGGTCTCAGAGCGGCGTACAACAATATTAAAACTTAAAAACATTAAAACCATTAAAAATAGGCAATATTATAATAATACCCTATATTTTTTGTTGTTGTTGTTTAGTCGTTAAGCCGTGTCCAACTCTTCGTGACCCCAAGGACCAGAGCACGCCAAACCCTCCTGTCTTCCACTGCCTCCCAGAGTTTGGTCAAAACCCTATATTAAAAACAGTCATTAAAACATTAATATTAATAAATCCTGATGCTCATATGGCCAGCTAAAGAATACTATTTAATTAAAATGCTGGCTAAACAGAAAGGTCTTTGCCTGGCGCCGAAAAGCCAAAAGTGTTGGAGCCAGGCGGATCTCTATAGGGAGGGCGTTTCAAAGTTGGGGGGCAACAGCGGAGAAGGCCCTATTTCGGCATGCCATCCCCCTCACCTCTTTCAGGGATGGCACCTTCAGAAGGGCCTCCTGGCCTTATCTTAGAGGACGGGCAGGCTCGTATGGAAGAAGGCAGTCCTTTAGGTAACCAGGTCCTAAGCCGTTTCCTATTGGGCCATTTCCTGGTGTTTTGAATCATGGATGCAGAAGTACAACATCCCACACTCATAAACCGGAGGTTTTTTGCAGAATTGAATTTCCTGGGTTTTTTTAATGGAAGTTTAAGTATATATAAGCTACACACAACTTCCAAAGACAACTTCCCTCATGTAGAATTACCCAGCACTGGAGGAATCCAGAAGATGACCACATAATTTGTAATATGGTTGTTGGGGAAGAGAAGAACAGTTGGCTGGGCCAAAATATTTTGAAGGGCTGTTTTGGACTTTGTGAAATAGTGAGGCAAAAGTGTGAGTGAGTGCAACATATACAACACAGAAACATACACACTATTTAACCTCTCAGGTAAACTAATGTTGCCATGCCTACTCTGCAGAATGCAGACTGGAAAGTTATCGTCCAAGGTCAAAATCATCCACTTTATGTAAAAGACAGTTAGTGAAGAAAGACAGGGGGAAATCAACTCATTTGAAATTTGGTGTTGAATGTGTGCCTTACAGATACCACAGACCAGCAGAATGGCAAATAAGTGAGTGCTCAATTTAGTCAAGTCTGAACTCACACTAGAGAAAAAAATTAGTAAACTGAGGCTATCCTACGTTGCACATATAAGGAGTATACAGAACTGAGAAGAAAAAACAATATTGCTAGGAAAAGTTATGTGGGTCTGGCAGTAGGAAAATAGGAAGACCTAACATGAGATGGGTTGGCTCAACAAAGGAATCTAAAGCTATTAGTTTGCAAGACCTCAGCAGAACTTTCTGGAAAATACAAAATTGCTAGGAAGCGGTGGGGAGGCAGTAGGAAGAGAGAACAAGCCAATGCGGTTGATTTGAAAGATCTGAGCAGACCTGTTACTGAAAGGACATTTTGGAGGTCATTAGCTCCTACAGTCACTGAACCTCAGAAGTGACTTGATGGCACATCAGATCTTTGGAGGGTTTTTTTTTAATTACCAAGCATTGTGTAGTGACAAGATGAGTGGAATGAAGACTATGACAGGAGACAAGGACAGGATATAGGCACTAAAGCTCTGGTAATATCAAGTAAGACTAGACCCAGCCACAAAGCAAAATTAAAAAAAATAGTAATTTCACAGCTGAAATGAGTGAACTGAATATTTGTTCTGTATTCTTTATATATATATATATTCAATATCTCTATTTTAAAAAAATTAATATTCCTTCTATGTCTCCATTTTTACAATCAGGCACAGAATCCCCTGACAAGCATAATTCTCATAAGCCTCTTTGGCCAGGAAGGTGTTAAATGCTAAAAAGTTAGCTAAGTATCAGATAATTGTGGCATGATTGACAGGGTCAAAAGTGTTTGGTCTCAGAAATCCTGAGAGAATGCTTATTGAAGATACACAACAAAATATTCCTCATTCTGGAGGACTGTTACTCCATTGCTTTCATCAAAACAAGTTATGTGTTGTTTTTTTTACTTTTTAAAAAAAACCTGTCTTTTGACTCCGTTTCCTTGGCCTTTCATTGTCCTACAGCCTTCCATTGATGAAGCTGCAACATTCTATCTACTTTACAATGCTCTTGCAAGTAAGCTTTTTCCACGCATGCTCAATTTAAAACAAAGTTACTGTTTTCCCCTTTGAAAGGCCTTTTTTTGAAGATCAGTATTTCAGCCCATGCAGCCTGAATTCTTTCCAAATAAAAAAGTGGGTGAGGCCAACTATTCTCTTTCAAGAGAAGCAAGATTGTTTTTTTCAATTTATATGAGTTATTTTAAGTCTTGGGACATTTAGGGTTGCCTTTATCTGAATGGGGGAAACAGTTTTTTTAAATCAGAACTTTAAAATCCTTTGCCCAAACGTCCCCAAATATGGCACAGATCAAGAGCAGTCTGCCTGCTATAACTGTGCCAAATTTAGTGCACATCCAAAGACTCATTTAAAAGTTATACTTTTTTGTTGGGGTACCCCCATTTTTAGAATTGCCTCATAGAATCTTGATTTGCTCTGCCAGTACAAGATCATTGCTGCACTCTTGTGCAGAAATAACGATGTTCAACAGAAAGTTACACTGGGTAACTTGATTTTTTTTAATTTTCACCATAGTAGCTTGCACTCAATTAAATACAGTCATAATTGTGGATATTCAACCATTATGGGTGAACTTACAGCTGCTGTTCTGTGTAGTTATTCATCTTGCATGGGATTTTGACGTCCACACAAAAAAGGAACTATCTTTTCTCAATAACAGAACTTCTCTATCACACTTACATCTATTGAAATAATTATTTTTTCTCACACAATGGACTATAGGACTGGGTTACAATTCATTGCTGTATTAGCTGGGGGATTCTGGGAGTTGTAGTCCAAAAAGTAATATTTCCTATCTCTGCATTTATTTAGAATATGCCTTAACTGGAGCTGAAATGAGGCTCCCTACCATTGGATAGAGTGAAGCGGCCATCTCTTGTGGAAGATATTGGTAGCAGTGATGGTAGTAGCCCTCCCTGTTCCCTTTCAGACTGTAAGCTAGCCCACCTGACTTATACGGAACAGCTGAACTAGTTTCTAAACCAGTGCTTCCCAACTTTGGGTCCCCAGAAGTTCTTGAATTACAATTCCCAGAAATCCTGACCAACATAGCTTGTGGTGAAGGTTTCTGGGAGTTTTAGTCCAAAAACATCTAGAGACCTAGGTTGGGGACCATTGATCTAAATGAATTGCAAATAGTTATTTGTTGTTTTTCATGATTATGGATATGTGTTGGTCCCTTGATCCACACCATGCCTAAATAAGGGCACATGGATTGATGTATACTCTGCCTTGACAAGTAGAACATGTACTAACAAAAGGCAGATCTATGCATCTTTTATTTACATTTTCAAAAGCCCCCTTCCTTGCCTCCGAACCACATAAGGTTCAGTCTAAAATAGAGTATCCTCATGTCCTACTTTACCTAGAAGAGTTTACTGTATTTGAACAGTATCAGAGGACAGCCCTTTCTTGGATGGTGTTCTGTGTCTGAAGGCCTGTCTGGTTCACCTCCAGTTTAAAAATAAAGAACCCTAGAGAAAGCAGCAGGATGCTTGAACCATAGTTAGCCTCTGGAAAGTAGCAGACTGAGCAGGCACACAGGTCTCATACTCACTTTGCCCACTGTGGTAAGACTTATGTGGAGCCTGGAAGTAATAAATGACAAGTAATTTCAAAACCTGTAATGAAATATGGTTTGGTAATGAGGGCGCAAGTAACATAAGGAAAGGAGAAGCAATTATTTTATTGGCATAGCAAATAATGCCATCCAGTCAATTTTAAAAACTATTTTGTAAAGTAACCTCTGGGAATTGTTCATGTTCAGTGCCATTTGTTTTAATCAGTCCTACAATTTGCTTAATAACAATAAAAAGGAACAGAAAGGGGATGAGAAATGCTACAAGTAGTGGAGTGAGTTTAATGAGCAGAGCTTGGCAACATTACTTTTTGGACTACAACTTCAAGAATTTCCAGCCATCATGCTGGTTGTGGATTCTAGGAGTTGTAGTCCAAAAATAATATTTCCAAGCTCTGGTAAGGAGCAATGGTAATGAACTGCTTTTAAAACAATATAACCAGTTATGAGAAAACATAAGCTGGCTGGATAGCTATCTGGCTGAGGAACCAGACATTGGTTTCCCACTGTGCCTCCTAGGGGAAGAGACAGCTTATGTAGCCTTAGGCAAAATGCACAGTCCCAGGATGCCCCCCAAAGAAGGGAATGGTACACCACTTCTGTGTATTCTCTAAGTAGAAAACCCTGGAAAGGGTTGCCACAAGTCAGAATTGACTTGACAGCATGCAATTATTATTATTAATGAAAAAGCATTACCTATAAAAAGTAACTCTCCACGTTTAGATGTCTTGCCCTTCTGTTTATTTATAGCAATACTTTCCAAATTTGCATCCATACTTACAAGTTATCCCATGCAAAAATTAGGCAGACCTGTGCTCCCTTTAGGTTTCTTTTCCTGTGATCCGCTTCCTGGAGATGGGTGATATGTCCATTCTAGTTTAGAAAGAAAGCTGCAATTTGTCTGGCTTGAAAATTGGACTGTTTATATTGTCACCTTCACTTTTTGCTGTCCTCTCTCCTCCTCCTCCTCCCTGCCCTTCCCGTAATGTCAAGGTGACCTCTTCTGGCTTCTAGGAAAAATGAAAAAAAGAGATGGAAGCAAATGCTTAGTTACCAAGAAGTCTCATTCATTCAAGTTCCCCCATCATTAAACATTTAATGCACACCTCTAAGAACATCTTCCATTCCACTGATGTGAATGAGTCAATGTCCTTGCCCTAATTGGCTAGCTGAACTATTTAATAGCATTTCCAATACATTATGGTTCTGCCTTTCTCTCCACCCCCTTTAGTAGTCTGTGTCTGTCATATGGTTTGTTTGGGGTTACATAAAATAGGGTTTAACTATTAGGGCTGGGAACTGAATTCAGACAAATCCTGAATTGTTAACTGAATTGGCCCGATTTAGGCTAATTTGTATGAGGTCCAGATGAAAATGGAATGAATAGATTCAGTTCCAAGGTGAAGCAAATTTACTTGACTTGGGTCCAAAGCACAAATTAGATCAGATGGGACACAAATTGCTTTGGACCCTTTTTTTTTTTTAAAGCTACCTTTACAGGTGCCTACTATGCAATCCACTGAAGCCAGATGTCTGAAATTTCACAGGTTTACTTCCTTCTTTAGAGTCTATCTTACGTCCAAATTTCATGTAAGTCATGTAGAAACGAATCATGGTTGTAGCTCTTGTGGTTTTCCAATGCCAGTGAATCACAAATTGATTCTGTTCTGGGACACAAATCCAATCAGATGAGGGCACAGAGTGCTCTGGACCAAATCAGGATACATTCTAAAGCCTTGAATTGGCCTCTAAACCTATAGAGGACCAATGCATAACCTTTGTAATTAGCAATAGGAATGATTTTTTTCCACCCACCTATCCATGTAGAATTTAGCAACAGAATCTGTTGTTCCGCTTGCTAAACTCTGGAAACTTTCTTCTCTCTCTTTCCTCTGCAGCCCTCTTTGCTTTCTAAAAACCAGCTCCAGAGAATTTTCCAACCCTGGTTGGTAATTTGGGAACATTGTTCCCCAAGGATGCTTTCAGATGGAGGACATGCTGTAACTACCAATCAGTAGCTGAAATCCTGTTGCTTAGCATAGTAAATTGCAACTAGAGTAGGCCTACTGAATTAGTAGGGATTTGCAGAGTCAGCTGCCCTGTAAGTTCCATTGATTGTATGGACCAATTCTAGATGCAACTTACTAGGCTAGGCCACAAGAGTTGTGCTGCTGACTGTTAGACATTGGGCTAAAAGACATGTATATGCGGGTGTTGACTTAATAAATCCTGTACATTCAGTGGATCTGCTCTAGTCAGAACTAGAGATGGGCACGAACTGCAGAACTGGTGGTTCATGACAGTTTATTTTCTTGCTGAACAGGTGCTTGGTACTTCCCAATCCCGCCTCCTCCGGCAGGTGCCCACTCAGAGGTAGCGCCTGGAGGATGCAGGGCAGGGAAGCCAGGGAGCTGCCTCTGAGTGGGCACCTGCTGGAGGAGGCGGGGCTGGGAAGTACCGAATACTCATTTGGCCAAAAAATGAACATGCAGAAATTGGCAGTTCTTGCCTATCTCTAGTCAGAACTACATGTGGATTTAGCCCTTTGTGTAGCTGTTTTATCTTTTTTTCTATTAACAGAGAGGCTTGTGGAGGGAAAAAGACAGAAGACGTTTCCTGTGGAAGACTGCATTGTCAGTCTCATCCTCACCATTTAAAACTGGTGAATGAGATGAGCAATTGCATAATCAAAGTCTCATCTGGAAACCCCATTGGTGCTTTGCTGTTGCTGCTGTCCTTAATTTATTTACTTCCTTATTTACATAATTTATAGGGCCCCCTGTCTTGCTCACCCTACAAAAACAACACATTGAAAACCAGAAGAAAATGTGGCATGAACTAAGGCAGAATTGAGAGAGTGAGGTATTAACATGAAAGCAGAAGAGCAGCAAATAAAATGAAGATTGTTTGACGGTGTCATGATGATGGGATATGTAGTCAGAGAAATGTAAAATGGAGTCAGACAGGTTCTGTGTGAAGATGATTTGAGAGACATTGGAATGTGTTTTTCTAAGCATCATGAGAGTGTTTTCCTGAAGACCGTTACATCCTGGTTCGAGATAGCAATGAAGGCCAAATTGAGAGGCCCATGGAAGACTCAACATTTCTAGCTAGTGGGAGAAGAGATAAACAACACCTGGACTCTCATGGGAATAAGGGAAGGAGGAAGGTGGCACAGCCTCTTGAGGCTAATTGGTTAACAGCCAGAAAGGCTAAGAAGAAGGGAGGAGTTTGGGAAGGTAGAAAATGGACAATGGGTTAGGTGAAAGTGGTTCAATGGTTCGTGTGTTGTTCTGTTATGGATTTCGATTCCATGATGATGGGAGAGAAAGGAATTTGATTGAGAAAAGATGTAAGTAAGGAGAA
The DNA here is from genome assembly GCA_037013535.1 of Intellagama lesueurii. Taxonomy (NCBI): domain Eukaryota; kingdom Metazoa; phylum Chordata; class Lepidosauria; order Squamata; family Agamidae; genus Intellagama; species Intellagama lesueurii. The sequence continues at coordinate 242,624,588 of JBAJHW010000003.1, forward strand.
AGAAGGAGGTGGGGCTAGCCCACTATAGCCCACCTTAATTCAGCTTAGTAGTGTTTATTATTTTAATGGGAAATACTTATTTTATTTAAGTGCAATGATCTTTGAATATGTTCTTGATGCTAACGCTTGTGCAATATAAACTGATTCTAATGAAAATCTATTTTTCTAATAAAAATTAATTATAAAAATTCTACAAAAGGACTGGTCTCTTGAACAGCAGGGTCTGGCTAAATCCAGGAGGTGGAGAGGGCCACAAACTAGCTATCTTTTAAGAGTCTTACCTAACTGAGCTTTAGTGAGTTCTTGTTGTTGTTGTTTAGTCGTTTAGTCGTGTCCGACTCTTCGTGAACCCATGGACCAGAGCACGCCAGGCCCTCCTGTCTTCCTCTGCCTCCCGGAGTTGGGTCAAATTCATGTTGGTTAGTGAGTTCTAAGGAATCACAAAGCCCATGTGTCTGTATTTGCAAAGTACTGGTTAAGTGTAAAGTGTTCTTTTAAGGTCAGATTTGTTCAAAGGGCTTTTGCTACGCACTGCTGAGGTCCTGGGACTTGTCCCAGCACAAAGGTGGTAGATAAGTGGCCTGTCGAACTCTCTGACCGAATGTCAGCGGCCCTTTAGGGGGTCCAGTGCATCACAGACGGCAAAGCTAGAAGTTTCAGCAACTAAGTTTTAGAACTCCTTGGATTATTTTTTTAAAAGTGGTGCTTAACAACTGAATGTGCAAAGTGTGAAAGTGTGAAATGCTCTAAGCGAGTGTTAAGAGACCAGAACTTTCAAAGTGATGCAAGCAGTAGTAAATGGTGTGATGCAACCAAGCCCTGGGGAAGCTGTCCAGGGTCACTTTTGGAGGGGAAAATGTTCTTTTTATTTTCTGGAGAAATGGTTTTGATATACTTCACAAGAGAGCTTGCTAGTAAAAAATGCATTCTTGTTAGTGCTAATTTTTTTTCTCATTCCATCGAGCAGTTTTGTTTAAAAACATGCCAGTCTGAAACCTTTAAAGAATAGTCCAGTGTTAATAGATGTGAAGATGCACAGCATTTTCAGACAATCATTCTTTCAGTCCAAGACTCTGAAGATCTGCCATGGATTTCTTGGAGGCAGATGTGTGGATAGCACCTAAGACAGTTATTTTTTTCTTCCCAGTTATGGATTGCTGCTATGTTTTATTGAGCATTGTGACATAGTTCTCAAAAAGAACAGGTGAGTATAAGCTTCATTTCAACATTTAGTTTGTCATATGTCAATTTTCTAAAGGCACATAGGATCATTAGGGACATATGCCATTTCTGAAAAATTGTACCATTGGGGCCAATGAAGTTTTAACTTCATCATTCCAATGCATAGGGACAAGGAGACAGACATGACATTTCCATGCATGATTCCCAGACACCCATTTGGGTGTTTGGAGAAAAGACTGAAGTAAGATCTGATAGCACTTTTCAAATACTTGAAAGGCTGTCATACAGAGGAAGGGCAGGATCTGTTCTCAATCATCCCAGACTGCAGGACGCATAATAATGGGCTCAAGCTACAGGATGCCAGATTTAGGCTGAATATCAGGAGAAAATTCTTAACTGTTAGAGCAGTACAACAATTGAAACAATTACCTCTGGAGGTGGTGAGTGCTCCAACACTGGAGGCATTCAAGAAAAAATTGGACAACCAGCTGTTGATGGCCTAATAGGCCCCTTCCAACTCAATCATTCTATGATTCTATGATTTAATGGTAGGGTTTCTGTAGGTTAAAATGGCTAAAATCCTGCTGCATGGATTCTGCAACAGAACTGAGGTCATTGTCAGCAGTAGATTGCTTCTGATTAAATACTTCCCTTTTCTATTTTTGTGCACGTGACTTCATCTCATTGTGTATGAGCCGGAAATACCCCAAAATATATTTTTAAAAGGAAGTCTTTAATCAGCAGCAATCTGCTGTTGATGATTATGTCCTAAAACATTTTTGGCCAATAAATAATATTTACCCATAACTCTCTATGTATTTATATTAATTCAGGACATTGGGGGCGGAATGGGAGCTAACAAAGGAAATGGCAGCCCTCTGTGTGCAGGTATGTGCATGTGCACACACATGCAACTGCTATCAATTCTTTGTGGCATGGATCTTTTCCACTTACAATGGCAGGAAAACCAACATCCCAATCATCCTGGCTACATAATGTATCTAAGAACTAATATTTAATGCAGGTGTAGAATATACTTTCAGTTGCAGAAATATAAATTGCTAACTATTTCAGCCAGGCTCTTTGCTTCCATAAAACTGTTGAAAACAGTGGTTTTTGCAACAGAAATCACTTTCATGTTGACAGAGATGCCGAGAAGAGAGGAAAAATATCTAACGTCCAACTGAACAGCAGTAGCTAGCTTATTTATTTATTTATTTGTTTGTTTGTTTGTTTATTTATTTATTTCTATTTGCTTTGGTTGCTAGACTACTCTTCCTCAAAAGAGCCCAGTTGCTTTGGATACAAGTGATTTTATGAATTATTCATCAGAGCAGATTTGATTAGAATGCAGTTTTCTCCTCATTTTCACTTCAACTGTCGGATTCTTCACGTTTATTGTTCTCCCAGCAACCAGCTCAGTGTGTGGGATTGGTACTTAAATGGCAGGATTAAAAAAAATAAAAGTTGAACTCCCCCCGCCTTTAGAATTATATTTAACCAAAATGTTTTCATCAACATAAATCTGAAGCTGGCACCCCTTAAACCCCAAGAGCAGACAATGCCAACTGTTGTGGAGGCACAAAACAGGAGTGGGAGACGCATAAGCCTCTGCATATTATTCCCCTCTAACTTCCATCGACTCCATCCATCATACCCAATGTCCCGCCACCAGTTCCACCACCATTTGTGGAGACAAAATGGAGCCTTTTTGGTCACTCCTCTTTGGCGGTGGAACTCCTCTCCATGGGAGGCCTGACTGGTTCCCTCACTGCTATTCTTGTTTTAGGTAGATTTTTTGTAAATAAATTGCTTCCAAGAAATGGGTTTTAATGGAGGAGTTGTCTTTTTCATCTCTTTAAATGTGTTTTTAACTTGTTTTAAAGGGATTTTATGTAGTACTTTATAATGATAGATATAGCTATTTGTTTTTTAGCATAGTAATTTATTGTGTTTTTAATTTTTTTAATACCTGTGTTTTAAAATTCTTTGTAAACCATCTTGGATCACTCTGCTGCGACAAACATAATGTTGAAATGAAGTAAATTGTGAGAGTTGTGTAGACCAAATCTGGAAGCCCACAAGTTCTCCATCCTTGAACTGAATTTTTTACTGGAATGAACAGTGTTGTTCCTACCATTAGGCGGAGTGGGACAGGGACCTCAGGAAGCAGATGCTGGAAGCTACAGTGTTAGCCCTCTTAACTATCCTCAGCTGCTATAGAAGACACCTTTCCTGAAATAAGATTCAACTGCCAGGGTGTTTTGTTGTTGTTGTTTTGCCTCAAGATATGGAATGGAAGGGTTGCCATTTTGCCCTTTGTTCAGGCAGCATTGCCACCTTGGGCCAGATCTGGAAATGGGGGTGCAGTGTAAGGGTTCAGTATCATCAGTTAATTTCTGACATACCCATGTCCACCTGCAGTTTACCCCCTGCAGCTCTGGAACTTTCATTTGAAAGTAAGGATGATAGTTCAAGGGATAAGGAGTAGAGTGCAGGGATCATGATTCGTGATTCGCTGTCGAGTCATGGGAGACTCGACTCAAACTTGACTGGTTTAAAAAAAAACCTCGGACTTGACTCGCATTTTTGCGAGTTGCATTTTTAAAGTCTCTAACCTACGCACCCTCTCCCTCCCTCTCTCCTTCTTGGTGTTCAATAAACCTGTGGGGAAAATGGTTGGGAGGACATGGAGGGACACACTCCCAGGGTCACCCTCCCTGCTCCAGAGCCCCTCCTAACTCTTGAGCAAGGCCCCCTGTGCACTGCCACAGCTTGGGAGGCCTCTATGGCAACCGCAGAGGGACACATAAGACCCAGATGCCATCTGCTGTTGCTGGCGCTACCACCAGAGGCAGTTCCTGCCTGGTCAGGGCACAAAGCAGCAATGGGACCAGCATGGAAATGGACCTGACCGGTAAGGCAAGGTGGAGGGCGTTGCTGCAGCTGGGATAGCCAGGGAGAAAGGGAGCGACAGCAGTGACAGCAAGGGAGGGATCTTTACAACTCCCAGAATTCCCCAGGCAAAGACTTGTGACTCAGACATCAGGCTTTGGACTTGGACCCAAAGACTTGCCAACATCTCTGGTAGACTGATGGTGCTTAACATCAGTAAAAGTAACAAAGACCTGCAACATTTCATTCAACTGGAAACCTTAAAACATTCTGGACACTGATGCTGCACATAAACTCCAGAGAACAAAGCAGTGATATTTGTTACAAAGAAAGAAAGAAAGAAAGAAAGAAAGAAAGAAAGAAAGAAAGAAAGAAAGAAAGAAAGAAAATACTACTTTCTCCCTCTCTCCCAAAAGTACAACAACTTAGTCATCAGCTAGACTGGAAAACTCCAAGAGGAACTTATTTTATTTGTTAATTTATTTAAAATATGGATGGATGGATATATGAGCATCACCCCATTCAGAATAAGGACAGCACATCTTGTAATTACACTAGGAATATCAGAATTTTTTAGAAAGTGGCTGCTAGGCACTGAGAGACTGAAAAGTGCTGCTGAAAGCTTTCTGTATGAGAACTTCCAGTTCAATTTTACACAAGACATAAATTGCTAACACACTGTAGTGCTGCTGAAGCACAGCTTTCCTTAATCAGATAGAAGCAACATTAAAATGAAGGCTCCTACATTATGCAGTATTATTTCTCCTCCCTTTAGCCAAATAACTTCTATACTGACAGTTAAGTCCTTTCCAGACTTAATTGCACATTTCATGTTGATAGCAACACCTGTCCATTTTGTTATTTCCAGTGGGGTGGGATTAGTGATGTGACAAGTTTTAATTAGTGGTGAATAGCCTTTTAACTGGCCCTTGTGTTGCTTCTTTTAATGGCAGCAATGTCAATTTTTCTTCTTACGATTGGCTAATAAATGTGGGTAGAATGAAACCTTTAATAACCATTCTCTTGTCTTCCCCCCCACATTTCTTAATAATATTATTTTGCTGTTTAAAAAAGCTACACAGAACTCCTTAAAGACTCATGGGAACAGAAATTGACATTGTGGTAATTATGGCTGCAATCCTATATTTAATTTATTTAATTTATTTTTTATTGATTTCAAAAATTTTATCCCAACTTTTTTTCCTTTGAAAAGGACCCAAGGTGGCTTACAACATTGAAAGACAATATTTAAAGTTGAAAACAATGAGTACGCAACGGTGGTTAACAACAATATAATCTGCAACAGATTGTAAAGTGGTCACTATGAAAACACCTAGAAAATAATGCAGTAATAACCAGAAGCCAACATGGATTTGTCAAGAACAAATTGTGCTAGACTAATCTGATCTCATTTTTTAATCAGGTAACCTCCCTGATTGACAGAGGGAATGCTGTAGACATAGTATATCTTGACTTCAGCAAAGCTTTTAACAAAGTGTGCCATGATATCCTGATTAGCAAGTTAACTAGGTGTGGACTGGATAGAACAACTGCCAGGTGGATACACAGTTGGCTACAGAATTGTACTCAGAGAGTGATGATTATTGGCTCCTTCTCAAACTGGGAGAAGGTAACAAGTGGGATACCCAAGAGCACAGTCCTGGGCCCAGTGCTATTCAATATTTTATTAATGACCTGGATCAGGGGATACAGGGAATGCTAGTCAGATTTGCAGATGACACAAAATTGGGTGGAATTTTGATGGAAGACAGAAACAAAATTCAAAATGATCTAGATAGGCTTGAGCATTGGGCTGAAAATAACAGAATGAAATTCAGCAGGGTTAAATGCAAAGTACTGCACCTAGGAAAAAGACACCAAACACAGTTACAAGATGGGGGATACCTGGCTCAGCAATACTATGAGTGAGAAGGATCTTGGAGTAGTTGTTGATCACAAGCTGAATATGAGCCAACAGTGTGATGTGGCTACAAAAAAGGCAAATGCTATTTTCGGCTGCATTAACACAAATATAGTCTCCAAATCCCATGAGGTACTAGTTCCCCTCTATTCAACACTGGTTAGGCCTCATCTTGACTACTGTGGCCAGTTCGGGACACTGCACTTCAAGAAGAATGCTGACAAATTGGAACAAGTTCAGAGGCGGGCAACAAGGATAATCAGGGAGCTGGAAACCAAGCCTTATGAGGAAAGACTGAAAGAACTGGGCATGTTTAGCCTTGAGAAAAGAAGACTGAGGGAAGATATGATAGCACTTTTCAAATACTTGAAAGGCTGACTTTTCAAATACTTGAAAGGGTGGGATCTATTCTCAATCATCCCAGAGTGCAGAACACGCAACAATGGGCTCAAGTTACAGGAAGCCAGATTTTGATTGAACATCAGCCCACTTGTGGAAGGACAGCAAAGATGGGGCTAGTCTGGCCTCCTGTGGGAGTTCCAAAATCTAGGAGCAGCAAGAGAGATGGCTGTCTCCTGTGTCCCCAATCAGAAGCATCTGTGAAGGTGGTGGGACTTAGAGAAAAGCCTCTTTGTAGATGTGCAAATAGTTGCACTGTAAGAGAGACAACTAAAAGGAGAAAAGAGATATTCAGTATCTTCCCGTGGTTGTGAACAGAATGAAACAGAACGAAGCAGTATAAGGTGTGCAAACTACAAACTTAATACTTTTAATGAAAAGCACAGGAGATAAGAGGAGCTTCTACATTGGCCAGGGTCTATAAGTTTTTATTTTTTTGAGAGAGAGAGAAAGAGAGAGAGAGAGAGTGTGTGTGTGTGTGAGAGAGAGAATAATTCTGAAAATATATGTGTGGAGTGCAACAATTTGACATAAATTTATGAGTGCCATCCATGCATAATAGAGATGATGTCATCACTATGCGTCACTTGCTCCATGGGTAATAAAGTTGCCACATATTGATTGGTGCCATCCACACATGAGTAACGAGGAGGGTATTGTCAGTGTGCATCATAGTGATTAGTGACTAATGAAGTTGTCAGGGATTCCGTGGGAGAGATTCCCGTTGCTATTCATTTTGGTTTCTACTTAAGAATAGTTTTTCTTATGTTTTCTGTTGGAAAGCACAGGGTGTCATCTATTTCAAGCTAGCATTAGCTGTGGTGTTGTGGCCACTCATTCTCATGCAGGGGTGGGCAAAATGGAGCCCTCAGTCACAACACACACACCACCTCCAAGGCTAATTGTGCAGCCTCTGGCCCCATAAGACTGTCCTTTTCCCCAGACTAAAATCAATTAATCCATCAGTCAGTCAGTCAATCAGTCAGTCATTCACCAGCAATAAACATTGTGTTGCTGCTCCCAGAAGCCTCCAGGAGCAAATATTCATTTAAACAGGTTGCAAGTCCAGTATGTATAACACAGAAAATAGCCTTTTTTTTTTTTCAAAACCAGAAGTAGACTTCCAGCTACTTCTGAATTTTTCCTCTCCTTTTGGGTCACCTGTGTGACCCCTGGAGAACTGCAGTGGGAAGAAAATTGGCCCCTAAACCTGCTGAAACTGCCCATCCTTTACACAGGATCATTTGGATGATTAAGACAACATTCTCACACCTTGCTTTGTTAGCCACGTATCTGATCACAGCCATATCTCTAGCCCTACTCAGCTGGTACCTTATCTGGCATTGTCAACACCATATTGTTTTCTCAATACAACCAAAGGTGAGTCTGAGGAGGAGAGGCTCCTGTCTCCATTTAGGCTCTACACATGAGCAAGAACCCAGATTTTCCAGGGTTCTTGCTCACATGTACAGCCTACACAGGATATCCTCTTAGGATCATCCCTACTTATGTGGAGAAAGTGACAAGGGAGGGGACAGCACTTGCCCTCCTCTCCATTCATGTTTACAATGCCAGATAAGATAACAAATGCATTGGACTTCTCTCTGCTCGATATTACTGCCTTACATTCACATTCCAGTTAATTCCATAAACCAAAACCACTTTCTTGGATGTACAGTGTTTCCAAGTACATAGCACCGGCTTCCTTTCTTTCTTTATTAGTACAAGACCCAAAGCTGTAAGGGCTGACTGCCTGGAAATGACCTTGACAGTCATGCTCTTGGATTATCAGGCAATTATTTTCACTTACAAAATACTTTGATTTGCATTAGCAGAGAAGCAGCCGCTGCTCCAGGAACAGAATGTCAGCCATCATGATGATCATCCCTCAAAATCAATGATTAGTGATTATTATTATTATTTTTACATCTTGCAAATATCTTGCTGACAGACCATATAGAAGTAACATGGTTCTTTAAAATTACAGCCTTCTATATTTTATGGACACTTATGAAATGAGTGCTTGGCACTTTTTTTTATTGCTGTTGTTGAAACTACATTTTGGTTAATAGGAGGAGATTACAGAAGTGCTATAGACCTCCAGATTTATTTCCTCAAAAATTTCAGAGGAATAACTATACAGTGGAGAGGGGTTACAGCTGAAGTAGCAACATCTTATGGCACCTTGCTGAGATGCTGAACCTATAAAACAGTGCATCCCAACCTTGGGTCCCCAGATGTTCTTGGACTACAACTCTCATAAATCCTGGTCAGCACAGCTAGTGGCAAAGGCTTCTGGGAGTTTTAATCCAAGAATATCTAGGGACCAAAGACTGGGAACTACTGCTATAAAAGATCTCACCGTCTTCATAGGACTTGAGTAAACAGGGTCAAGATGTGTGTTTCCCACTTTCCCACTCACCAACCTGGTGTATGTGTGTGTAATTGGGCAAGAGCTTCCACTTCCACACATGTCATGAACATCAAGGTTATAAATGTATACCGACAGAGAGGAACAACCTGGTGTAGAGTGCTTTAAAAGGCATAGACAGGTTTATTATGCTCACTCAGCCTTCTAGCTCACTGTGTGACTTTAATGGGTTCTACAGCTGAAACCTTGGAAGACACTCCAGTCACTTAATCTCAATCTAATCCATCTCTTAAATTTGTTGTAAGGATAAATATGATGTTCATACCATGTAAAGCTCCTTAAAAGAAGGGGCAGATTAATAATGTGAGAATATTCTAAGGCTAATAGAGCTGTCAAATGAATAATCATTATACTTCCTAGGTTTGAGGAGTTGGAAGGGACTCCAGAGATGATCTAGTGCAACCGCCCTAGCCGGAATGAATTAGAATCCTGAAAAATCAGGGTTCTGACTAATGAGGGGATTGCTTAAGGATAGCACAGCATTTTCACATCCAGTGCTTGCTCTCCATAAATAGAAGAGTGATGGGACCAGGAATGGAAGTGGATATAGCTGGCACATTCACCTCTTCCATATTGTATCAACACATGAAAATAACGACTCCCCTCATTTTTCACATACTCTAGGAGTTGCAAGAAGGCCTACAGATTTATGGACAGGCCTTAAACTTAGCATTCTAGGGCTCTATGCTAGACATATACTATGTTGCAGAGTTTTGAATGTTTTGTTAAATTACTCTAACTGTGCAACAGAAGCATAGGGATTCATAGAGCAGAATAGCATCAAATTCCTCAGAGTAGGCCACCCCTTTTCTCATCAACTGGAACTTACAGTGAAAAACTCGCTCCTAGACATTTGTAATAGAAAAATAAAAACATTTCATTTATTTACAGTTAAACAAATCAAATAGCAATCTGACGAACATGACTGCTTTCAGGAACAGACTGAAGAGACGGAAAGAAAACAGAACAGAGAGGTGAGGCTCTCTTCGAATTCAGAGGCAGCGGGGAACAATCATTTACTGCTGGATAGACTGACAGTTACTCCAGCCCAGAAAGGCTCCTCCCAGTCAAACCTACTAAAGGTAGAATGCGAGATTGCAAAAGACTCCAACATATCATTGGTTGGCATGTCTACTAGTCAATGTCTGACTCATGGAAGGAGACTTTGCCACTCACCAACCTGGTGTATGTGTGTGTAATTGGACAGGAGCTTCCACTTCCTAAAACCTTGTTTGTTTGGATTTCTCATAATCTGTCCTTCTGTTTTTTCTATTTGTGTGAGCCTTGGGACAACCCGCATCCTGCTGTATCTCTCTCAAGATGGTGTCTGAAGACCAAATTAGAACTGACCTTCCTCTGAAACCCCTTTTTTCCATTTAAAAACCAAAACTCTGGTGATGTGGAGATACTGTACATCTCTGGACAACAGCATGAGAAAGGCTTTAATTCTTTGCCCTTGTATGACTGTGATGACTAAGATCAGACCTTACCTTGAATGCTTTGATTTGCATTTGAAAGAAACGGAAGTAGTATGCTTTGCAGAAGATCCATGGTCTAATCCTTGGTATCTCTCAGCCAGCAGCATCCTAAAACCCTGGAGAAATGGTACCAATCAATGTTGACAATACAGACTCAGATAGATAGACCTAGGGAGCCTCCAGTGATTTGCGTTCCAGGGGAAGTAAGAGGCCTTAGAGGAAAGGACAATCTGGATTGGGGCCACTGAGGAGGTAAAATCTTACATCTCTGCAGCACTGAAGTGCCATCCAGATTCATCTCCTCCTGCCACCCACAGGATATTGCTGCTGTTGTTTAATAAAGGAAAGGCAAACATGAAAAAGCATGACTAATATCATCTTTGTTGGTCTGAAGAGGTGATCCAGACTGGAATCCAGGCATACATGGGGTAAATTCAACGATAGTTCTGTCTAGGATAGACCCAGTGAAATGAATGGGATCCATTGGCCACCACTGTCGTAAATCCCATTTCAGTGAGTTTTCTCCAGTTGGGGCTGTGTTTAGCCCCTCACTAGCTAACATATTTTCTAAATTGAGGCCCTGCAGGACTCTGAGGCTCTATCTCCTTGTCTTCCCAGTATCATTCTCTGGATGTCAACACAGTTTCATTTTTTTAAAAAAAGTATTTTCTTTTCTTCTCTTAGGATATTTATACATCAACACAGTTGCTGCTTTTCCATATGATGATGATGATACCACGGAATTTCACCCAGTATTATAAGCAGTTGCAGATTTCAGAAATCACACTATCAGAGCTACAAAACCCAGCAATATTAGGAACAGCATATGTACTGTGCCAATATTTAACAGATATTTCAGTTTTTGCTTAAAACTTGTGTCTGTAATATAATACCAGTCAATGTTTTTATAATTTTGATTGACTGTGCCTGATTTTTTTGAATAATAATAATAATAATAATAGTAATAGTGTGCCATCAAGTCCATTTTGACTTCTGGTGATCCTTTTCAGGGTTTTCTAGGTAGAGAATATTCAGAAGTGGTTTACCATTCTATTCTTCTGAGGGCATCCTGTGACTGTTGCACCTTGCCCAAGGCCACACAGGCTGGCTCTTCTAGGATAGACAGTGGGGAGCTGAACTCTCAACCTCTGGCTCTAACTCACTGAGCTATCCAGCCAGCTAAATTTTTAATTCGAGGTTCTGCTACTTCTTGATACTAATTTTTCTTGTCTTTGCCCTCCCCCCAAAAAAACTCTCTGTAAGGATTATTAAGGCAATATTCTGGCTGCAACTTATGAATTTAAGAGATCTATGGAGACCTAATCCTTAAATACGACACCCAAGCAAATTTAAAAACTAATCTTGTTTTACTTCACAGCACATTGAAAATTAAATTTGTAGTTGCAAGAAATATAAATATATTAATACTCATTCCCAGCTGGGCACAACTTGCCATCTTTCATTTTCCTGATGTGGCACTGTGTAACTCATTAGACATTTTAAAGAAATTGCTTCCTAATAATTTGGGTTGCATTGATTTATATATCACATCAGTATAGGAACTGGAGCAACGCATCAGTCATAAAAATAATACTTTTCTCCTGGAAGAAATTACGTGAAGAGAATTGAGACTGAGAGCCTCAGCATCAACACTGAGCTAAATAGTTTCATCCATAAATATCCATACGCATGGCTATGCATCTTAATATGGTGCCCCTTTAGACAGTTTCTTTGTTTTAAGAAGTACAAATATTGGCAATATTCCTGCTCGCAAGCTGCTAAAATGTCTTTATTCTTAGAGGAATTCAAGCTGCAAAATAGAAGTACTATATACAGGATTGCAGCTCAGTGACCTTGTTTATTTATTTATTTATTTATTTGATTTTTATCCCGCTCTTTTAGTTAAAGTCTACTCAGGGCGGGTTCCATAAACATTAAATATAAAAACATTAGAACAATTAAAATTAAAATAAAAAGTTCAAAACAATAATATTAATATTAATAATACTCAAGATGGGAAAAAATTATAATAAAATAAAATCAAATATTGACAGGAGGGAAGGCCTGCCTGAAGAGCCAAGTTTTCAATTGGCTCTTAAAAACACCCAGCGAGGGAGCCAGGCGGATCTCTGATGGAAAGTTATTCCAAAGCCGAGGGGCCACTGCCGAGAAGGCCCGGCCTCTTGTTCTTTCTTTCCGGGCCTCTCTCGGCGTTAGGCCCCTCAGCCGTCCCTCCTGGCTATGACGGGTGATTCGGGTAGAACTAGGTGGGAGAAGGCGATCTGCCAGGTATCGAGGTCCTAAACCGTTTAGGGCTTTATACGTCATCATCAACACTTTGAAATCAATGCGGAAGCGAATGGGCAGCCAATGCAAGGCAGCCAGAGTGGGAGAGATATGTTGGTATTTTCTCACCCCACTAAGGAGTCTGGCCGCCGCATTCTGCACCATTTGAAGCTTCCGCAACAATCTCAAAGGTAGCCCCACGTAGAGCGCATTACAGTGATCTAATCTCGAGATTACAAGCGCATGGACAAGAGTGGTGAGGGCCCCACCATCAAGATAGGGTCGCAGCTGGGCAATCCGCCATAGGTGGAAATAGGTGGAGCGGGCCACGGACGCCACCTGGGTTTCCATGGTAAGCGCTGGGTCCAGATGTATCCCCAAGCTGCGCACCTCACTCTTTGCGGTGAGAGTCACCCCCCCCAAAAGAGAGGAAGTTTCCCAAACCACCAACGGAGGGGCCACCCACCCTCAAGACCTCCGTCTTGTCCGGGTTCAACCTCAACCCATTCAGCTGCATCCATTGCAGCACGGCCTCCAGGCAGTGCTCAAGGGACGAAATGGCATCCACTGAGGTAGGTGAAAAGGAGATGTAGAGCTGGGTGTCATCAGCATACTGATGGCACGAAGCCCCACACCCCCTGATGACCCCTCCCAGCGGCCTCATATAGATGTTAAACAGCATTGGGGAGAGGATCGACCCCTGTGGAACCCCACAATTGAGACTCCACGGGGCCGAAACACTCTCCCCAAGCTGTACTCTCTGGGGACGGTCCTCCAAGAGGGATCGGAGCCAGGCAAGCACCAGGCCACCGATTCTTAGCTCGGAGAGCCTCCCCAGGAGGATACCAGCAGAAATGAAAAAGAAAGTCTATATATTGAATATTGGACTGACTAACAGCTCTAATCAATTCATATTCAGCTCCTGAATATGGGAAGGAAAACCTTTTTAGGAATAAAGGGTGGAAGAAAAAGGAATCAGCCCTTTTTGATGGAGAAAGGAAGCTAATTTCACTTTTAATTATGTTTATGTTATTTTATATTATTATCACTGTTGTGAACCACTCAGAGGGACCATTGGTCAGATGGGGCAGTATGTAAATTGAATTAATGAATGAATAACTGATCGAGGGAGGTGGGGAAGAGGAACTTATGGTGAAATGCAGTCTCCTGGAAAAGGGAACGACTGGTGCTGTAGTGCCCAGAACAAGGCCACTTCAGAGTGCTCCATTTGTTCCAGATTCCATGTGTGCTATTAAGTAAAACATTGACAGTATCCAAACTACAACCACAGCACAACAGTAACAACAAGGATGTAGACAGAGAGAGAGGAGAAGCCAATTTATGGACTTGGTCCCTGATAGCACTGTTTGCCAAAAACAGATCATGTCCACTTGTGTTTATACTTGAAATGTGCCCATATTTTTCTGGCACAGGACTAGGGCATGCAATTTTGGGTTCAATGGGATGCAAAATAGCTCTTCGTTCTGTTTTCATGGATGGGTACCAAGAGTTAAAATCGATTGTAGTGATGCTAAGGACTTTTTAGAGGGACGTGGTGGCGCTGCGGGTTAAACCGCAGAAGCCTCTGTGCTGCAAGGTCAGAAGACCTGCAGTCGTAAGATCGAATCCATGCGACGGAGTGAGCCCCCGTCGCTTGTCCCAGCTCCCGCCAACCTAGCGGTTCGAAAGCATGCAAAATGCGAGTAGATAAATAGGTACCACCACGGTGGGAAGGTAACGGAGTTCCGTGTCTAGTCACGCTGGCCACGTGACCACGGAAGATTGTCTTCGGACAAAACGCTAGCTCTATGGGTTGGAAACGGGGATGAGCACCGCCCCCTAGAGTCGGACACAACTGGACAAATTGTCAAGGGGAACCTTTACCTTTACCTAAGGACTTTTTAAACACTGGCTGGATCGCACCAGATTTCACAGTGTGGACAGGCAACTCAGAAACATACTGAATCAACAGGCCTAGTGGGCATTCTTGGAGTCCAACTACAAAAAAACTGACATAAAATAATTTTTATATCCAAGTTCTGAATCTAGAATGCTTTTCTTGGCTTAGTACACTAGGGTATATCAGATAGTATCTGCAGAAGATGATTTAAAAAGAAGAAGAAGAAGAAGAAGCCATTCTTGTTGACAGAATTTTGTTGCCTGTCTTGGTTAAATTGTTTTCCACCGAATCAGTCATCTCTGCCAGAATGTTGCTTCACACATCTCCAACTCTGGATTAATGAAACAGACTTCTCCTGATGCACATTTAACAAATGTATCTTAAAATGAATGCTCTTTTTTTTCTTTTAAACAGGAATACCAATGTTAGCAAATAATGTGCATCAGGTCTTCTACAATTGCTTAGTCATTTGATTGTTTTCTGTTTCTGTCAAGGAGGATCATAGCTTTGATGATACATAGGCACACAGAGGTGTCAGGGAAAAATGTGTTTCATTTCAGTTCCTAGTACCCTGTGGATCTTTTTTTAAAAATTCTTCCTTAGCATGTTACAGCTTGCCAAGTATTATAAAAATATGACTTTATCAAAACTCTTTTTCTTTTTTCTTTTTTTCCATATTCCCCCTGCCTAAAATTTAAAGACAATGTTTTATGCCTTTAAATCAGAGTTTAAAGTGGTACTTTTGTTGGCTAGAGTTTTCAGGAAATGTTAGGCCAAAAAACTAACTTTTTTTGTGCTTGGGTTTAAATGCTCTATAGAGAAAAATCTATTCATATGCCCTTGGCTAGAAATAGATGGAGGAGCGTCTCTTCAGCACAAAATTATGTGGTCGTTATGTCTTCTCCAACGTATGAGTGAGTGGCCTCTAAATATATTCTGGCCTCTGCAGTCCTGCTGAGCTCTTGCAAACTCAAGCCTGTGGCTTCTTTTAAGGAAGGATCTCATATTTGGTCTTCCTTTTTTTCTGCTGTCTTCAACTTATCCTAGCAGTCCAAAATTATAGTAATTCCGAATTACATCATAGACCTCAATTGTAGTCCTAAAACCTGTATTTCTAAAATATTGATCAAAATTTCACCATGTTGTGGCTAATCATTTTTCCAAAGTACATTAGGGGTCAGCATCTGCAGAAGAGTCTGGCTCAATAAGAGACCCATCATCAGAAACCCTCCCAACCAATACTACTCTGCTCCCTTTCTTCAGAATTGCTGCCTGCTCACTAATATGAATACAAATACGAATATGAATACTAACAACAACTGCTGGATAGCTAAGTGGTTTAGGTATCTGGCTCTGAAGCCAGAGGTTGGGAGTTTAATTCCTCCCTGTGCCTCCTTGACAGAAGCTGGACTTGATGATCCATAGGGTCCCTTCCCTGGACAGCGTCATTGAAGCTACCAACATGAATTTGACCCAACTTCGGGAGGCAGTGGAAAACAGGAGGGCCTGGCGTGCTCTGGTCCATGGGGTCACGAAGAGTCGGACACGACTTAACGACTAAACAACAAGGGTCCCTTCCAGCCCTGCAGTTCTAAGATGATAATGATAATGATAATACTGAAGTGATAGCAAAGAAAAAGAGGCAAAAAGAAAGGAAAAACAAAGCTAATTCATAATGACATTAATGAAGATCAAACAAACATGCAAATCAAGGTAAGCTGTCCATATGTGTATGCACACAGAGAGGGATGCAGGCATTTAAACCAGTGGGGTCTAGTGGTCATTTTGATTGATGAGACAGAAGGCACAGCAGCCAGTGCTTGATGCATCCAGGGAGACAGGGAGCTGAGGGGAAAGTGGGTATATATGCAGAAAGAAAGAGAAAGAGGTGGGTAGGCATTTATTCAGATACAGTGTGATGGGGCTGGGTGTTCAGCAGGAGGAGAATACAGGTGAGATTTTGACCCCCTCTGCTGCTGAAAAATCTGGCTGATTAACTCACCTGTATATAGCATTCCTGCCAACCTAGCAGTTTGAAAGCATGCAAATGCAAGTAGATAAATAGGTACCACCTTGGTGGGAAGGTAACGGCGTTCCGTATCTAGTCGCGCTGGCCATGTGACCACGGAAACTGTCTTCGGACAAACGCTGGCTCTATGGCTTGGAAACGGGGATGAGCACCGCACCCTAGAGTCGGACACGACTGGAGTAAATGTCAAGGGGAACCTTTACCTTTACCTATATAGCATAGCCTCTGGTTCCATCTAGTAGCCAGTTCTGGTAATACACCCTGGGAAGGTGTATTCATGTTTTGTTTTGTTTTTAATTTTATCTTATTTTATTTTTTCAAGCCACGGATAAGTGAAACTGTGGTTACTGATCTCGTAGATACGGCAGTTCTACTGTACTGGTGAGCTGCAGCCATGGGAAGTAAGTAAAGGGAGCTGCAAGTCAAAATAGTTTGGGAACTGCTGCCTATATTGTAATATCACATGAATGCATGTATCCACAGATGGCAGGAAGAAAGAACAATGGTAGCTGCTCCCACCTGCTTGCTTACTTGCTGTCTGTCCATCCATCTATCTGGCAGATGAGCAAGTGGCCACAACCATGAGGAAGAAGAGAAACAGGAATTTCACAACCTCAGTGGGGGAAGGGGCTAAGGAAAGGAAAGACACACACACACAACTGTATTCCAAGCTCCTTCACCAAGCTCCCTTGCACACTTGGCACAGCTCAACAGGGATGCCAATTACATTTTATATATACAGTCAAAAAAGAATAACAGAGAGTGCCAATTTTAAAAAAGAGAGAGATGAAAATAAATAATAAATAAAGTTGCTAATTTATAGGCAGAGTTGTACATTTTGACTTAATTCCTGGAATGACTGAGAACAAATCCTGCCTCTCCTGTGTATGACAATCGTTCAAGTATTTGAAAAGTGCTATCATATCCCTCCCTCAGTCTTCTTTTCTCAAGGCTAAACCTGCCCAGTTCTTTCAGTCTTTCCTCAAAGGACTTAGTTTCCAGTTTGTTGACATCCTTCTGGACTTGTTTCAGTTTGTTGACATCCTTCTTAAAGTGCGGTGTCCAGAACTGGACACACTACTCAAGAAGAGGCCTAACCAGTGCCAAACAGAGAGGATCGCCCCAACTGTGAGTAGGCTGCCTGAAAATGGGAAACTCCTCAAAAAAAGAATCTCAGACATCTGAACTGTTCAGATGTCACAATACACATATCAGAGCTATGACCATCTTGCAGAGGTAAAGGTTTCTGAGGTGACAGGCAGAAGACTCAGTCAGCTTTGCAGCCCTAAAGACTGACTGGGCATGTAAAGCTTGAGAACAGAGAGACTCATGCTGCTGCTTAAACATTCTGTAGTAAACCTACATTAAAGTCTATTCCTGACAAAACAAGCTGTTTTAAATTACCGGTGGTCAAACTGTGGGTGAGCAATGGAAAGCAGTCATTGACATATTGCATTTCCCTGGCCAGTAAATCAATATTCTGCTTCAACTGAAGTGATATTGTACCAAAGGGAAATCTCTGTGATAGAGTTAATTGTGTCCAGTGTAGGAATTGATCTCAAGTGCTTTAAAAAACAACATAACTAATAAACTCTGATTAAAAAGATGATTCTGTGATGAAAACAGAACAGTTTATTTGGTTGAAATACAAAGTTGGCTACAGCAGCTTTGAGTCTTGGATACAGCACTGTCCAATTTTCTTAAGGTACTACTTACTTGTTGAGTGTGCTAAAGGGAGTGCTTAGCAGCTAGCTATATTGAACCTTGTTTTGCCTTTGTAAATGAAAACTGAACGAGTATTTATCTGCTTGGAAAGACTCCAGATGACATAATTTATTGAAATAACATTAACGATACAGCCATGAAAACTACTCTGTAATCTAGTCATCAAGTGTGTTGAAACCTTTCCAGAAAGTTGGGAAGAGCAGGAAGACATTTGGGTGACAAGGAGAACATTTACTTTGGTGAAGTACTTTCAGTTTAATAAGACTAAAGACCTGTCCAGACTCACTGTTTGGGGTGTGGGGTGGATCGGGCTATAAAGGGTCTCTGTTGAAGTCAGCGGGAGGATCGATGTGCCATTTGGCATGCTCCTCTTGTATGAACAGCAAACCTTGTAACCTGATCAGGTGTCAGTTAAGTGCTTCCCCTGATCTTCTGTGAAGGATCAGGGGAAGTGAAATTATTATTATTATTTACTCCTCTCTCCCTCTGTTAGTGCCATTCTGTTTCATCCCTTTCCCCTTCTATGCTTCATTTTTCTTGTTCTCCCCCAACTTTCTATCTTACTTTTCCTTGGGTTTTGCAGTCACAATGGCAGTTGGAACCTGAGGCTGCTGGATGCTGCTGTCTCCCAGCTAAACAGGCTAAACAAAGAGCACGCCAAAAAAGAATGCATGCCCTATCACTGAGCCAGAAAGGTTAAAGACATCTCTTAAAGGGGAAGAATGGGTTGTTCTAAGTAGAACCACTTGCAGATGAATCTTTTTTTCTGTCCAAACCATGACATCCACGATCCATATATCATATCTATATGCCAGCATGGACAAGCCCTAAGAGATCTTTCTGCCACCATTCTTTTTAAGTCATCAAACAAGCACAAACTCAGAAATGGCTTTCCTGGTAATGTCACTGAGAGGTAACTATGTATTGAAGTAATCTGGTTCCCAAAAGTGGCCAAAATACAGTCAAAATACAAATACAGTAGCCAGCCTTACCTCTGTACAATGAATACTTCCACTGTTCAATGAAATTCAACACTGAAATTAAAGTTCTTCATATCTGGAGTATGTAGCTATGGGGGTAAGAGGGCTAAATCTGAATAGGAATTTAAGCCATAATAATCTAATTTTAATGCCAAAATGTTGCAAATACATTAGCATGTTGCAATCCCCCTATTTATTAATATTGAAAATGTAGGAGTAAATTTTCTGATCTATTACAAAGATATACAGTTTTGTGTTTGTTGCTGAAGACTGAAAAATTAATAATAAAATCATCCTGAAAAGGAAAATTTTGAAGAAGGTACAAGATAATTCAGATCAAACAACTCTCTGATTTTGTACAAGAAACCTAATTACTTTGAATAGGAAATGGCTATTAGATAGCATTGTAAAAAACTGTATCTCAATAAATGTGGAAAGAAGTGTTTATAAATTTATGTATGCATAGTATTTGATCACTTTACATTTAAACAAGATACAGATTTTGAAAAACTACAGAAACTGGAGATGTCAAATATTTGATCTGTTATTACATCTGCATGGTATGTTCTCGTGCAGCAGAGCAAATCAACATTCTACAAAGCAATTCTAAAAATGTGGGCAACCCAAATAAAAATTTATAACTTTAAAATGAGAATTTGGGTCAGCACCAAATTTGATACAGGTATAGCAGACAGGCTGTTCCTGATCTGTGTCAAATTTGAGTATGTTTAAGCAAAGTGTTATCAAGTTATGATTTTATAAAAGTAAAAATGTTTTACCCCACCATGCAAAAATAGATGACCCTAAATGTCCCAATGTCCTTAGATTTAAAAAAGCTCATATAAATTGAAAAGACCCATCTTTCTTAGCTTGAAAGACAATGGTTGGCTCCACCTTTTTTTCTTTTTCTTTTGGAGGCTGCAGGGGCTGAAATATTATTATTTTTTAAAAGGTCTTGTTATACTGTGCATGTGTGGAACTAATTTACCAGCAGGAATGTTCCAAAGTAGATACATTGTTGCAGCTTCATGGGGTGGGAAGGGCAGTGTTTGGAGGCCAATGAAAGCTCACAGAAACAGTGTCAAAAGACAGGATTTTTTTAAAAAGAGCAAAAAAACAGGCTTGCTTTAAAGAAAGTAATGGAGTGACAGTCCTTCAGAAAGGGACATTTTACCATTTCTCCAGGAATTAGTATACAATTTTGTAAGGCATATTCAAAGTATTTGATTTGTATTCCTGCACTGAGCAGGGGGTTGGACATGATGGCCTTTAGGCCCCTTCCAACTTCATGATTCTATGATTTTAAGTATTTTTGCATTACAAAAAAAAAAAAAAAAAAAAAAAAAAAAAAAAAAAAAAACAGAACAGTTGTGTTTGTCCCAGCCCTGAGTGCTTTCACCGGTCTTCAAAGGGGAAATCAGTTCCAGGTCTGGGGCAAGCTGAATGTTTGATCCTTTCAGTCAAGACCCAATTTTCTGACTGTCAGGAGGAGAATGTTTTAACTCCTTCCTGGCCACTTGTCAAAGAACAGGCATGGCAATTGCTTTGTGTTTGGGTGAGAAGTGAAATGAGAAAAGAATCCGTTTCTGGGATTTCCCTTGTTTTGTATCAGTCTATGAATGGCTGTGAGCACAAGAGAGTGTTCTGTGTAGACCAACTTGATTGCTGCCACTGGTGTTGTCAACATTCAGGCTGTCCTTTCCTATGTAGAGCTTGGCATCTTTTTTTCCTACTGGCAATGCAGGCACGATATAGTACAGCAATATCAGGCCATTCCCTGGTGTTTTGAATCATGGATGCAGAAGTGCAACATCCCACACTTATAAACCAGGGTGTTTTTGAAAAATTGAATTCATATCGGGGTCATGTTCTCTAAAGCCGATAGTTTTTGCTCAGAGGTTTTGAGAATTATAAAACGTTAACAGTATGTGGAATGGATTCTTCCCTAAAGGTATAGTTTTGGATTCAATTAAAGATATTATTCACCCAGAAGAGTTAGACTTAGTTACTTGTTTGTTAATTACTACAGAGGAATTCTGTAAATCTTCCTGTGCCCTGACTGAACAGTATAAGCAATTTTAGATTGTAGCATATGTAACTCAGCTAACGTATTTTAACTGGTGTAAAGAAGAATGCACACAATGGATTTACAGAAAAAGGATATTAAGGAGGTTGCTTATGAATCATTGGAGCATTAATTTTCAAATGCTGCTACTGGTGGTATGCATGAAGGTATAAATTATGCATAAGTTAGAAACGGAAAGTAAAGTTACTCAAATTAAATACCAAATTAACATCAGATATATAATCCCCTTCACGGATTGCTGCCTTGTTGTGGCCAAGGGGCTTGAGTAATACAGAGAAGCTATGGGCTATGCCGTGAAGGGCCACCCAAGATGGACAGGTCATAGTGGAGAGTTCTGACTAAATGCGATCCACCTGGAGCAGGAACTGGCAAGCCACTCCAGTATCTTTGCCAAGAAAACTCCATGAACAGAAACAAAAGGCTAAAAGATATGACGCCGGAAGATGAGCCCCTCAGGTCGGAAGGCGTCCAACATGCTACTGAGGAAGAGCGGAGGACAAGTACAAGTAGCTCCAGAGCTAATGAAGTGGTTGGGCCAAAGCCGAAAAGACCTTCAGCTGCGGTCGTGCCTAGAAGTGAAAGTCCGATGCTGCAAAGAAAAATACTGCATAGGAACCTGGAATGTAAGATCTATGAACCTTGGTAAGCTGGATGTGGTCAAACAGGATATGGCAAGAATAAACATTGACATCCTGGGCGTCAGTGAACTAAAATGGACGGAAATGGGCGAATTCAATTCAGACGATTATCATATCTGCTATTGTGGGCAAGAATCCTGTAGAAGAAATGGAGTAGCCCTCATAGTAAACAAAGGAGTGGGAAAAGCTGTACTGGGATACAATCTCAAAAATGATAGAATGATTTCAATACGAATCCAAGGCAGACCTTTCAACATCACAGTAATCCAAGTTTATGCACCAACCACCGATGCTGAAGAGGCTGAAATTGACCAATTCTATGAAGACTTACAACACCTTCTAGAACTGACACCAAAGAAAGACGTTCTTCTCATTATAGAGGACTGGAATGCTAAAGTAAGGAGTCAAGAGATAAAAGGAACAACAGGTAAGTTTGGCCTTGGAGTTCAAAACGAAGCAGAGCAAAGGCTAATAGAGTTTTGTCGAGAGAACAAGCTGGTCATCACAAACACTCTTTTCCAACAACACAAGAGGCGACTCTACACATGGATATCACCAGATGGGCAATACCAAAATCAGATTGATTATATTCTCTGCAGCCAAAGATGGAGAAGCTCTATACAGTCAGCAAAAACAAGACCTGGAGCTGATTGTGGCTCTGAACATCAGCTTCTTATAGGAAAAATTCAAGCTTAAACTGAAGAAAGTAGGAAAAACCACTGGGCTAGTCAGGTATAATCTAAACCAAATCCCTTTTGAATACACAGTGGAAGTGAAGAACAGATTTAAGGAACTAGATTTGGTGGACAGAGTGCCTGAAGAACTATGGATGGAGGCTCATAACATTGTACAGGAGGCAGCAACAAAAACCATCCCAAAGAAAAGGAAATGCAAGAAAGCAAAGTGGCTGTCCAACGAGGCCTTACAAATAGCAGAGAAGAGAAGGGAAACAAACTGCAAGGGAGATAGGGAAAGTTACAGAAAATTGAATGCAGACTTCCAAAGAATAGCAAGGAGAGACAAGGCGGCCTTCTTAAATGAACAGTGCAAAGAAATAGAGGAAAATAATAGAAAGGGAAAAACCAGAGATCTGTTCAAGAAAATTGGAGATATTAAAGGAATATTTTGTGCAAAGATAGACATGATAAAGGACAAAAATGGTAGGGACCTCACAGAAGCAGAAGACATCAAGAAGAGGTGGCAAGAATACACAGAGGAATTATACCAGAAAGATCTGGATGTCCCGGACAACCCAGATAGTGTGGTTGCTGACCTTGAGCCAGACATCCTGGAGAGTGAAGTCAAGTGGGCCTTAGAAAGCATGGCTAACAACAAGGCCAGTGGAGGTGATGACATTCCAGTTGAACTATTTAAAATCTTAAAAGATGATGCTGTTAAGGTGCTACACTCAATATGCCAGAAAGTTTGGAAAACTCAGCAGTGGCCAAAGGATTGGAAAAGATCAGTCAACATCCCAATCCCAAAGAAGGGCAGTGCCAAAGAATGCTCCAACTACCATACAATTGCACTCATTTCACACACTAGCAAGGTTATGCTCAAAATCCTACAAGGTAGGCTTCAGCAGTATGTGGACCGAGAACTCCCAGAAGTACAGGCTGGATTTCGAAGGGGCAGAGGAACTAGAGACCAAATTGCTAACATGCGCTGGATTATGGAGAAAGCCAGCGAGTTCCAGAAAAACATCTACTTCTGCTTCATTGACTACGCAAAAGCCTTTGACTGTGTAGACCACAGCAAACTATGGCAAGTCCTTAAAGAAATGGGAGTGCCTGACCACTTTATCTATCTCCTGTGGGACAGGAAGCAACAGTTAGAACTGCATATGGAACAACTGATTGGTTCAAAATTGGGAAAGGAGTACAACAAGGCTGTATATTGTCTCCCTGCTTATTTAACTTATATGCAGAATACATCATGCGAAAGGCTGGCCTGGAGGCAGTGGAAGACAGGAGGGCCTGGCGTGCTCTGGTCCATGGGGTCACGAAGAGTCGGACACGACTTAACGACTAAACAACAACAAATATAATTTACAAATGAGAGCCAGTGTGACTAGAGTTTCAGACTAAGATTTAGGAGGTCTGGGCTAAAACCCCTCTTTGGCTGTCACCACTCACGGGCTTGTGTGTAACAGTTGTAAACCATTCTTTGAACATCTCATATACCTTGAATGTCCTATTAGGACTGGCATAATTTAGCAGCGACAACAGTGTAGAAATCGGTAGCATAACCTTACATTTCCTTTCAATACATGTGTTTTAAACTTTCTTCTTCTCCATGTTAGCTCAGAAAAATAATAAACTAGGTTTGTTTTTATGTGTAGCGAGGCTACTACCATATCCTTACAGGATTTATGCAAGTCACATTGCTTACTGATCAGAACATGCTAATTAAAACAAAGATGGCTTTTCCTTTAAAAGGCAATATTAATGCCCTCTTAGTGTCTTTGGTTGTTGTTTTTTAAACAGCTGGTGAACCCTTTAGCTTCAGTTAGGTGTGAATTAATAAGACAGAAAAGGTCACTATGCTAATGAAAACTGCAGAGTGTTTAATCAAAAATGTATTTTATCCCTGAGGGAAATTCATCCCTGACAGAGCCTGCATGGCCACCATAAATAATTAACTTTAAAAACACTCTCATATGAACCTTTTTTGAGTTTTAATGAGGCATTCACTTTTTTCTTTTGCAAAAAGATCAGCACCTGTCAGGGCACTCTACTTTGAGGGATATCCTGCAAGGGTGTCGTCTTTAATCAAAAGTGATGTTGATTTATGGTCCAGAAGATACGTGGTCAGCCAATGGCTAGAACTGAAATCCAATTGCTAGTCACAATGGCAACAACAGACCAATGGCTAGAACTGAAATCCAATTGCTAGTCACAATGGCAACAACAGACCGACTGAATCAACAGAATTTATGCAAATATTGACTTATTAGTATTTAAATAGGCTTTTAGTAAGTGATTGGCTGCCAAGAAATGGGTTTTTATTGAGGAATGTAATAGTTTTACCTCTTTTCCAAAGGCACCTTTAAACTCTTTAAAACTTTTTGGTTCCATAGTTTTAATATATAAAATTTTTATTTTTAAAATTGTAATTTATTCTATTTTTAACTAGATGAACATCTCTTTGAAACAATAACCTTCACAGTCATTTTGCAGCTGTGCATGGTGTGGGAAGGAATATATGCCCATTGTGTCTGCTGGGCATATGAATGAGGTACAAGTCCATCACACTTCCATCATCATCAATTGTTACACAATGCAATGGTAATAAATATACTAGTGAACTGGATTGTGCTTTTATTCAAGTATCATTATCAAATTGCTTTACCCTAAGCATAACAATGACCAATGACTAAGAAGGAAATAATAAGTCTCTCCTGAATTGCTCTCATTATGGCGTAGGAATACCTTTCCCCTCCCCTCAATGCAGTGTTTTGGAAAGAATGTTATGTTGGCTCAGAGTAATGCACATTTTAGTAGCAGTCTCTTTACTGCAGAGTCACAGAGTAAACAGAGGTCATGTCCGCAGATAATTCTTGAATACATTTTGCAAGAAGCAAGGACTGGAGCTAGCTGTCCAAAAAATATCAAGGCTATGGGGAAAACAATCTGACCTCTATGATAGAGGGTAAGAAACAATTACAACTTAGGAATTCCTCCACACCACCAATATGTTCCTGATAATGCCATTCTCTCCTAACAACACATCAACCTGATCAAAAAAATGGTAGGAGAAAGCAGAACATTTATAACAATGCTGCTTCAACAATGATCAGTAATAGGATGACCTATTTATAGGCTTGGCCCCCAGTGGTGCAATCCAAATTCATATTGCCAGCTAGAGGAGATTGTTCAAATTGGTCACTGAATGCTTAGTCAACAGTTGCATAAAGTGTCTACTTAGTAGATCTTCCTAGTTGGATTTACCAGCTGGATCTGAGGCCAAGTTCCTGACAATTAGTGGTCCCATGTTCTGGGGCTGCAGTCACATACCTGCAATTAGAATGCAAGAGGTGTAACTGTTTTAATGTCCAACATGAGTGGTATAACTAGCAAACTTTGGTTTCACAAGCCTTTCCTGAAAGGAAATTTATAACACTTTCCTATAACACTTTCCATAGCTAGTATTTGCTTGGCTAAGGATGCAACTACACAGAGAGGAACATCCAGTTTCATTTGAAGGTTTTTAAAAGCAGTCCACTGCTGATTTCCATGGATGAAACTGCTGTAGTCATCCACACCAATACAATAAATTGTCCTGTTGCAAGAGTTCACATGGTACTTCCCAATCAGTTCAATTCCCACAAGGAATACAGCCCCACTGGAAGAGACAGAGAACTTATCTGGTACAGCACTACATTGGACAAACAATGAAAACAGAAAAATTGTTTAGAGCAGGGGTCTCAAACTCAATTTACCTGGGGGCCGCTGGAGGCAGAGTCTGGGTGAGGCTGGGCCGCATCAGATTTTCTGCCAAGCGGAGCAAGAGCCCGAGGAAGCCGCCCAGGAGTTTCCTTAGCCCAGCTGGGGCTCCAAGGAGGAGGAGGAGGGGCGCACGAGCCCTCGTCGCCGGCCACGACCCCCTCCGGCTCCTTCTTCACTTCCACCACCACCACCACCAGCAGGACGAAGAAGCGGAGAAGGGAGGGAGCGCCAGCGACCGCCTAGCGGGGGGGAGGGCACGACATAATTTTTTAAAAAAAACCCTCACAGAATCACCTTGCCAAAGGAGAAAAGCCCCCATTGGTACCTGCGAAATTAAACAGAACGGGGAGGGCCTCCCCACAGGTGCGCGTGTGTGCACGCACACAAACACACACACACACGGAGGTTCGGCAACCTTCCTCTGAAGGCCCCCCTCAAAAAAAGGCGCACTCAGCAGCAGCAGCAGCTACCCCCACCACAACAGAGGAGCAAACTTTGCGAGGCGAGCCCAGGCAGCCTCCAGAGCTGAGGCGGCTGAAGCAGGACGAAGAGGAGGAGGAGGAGGAGGAGGAAGTACTGCCGGGTGCTGAGGTGGCCGCTGGCCAGGCTGGTGCTGCCGAGAAAGAGAGCCAGAGATCCGCTTCCCTGGAAGATGCGGCGGCAGCAGCAGCTGCTGTTGGCGGCTTGGAGGCGCTCTTTGAGGACGCACCGGGAGCAAGCTCCGCTCTCCGCGCTCGGGGAAAAGGGCCGGCAGCGCGCCTCGCTCGCGGGCTCTCCCCCAAGACAGCGCCTCTTGCACCCTCCATCTGGAACTGCAGCCTGCCAGCCGGCAGACAGGTGGGCTGGCTGGCAGGCTGCAGTTCCGGATGGAGGGTGCAAGAGGCGCTGCCTTGGGAGAGAGCCGGCGAGCGAGGCGAGGCTTTTTTTTGACTCTTGACAACAGAGGCCGCGTGGGCGCTTCGGGGGGGAGGCAAGGCGGGGGCCACAAACTATCATCTGGCGGGCCGCAAATGGCCCCCGGGCTGCATGTTTGAGACCCCTGGTTTAGAGGGTAGGAAACAACAGGCACACAGTTGAGGGGAATTATTGTGCTGTAATACCATGCCCCACTGAAGACATAATCAGTAATGTCATTGTAGGACATGCCCACAACTGCCCCTTTGGATCAAGATAGATAATTACACAAAACAGAAAATGGAGAAAAGTGATGCCAGCCATATTGGTGCAAAATAAACCATTCCCTGCTGAACAAACAGAAATTAATGCCCATGGAAAAACAACAATTATTGCTAGTAATAATTGCTAGTAAATGATTTTTAAGCATGCAAACTCTGGATAAATGGCAGGATAAATTACAGTGTATTCACTCCCTGAGCCAAGCAACAGTTTTTTAATTGTAAACCATTTCCAGTTTTATCATTTCTAAACCTTAGATTGACTTTAATTGGTGTATCAAACCTAGACGACAGGTTTCTGTCATAATGCCACACACACTGGCTTCCAAGTAATGGAATTATGACAGATGAAGAAGCAAAACTCTCCTTTTTAGTCTTCTTGAATGAAGTAAATGAGCTATAGTTCACAGAGGTCTTTTGCCGATGTGGCATGGCTGTTCTTATGTTCTTACAAGGATTTTTTAAAAGTACATTATGTTTACTAAATCAATCCCTTCCTTCCTTCCTTCCTTCCTTCCTTCCTTCCTATGGGGGAGGGGGAGTTGCATTTGATCAGCAGCTCTCAGTTCCCACTTGCTATATTCTTTCTGAATCATTCATGCTTTGTGTTTTCTGTCTTTAACGCAACTTATTCACAGAATATGAAAAGGATGAGGGTAGCCATTATGTTAAGTATAAAGGGGGGGGGGAGAAGAGGAGAAATCCAAGTGCTATTTAAGGGAGGTTTTGTCACGTTCCTTTTAAATTCCTTCCCATTCAGAATACAGAGGCTGGGAAGGCCCAGTGAATAAGAAACTAAAATTAGATTCAGTGGATCTGAAATCAAGTTTTAGCCATGTGACAGATTCAGGTGCAAATTTTCAGTTTCTGAAAATCCAAATAGAATAGCCAACTTCATGTAGTTCTGGGACTGAACATATAAGATAGAATTTCAAATTAAAAGTGCTGGATAAATAGTAAAGATAGTTTTCTTTGCAATTTTCCTGAATTATTTATTTGATACATGCATATCCCATCTTTTCTCCAATGAGCTTCGGGCACTATGCATCTCTCACCCTACACACACCCTATAAACTTCCTGTGAAATAGGTATGGCTAAGAGAGAGTGATCAGCTAAGGGCCAAGTTTTGTGTTTTGTAGCTCAGTGAATACTTGAAACCTATATTCTACCAAATCCTATTCCCAAGAACTATAATTCTGACAGGGAATTATAGTTCAAGGAAAAAAAAATCCAAGCACTATTTGGACTGCACTGGAAACCCGATTATTTCATTAAAGACTTAGATTTAGATTAGACATCCTTCAGTCTTGAGAGACTATGGTAATGTGCTCTGAATAGAGGACTTGGAACAGTGTTTAGTGTGGCTGAGAAGGCCAATTCGAGAGTGACAATCCCTTCCACACTGAAGACAAATACAATCTGTCATTTAAGACTAGAAATGTATAATATGCTGGTATGCTTGCTATAGCCAACTGTATGGATCGGTCACCAGGTTTTGTAAAGGTCTCTCAAAGGATAATTGAACATTCACATTGACATTATCCCCTTGCACTTCAGATATCTAGCCTCCTTCGTGTGGTCACCTGATGGTAATCTAAGCATCTGATGCCTAGTTATCTACTGGGTTTCTACTATCTACCTATCTAATAGTTATCTACTATCTACCTTACTTAACTTTTGTTGGTTTATTCTGTTTAAGTCAAAGTTCTTGTAATAGAGAAGAAAAACGGAACAACAAACCCCAGAACAGATCTTTCCTCTTCTTCTTTTACTGTAGATTTACCAGAGAAGCTCTGTATTTGTCGGCATCTATTTTGTGGTCATGCTGGCAGCACAGTTGTTGCTAGTTTTTATGTAACCACTGTAATAGAGGGGTATGAAATCAGTCTCGCTTCTTTTCTTTTCATTCAAAGCCGCTACTAAAGACAGACAGTATGCATACTGCATGACCAAGAGAGACACAAGCACCACACTGCCTTACATACACATCTACAATGGCAGAAACATGGCAGTGCTGATAGCATTGACATCACAAAAAAGGAAATGGATCATTAGAGCATTTTCTTTTTTATAGTATTCCCATTTAGATCAGCTACTATACTTCCCACAATTTCAGCCAGTGGGAGATTTTGTACTTATCTGTTCACTTATTCTTAGCAGCTACTTCCCCTGCCCGCATGTTCAGCCCCCTGGCTTTATGTGCCACCTGTATTGCTCAAAAATGAACAGCATGCTTCCAATGCAGAGAGGAAGATAATTAAAGTGGCTTGATTGGTTTTACTGTGGCTAACTTTGGTTCCTAGAGAAAGGAGACACTTATGTATTGGAAGAGATTATTACTCTTGAGCTGTTGTGGATATGTTACCAAAGTCCTTTTGAGTTATTGTTGGCTAGGAGTGCGGGTAAGGGGTATCAAGATACCTTCATGACCTCCAGTGCTTAGTAGGGGAGGGGATAGGAGAGAGAACACCTTTGTTTTTAAAAAATGAGACTAGATTTCTAGCCTTCATAGATGTGAAGAAACAACTCATGAACATGAAGGCATTGGTTGAAATCCTGTTGCTTAGCACAGTAAGTTGCAATTAGAGACAGACCGTTGATGGAACTTATTAAGGAATTAACCAATCCCCATTGATTTAATGGGCCTCCTCTGTCACCCACTGGCTCTTGCCCTTCCCCTGCCTCCGTTGTCTGCTCCCCACCCCTCCCCCATCCATTCTTCACCTCACCCAGCTGATCTGGAATGGCTGCCCCCCTGCAGCAGATTTTGGACAGGAGTGTGCATGTATGCAAGAAGAAGAAGACGACGACTGGGCTCAGGGGGGAAGAAGAGAGAGTTGCTTCCTCTCCCCCCCCCCCCCCCCCGGTTTGGAAGGTTCTGTCTCTGTAGCTAAGCTGGTGGCTTACTGGGACAGCTGAACTCAAAAAGGGTGGGAGGTGTCCCCCCCCCTTAAATAATTATTGTTGTTGCTGTGTGACAATACGGGTCCTATTCCATTTTCTATGTGTTCATGACTATTCATGGTTTTCAGTATCCACAGGGGCTTGGAACCAATCCCCTGTGGATATGGAGGTTCTACTGTATGTCACGGTTGGTGGATTTCTGATATAACACAGTGTTGATATTTTTTGTGCTTGTACTTGTTGTGGACCAACACTCTGAGACAGACTGATACACTATGTCTTTGGAAACTGCTTTTAATGATTGAGTTTTTCACCAGAGTGCAAGGCTGGCCAAATCATCAGGCAGGGTGAGGTAGATGCCTCAGGCAGGAGATCTTTGATATCATGAAAGAGTAGCAATTTTTTTTAGATAAAAAAAAGGGATATAGTCCTTGTCCCCAAAACAAGAGTGGGCCATAACTTTAATAAACTAATGGAATTTGAAAAATAGACTGGCTGAGTGCTGCTTTGCCACCTTCTGTATTTCATTATCATGTTTTTTGATTGGGTTATTTTGTTATTTATTATGTTTCAACATTGATTCACCTTGTAATGCCTGGAATCAGAATGGAAATATAGGATAGAACCCCTGATGTGAGTTATAAATGTAATCATTTATAAATGATTTATAAATTATTTATAAATCATTTATGAATGAGCCCTAAACGGTTTAGGACCTCGATATCTAGCAGAATGCCTTCTCCCACCCAGTTCTGCCATAGTCACTCGTTCCAGCCAGGCCAGGCGGCTGAGGGGCCTAGCACCGAGGGAGGTCCGGAAGGAAAGAATGAGGAACCGGGCCTTCTCGGCAGTGGCTCCTCGCCTTTGGAACAACTTGCCAGTGGAGATCCACCTGGCTCCCTCTCTGGGTGTTTTCAGGAACAAACTTAAAACCTGGCTATTTGGGAAGGCTTTCCCTCCTGCCGTATCTTAATTTCTTATACTTTTGCCATCTTGGATTTATAATATATGCTTATTGGTTTTATTGTTTTTAAATTTGTAAACCTCCCAGAGTAGAACTTTGGTCTAGATGGGTGGGATACAAATATAATAAATAAATAAATAAAATAAATAATCAACAATACAAAAATGGCTCATCAAGATTATTTAAGTGAAGATGATTGCCATGAAGAATGACATTTTTGTCTCACTGTTTTTCAAAGGATCCTAAGCTTGTGAGGCATCTCCACTTTTAAATCCTAATTAGAACATTCTGCTAGACTCCAGTAAGAGACAATGACCAACCCCAAACCACTCAACAATCTTTTAATCTGAACAGGGTTCTAAACCCACATCCCAGAGGGTTTTAGTCAAACACCTTAACCTATGGGTAGGAATCATGCATCACATACAGCTCCATGACCATTCTGGAGATGATGCTTTCTCCAAAGCCACAAGAAGAGGAAAATGTACACCTACTTCCCAGAAAGTGTTTTAATCCCTCTCAAAGAGGGATAATTACATATCTAGGGCAAACAATTATCCTATAAAACACAGTAAAAGAAAACCCCTAATAATTACAGGTATATCATGAAAGGCATGGATTTATTCCTTATTAAATTATACTTATAATGTAAACAAAGTTATACATGTGTTATTGGGAAAGGGAATAGTGTGGTATAGTGGATAGAGTTTTGGAATACGAGTCAGGAGACCTGGGTTCAGATTCCTAGCCAGCCAAGGAAGCTCTTTTGGGGCAGGGAGGGTGGCAATGTTAAACCACTCCCTAAACATCTCGCATACCTTGAAAGCCCTATTAGGGTCACCATGAATTGGAAATAGATTTGATGGGACATAATAACAACAAATATAGGCATTTGTTACTTCCTAACAAATCTTTGATGGGAGAGAATACCAGCCTTGAAACTTCAACCCCAGAAGGGCTGTTTCATTGCAGATTCTCTTTCCCTCTCTCCACAGGATTTCTCTGTCAATTGTTTCTTTCAGTTTCATGAGGTATAACAGAAGAAATCAGTCCTGGCAACTTACAATGGTAACATTCCTTGAGGCAGAACTCTGCTTTCTTCCTCTTTTTAATGACCCCATTCACTCATTCACCATTCTCTGCTGGTGCTTTTATTCAGTTTTTATTCTGAGACTTTTTTTGTAATTGGCAAAGGTTTTATATCTATGGATTATTTTTATACTTCAAGGTTTTAAATTCTGTCATTGAAACGTTCACATAACTTTTGTTGATAGGCTGTGCAGGAAGGTAGTAGGTCAATAAATTTATATCTTAAAAAACAAACACATACATTTGCTAGAGGTAACTTGGAGCAGTCCTTCAGAAAACATGTCAGGTTGCAAAAGGGACCGTGGACAGAGTGATAAATACTTGAAAGGGGGGGAAAGTTTCAGACAACAGCTGTTCTGTACAACTAATTTCCAAATAATGGGCAACCATCTGTTTTCTGTACAAACTGTTTCAATATATAAAGAAAAACTTTCTGTTCTACTACATGTTCCTTCTGGTGAGCTCCAGCTGAGACCATAATGCCAGTTTGTTATGTGTCGTCAAATCAGAACCTACTTATAGTGGCCCTAATAGAGTTTTCAAGAAAAATGAGGTATTTAAGTAGTGGTTTTACCAGTTCCACTTCTCCAGTGAGATTCCACGGCTGAAAAAGGAATCAAACCCAGTTCTCCTGAGTCCAAGTCCATCACACTTTCCACTACACCACACTGGTTCCTACATAATGCCAGTACTAGGAGGTAAAAATAAATGGATATGCCAGGTATTCAGGAAAGGGGAAAATGATCCAACAGATATTGCTAGATTCTGGAACCTAACAGCTCTAGCAAGCATAGCCAGTGGGCAGGGATAACACAGGAAATTAGAAACACAGGCAGCACTGAGTGGGACCATTGGTCCATCTAACCCAGCATTGTTAACTCTAGCTGACGGTGCCTCTTCAGGGATTCAGGCAGGATTTTTTCCTTGAGGTCTTCTGGAGGTCCCTTGGTATTTCATCCCAGTCCCCTTACCAGGCCCTTCTGTTCGTTTTCATAGCAAGGGATTCCCATAAGGTTGTCTGTACAGCATGTTACTTGCTCCCAGTGCAGAAAAGGAATATTACAGCTGAGGCAGAGAAAACTGCAAATCAAGGTCAAGTGCTGCTAGGCAGGATAAGTTCCAAATCTAGACTCAGTCATCCAAAATCATTTCCCAATAGAGACAAACATGAGTCTGGCAAGGAGAGGGAGAGGGCCCAACACTACCCAGTTGTGAAGTGACTCACAGCAAGGCAATAAACATGAATCTAGGAGGCAGGTTTGGTGGTTACATGTTCAGGTAGGATTCAAGACAATTCAGAATTCTCAGCACTGAGATCTGATGAAGCAGATGTTTATATGCTGTTGCTGTCAGAAACCTTATGCAGGCCCAGGTGTCGGTCATTTAGCTCTACGTCTCCCTGTGACCAGAGGTTTGCTCTCTCACTTCTTGCCTTCAACTATTCCCAACATATATTGTCTTTTCCAGCAAGTCTTGTCTTCTCACAGTGTGACAAAAGCACACCAGCCTTAGGTTATTCATTCTTGTTTCTAGGAAGAGTCTGGCTTGATTTAATCTAGAACCCACTTATTTGTCTCTCTGGTGGTCTATGGAATCCACAAGGGTCTTCTCTAAGAGCACGTTTCCAATGAATCAATTTTTTTCCAGTGACAAATCCTCAAACTTGATTATTTTTTCTAGTTCCTTCATAGCTGCCCTTTCAAGTCTCTGTTTTCTTTTGATTTCTTGGCTGCACTCTCCATTTGGGTTGATAATTGAAACAAGGTACATTTTTTAACAATTTTGATTTCTTCATTGTCAACATTATTTAATTCTTTTGTAGACATGATTTGTGTCTTCTTCATATTCACCTGCACTTGAGCTTTTGCACTTCCTTCTTTCATGTTCATCAGGAGTCATTTCAAGCTACTGCTTCTTTCTTTTACTAATACATGTACAGTGTCAGTGTATCTTAGATTATTGATTTTTTTTCCAACCAATTTTCACTCCTCCTTCATATGAATCCAATCCACCTTCTTGTATGGTATGTTCTCCCTACTGTGAACTGATAGGGAGATACAATACAACCTCATCAGACATATTTGCTTAGAAGAAACGATTCTGTTTTTCTGTATTTAATTCTTTTCAAACAATCTGTAGCTTCTTATGATCCACAATGTTAAGACTTTACTGTAATTTACACGTCACAGAGTGATTTTCTTCTGAAATTATTTAATTGTCAATTTACATTTGCAAAATTATCTTGAGAGCCTCTCTCTTTTCAGAATCCAGCTTGAACATCTGCCATTTCTCATTCCATATATTGTAAAAGTCTTTGTTGCAAAAGTCACTCAATATGTGATAAAAGTCTTTGCTGAACATCACTTTCCTTGCATGGGAAATCAATGCAATTGTACTATAGTTATTGTACTCTTTGGCATCTCCTTTCTTGTGGATGAGAAAGCACAGTGAAAGTTCTGATCTGTGAGCCATTGTTTTATTTTCCACATTTGTTGGCCTATTTTTGTTAGGATTTTGATCAATCCAGGCTCTTGGATCTAGCTTGGAACATCTCTGTTCATATTCCATCTACCTCTGGTGATTTATTTCTTCCAAGTGCTTCCAGACAGTTTTTCTCCTTGCTTTCTAAAATTTCATGTTCTTTATCAGATTCTTCTTCAAAGGAATCTGTCATCCTTGCATCTTTTCTGTATAGTTCTTCAGTATATTGCTTGCATCTTCGCTTTATTTTATCCTGGCCAGGTATGCTCCCTTGTTGATCTTCCAGCATCCTTTTTCTAGATTTAGATGTCTTTTTGATTTTTTGGATTTTCTTCTTTTATGTTTTTTCCTCTTTGGTTGTTTTCTTCTCTGTCTTTGCACTGAGTATTGTAGAAGTCCTCTTAATCACTATGTAACAGTGACTGAAAAGACAACTTCAGGATTCTGACCTTCTCTCTGTCTCTGATTGCTTTTCCTCTTCTCTTCTGTTCTTAATAATTTTAAAAGAGTTTCAGCAGTCATCCTTCTAGGTTTTTCTTTTCTTTTGGCTATGGGAGTTGTTGCAAGTAATCAAATCAGAGTGGGTGGATTTTCACTAGAAGCAAATACTTGAGCAGTTACCATTTCACTACCAGTAAAGTTTTCCTTTAAACGCACTAAACCGAGAAGGTTACATCCTAATAGTTAATCTTAGATTGTTTTATATTCACATGGATGCTCCAGAATAGTTGGCATGCAATCATGCTAGGAAGTGTGGTTGGGAAGTCTATCAGATATTATAAAATGTACAAATGCATTATAAAGACATGACTCATAAAAACTGATTCTTAAGTTAAATACTTTTTCACATATACATTTGTAGTCAAATGCAGGCAAAACATTCTATTTAATTTTTTTCTCTCTTTAATATACTGTAGTCCTCAGTCTGAGAAAATGTGCCAAAGCATAAAAATCCAGATCAGGAGAACTGGAACCTCATTTTTCCCTTTCCTTCATCCAACAAACAAAAGACAAGCTAAGATGCAATTCATACTTTAAGCTACCAGATAGACAATACTCGGACATCTTTTTCCCCTCTTTTGAGCAGCAAACAAAGGAGCCAGATAAGATGTGAAAGCAAAAAATGTCAAAACTCTCTAAAAAGCATCTCTCCCACAACTCTAAAGAAAGAAGAGGGAGTTATTTGGAAAGGGAAGGATATTAGAAACAGCACATTCAAGTGTTTTTTAAAGTGTTGCCTTTATACAGGATGTACCCAGGATGTGCTTCTCCTCTTCCAAGTAAACTTTACATAATCTAACTAAGAGCTATTAGGCAAAGAATAGACTAACTTCTACATCAAAATGTGATACTCATGCCTGATGGCACTCTCAATGAACTCCAGGATTAAAGAATACTTCAGGTGAGTAGGGTAATTTATGGTCCTACTCACAGGAACTTGCATTGTGTGTATGCTTCTAGTGCTAGTATATGCATTTTTTACTTTTTACTTTTATTTTTGCAGATTTAACAAAAAAGAAAATTGAATTAACAAAGAAAAAACAAAGAAAAATGGAGCAAAAAAAAAAGTAAACACTAGAGATGGGCACAAACCACTGGTTTAGTGGTTTGTGCTTGTTTGTTTATTGGCCTAACAGGTGTTTGGTTCTTCAAAACACTGCCTCCTCTGACAGGTACCCACTCAGGGACAGTGCACAGAGGAGGCAGGGCATGGAAGTCAGGCTGCTGCCTCTGGGGCACCCACTGGAGAAAGTGGGACTTTGAAGTGCCAGATACCTGTTTGGTTGGTAAATTAACTGGAACAAATTGCCAAACCAATGGTTCATGCCCATCTCTAGTAAATACAGTGATGTTAGTACTCAGTATAAGCCACCATTATAAATCTACAATATAGTTTCACTACATAATATTATATTACACATATAAACCAGTGTAGGCCTTTTAGATGTCCAGGTAAATGTACTCATGAAATAGGCATCTATATGATACTTGTTCAAATGAATCTAGTGCTAACAGATCGTCCAACCAGGAATTGGAGTACAAGTGTATTACTGGACAAGCCCAGATCATATCTGTCAAGGATGCATTTCCAGTATTACATCTCCAGCATCTGTCAGAATTAGACAATATACTCTAAATGGTATTAGCTGGAATATTCTGTTTCTCTTGTTTGATGTTATAGACACAGCACATGAGCCAAAGTTTCAAGTTTTATTCTCCCCCTTTGATATGCAAATATATCACTCCAAAAAGAGATTGTGCATTTCCCAAAAAAGAGGGCAAAAAAGAATACACACACTTGTATATGTGTACTCTATGTGCATATGTGTATGTAGCTGGCTGGATAGCCCAGTAGTTTAAGTATCTGGCTACGGAGCCAGAGGTTGGGAGTTCAATTTCCCACTGTGCTTCCCAGAGAAGAGCCAACCTGTACGGACTTGGACATGCTGCACAGTCCCAGGGGACACCCAGAAGAATAGAATGGTAAGCTACTTCTGTGTATTCTCCACCTAGAAAGGGATGCCATAAATCAGAACTGACTTGACGGCAGAGAGTTATTATTAATGGGTATGTATGTGTATACTTTCATAACATTCACACTAAATTTTCCAGTACTAACAGTGCTGAAACGCAGATTTGAAAATGTTAGGGATAGGATTGCTATTTATAGCTCTCCCCTGCAAAGGAGGACACTTATTTGCATAACATTTGCATATGCTATTATGTGTGAGCAAGTACAAATTTAGAAATGATTACTCCAATTGAAACCAAAGTACAGACATCTCCCCATAGTGCGCAAGACTGTGACCAGGTGATCTATGCACACCTACCACTTCTCAGTCTCTTACCCAGCTGCCTGCTGGACTCCAAGGGCCCACCTCACCTTTCATATGGAGCTATATTTTTAAAGCTGACTTGAATGGGGACAAGGCTTCAAACAGAGGAGGATGCCTTCAAGTGGAGCAGTGAGCTATGTAAAGCAGAACACAGGCCACCCTATTCTCTGGGTGTTCAAGAAAAGAAGTTACATGTCAGGTTCAGAGAGGAGAAATAAGCTATTTTCCATACTGCACAGATGGGAACTTTATGTCTCCTCTAAAGCATAGTGTTCAGCCCAGAAAACCTCTCCAATGGCATAAAACTCATGACTCTAGCATTTCTTTTTTATTCTAATTTAATTAGTTCATATCAATCAATAGCTTGTTCACCATGCCTTTGTAGGGTAGCTAAAAATCAAGAGATGAAATCCATTAAACTGAGGCATAAATCAATGAAACCATTATTCACAGTGCAATAAAACTAAAACAGTAAGAGTATTAAAAGCTTGTTGCCAAAGGCAAGCCAGAAAGGCAAGAGAGGATTTTAGTTTTTTAAAAAGAGAGTGTTATTTGGGGCACAGTGAACCAAGAGGATTAGTGTAAGCATCAGGCACACCTTTTGTGGACGATC
This sequence comes from Intellagama lesueurii, assembly GCA_037013535.1. Lineage (NCBI taxonomy): Eukaryota > Metazoa > Chordata > Lepidosauria > Squamata > Agamidae > Intellagama > Intellagama lesueurii. Next base: position 242,663,050 of record JBAJHW010000003.1, read on the forward strand.
TATCGTCTGGATGCCACAACTGAAAAGGCCATGTCTTTAGGAAACAATAAACTAATCTCTACTATTGAGGGTGTCTAAAGTGAGGTTTCTGAAGGGAAGTTCTTAGGGCCTACCTTTTGCAGTGTTTTGCCTATCTGTCTCTCTCCTCGAAGTTAAGTGCTGTTATAAGCATTAATAAAAATGTTTGGAAACAAATGGGAAAAAGGGCAATCGTTTATATGAAGCTGTAAGAGAAGCCTTAAAACCAACCAATTGTGTCACACCGCCATCTTCCCAACAGTTACCATCTTTGTTCAACCACCCCCCAGCCACTAAGAAAGTAACTATATCTCAAATATTTTGCAGCAAATGGTTTTTGTTTGTTTGTTTAGAAAAACCATAAGACAGCCCTTGAACGTGCCCACCAACTGTTTGGACTTGGGCAGCCCAAGACTGAACAGACATATAGGTCACTGGGTCACAATCTTCCACACTATGGTGAGATGTCTTGCATTTCTATTTAAATTCTAGACACAATGTCTACATTTCTTAGTGAGAAAAACAGATATTGGGGCTAGATGACTCATGGGCCATATACTTCAGTCTGTTTGCTTATATTACCCTATCTACAAATAGGCTGAAATCTAGTTGTAAGTCACAAATAGAGTAAGCTCACTGAATGGATAGAACATATATAAGTATTGACTCACCAAATCTCCACTGATTCAATGAATCTACTCTAGTTGCAATTCATTAGTGCATTCAGCCATAGTGTTCCACTGGCAATCAGTAGACCATGCAACTCATGCTTTCCCTCCTGCCTCTTGTCCCATGGAATCTCCCTTCTTTTATTCAGAGTGAAAAATTTAAACACCTAAAACATTGATACATTGATTATGTGTCAAAGGGAGAATGCCTGGTTGTTGTTTTGTCTGTAGTAGGAAGTGAAGAGCCAGAAAAAAAAAATCTCCCAGCTAGCATTGGGGCAGGAACAGGAATTCAGTTGGAGCTATGCCTAACTAAGCCTCAAAGTCTTCCAGCTGAGGCCTTTCTCCCAGGTGAGCCACATTTAGGTGCCTATAAAGTGTCTCTCAGTCAGGTAGAATTCTGGGAATGGAGAATTGTGGGTTTTACGGTCTAAGAAATCAAAAAATCCTACCCCTATAAAGGACACTGGAGAAATGCTGATCGCTTCAGTGGGGTTTCTGTCTTTGCAGTGAAGTACATAGTTGGTAATAGTCCAACTGCTTGGCAAATGACAGTATGTACAAACACAGAGGGGGAGAAAGAGGGAAAGATGCTCCACTGAATGCTGCAGACAGTTTCAATAATAAAGAAATATGCTACTGATTGACAGCCATTGCTCTTATGAAAGACAAATCTTTGTGAGAGCTGCAGCCAGTTTTCTTTTCTGCCAGTTTACTTCCATTTAATTTGCATTAACCAAAAAGCATTGTTCCAAAGAAGAAAAGAGATCAGCAGTTGTTAAATCTACTTCAGCTGTGTATTATTAAGTGCCCAGCTTGGTGGCTAACATGCTGGTCTTGCCATTAGCAAGAGCTCCTGGAAATCACCTTGCATTCAGATGCTAATTCAGACTAGGGACAGTAATCAAAAGAGTGGAGAAACATCACATTATCACAGACAGCCAATTTTTACCCTGCAGGTGTGCCTACTGCTGCCTGTTCATGGCAGACTACTACTGTACCAAACATTTGTCAAGTATGAGTGGAAGACACACACTTCCAAATGTTTGCGGACATTGTTAATGAAATCATCATCCAAAGCAATACCAGCAGTAATGGAATCCACAATGAAATGTTGCAGCATGGATTTATTCTGCTCAAGGTTCCAATTCCAATTATCACTGGCTGGACTTCCTTCAAAATGCAAATAGGGAAAATTAATTCATTTCTCCTTATCCAGACTTTGCCCTTTTAAAATGTGGTGTGTCGTCTGTCTCGAATATGAAAAAAAATCCAAGTGCGGGTCATATCTTCAAAAAAAAATGTAAATAGCATTCTCTTTATTTGTGCTGGCCCAATTCAATAGATACACCTGTTTATGTTATGGAGACAACAATACTGTATCTGCCTCTCATACAGGTATTAAAATGAGCAACATATCAACTAAAAAAAGAAAAGAGAGAGGGAGAACACAAAAATGGCTGCCCTAATTCCCCAGTGAGATAGTAGAATACATAAGGATTCAAATCCAGATTTTGAAACTTAAGCACTCAAAAAACTGTGTCTGGATGGATAAGTATGTCAGTTCCACTTTCCACACATAATTCAAATTATTATATTCTTTAAAGATCTTGCCATTCTGAATAAAAAGAAATTTGCAAATTTGGTATATTCTAATCCAAAACAAATTTAAAAAGAGCTGGACTCTTAAAATGTAACACATTTTAAGGTTCTCTGAGGAAAATAGTAAGATCTGTAGGCAATTCATGTTTCTTATCTCTGTAAATATTTATACTGTTTCTCCCCACACCCACACCCAAGAAGTTGTAGCATTTTCTTGTAACAGCCTCATTAAGTTTAGATAAAAAAAATATTTCACAAAGCTAGCTTGAGAAGTTATGACAGATTTTTAAAAATCGTAGAAACAAGACAAAACAAAACTAACTATGGTTAGGAAACCCAGCTAGCTTCATGTAGACAAATTCAAGAAAAACATGCAAGCAAAGAATGCCTCAGCCTCATTTCAACTTGTTCTTATCCAAATTTAAAAGGTCCTTTCTCAGATATTGGGCAGATGAAAGGCACATCTTTGGGCTCCTCCTTCCAGGGGGCCCCAGTCAGCATTAATAAGATTTTGGAAATGGTAATTCAAAGTAGAAACTTTCCCAAGTTCTGGCCTCTGTAAGCAGTCTGGTAAGAATCCATATTTTCTTGTAGATGGTGCTCTGGGCATCCTCCACAGTCCAGAAAAAAGAAACAAAGCTGTGTCATCCTTACACAATCTGAAACCTAGGGCAGGTGATATCTTTATTTAGACCACTAAAGTGGTGTAGTACAGGGCTTCTCAAACTTGGGCCCTCAGATGTTCTTGGACTAAAACTCCCAGAAGCCTTCACCACTAGCTGCACTGGCCAGGATTTCTAGGCATTGCAGTCCAGGAATATCTGGGGACCCAAGTTTGAGAACCACTGGTGTGGTGGATAGAGGGATGGACTAGGACTCTGGCAAATAGGGTTTGAATCCCTGCTCAGCCATGGAAACTCACTGGGGGAGTGGAACTGGTAAAGCCACTCTTTAAATATCTAAATTACCTTGAAAGCCCTATTAGGGTTGCTATAAGTCAGTTCCAACTTGACAGCACAGAGCACACAAACAGAAAATAAAATGCTAGCTTTTGACCCACACAAGAATTCATCAGGCAGGGCACTGATATTTAAGTTCCAAAAGCCAACTAAGGGCCACTAGAGGTGGAATTTGAAACCTACAGTCTTGACTTGTGTTTGTAGCCTGCATTTTGAAACTCACTTTTAAGAAACAGATCTGGTATGAACATCTTCTATGACTTTTGGAACATTCTGATAAGAGTAATATTTCCCTCTTCCAGAAGCCAACTGGGCAGAAAAGAAGGGAAGGTAAGCCAAGCTGGTTGGGGATTCTGTGGCTTGTACCCTCAAAGGGCTTTCCAATGTTCTGGCCTCTGAAAGCAGACAGGGGAGAGTCAACTGTCCCTTTCCCATAAGAGCAGTAGGGATTCAGCAGAGTAATGGAAGGACAGAAGAGGAGGAGGGGGAGGGGGAGAGATGGTCTCATTCACCTCTGGCGTTAGCCCCCCCCCCGCCATGATGCAGAAACCGAAAGAGTTACCCCAAAGAGTCTTTGACAGAGCTATACATGTGCTTTGATGCATTCATATCCATGGTCTCCAGGGAGCAAAGCAGCTCAGTGTGTGCAGTACCATGGATAGCTCCAAGCGAGCCACTTAACAAGAGCAGAAGGTGGGCTGAGGCCTTCTGATTCATCATAGACTCTAGCGGGCACATCCTCAGTAGTTCCCCCTTGTTCAACAGGTGGAGAGATTCTTAAAGGTTGTTCTCTGCTCTGTGACCTCTACTATGCTGCGCGCCCTGCACAATTGTACAGTCATAACAGCCTTTGGTATTTCAGGAAAAAGGCACTTGTGGAGGGGATGCTGGATACTGATGGCACCAGGTACTCTTGCTCAGTATTAGAAGGCTTTTTCCAATAATTGCCACCTTTCCATCTGACCTGGAAACCAGAGTACAGGAAATCTATGACATCTTTGTTCTCTGGGGCCTTCTCTGAGATCTCTTTTTTGACATCCTGGTCAAAAGTGAAAGACTACATCTTACCAAAATAGTCATCCTCAATGGCCTATCTATACCTTTTATTTGAAGTGATGGACAGGTTTCTTCCCAGGAAACACAACTTGAAATTCACTGCATATTAAGTGAATTCTAACCTCGAAAGAAAGTACTCACAGAATCCCTAGTCTGGCAGAGACAATGCCTTCATCCGGGGGGGGGGGGGGGGGAGAATCTGTGGTCCTCAAGATGTTGTACAATCCATTTCCTAACAGACCAATAGTGGGAATAGAAGTTTATCACCATCCAGAGGGCTGGAAGTCCCAAGAAGATGATCAGGGGGCTGGAAACCAAGCCCTATAAGGAAAGACTGAAAGAACTGGGCATGTTTATCCTTGAGAAAAGACGACCAAGGGGTGATATGATAACACTTTTCAAATACTTGAAAGGCTGTCATACAGAGAAGGGGCAGGATCTGTTCTTGATCATCCCAGAGTGCAGGACACAAAACAGTGGGATCAAGTTACAGGAAGCCAGATTTCGGTTGACTATCAGGAAAAACAGTAAGACAGTGGAACCAATTACCTCAAGAGGTGGTGAGTGCTCCAACATTGGAGCCATTGAAGACAAATTTAGAAAACCACCTAGCAGATATCATTTGATTTATATTTCTGCATTGAGCAGGGTGTTGGACTCGATTGCCTTATAGACTCCTTCCAGCTTCATTACTCTAGGATTCTGTGGTTTTAAGGAGAAGAATGTTGCCATTTTTTCTTATTGTTTGCAAGGACAAAAGCAAGGACTTAAATCCTTCTTCTCACAACTGGATGGCTTGGACATTTCTAGCCAGCCAAACATTGTACTGCTTTCTGTCGAATCTCAGTTCCAGCTCATGAATATTTGATCTGCTACAATCACTGGAAAATTTAGGAAAGCAGAGCTGAAACCCAGTTGGAACTATTAGCCTCCTTTGCAAAGTGTTGCTCTTAAATCTTTTAAGCCGGTTCTCTTAATGAGCTGTGAATGACAAGAAAAGCTCTTAAAACTCTGTTTCTAGGAAATAAGCAGCTAGAAAAGCAACTATCCTCTCAGTATGTCCAGAGTGCTCAGTTCAGAAGCAACCCAATGTAGCTCTTGCAACTGCTTCATTTCAGTGCTGAAAAAATCCTGACAAAAAATGTGACAGCTTTTCCATGGATGCCAGTAGTAGGAATTAATTAAAAGAAGCAATACAGAGGTAGACCGTACCAGTGATATATTTGCCAGATTTTTAAGCCTGGAGCAAGGAGAACTGGATTCAATAATCCTTACCAGGCTGTGAAGCAAACAGGTTAGCTAGTCAGAATTTTGTACATCTTTAAAGACCAAACTAGATATATTGCATGCTACCAGCTTTTTCTTCTTTTCTTATCTTGCTAAATAATGGTGCATGAAGGAGAGGAAGAGTTCTTACTAAGAATTCCTAAGACCTCATGAATAACAGGGCAGACCTACCCAAGATGTTTTGCCGCCTGAGCAAAAAAAGGCAGGAAATGGCCCGCTGCCCCACCCCTCTTCCATAACCAAAGACAAAAGGTCCAGTCTAGCCAAACACATCTTGATATCAGAGGCAGAAAATCCCCAAAGTGTCTCTCTTCCTCCCTGGCAGTAAAAAATTGAATAATGATCAATTAAATAATTACCAATTAGCTATCTTTGCATGACATTCAAATTCAGCTGTCTCAGGCAGCCCATTCACTATGCCTAATGAAAGAGATGGGATGACAACAGTAAGATTGAGACCACTGAAAGCACCTTAGATGGGGTTGGCATTAAGCAAAGGGAGGCCACCACCCTGATAGCAGATGTGGATGAATAGCAGTGCCCTTGCTACCCTTCCTCCTGTGTTCCTTGCCAGACCCATCTCTTGGAAGACAGAGCTGTGCGTTCCACCTAGCCTGTAGTACATCTTTAAGCAGTATCTAGCCTTCCAGGATGTGTGTGTGGAAGGGGGCAGAGATGCTATGCAACTATCGTACCAGTTTCCACTGCCAGTCAAATTGCAATACCAGTTTTCACTGCTGGTCCACCTGTAACTTTCTCTACATGGAATGGAGGGGGGCATAATTTTGATCTTTGCATCAGGAGGCAAACGTCTCGCCTCAGAAGGTAAAAACCTCTCCTCTCACCACAGTTCAGAGGGGAGATACCTTCCCCTTCTTCCCTCTTTTTACAGTTCGTTTTATCCTGTATGCATGTATCCTCCTCTGGCCTTCCTCAGCTGGCAGGATCTTTGCAATTAAGGAAACATTGATCTTCAGTTTTTCGCTGCATTTCTTCCCTCTTCGGAGCCAGATCAAGCAGAGAGAGAGAACGAGAACCAGAGGTGGCTGTCTGACAGCTTCAGGGGAAAAAAAATCCAACTCAAATAAGCCTCGCTCCACCACTGGCTTCAATTATGGGCTGGAGGACTGTCAACTTCTTAGCACAATGAAAGAATCTGTCGCAGGCTGGTAGAGATCCATGTGTTTTTGCACTCTGGGGGCAGGCAGGAGAAGCAATACAGTACCAACAATTTGGAGTTACCCAATTGCTATTGATAACAGTCTTGCTATTCTGTTACAGATCTGTTAAATTACAAATTTATTTGTGGCAATGATCCTAGTGAGCAGTCCCTTTCTCTTACAGCCTAGTGGACTAATTCTTGAACATACTCTACGGATGCAACTCCCACCCCACATCAACCCCCGATACAGCTCGGCAATATGTAGAAGCTTTTAGCAGCATCTGCAGCTCTGCAAAGCAGTGCTGGGCTCAAAATGCTTCTTCCATGGCCCTGTTCACAGGCTACAAATGTTGGCAGGCCTTTTTTGGCCTGTTTTCCTGAGGAAATGGGAAGAAATTCTTAAAACTGTGAGGTCAGACAAGGGACACAAGCAACAGCCACATACTCCACTCCATCCCACTCTTCCTCTTTCTTCTGCAAGTACTTCTCTGCTGGTGGAATCGATCTCAAAGCACCAGACAAGTGCCTAAAGGCAGTTGCCTTCCCCTACAATTGTGTAGTATTATGCTTGCTGGTTTTAACCTATAAAGTTCTAAACGGCTTGGTTCCAAACTATCTAAAAGACCACATCTCCTTCTATGAGCCTGCCCAGCTCTTGGGAAGCCTTTCTCTCAGTCCCACCACTCTCACAGGTGTGCTTGGTGGGGACACCGAAGAGGGCCTTCTCTGTAGCTGCTCCCAGACTGTGGAACTCCCTCCCATGGGAAGCCAGGTTGGCCCCATCTTTGCTGTCCTTCCACAGGCAGGCAAAGACCTTTCTCTTCAGGCAGGCTTTTCCTTAGTGACTGATGGCCTGAGAGGGGTTTTAAATGGATTGCTGTGTTCTGTTGTTTTAAATGTGTTTTAATATTGATCTTAGTTACTATTTTAATACAATGCTTGTTTAATTCTTTTTAAATATTTGTGTACTTACTGTTTTTAACTTTTAAATATTATTTTAATGATGTAAGCCACCTTGGGTCCTTTGGGGAGAAAGGCAAGAAAGAATTATTTTAAATAAATAAATAATAATAAATATTCTGAAAACCCTAGTCCAAATAAATAAATAAATAAATAAATCAGGTTTTTCCAAATTTTAACTTTTTATGTGGGCTAAATCAACACTGCATTCTCAAGTGCTCTGAATACAATAATTGCCACATAAATACTAATATCATGATGAAAACTATAATAAAATATCCTTTGGATTAAGATGAGGATGAAACTGACAGCTGAAACATTTTTTTATCTTTTGTTTTTCCTTATTCATGCAATCTTTTCATTATTTTGTTTTTGTTTCTTTTAAAGAAAAACCTCTTTGGTTTACCAGCACTGCTTGTTATTTTACAATTAGCAGTCACCCAATATTACAGCCATATGTACCACTGATCAGTGCTATGACGTATGGTGTATATAGTATCACCAAAAGCTGTGTTTCACAAAAAACATTCTTACTTTTTAAAAAAGGCAATGTGAAGTCATACCTTCGCTGTGGTAGTGTTAAGCCAGCATTATAAAAGGGAACACCAGCCATTTGCCTGGATTGGTGATAGGAACTATCCATGAGAAAGAGTTCCTGTTGACAGGTTTAAGCAGTAACCCTAAACCTATTGCAGGGATTCGGGGTTGTCTGTTCCTTGAGATGTGGCACACACAAGGTGAGTGAGTATCTCCCAAGGGCTTGGTAGATTCCAGGATTACGGAATTTTTATTTTATTTTATTTTATTTTTAGTAGACTCCTAAACACACTTGGAAAGAAATCGTTCTGAGTCTAGCAATTTGTTTTCATTATTGGAACTGAATGGAACTTGCAATTTTTTTCTCAGCAGGTGTAGGCAAAACATAGACTATGGGGTTCAGAAAGCTTTCGATACTATTTTTGCATGTGCACAACACACACACACGCACATACAGCCTTATAAAAACTGGAAATTTGGAAGGAGCAGTTTCTTTCAGATGAATAATTCAGTACACAACAAGAATTTGCAACTGGCTTTCAGAATGAGTGTTGTAAGGTGCTTCATATTTTTGGTTCATCTTCTGGCATGTAGGCACAAACTTTCAACACAGGGAGAAGCATTTGAAATGTGTGTTTATTGCAGGCTGATCAGAATGTGCTGGATTGAGAAAGCAGCCAATTAAAAAAAGGACTATGAGGAATGAATAAACACATAGTGAGAAGAGTTTGGTCACATAATGAGAAGCAAAAAAGCACAGATTATTACAGTTGGTCATTCAAGGTAAAAGAAATGGAAAAAGAAATCCAGCTGGAGAACCCCAGCAACTGGCTCAAATGCAACATAACATCACTGGTCAGAACAGCCTCATCGAAAGTCAGAATAGCTGTGTTAATATCTACCTCAAAGAACAGGAGAAGGCAAAAAAGAGGAAGAAAGGACAGATACAATATGAAAACATGGCTGGCTCTTCAGAAATAATGCTGTGACAAGACAAGATGTGGCTGACGCAGCTGGAGAGCTCTTTTCCAAAAAGCTGCAAAGCTGAAAATTGTACTCAGATCATGGATGACAGGAAGTAGAAGGAGAAAAATGAATGAGACAATATCAAAGAAGCAAATTGGAGACACAGAGAGAGTGAGAGAGAGCTCTAAAGGTAATGAGGATTCCATATGCCACTCGGCAAAATAGAAGAGAATAAATAGTTTGGTGGAAAGACACAAGATTTCACAGCAGAGAAGAGATACTTCTTTTAATCATCTGTAGAGAAAAACATAACTAAACTCTAAATTAAACTGAATCTAAAAATAAATTGAAACAAACTGACAAATCCTATGTCCAAGTCAATGTCCACTGGTGATTTTGAAAAAAAAAAAAAAAGCTGTAACGTGACACATGTTCTTCAAACCAAAATCCCCAGATCCAAACAGTAGATTGTGTACCTAGCAAGTTTATTGTGTATGTCAGTTTTATTAATAATACTAGTATTCTGTGCTTTCAGTTCACAAGGTGACTAAGAAAGATAATACAAAAGTAATCAATGCAATTTAACAAAGCAGCAGCAGCATAACGTTGCAAAAGGCCAAGAATTTGAAAAGAAGAAAAGTCCGACATCAAAATGATAACAAAATGGGTATTATCAGGCATGTCTTCCTGGGTGGTGAATAAAGGGGGTCACCCCATTTCTCAAGACAGGACCTTGGATAAAAGCTTCAGATGATTATCTTGGTTCTTAGGTGAATTGAGCTGGGAGAACGTAGTCACACAGACACCTGAACCCTAAGCTGTTTAGGTGTTTTATGTTCAGCTATGCATAAGGTCTACCAATTCAGTGGAGAGGTCAAGTCAGCACTTTGAGATGGATCCTCATTTGGTTTGTAGGGGTTCAGGTCCTGCCCAATCCAATTTGTGCCCTGGATTGACATATACATTCAGATGGCCAGTGCTTCCATTGAAATGCATTGGAAAACCAGAACAGCTACATCTTTCCTCATTTTGGACTGAGATATATATAGATGTATATAAAATATATATGTATATTTTGAAATATATATAGATGTATATAAAATAAATGTGGAGATATGATGGACCCTAAAGAGGGGAGTAAAACTGTCAAATTCCAGTGAAATAGCTTCAGGAGTTTCCATATTGTGCACCTTTAAAATCTAGTCCATTCAAGCCCTGTGGCTGAGGTGAAATTCTGACCTCAACTTGCATTTGCTTTATACGGCTGTCACTGAGCAAAATCCAGCTTCCCTTTCTTCTCCCAACCACTTGCTCACACAACTATTCCTCTTCCATCCCATTTTATACAGCTGATTAACATTCCAGATAGTCTTTGCTTCAGCCCAGAACTTAATCTTCCTATTCTGTTTTGATCAAACCTCCTACAAACCAGTCTGGACCAGGCTGGTTTTCTTCAGGACTCCAATTTTAGTCACAGGTGATGCGCAGCCCTAGTATAAAGAAGTCTGCTAAGACTTTACACTGAGTCCAGAAGCAGATATTCTGAATGGATGTGAGTTTATTTACTTTATTTATATATTTCTTAGATTTGTATACCACCCTGTTAGTGAGGAGCACTATTCTGGCTCTATTTTGCTGGCACTATTACAGCAAAATAATGAAACACAACAACAAAGAAATTAAAATAAAACCAATCAAAGGATGCAACAAAAGACATGATTCCAAGTATGAGTTTCTAGATTGTGTTCAAGAGCAGTCCTGTGTAGAGCACATTCCACTAATCTAACCAGAGTTTGAAATAAATAATTAGAAATAATGAGTTACTTATAATTAATGGAATAATCTTTTGGAGCATCATCCCCTTGCAACTCTCCCCGTGGTTGTGTTCTGGAAGTAAGCTGTCTGTTTTATTGGCTATCTCTCACTTTCCTATTGCCATCTAAAGAAATAAAGCTCCATCACTTCACACACACACACCTGCCAACAATCTTCTCTAACCTTCAAACTGTTAACATCTCTTTCTTGAGGGTGGGCTATGCCCACTTCCTGGGCCATGTGTTCAGGTCTTGAGATATGGTTGTCTATCTAGTTACGATAGGCTTTCCTATTGAACATGTTTTATAAATAAACGTACCAATCTCTTAGCTTCTGCCTGGTTTATTGCTCCATGGAATATACAATAAGGTGGGTTTAAAGGCTCACAGGGAACACCATTGCTGTTTACCCTGTTAATAAAGGAGACCTCCTAGCAGAGCTCTCTCAGTTACCTTTATGATTCCATGGTCTGACAAAATGGTAAGGTAAGAATAACCAATAGTTCAAGAGTCGGTTCACCTTGTGCCTCATACTGTTATTTTATCTCCTGTTGTGGCTGTCAAGGTGACATAAAGTGAACCAGAGAAGTGAACATTTTTTACACAGGCCAGCTGCTTGTAGCATTCAGAAGTTATTATCAGAGCCATTTTAAAATAAGCATTTTAGGCTGCAGTCACACCAACAAAATGTTTCTGAGTTACTCGAGAATTTCGACCCTTTTTGGGGGGTGTTCAGATGACGTACGGCGATTACTGATTCTTTTGTTCCCCCTCTGTGCTATCTCCCTATCAAATCCAGCCCACTGTGAGGCTACTACTATATTTGTTTCGTATTTCATTGTGCAGTACAACCGACATTCCATTGAGTGTGTACTACTAAATCTGTTAATTTCCTTTATATCTGGCGTGCGGTCCCACCTCCCCCACCTGCTGTTGTTCAACTTCCTTATTTTTTTAAAAATTAATTTTCAAACAGGGATGTCGGCATATTATTGGCTTCTGTCAAATATGGCTTGAAGTACTCGAAGAGGGTTTTCTTAGCCTGCCATCCACAGCATGCTTCTGCCAGGTGGTGCTAAGAAGACAATGCACTTCCGAGGTATTCTTGCAGCATGGGTGATTTACTGACACACCCATGTACCCACACATTTTTTAAAAAAAGGGGAAGGAAGGGTAGAGAAATCCACAGAAAAGGAAAGGGATATGTCCCACTTGAGGGGTGCAGATGAACTTACTGTATCTAATTTACTCTGAAAAAGACAGATGGTTAAAAATTGTATGACCCACTGACACAGGATATATGCCACATGACGACAACATGTGACTATACAGGAAGCAGAAGATGCAAGAAAAAAGGGGAGCATTTCTCTAGTGTGACCATGGCCTTAGTGAAGAGAAATAGAAAGATACACAGTAACTCTGAACAACTGTAAATATGTTACAGCTAACCATACTGGTAACTATAGTAACTACTAAAAACTGTAACTAATTTTTAAAAACAACTTTCCAAATTATGAATCCAACCTGAAGGTTATCACCAAAGGTGGTAATTGAGACAAGGCGATCTCTGTCCAGGGGAGTATTCTGCAATACTGCATTCACAATGATAGGGCATCATCCAACACTGAAAAGAGAATTTTCACTACTGAAGTCTACTGCACCACTGAATATTTCTGGAGCTCTGGAAGCAGCCACTGGATTGTGTTCAGCCCAGTCTCCACTTAGCTGTAAAAATAAAAATGCACCACCACATCCTGCTTGCAAGAGAATTCTGCAACATTGCTTTTAATCACCACGTCCTTGGAAGTCAATGGTTAAGTGCAAAGACTGGATTACACAGTGAAATGCAAGCAGGTCAACATATATTTTGTTTAAATTAGATTCTAGAGCATGTAAAATTTACTTGTTCAGACTACAGCTCCCAAAAATCTCTCAGCCAGCATGGCCAGAATTCTGGACGTTTTAGTCCTAAATAGTAATATTTCTAATCTGTGGAATCAATTAGTGGAAGTGCTGGAACTGTGGTGAGCCTTTTTAATAAGTCACTAGATTGTCTAATAAAAATGCCATCCTTTTCAATTTAACATCAGGAACACTTCACTAGAGTCCGAACAAGGAACAATTTCCAGTAAGATTTGCAGTAACAGTTAACACAATGCAAAGATGTCTTTAAAAAGCTAGCCAACCACACCAAAACAATTTGGTGTTGTAAATTGTGATTAATGACACATGGACTTGTCTCCATGTGATTCCCTCCTCCATGCCTGTCCGCTATGCCTATCAGGTCTCCTTCAACCATGTTTACCTCCATGATGCAGGAGTCAGTCATATGCAAAACAACAGCCTTTATTGAACAAATATCTAAAAACTTTTAAAACTACCAACTTGTAACAACAAATGTCCACCTACCATCTTCTCTTTGTAGCTTTCTGTTTCGTCCTTTCTGAGGTGTCTTCTTAGTTTTAAAGAAAGTCAACGTCAAGTCCCCCAACCTCCCTCCAAACACAACAGTGGCTTTACATATGCCAGATAGAGGGTGTCACAACAAGGGTGACTTATACATCCCTGCTGCATGTGAGTGGTCAACTCCCCTCACCTCCCTGTTGAGCATCCTTGGTTATGGAGGGTTTGAAAGCCCTGGTCCTGTATCTTGTACCACAGTACTACTACCCCCTTTGTTCCTCTCCCAGGCGGTAATCTCCTGGGTCTGGTGCCTTCCCTCTCTCCTCTTTTGTTCTCCCCAGTAAGAGGGCTTACTGTATGAGGGGATTCAGTTGACCATATCCTTTCTGTCTCCACCTTGGGGATTCTAAACAATACAGGTTCTCTGATCCAATGATCTTCCTTTATTACCTTCTCCCATTCTTCAAGGTGTTTACTTTCCTCCAACACTCCTATTTCCACTAGATTTACATCTGCCACCTGCTTTTCCATCATGTTTTTCTGACTTCTTCCTTGTCTGTTCCATCCTTCTCAGTCTCTGTCTCTTTTCCCACCTTTGCCTTCTCTTTTTTTTTAATCCTTCCTTACATTTCTGTAAGTCAGACGTGACTTGGTGATAGATAACAACAATGAAAGCATAAAAGCAGTTCTTTATCTCTAGAGGTATAACATGATACCCTCACGCCTGCAGTGATCCTCTACATTTGTAGCCCCTGTTTTAAGCTTTAAGTAACAACAGATACAACAAGCATAATGTCTATCCTGGATGATTTTTGATCTTCTCTGTCCCCTCAACACACACACACACAGTTTTGTAATGCCAGCCTGCCGAAGGGTTCTGAAAGCCTTAAAGGCTTGCCTTTTAATTAAGTGATGTTACACCAAATAAATTTTAACCCAGCACCAGAAGAGTGTCAGTGCCCATGAAGTCTCAGCGAGGAGGGAATTCCAGAGAGAGGATGCCACTACAGAGAAGGCTCTCTGCCTAAATTCTATACAGTAGGCTTCCTATGGCAAGGAAATTCATGGGCAAATTGATGCAGGCAGAAACACTCCAAACAAGAAGGATTAGGAATCTGCAACCAAGCCATTCTAGTTTCTGAAGGTCATAACTTGAATTGGACTCACAGTTCTTCTAGGAATCCATGAGCTCATCATATACCAGCTAAAATTCTAGTAACTGCATTGTATATTGTTTGAAGCTTTTGTGATGTCTTCAAGGGCAGGCCCCCCAACACAATACATTACAGTAATCCACTTATGAGCTGACCAGAGCACAGATCATAGTAGATAGATTACAGTGCAAACAAAGTATGCACTCAATGCTGTTACATTTTTGAAATAAATATTAGATATGAATAAACTAAAGACTTCACATAAAACAGTCAGTGATGGGGGAAGTATACTTTTGTTTTCATAATAACTGTGGAGTCGTTTTGCAATAACTGCCTGCTCACTCTTTTCATTTGTTTCTGCAATAACTGCAAACTCATTTCAAAACCATTTTATCTGAAAATATTCTATTCTGTCATGAGAACTATTTCCCAACTAGCAAGTTATGGTTAGGCTAAACAGCTAGAGATGGGCATGAATTGCCGGTTTGGTGGTTTGTGCTGGTTCATACTTCATCTGACCAGGTGTTTGGCACTTCCTAGCCCTGCCTCTTCTGGTGAGTGCCCACTGGCTTCTCTGTCCCACCTTCTTCTGGCATTGCCTCTGAGTGGGCACCTGCAAGAGAAGGTGGGGATGGGAAGTGTTGAGCACATGTTCAGACAAAGTACGAACCAGCACGAACTGCTGAACTAGCAGTTCGTGCCCATCTCTTTAAGTAATTACAAGGGTGAATTGGGGGTATAGTGCCCAAACACTTACAGAAAACACTCTATGTAGTACAACTGACAGATAAAGTGTACATTTTGTTTCTTTTAAAAAAGCCTAAATGACAGCAAGTCACAAATGGGAGCAGACAACATTACATTACACTGAGATTATCAAAAGCACAAGAAAGTATTCAGCCTACATGCCTCTTGTTATCAGTGGAAGCACATCCCTAACCAGAGAAAGATATTAGATTTTTCCACAGTGATTCTAGCAGAACCAAAGATCACAACACATGTGAATGATTTCCCCCCACAAAGACATGAGCAAAAGCATCTCACACATGTATGGTAGCTGCAGATGAAAAATAAGTAAGAAGAAGCTCTGCACTCTGCATCAAATAACCTTAGTTTTAAGCAGGAAAACATCCATTAGACATTTCCTTTATGCTGTCTGAGAAATTGTTACATTACTAGAATCTGAGCTTCAGGCAACTTGCTATAGAAACTGTCATTATATTAGTCAACCCTGTGACAGCATAAGTCAAAAAGCATAATGTGACTGAAAAAAAAGAGCAGTTTGTTGATTCTGTAAAATCCTGTCCCAAAGGCTGGAATCTAGGCATAATGCAGAGCCCGGTTTTATGAAAAAATGTACAACTGTATGACAGAAAAGAATTGATTGTATATTATGAGTTGAAATATAACTGCACATAAAGTTTGTGACTGTGAATTTGTGGGAGATGAAGCCCAAATATGAAGCCAAATATGAGTCAAATATCCAACCATTTGGATTGGTTCTGCTACTTCTCAATTGTAGCATTCTTCCTTCCAAGCCAACCAAAACCAAAATCTCTGGTACAGTCTGTTTCCTCCATTCCCAGTGCCCAGGCTGCTTCTGTTCCCTGCCAGGAACATTCATTCACTTACGACAGTAGTTCCCAACCTTGGATAACCCAGGTGTTCTTGGGCTGCAACTCCCAGAAACCCTGGCTAGCACAGATGGTAGTGAAGGCTTCTGGGAACTGCAGCCCAAAACACCTGGGTTACCCAAGACTGGGAACCACTGATTTACAACAAATTCTGTACATGCTTAGAGGCATGGAGTGAAAAAGTTATTTTTTTGGACTATAACTCCCAGAACAACTCACTGCCAGCCTAGTTAGCTAGGAGATTCTGGGAACAATTGTCAACAATATGAATGTTCATGAACTGTGTTGTTGCCAGTTCAGACATTTATCAACTATTTCTGTGTCCCCTTTTTCCTCTTGGATCCCATCCTCACAGTCTGTGTATGGAGACCCATGGCCTAAACATTGTTCTCCTTGTGTTGGAGGAAGTGGATTATAATCCACAAAAGCTCTCACTGAAATAAATGTGTTTGTCTTAAAAATGTTGCCATACTTTGATTTGTATTTTTCTTTGTTTTATTTATGCTGAGAGAGACTAGAATGAAAATGGTCCAGAAAGTAACCCTGCTGGATGAGGGATTCCAAGAATTGTTGTCCAAACAGAAATTTTTCCAAGCTCTGCTCCATGATAGTGCAGGTGGTAGTCAGATACCATTTACTGCCCTGCTTTAGGCAACAAATAACTAAGGTCAGGCTTATGAAAACCTTTGCAGAGTGGTCCCTAGCAGCTTTTCATCACTCCATTGAGTAGAGACCACACAGTACTTGAAAATATGCATAGGAATGCAACCTTAACTGGTTATCCAGTCCATTAAACTCACCACCATTTACTTTCAAGGAAATACATTTAGGATCAGAGTGCCAGTCCCATTTGTTTGCATGGGACCAAAGTGGCATAAATGCATCAGTTACACCATAATTGAATTATCATTTGGAACATTTCCCACTACATTTTATGTTTAGGAATTAGTTTTGCTTTGTTTCCTTTCCCACTGTCATAGGCAAACAAAATACTTGGAATGGTGTTGGGAAGAGTGATGGGAGACAGATGAACTCCAGAAGAGATTTCTGTTGGTATTGTGTAGCACATCAGCACGGTTTCTCAGGTAGGTAAAGCTGGGTTTAATCTGCAAAGGGGGGGGGGGAGAGAGAATGACTGAAGCATAAAGAAAAATCCATTCTCTCTTAACCCCCCCACCCAAAAAAACCCCCATAATTGTTCATAAAAGGTTTACAAAGAATGGCAAACGCAACAAGTCACGTACTAGCGAATGCTGAAACAGTGAGTTTTTCCATGTTGGAAGCGTAACTAAGCAATTAATATTGCCAGGGAGCACACCTAATGTGTAGTCAAAGCCCTGTTCACTATACAAATATTTTTCAAAAACATATGTAAAAATGTGAAAAGCTTTTCCGTTCTTTGTTATAATACACAAGCAGTGCCTTTACCCATTAAGTAGCCAGACATTACAGCCTAACCAGACAGCTCTCACAACTATTATCAAAGATCTTCCTTAATGCTCTACTCAATTAAAGCTTGATTTCCATAACTAATTTTGCTAACCCACAGCTTGTATGCCAGAATCTTTTGCAACATTCTTCAGGGTGAAGATAAAATACTAATTAACACAGCCCTACTCCAGCATGAGGGTTTTCAAATGACTGCTTGCCCAGAGTGTGAGTTCGTTCTTGCAACAATAATATTTAGACATTGCATCTTAGAAGTTGCCAAGATCAGTTCATTTGTCTAGGGTGGAAGACCTTGGTAAACGTATAGCACTGGAATAAAATCAGACAGAAAAACTATGTGATGAGATATAACCACTGTGTTTGTGGGCGGGAGAAGTGAAGCCATGGTTGTCTGCTGCAGCAAAAAAGATGAACAAGAAATATTGTGGCATCTTAAAGCTGCATACGCTTTATTTAGTGCAATGTTTTGGCAATGGTATTTGGTTGGAAAGCTCTGTGAGTTGGGTACTTGGCTGCAGAATCAGAGGTTAGGAGTTCAATTCCCCACCATGCCTCCTGGGAGAAAAGCCAGCCTCTGTGGCCTTGGGCAAGATGCACAGTCCCAAAGTGCCCAGAGAAAAAGGGAATGGTAAACTTTTTCTGTACCCTGGAAAGGGTCACCACCATATATTGAATTCAACTTGACAGCACTTAATCTAAAATATTGTTTGGGAGCCTGCAGTCCATTTCACCTTAGGCATCAAATGAAGAGGGCTGCAGTCCACAAAAAGTCATGCCAAATTAAAAATTGCTAGTCATTAAGGTCCTGAAAGACTCCCTGTTTTTACTATGATCAGAACTTCCAAATATTGTCAATACAACACTAAAAAGTGAGTGGGAATCATTCCTCTCCCCTCCACCAGCAGCTACTTTGTTGAGCTGGTGATCAGTGATGTAAGGGCAAAGTTTGTAGTCATAATAATATAAGCTTAGAACTGCAGAGATGGAAGGATTGCTATGTATCATCAAGTCCAACCTCTGTCAAAGAGGTACCATTGAGAATTGAACATCCAACCTCTGGGTCCATAGCCAGATGCCAAAACCAATCACAACAAAATCCGATAGACATGCCATGAAGAAGACTGCAATATTTTAGGAAGCTAAATTGATTAGTGTTGCCAACCCAGTTTTAGCTGTTTTCATCACAATCAGGAGCAGATCTGTATTAACGTGAAGGACCCTTTAATTCCTCACACAAGACAAAACCAACTCCAACTCTTTTGTATGACAGTAAAGCTAGTTCACAACAATACATTGTTGCTGGGAACATATTGCTTAGAGTGAACAGGAAGTCACAAAATCAGAAAATGTTGACACTTCAACCCTGAGAGCCCTGGAGCCATCGCACCACTGGTGGTAATACATTTGAAGGATCTAGGAGAATTATAGATAGTGTCCAGAGACCTGCATTTCCTCTTTACAACCTGAAAAAAAGAGAGAGCAAGAGAGAGAGAGAGAAAAGTCTTAACTGATAAAAGCAAAATCCTATCTAGTTCAGCACAGTGCACAACCAAATAATTTATAGAAATTCCACAATCAGGAAGAATTGCCCCAAACAAGAATTGTTTCGGGCAATTTGTTACAGAAAAGCGGGAATTGCGTGGCTTGTGATTCAACACCCCTCAGAACTAGGGCACTTGATCAAAATTAGATTTACAAGAAGGACCCTGTGGAAAGGTATAGATGGCTGCCCTTCAAATGGACCAGCAGCAAATCTCACAGTCACAACCATCATTAGCCCCATACCCTACCTCTTATTTCATCTAGGCTATGTTCCTTCACTAGAGAGAGCGGATGTGACTCTGTAGCCCAGGAGGCTGGTCCATTGAGGCAATGGACCACTCAGTCTCATCTCAAGCTATTGCTAGCTACCTCATTCCTGCCAACCACTTCCTCATGAGAGACAGACAACCTCTGTTGCCCTTCAGTCTGATCACATTATCTGTGAATATGTGCAAGAGAGATGGAAGGAGAATGAAAGTAAGTGAATATGCCCCCTGCCCAGCTTTGAAACTGGGCACAGGACTCATTCACACATTCTCCTTTGCTCCTGTTTAAGGGGTAATTCCATTACCCATTAGCCCTACATAACATTACTGGAGATTGGAATCAATCCCTTCCACTTCCCTTCCTCTTCAGAGTCCTTTTCCTTTGCTTGGGAACTAGGTTCTTTTTTTCCTTTCCACCCGGTAAATTCTGGGATATGTCTTTAGAAGGCAGGAGAGCCACCTGGTGGTGGAGCAGTGCAAACGTTGTGAAAGGCCACATCAAAGGAGGGGAAGAAATAAGGGGTGGAGACAGGGCGGAGAATGGGGAGGTCATGAGAGGGAAAGAGCTGGAGAGATGGGAGGACGAATAAGGTGCAGAAACTGAAATCCAAATTACATAGAAGGAAAACTGACTAAAGGTATGGAAGCTTGAAGTGAGTGGCCTACACCAGCCAGTGTCACACACCTCTTGCCAATGAACCCATAGAGGGAAGGGGTAGTAGGAGCTAATTGGGGGCAATGTATATTTTTCTGCTCTTCACTTGAGTTCTGTAAAGTAAGAATGGGTGGGGTGAGGGAGTATCAGAGTGAATGCACCACCTTTTGCCCATTTGCTTTGCCTGCCATTGGCCACTGTGCCTTTTCTCCACCAACTAGGAGAGGCACTAGCTGCTACCATCCTTGAGCTTCCACCACTGATGGGGTGATCTGGCAAACTTGGAATAATGTACAGTACTTTGTGATCCTTGAGCTGACCTGACAAAACCCAAAAAGCAAAGTGTGCTGCTCATATACCATCCCATATTGCTCCACTGTGGACCTGGAGATTTTAGTTTTGACCCACATAGCTGTCTTCCTTTCTGATATGAATGGACTTTGATGCCTGGAATCTGCTGGTTGCTGTTGCATCAGCACAAAGCATGAAGTAACAACAACAGCAACAGTAACAACAACTGGAAGGGACCCTATGACTCATAGAGTCCAAACCCTGTCAAGGAGGCACAGTGGAGAATCGAATTCCCGTCCTCTGGCTCCACAGCCAGGGATCTAAACCACTGAGCTATCCAGGCGTTCATGCATCTCTAAAGAGGCTTTTGGGGATCCAGGAGGTAACTGAGATGGGGAGATATTTTTAAATTTTTAAAAGGTTAACATTTTAAACTTATTGTTTTAACTATTATTTTAAATATGAGTATGAGTTTTAAATCTTACTCAATTTGTTTTCATTAATTGTTGGCTTTAATTTTTTTTAAGCCACCTTGAGTTTGCAATAGGGGAGAAAGATGGCATAAAAATAACAGATGTATATACACATATAGTATGCAATGTCCAATCTACGCAATGTCCAATCTACACCCTTCCAGATATATAGTTAGCACTAGAACTGCAGTCCAATTCAGACTGATTGGGAAGAGTGATTAGGGAAGATAATATGAAGAAACGTCCTTTTAGTGATGCTGGAATGATTTGACAGGTATATTCCTGGAATATTTCAGAAATATTTATGCCTTGGGTGTGTATCTACGGGGTAGGGGAGAGACCAGTTAACTGAAAAATGCTGTGAAGCAGAAATTCAGCATTTGATGAAAATCAACGCAATCAGGACTAAAAAGCAGAAAGAAAAGGTCACCGACCAAGATGACGATAGCAGAATGTAAACAAGGAATCATATTGTAAAACATATGTTGGTTTTACTTTTGGGAACAGAAGAATGCAAAACTGGGGAAAGCTGGTTTTTAAAACTGCAGTTCCCACAATCCACCACCTAGCATCACCACGATAATTGAAGGAAAAAGTTCTAGTGCAATGGAATTGTAGTAGTTTGAAAAAAGTAGTTCAAAAAAGTAACTTTTCTAAACTCTGTCAAATGGGCAAGCATCAGGAAGACCTCAGTAAAACTACTGGCAGGGTAATCATTTCTATAATCTCCCCCAGGCCATCTTTCAGTCTTCAATTTTATATATTTAGTTACAAGTACAACTTCACGAATACATATTTACACTATGGAATTCATTGTCACAGACAGGAAAGGAAGCCCTAATGATTCTCCAAACTACAAGCTTAAAGTTATCAGAGTCATAGAGTTACTACAACGTAGAAGGTAAGGGACAGTTGATGGTTGAGGCAGGGTGGTACTCCACCCTACTGGAAATTTCATGGGTCAGACGTCCTTGACAAGTCACCTCATGCAAGCCTATTGTTGTTGTTCATCCTGCTGAATGAGGGTTAAAGATTGTAACTACAATGTTGTAACTAAGTTACATTTCAAACTGGCTCCTTCCAGGTTGTGGAATGCTCTCCCTTGAGAGGTTAGGTTGTTCCCCTCCCTTTTATCCTTCTGGCTACAGTTGAAGATCCACCTCTTCAGGCAGGCTTTTAATGATCATAACTGAGTCCCTGAATGCCGGTTTTTAGCTGAGTAAGTTTGTTTTTAAAGTTTTAAATTTTTTAATCACTCAATGCATTTTAATTACTGTTATAGTTTAATTGTTTTTAATGCACAATTTATTGTCTCTTTAATTTATTTTTTTTAACACTGAGCCACCTTGAATTCTCCCATTGGGAGAAATGCAGCCTTATTAATGAACGAACAAATGAATAACTGTGACAAGTGGTTGCAAAGTTGCTTTTCGGTGTAACAAGTAACACTTTTCCAGTCACACTCAAAAGTTACTTTTGAAGGACATCTTAAGTGATTTTGCAGGATTTTTTTCCTCACTTCTCATGCCATTACCTTATCAGTCCTAAGTGGCAAGAGAAGTGTTTTGTTTGTCCTTTTATTATTTTCAAGGTGAACTCTAGGGATTGGCCAGAAGAAGGAAATGGAGAATATTTCCCTCTGTTTTTTTTTCCTGGGATGGTGGCAAGAGTAACTCAATACATTAAGACTTACGCTGGCCAAGCAATATTTTATGCCGGCCAAGTAATGGTAACAATAACCCTAGTACTTCAAAATCAGGAATAATGCAACTGGTTCCTTTATAATGGGAGAAATCTGGATCAACAGGTGTTGTGTTTAGAGGCAGGTGGCTCACGACTGGGATGAGGACAACACCCTCCCCACACAAATATTGGCAGATTCCAAAGCACCACTGTAGATTGCGTCTTACCAACTGGTCAGCCCTTCTCCATCTGTGCTATGATCCTGACCACCAGTTGACATGAGAATCTTGACTGTGTTTATCACCTGAATATGTTCCAACATTAATACAATTACAAGTTACTATAAGCAAATATGTAAAAAAGAAACAATTTCAAAGCCTTTCAAAAGCCCACTCATCTGACTGAACAAGGCCAGTGAGAAAGTAATACACCAAGTGAATAACTTAATGTTTCAGTACTGCACGGTGCTGCCATGCTACAAGACAGAATTAATATATATAATCAATTTGGGCTCTGTGCTAGAACAACTGCTGAGCATGCCCTAAATAATCAGTATCCCATAAAAATGCCACCAACGCATTCCTTGTTAATCTAGACAATTGATTTAATCTAGTCAATTTAATTAATTGCTATTGTATTTATTAACACTGATCATTACCAGCCACCTTTGGAAACTAATGCCAGTCTGATTTGGCTAGAGTGGTGTCAGAATCATCGGCATTATCATCTCTTCCCTTTCATATTTGTAAACAGAGGTATAGATTAAGTGACCAAGTAATTCACATGGGCTGGAACTGTAGTGAGAGGTTTTTTAAACACAAGTGTTGTGTATGATGATTGCTGCTTCAGGCTTCAAGAATATACTTTATTTCCTATTGGAAATATTGAGAAGGAGGAGGTTGGGTAGCACACTGTAAGGTACCTATCTCAATTTCAGCTGACTTCAACCTCTGCAACACCAGACCCAGTGGATGTCATCCGCCAGCACTGAGCTAGGTGAAAAATGGTGGTTTAGAGAAGCAGACCTAGAACTGCAGAATAAGTTGCCCCTGAGCAAAAACTGATGTTGGGAATTTGATTTGCTTAGCACAACTGGAGCTCTTCATGTAGAAATCTATTCCCCTTTCCCTCCATGCATTCTGCTTTCAGAAGCTTTATTTATAACTGAAGCCTTTATTTATACTCTTTGTCACCTCTTTTAAAATATGGAGAACATTAAACCTTTGGTAATTTATCCAGAAATATATCAGTAGTTTCGAGTTTACTTTCTGACCACCTCTGACTACCCACCCACACAGCATAGAACCTACAAATGGTATCTCCTGAGAATCATAGCGCTGTGCACCCCTTCTGTCCCCTCTCCTGGAAACAGATCCTCACTGTCTATGTGTTTAGAAAGCATGAGAAAGAGCTTTCTCACATGATCCTAGAAATAATCCACACATAGAAAGATTCTGAATACTTCCATCAGAATGTATGAAGAGCACTTTCTCAGGCTCAGTGAAGGGATGGTTGATCAGACAGTATATCCAGTGGGCACTGGGTCACAGGGTGAGGGGTCGAGTTTATGGAAATCCACATATACCCTTGCACATGTTTTTAACACAGGCAGTCATGGACTTTATCTGAATCCCACAACTCAATCTTGAATTTTATTTTGCTTTCTGTGGAACTTCCTATGGTCCTGACTTTCAGAGGTCTAATCCTCCTCAACCTTCTTCATTCCAAGGGCCTGATAAACAGAGCTTATTATGTCCCTTTCTCTGGAATGCAAACAACAGTTTCCTTGCATGTCTAATTCCAGAGACACAGATATGGATGAGATAATATTGCTAGAGAGAAAACAATCTCAGAACAGAGAAGACACATTTCTTTGAACATTTGCTTTGTCCTGGAATATCTGCACAGGTTCAAACTGTGAACAGAAAAGGCTTTGACAGCAAAGAAGAATTCAAAGGAGTACTTTATTCTTTTTGGACCAAGAGTGTCCTCCATGTTATGTCATAGTTTCTATCAGGAGTGGCCAACATCTGTATTCTCAGGATATCTCTCCCGCAGAGGCCTACAAGTCTCTATGCTATGCAAACTGACCCAGGGCCTTCACAGGAGGTTTCTCTTCAAGGGACAAAAGTGCCACCATTTGAGCAGTAAAGACTTTATACCATATTGTGGTTATTATTGGGTAAGAGGGCAGTTTTTGACTACGCTCCAAGTTGGTGACCTTTATTTTATAGCATTGATGGTAAACACACGCACACACACAAAGAACAGTGGGTCAGATGACAGAATAAAAGCTCTTTTTATTCACATTGCATGCTTCCCTATATGCCCAAACCTGTTCTTTCGTACTTAATTTACACTTGTTCTGTTTATTCAATAAATGCCACATCAGATCCAAATGAGAACCATATGTTTATAGCCAACTGAAACGACTTGGATTGGCTTCTGAGGATTTGGGGCAACAGGTCTCTAGACAAGCCATCCAGTTGGGTCATATGTCATACTTTCAATGGGATTTTAAAACTGTTGATGTGTTATTTCTGATCCTTCTGCACTATATGTCACACAATCAAGATAGTATCAAGTAAAAGCCAGAAGAAAAGAAAACTGGTATCTATCACTATATCTTAACTCAAACTCTGTGTTAAGTACTATGTTTAGATTGCTTTTAAAGAACAGGCACTATCTGGCTGCAGCTAGGGAATGTGGAAAGCACTCCTTCTCTATTTTGTTGCATTTCCCCTAATCTCACCTGAATTCCTGTCTTACTCCTTGTTCATGTCAGGTTTGAAGCCTTCCTTTTTTTTCCTCATATGGTAATTGGGATGCATTTTCCGCACACATCTCACATAATGTACACCTTCATTTATGCATTTTCCTTAATATACACATTTTTGTACCTATTTTCCCCACTGAATGCAATGAGTTTTTGCGTATCTTGGTTTACGTTTTGAAATGTTTTCATGATCTCTTTCCTATGAAGCATAGCAAAAGCTTTGTACAGGCAGCAATTTTTCAAGCAGGGGGCACTTTGTCTTATAGGAAGCCTTGAGAGGTGCAAAATGGGCAATATTGGTGCAAATCTGGATGCCAAGGAAATTCGTCACCACCCCTAGACATGACATAGTATATTGAAATTATCTCTGATCTGGAAAATACCATTCAGGAAGTTTGGGGGCAGGAAGGGGAAAATATCATCATCATCATCATCATCTTAGAACCGCAGAGCTTGAAGGGATCCTATGGGTCACTGAGTCCAGCCCCTGTCAGGGAAGTACAGTGGGGAAACAAACGCCTAACCTTGGGCTCCGCAGCCAGATACCTAAACCACGGAGCTATCGAGCACTTCTTAAATATGCCTGTAGCATTTCCACAGTCTGTGTCTTATAGCCATTGAACTGGGTGTGTACTGTTTGCTTGAATTTGCTGGATTTGTATCAGTTTTTCTTTGTTCTGCTTTCAAGCTAGAAATTGGAGCCCAATTTTCTGAAATATGATCCTGTCTCCAGTTAGGGACAATTTTACCCAATTCAGAAAAGCAAACCTTTCTTTGTCACCAAGGGAACACTCAAAGGAGACTTGCATCTAGTCATTATAAAGGCTAGTTATATGCTGTCTAGTCAGAACTGACTTATAATGACTTTAATAGAGCTTTCAAGGTAAGTGAGGTATTTAAGGAGTGGTTTTACCAGTTCTACTCCCCTAGTGAGTTTCCACAGTTGAGCAGGGATTTGAACCCTGGTCTCCAGAGTCCTAATCCATCACTCTATTAACTACATCACACTAGGCACCGTCATTAAAATACACAGGCTGAAAGCCTATTGCCAGAAGTTATGTTGCATAACATAATTATTAACATTATTATTAATTATTAATAATGTTGCATAACAACATTATTAATGATACATTGACTGTTTTAATATAGGGTATTATTATAATATTGCCTATTTTTAATGGTTTTAATGTTTTCTGAAGTTTTAAATTGGTGTACGCCGCTCAGAGACCATTGGTAATTGGCTAAAAAAATCTTGTAAATAAATAAATAAATAAATAAGGCTAATGTTGTGATCAGCTGCAGAAGTTTTTAGGAAATAAACTTTCTGATTCTCCCCTCGAAGGTCTCAAGGCTCCCTTGTATTCTTTTCATTGTGGGGAAGCCATTGGGGGTCTGTAGGAAGGAAGGGGAATATTTTCATTTCCAATAATTGCTGGTGTGGGATGATTTTACAGGGGGTAATGATATTCAGAAGTTAAAGACTTTCCATCCTGGCCCATAGCACCCTTAACAGCTTTCCCACAACAAAAGGGATCCCACACATCTGTGGTGATTTCTTAACTTGAGGTGATTCACCTCTAAATGTTACAGCATTTCCTTCACCCTTATAGGAATAACTAACAACATTTTGGGCATTTGTATATCCACTCAGTGACACTTCTTACATCTTAAATACTAAAGCTCCAGATTATAAAAGCAATTTGTTACATTATTTTTTATTTTTTTATTTTTATTGGATTTCTACCCCGCCCATTTAGACCAAAGGTCTACTCTGGGCGGCATTACATATTACTTCATGGCAACCATATTGATATTACTGCTAGCTTTGCTCCAATTCTAGAAATAACTTATTTTATGTTGTATGTTATTGACCTCTTGCTTTGGCCTTGACAACAGGCCTGAACAATACAAGAAAATGCTGTCTTCTTTCCTCTAGTGGCCAACCCTGATATTGCACCTTGGAAATATTTAGAAAAAGATAAAAGACGAAACGAAAGAACACTTGCCAGTTTGGATTGATAACAGAATGACATAAACCCTAAAAGATTCCTGTTAAAATACCTTTAAAAATGCTTTTTAAAGTATCATTTGAAAGTAACTAGTAACAACTAGAAAGTAACTAGTTGTAACACAAGTTACAACAAACTGTAACTACTAGTTGTGTTAGTTGTTGCCCAGAAAGTAACAAATTACAAGTGACCATGCTACTCTTCACTAGTTAGCTTCCAGCTCCATTAAAACATACATGAAATCCAATTTTGGGGGGTTGTATCATTTCATCGACCATCTTCAGCTAACCAATACAAATAACTGTCAATGAATAATAAGCAATTATACACACAGAATATCATGTCCTTTCTGATTTTAGGCACGACTCCAGTTGTTTCTTTTAAAGCATTCAGTGCATCATTTGCCTTGTTACTCATTACGCCAAGACAATAAAAAAAAAAGATTAAACAACCCACAATTTCCATCCATTATTTCACATTAGTCTATTGTTCCAGAATGTCTTTTGTTCAACTTCTGAAATGGAATGAATAGATTCAGTTTACAGTTTGTGACAATTACATGGAACTCAAATGGATGTGAAGCAAATTAGTGATGAGTACATATACATCTGAGTGCTAGCTGGGGTGGGGTGGGAAATATCCGAGGCTGAGATATTCTGGCCTAGAGAAAACAGCCTAGACTCTTCCTTTAGGGAATATTAACTAACTTTGATGGAATTAGATGCACAAAGGCTTGGAAATTAGTATGCTTGATCATTATAACAGTAATCACTGGAACATTAATAACTGCCCTAAATTTTCACATGTGGAGTTACCAAGTGTTTGCTTCATTGTCTTTGAAGATCTCTGAGCAGTCGTAATAAATGAATAATTTATGCCCCGACTCAGTGGGTGCCACTATTTTTAGAAAACTCTTCTGCCTCCCCTGCAGCACGTGATGTTGCTGACGGCTCGTACTGAACTGCCACCCCCATCCCAACGAATTAAATTTTCAAATGTTTAAAGCAATATTTTAGCATACTCATTGGACTGATACACAACAGTGCAAAATCCAAAACAATGCTGTGGCTGTTTTCGACAGAGAACAGGAAAATAACCATGCTTTTGACTGAGAAAAAGAGACACCTATAAAATGAACAACAGAGAAAGCCCTGTGGTCCTTTACGCAGCATAAATGTAGAAGAGGTGATACCTTTATTTCGACCACTAAAAATCAAATATTCAGTGCATGCTTCTGTGAATAAATTCACTTCATCAGGCATGTTGTTGTTGTGTGCCATCAATTCAGAACTGACTTATTTCAGCCCTAATAAGTATTGCAAAGTAAGACAGACATTGAAAAAGTGGTTTTACCAGTTCCACTCCCCCAGTCAGTTTCCATGGCTAAGCATAGATTTGAACCCAGGCCTCTTGAGTCCTAGCCCATCACTTTATTCACTGCACCATTCTGGATATCATCAGACGTAGTGCAGAAAAATTATAAATGAATGTCCCAAAAATTGTTGTGGCAGACATTTGCCAGGCATATTTCTTAGGTGAGCTCAGAGCTGGTTTCAACTAGTTTGTGTGTATGTGTGTTTAAATGCCTCGCCCCTGGTGCCATGAAGTTGGAATTTTTCACTCAGCCTCCAGGATAGGAAATAGCCCGGAAATGTATAGCTTTCCCCTCCCACTTATAATGCCTGTTTTGAAAATCAAGGTTCCTGTTTGGCTGGGGGAACAGGTGGAGAAAGGCCACACAGAAACTTAGCCATACCCATCCTAAACCTGGGACAAAGTTTGGTTAACTCACCAGGCAGTAAAAAGCCAATCAAAGTCGAATTAATTTCAAATTATTGAGTTACCTGGTGAGCTTTGCAAGGAGATGTTATTCAAGCTAAAAACACTTAACTTATGCAGTAATTGGCATTTTAAAGCCTTTTGGACATTTCAGGAAATGGTGCGCAAAGAAACGGCTAAGCCTTTCTAGAGACTGGCAACCGTTTTTCATTTATTTTATTTGTTTGTTTATTTAAATAATTTAAAGCCATCTAGGCAGTGCAAGATATTGGATGAAAGCCAGTAGCAGAACGTATCTGTGTAAGGCTGAAGGTAAAAATGTTTTTTAAAAACAAAACAAAACAAAAAACCCTCCAAATCCCAGCGTTCTTCATTTTGAGCTTTCTACTTGCTAGGCTCACACCCACAGACACCCAAATTGTGCTCGCCTGAAGAAAGACAGAGCTGGAAAGGTTCATATTCTAGGACAGGCTGAGGTTCTGTTAGAAAAGAGAGCTGCCCCACTGCTTGCTGGGATTGAACAGGAAGCTAGGCCTATCCTAGGTCACGAAGCCTCCCAGACTGGCCTTGCTCCAGGTGAGCAGAACTTAAGTGTCTTTAACTATGGATCTGGCAGGTAGAATGCCCAGAACGGAAAATTCTGGGATATATATTTTAATTTTTTTAATGAAAGGCACATCCCTTGGGATCTTTGCATCAAGAAGAAGCCACTGGAGGGCCATGAAGTCTTTAATTTCTGAAAACTGCTGTCACCAGAAAAATCATCCCATTTGTGGTGATTTTCAGAAATTAAACAATCACACATAACACCGCAGTCCTCAATGACCCCTCGATGAAAGGGATCCTAAGGGAACCTCAGAATTTTTGGGAGGTGGAATTGGAAATTGCTAATTTGTGAAAAATTATTTTGGTTTATGACATTATCAGCTTTATACAGTGCAAGTTCTGCTACTGGCTCCAGCCAATATTAGAACAATATACTGTATGGGAAATGTTATTTTATTTTATTTTGCATTGCAACTCTAAGGTTGCCTGCTTGCTACACGGCTGGAGTTTTCTAGGAATTCTGGTCAAAAAATATAGCACTCTCATTTCTGAGATACACTCACAAAAGTGAGATGCTCTTAATAAAAAAATGTTGCATTTACTTACAAGCATACTTTTTTTTTTTAGATTACCACCAGGCATCCTACATGGGGCTGCCCTTGAAAGATGTTCAGAAGCTATAGCTAGTGTAATATACAGCAACCAGACTATTACCTAACAAGCACTATCGAAACTCTGTGTTACAAGCACTCAAACTAGTGCTCTTGGCTTCCAGTTTATCTCCAAGCTCAATTCAAAGTGCTGGTTTTGAGAACCAAAGACCATAAATCCCTAAGACATCAGGCTAGGATATTTGAAAGGCCACCTCTTCCCCTATAAGCCTACATAGAATCTGAGATCTTCAGCAGTTCCATGTCCCCTAACCTAGGTTCGTGAGTACACAAGATAGGGCTTTATCTGTGGCAAAACCTTGACTGTGGAACTCCTTCCCAAGGGAAGTCTCACTGGCTCCGTCCATGCTGAGCTTCAGGAAGGCAGTTAAAAACTATATTGTTCATTTTAGACTTCAGTTCTTAAAACTGACTTTTATAATTGTTTTCTGTTCAATTTTTGAAGAATGTTTTTTTATGCATTTAATTGCACTTTGGTTTGGGCTCCCTAGTGAGGGGGGAAGATGAGAAACAAATATTATTAATAATTAAAAGACACTAATAGATCATGTTGACAATCCGAAGAAGCAGCTTTTATAAAGTCTATTATTAAAAATCCCAAGGAAGTATCCAATTTCATGCTAGAGGCTTGATGAATCCCTGTGTGGGCTTGTCAATACAGACAACAAGCCCAGAGAGTATTGTCTGGACTCATTCAACATAGCGCTTCTTCTATTCTTCTCTACTTCTGTTGAAAATAAATCTATGGACAGGAGAATCTGCTGGGGAAACTAGTATGAATAATAATTAAATATGTTTATTTTTGAAGGGGCTGTGTTCCTGGCAAGCTAAAAGCACTAGAACCTAGAAGCATTTTCTAAGGAAGAAAAGGTTTAAGAAGAGAAGGTTGCATAGTCTGGTGTGTAATATATTTGCATGGAGTGGTGCCAGACTAATTTTAGTCTGTTGAGGCGTACATCAAACTGTGTTGACACTGAAGACAACAAATTAGGTTGGGAACAATCCATAACATTATCACAGTACAGCAACGTGTCTTCCCTTGTTCTGAATTCTGTTCTGAGTCCTCATCCGTAGCTGATTGCCAGAGGGAAAAGTTATAGGCCAGCCCTAACACTAGAGAGAATAAAGTAGACACTTTAGGGTAGGTGCAGTGTTAGAAAGGGCAAGAGATTGTGAGCTACTTAATATATAATTGTTGTTGCAATTTTCCTGCCAGAGAAAAGCATTTATGAGAGTTTGGTTCTCCAGAGGCACCAAAATACCATGAATGGTCTTTAAAACTATGCACCTTGAGCTATTTGGTGCCTTACCTTGGCCACAATCAGATCAAGGAAGCCTTCCATAGCCAAAACAGGAAGGAAAATGGGTGTAAAAATTCAATCTTATGTAATACCCCTAAGCTGTAGTTTTATGATCTATTATTTCAGGAAGACCAGATTTTTTGTAGGTAAGGCAGCTGTTGAATCTATTTTGTGTTGGATCTGTTTGTGAGTACAAACCCTCCACAACAAGGCCTGAGGGCAAAACTAGATGTTGGTGATAGTATGTAATTAGAAAAGGAAAATCCTTTATGAGCAAAAGCATGTGGGTGTCACAGCAGCAGCTTCTTTCACCTCTGAGAACAAGCCAATCAGCTTGCTCTGTTTGGTGATCTTCAAGAATTAAGCACAGGATCCCTTCAAAGTCTGATTTTGCAAACCTGAAAGATTATCTCAGTCATGTCTCTCCAACTTTTGTGTGCTTTGGGTTCTAATTATGATCTATCTATAATGTCTGTTTCTGGCCTGGAAGGGGATTCTAACTGCATTTGCTTGAATGTAGGTAGAACCTGATAAAGTGGAGTTCCTTCTTACATGGTGGGTTCTTCTACTCATGTTCAAACGAACACAAATAAAAGTCACTTTCCAGCCTTGATGCTCAAAGTAACAAGGGCAGAAAGAGGAAGGGCTTCGGAAGCATGAATGGGGCATTGGAGTGGGGCTTGTATACCCTGCTGCCCCTACCTTTTACGCCAGAATCTGTGGGGCCGATGTGCCTGGGAAAGTGAGTGTTTAAAGTGGATTGTACTGTGCTTAGGGACAAATCTGATCACATAGTTAAGTGAAGTGATAAAAAAAATAACAACTAGGAGCTTTAACTACAGCATAAATGCGCTGTTCAAGCTATTAATTTTCCCCCTACAGAGATACCATGGAAGACAGTGTTCTGTTTTATTATGTTCTGATGAAGCAATTAAATTCAAAGGTGAAACTAAATGTATCTATTTTTACTAGCTCTGTACAATCAAATTGCTATAGACTCTCTCCACCTCTTTTCTTCATCTAAATGTTTGCGAAGCTCTAAAGCTTTCAGTATGATGCAGAGGCATTTTGGATTCATTCATCTGAAATGAAACAAGTTGACAATATTCTGTAACTGCTGGCCATAATGAAGCATCATCAAGGCTGTAATAAATTCAGGGGAGGTGATAGGAAAGTGGAGTAGGGTTTTACCAGTGGGGTGCATGGGGGAAGGAAAATTCAGACACCTCTGTAAGGTTTCTACAAATCAAACAACCACAGCCTTCACTTCTGCCTTAATAAATATTTTTCAGATTCTGGTACTGGTGTAATTGATGTTTGTTCTGCCAAATGGAACATTTCCCTTTTTGGAAAAAACCCTGATTTTTAAAAAATTCAAAACTGCATCTACCTGCTTTTCTAAAAGATTTAGTATATTTGGTTTTTACCCTGTTGCTTAGTTTTTTCTCCATTGCCTTTCTTCTCTCTCTGTCTCTCTCTGTCTCTCTCTCTCTCTCTCTCTCTCACACACACACACACACACACACACACAGAGAGAGAGAGAGAGAGAGAGAGAGAGAGCAAAGTGTGCTGCTTATATATATCCTCATAGTGCTTAAAGCACTCTCTGGGTGGTTTACAGTTTTAATTATGTAGCCTACACATTGCCCCTCCAGTGAGTTGAGGACTCAGTTTACCCACCTCCAAAGGATGGAAGGCTGAGTCAACTTCAAGCCAGCTACCTGAGCCTGTCAGGATCAGACTTAGGTCATGATCAGAATCTTGACTGCAGTAGTGCAGTTTAACCACTGTGCCACGAAGCTCCTTTATATGTATGTGTTTGTGTACAGAGTGAGAAACCAAATATACTAAAACTTTTAGAAGAGTAGCTTGATACAGTTTTGAAAGAGGAAAAAAAAAGCAAGGATTTTCCCCCAAAGAGAAAAGTTCAATATAGAACAAATATCAATTATACCATTACCAGAATTTGAAATATATATATATTAAGCCAGAAATGAAGGCTATGATCCTCCAATTCTACATATAACAAAGTTGCTGCCTCATGGTCTTATGTACTTTTTATGACATCTGCAGCTCTATCATCCTCCAAGGATTTGAGATGGGACTCTCTTTTTTTTTTTCCACAACAAAGCTCAAGAGCAGGGGTTCCCAACCTTGAGTCACCACATGTTCTTGGACTATAAGTCCCAGAAATCTTGGCCAGCACAGCTGGTGGTGAAGACTTCTGGGAGCTTTAATCCAAGAACATCTGGGACTCGAAGGTTGAGAATCACTACTCTAGACCACGCAATTGCAGACCAATTCCTTGAATCCGGATTCTGCCAGGTCAGAACCCACTACTGTAGGTATGATAGTATTCTGGCTCCAGACAGGACTGTAAAGGGTCCAAAGGGGAAACTTTAGGGAAGAGGGGAAAAGGACCCTTGTTTAGATGTTTGCATGATGGGAATGCTAATGTCTCAGAATTATCTCTTACCCACCTCACCCATCAGAAGCATTAGATCTCTCTGGGTTTTTAATGTGCAACATGAAAGCACGAGTTTAATATGCAGACAGCGGTAAATGCACTCATAGAAGCCTGGGAAAATGGATTGCTTTTATTTCAAGAAACATTAAAATGAGAGAATAATGTGTGAAGGTCAATACTGAGCATTTATAGCTTGTACCTTAATATTTCTATGAAAACAACAAACTACAAAAGAGTTGAATAAACAACTCTTGCTGCTAGTTCTTGCTCACAGTTTTAGGTAGTTAAATACACCCAAAGCACTGTGTACACTGTAGCTGATCACCCAAACACCTCGTGACCATGACAGTATCCATTTGTTGTCCTTAAGGAACTAAGTACCCCTTCATTGCCACCAGAGGAGGCAGTTTTGTTGTAAAAGGTTTGGATGCCCATTCTTACATCAAAATGGTGGTTGTCTTCCATTTCATTTTCTGGGGACAGCTTGAAAGTTTCCCCAGGTGGAAGACCACTGGGCAGGCGGTTGCCATGTTATATGCTGCTGTTGCAGTTGAAGTGACAAGAGCCGTAAGTGGAAATTTTGACACTCAGAGCAAACGGCACACATTTTGCTCTGAGATATGGTGTGAGCCTTTAGCAAGAAAAAGGAGCAGCAGAGTGTGGTGGCTCCTGAAGGAAAGAGATTGTTTTTTATTTCAAAAAAAAGAGAAAAAGGTGGGGAGGGGAGTGAATAGGACCAGGAGGCACTGGTAGATCCATCTCCAAATTTTGGTGCTGGATAAAGTTTGGCCCTCTGATATCTTCAAGGTATCCAAGATATGCCACAGTACCTCCTAGTACCTTGTTCGTGCAAATCATGTTCTCTGCTATGCAGCCACAGTCACTCATCTAGACTAGATCCTGTGTAGAACCTCTAACATTTTATTCTTTCATTAAATACAGCCAGAGGGGCAGGTAAAGGAACTTGAACCATCTTCCCTTTCTACCTTGGTCCTAATCCAACACCCTTCACTCCTCTCACAACTGCTTTTACCCAAAGCAAATGGACTCTGTGGAAGATTCTTATCATGGCTCTTGTGCAGCACATCTACTCTGTCCCAGCCTTTTAACAACATAACTGATTTCTTCCCTTCAGTTCTCCTTTGGTTTATGTCTCTCACCTGGAAACATGGCAGTTTGTTCCTCCAATCTCCTTTGTGTGCACTTGAGTTTGGCTTGCATTAATCACTCATACTTGTTACTGAAGACAGATCCAGAACAAATGGCTGCCAGCAACCTGATGCAGATTGTTATTTTATCATGCCATAAATGAACGCAGGTGCAGGAGTCATATTTCACAAGAATCCCTGACAGTAATCAGATCTGCGGTTGTAGTGATGATGGTGGTTTTTAAAAAGTTAGAATCTGCAACTTTCCTTCACTACCCCGGCATTTGTCAAAGTTGTCTTCAAATTGCTATCTCTTTCAATATGTCTCATTTTCATGGCAGTGTTTTCTAAGAACTAAACAAACATTAGCAGATATTTAAGGACCACCTGTGAACAAGTTTTCACTTCCACCCCAACATTGGATGTAGAATTTTTATGTTGCATCAGTTCTGCAAGGAACCAGTGCTTCACTTTAGTATATATACTGAGGATTTTTCTTTTATATATATATATTATCCACTGATTCACCTATCCATGGTTTGAAAATATTAAAATATATATGTTTGGGGATTTTTCTTACAGTATTTTTAATATTTTCAGACCCATGGACAGGTGAATCAGTGGATAATGATCCCACAGATAAGGGGTTCCTACTGTAAATAATAATATACATATTTCAAAAGCAGCCTAAAAATAGTATTGAAAGTTTTGGCCTATTCTTTGCAGTATTCCTTTGGGCCAAGATACTGAAGCTAACTGTATCAAGATGAAAGTTGATGCCGTCCACTTGTGTTGCACCTTCTGGAAGCATCAGTTAAGCTAAGGGAAACAGCCTCAATCTTAAACAAAAGGAAAAGGAAAAAAAATTAAAGAAAACAAAAACATTGTGGCATCTTAAAGACTAACTGCTATATTTTAGTGAGAGCTTTCGTGGACAAGTCCACTTCCTCAGACTTAAGAGTAGGACTGCATGGCAAATATTTATACAGTTATACATGGCCCCAAAACAAAGAGATGGTTTGTTTCCTGGGCACATGTTCTTGATAGATAGCTCAGTGGTAGACATGGGAACTTCATATTTGTATCCCTGGGAATACGAATATGAAGTGTGGTGCCACAGGTGCCCTGGAGGTTCATTCCTTCCCCCCAGAATGCTAATTGAGGAAGTAACCCAGCCAGCCCTTTCCCACTTCCCTGCACTGTTGACCACTCCAGTGAGGAGGTGGGATGACAAGTCTCCCTGCTCAGCTGCTGAGTGGTCAGCACCGCAGGGAGATGGCGGGGAAGCACTGGCCGGGCTACCTCTGCAATTGGCACAATGTTACCAACGATGGATGCACATGCCATGCAAAGCTCGATGAGTGGACCAGGCTGGTTCTGGGAGAAGGGTCCAAAGGGCCCAGCCACCTGTGGTAGAGATATTCATATTTCTCTGCCCCGGAGATGAATACAAATATCCCATCTCTACTCAGCGGTTTAGGTCTCTGGCTGCAGAGTCAGAGGCTGGGAATTCAATTCCCCATTGTGCCTCCTTGACAAGGGGCTGGACTAGAGGACCCATAGGATCCCTTCCCGCTCTGCAGTTCTAAGATGATTTATTGTGCAACATTTCTCATCCACTGACTGTCCCTCCTCTCTCCTTCCAAGGTTATTGGGTGACCCCTGTCTCGGAGGCTATGGACCTCAACATTCTACTGGATAACTGGCTGTCACTCTGTTCATTTGTGAATGTGCCAGCTAAGGTATGCAATTCCCATGTTGATAATATTGACCAGATCCATCAGTTCCTGACTCCTGAGACTACAAAGCTCAGGAGTCCATGCCCTGGTGATTTCATGCCTGAATTACTGTTAACAGCCTTTCAGCAGGTTTTCTTTCTTCACATCATCCTCTTACCCTGGTACAGAATACTGTGGTGTGAGTGGTTTTAAACTTACCATGTTACTCCCATATTTCCCATCATTATAGGGTATTGCATTGGCAATATGGTGTATTCCTCCTAAAAGGACTGCCGATTCTGGATTTTTGTTAATCCGTTGGACTGAGGTGGCAAATTCCAGGCTTCAGGCAGTTTCCCACTTGGTTCCAAAGCTGTGAAATTCTCTCCCCCAGCATCTTTGCATGGAACCAGAGCTGGATAAATTTAGATAAGGTTTGGAAACCTATTGGATCAACTTGGAGTCATAGATGCTGGGTGTAAGGAGAGGTCAGTGACCAGTGTATTTTATTGGAACTTTTTAGCTGGTTTTTAGCAGTTGGTTAATTCTTTTTTATCATTGCTTATTTTGAGGAGTTGTATGTTAATGTATTGCACACACACACACACACACACACACACACACACACACAATATTAAGGTTGTGGTTAAATGCTGTGTTGCATGTTTATACATTATTGATTTTATCAGAATGCACTCTGATATAGACTGCAATATGTAGTAGTAGTAGTAGTAGTAGTAGTAGTAGTAGTAGTAGTAGTAGTAGTAGTAGTTCACACCTGACAATGACCTTTAAGACTCCTATTCACTTCCCATTCCAGGAAGCATTGTTCTGTAAACAATGACAATGATTGGTGGCTAAATTAATCTCAGGCTATACATAACAATCAGGAACAACATGGTAATAATATCTATAATCACCAATGGGGTTTGTGACGTGGCACTGGTCTTGAAACATTAAAAAGTCTGACAGGGGATGTGCAACTGGTAGGTGGTATTTTCTGTGGGTATAAAACAGAACCAAAGAGGGCACACAAAAGTGACCTTACGTGTTTTTCAAAGGATCAGTATCAAAAGTCAGCATTGTCAGGTATCTGAAAAGGTGCACAGATCACTAGGAAGGTGGCAGGAGAGCCCTAGAACCTAAAATCATCTCCCTTAAATCAAATAATGCAAAGGAAATCTCAATTGTTAATTACCACAGTATTTGTGAAAGTTAAGGAAAATCAAATATTTTGCAGCTGGTCCACTTCATCTAGTGCAGCGGCTTAAAAGGGCCAACATAGTCCGCACCTTCATATCATGGTCCTTATGCCACTCATGGGTTTCAGTTACCATTAGTATTGGCATTTGTATTGGGATTAATGATGTCCCTACTCCTCAAGGGTGAACTATATGACAAAAGCCATTTGGCTGGAGACAAGTCCAGGTCCAATTAAGTCTCTTTCCCCCGAAGCACTTATTCTGCAGTGACACGTCTTAATGAAGTCTGTGGTGCTATTCCAAGGTTAATTCAAATTCAATACTTGTGAAAGCTTCCATCCCACTTTCCCAGAGCGGGGGGGTAAGCAACAACAAGCTAAGATGGCAAAATCCCATCGGTTTTCATTAGATGAACTGAGTGAAGAGCAGGAGTGCTTATGTGTGTAATAAAGTGTGGCTGCCGGATGGCACAAGAGGTGGCAGACAGCCCAAAGATAACAAGAGGGCACCACAGGGAAGACATCTGGCACACTAGCAGAACTGGGACAGCAGTGTCTTAATGTAGTACAGATGCTGGTTGTGTCACAGTTGTCCTATTATCTCTGGCAGGCAGCCTATGTGTTTATGTGCATGCAAAGCCAGAGTTCACACAGAACATCCTTTCTCTAACACGTACAATACAATATAAAGAAGTCACTGACGAAATAAATCAGCCTTTCCATTAGAACCTTGTCCTCTTCTCTGGCACAAGTACTCCAGCAGAGGTGCTTGCATGACGCATGATGAGTTCAAGGAAAACCACTATTCGCTTGAAAGTGGATAGAATATTTGTTTGTTTTAGTAAATGTCTGCCCTACCTTTCCCTCAAGGCTGCTTCCAGAACTTCTCAGAAACCTACATCCCACCCCCAATATTAGCAAAAATTGGAAACGAAGACAATGCATCACTACACCACTGAAAGTGAAGAAACACAGGAACATAAAACAATTGGGCCTGGTGAAAAATACATTAACAAAACATACAAATCCTGTTGCTTGGTGTCGTGAATTTAATGTTGGAAAGCTCTTTAATCTCTCTAAATTGAGAGCGAAGACCAAAGTCCAGTTGAAATGCATGCGGGACTTCCTCTTCGCCGATGATGCAGCTGTTGTTGCCCATTCTGCTGAAGATCTCCAACAACTTATGAACCATTTTAGTAAGGCCTGCCAAGATTTTGGATTAATGATCAGCCTGAAGAAAACACAAGTCATGGGCCAGGGTGTGGACTCACCTCCCTCTATTACCATCTCTACACAAGAACTGGAGGTTGTTCATGACTTTGTGTACCTTGGCTCAACGATCTCTGACACCCTCTCCCTAGACGTCAAGCTGGATAAACGCATTGGCAAAGCAGCTACCATGTTCTCTAGACTCACAAAGAGAGTATGGCTTAATAAGAAGCTGACGGCATATACCAAGATCCAGGTGTATAGAGCCTGTGTCCTGAGTACACTCCTGTACTGCAGTGAGTCCTGAACCCTTTGTGCACAGAGGAGAGGAAGCTGAACATGTTCCATATGCGTTGTCTCCGACGCATTTTTGGTATCACCTGGCAGGACAAAGTTCCGAATAGAGTAGTCCTAGAATGAGCTGGAATTTTTAGCATGTATGCATTACTGAAACAGCGACGTCTACATTGGCTTGGGCATGTTGTGAGAATGGCTGACGGTCGGATTC
The DNA here is from genome assembly GCA_037013535.1 of Intellagama lesueurii. Lineage (NCBI taxonomy): Eukaryota > Metazoa > Chordata > Lepidosauria > Squamata > Agamidae > Intellagama > Intellagama lesueurii. Next base: position 242,702,962 of record JBAJHW010000003.1, read on the forward strand.
CAAAAGATTCCTGTATGGAGAATTATTGCAGGGAAAGCGCCCCAGAGGGAGACCACAGCTGCGATACAAGGATATCTGCAAGCAGGATCTGAATGCCTTAGGAATGGACCTCAACAGATGGGAAACCTTGACCTCTGAGTGTTCAGCCTGGAGGCAGGCGGTGCAGCATGGCCTCTCCCAATTTGAAGAGACACTTGTTCAGCAGGCCGAGGCAAAGAGGCAGTCCCGAAAGCAGCAAAATCAGGGAGCTGGACAGGGGACAGATTGTATTTGTCTTCAGTGTGGAAGGGATTGTCACTCTCGAATTGGCCTTCTCAGCCACACTAGATGCTGTTCCAAGACCTCTATTCAGAGCACGTTACCAGAGTTTCTTGAGACTGAAGGATGCCTACATAGTGGTGTCGTGAATTGCACTAGAGTAGGTCCATTGAATCAATAGGAATTTCATGCGTCAGCTGCTCCATAAGTTCCATTGATTCCAATGGGCCTACTCTAACTGTGACTTAGTATGCTGTTACATGGATGGTACATTAGATATTTGAAAAATATCTATGTGATGAATTTGGCCATCGGAGTAGTGAAGAGAAAGGTATATGCTAGCTTCTTCACCACACAAAGATGATTACCATCACCACCAGTAATTCGTAAACTAGGCCAAGAAATGAAAGTGCATTGCAGTAGTGCATTCACTATTCTTTGGTTATTCAGCCACAGAGGATTCATATAGCTGTAACCAGCTTAATAGGTTACATTTTCCTTTCCTGCCTTGGAGAATCAAGCTCTCTTTTGCACAGCACAACATCTTGTTGCGAACACGGCCTCATCCCATTCTCCGAGTTGCCATGGACACCATGATAGAAGGTCATCAGAAGCAAGTGGGACAACAAGAAAAGAGAGCCATAAACAATCAAGACAATGCAAAACGGGGCATGACTGGTATTGTAAATACTGTGTCAGCTTTCTCCATTTTAATAATGGGAGCAGATTGCTTGTCTCCATTGTGTCAGTCCATGATACATAAACCCAGGCACTTTTGGGGAAAGCTTGAATTATTGGCCAACGTGAAGGCTAGACCACTGCAGCTTCCCCGCAGTATCCAGAAATCTAAAATGAAGTGGAAATAAAATTAAATTAAGTTACAATCACAGAAGAAATAAAAATGGGCCACCCTGTGAGGTAGGACATGCTGAGAGAGTATGACTGGCCCAAGGTTGCCCAGTGAGTTTCATAGCTGAATGTGGATGTGAGCTCAGTTCCCATGTGTTACAGCACAGCAGTCTCAATCGCTACACCACACTGGCTCTAAAACATTTATTCATTTTTACCTGGCTTGTGTAAAGGTGAGCCCTAGCAGGCAGAAAAGCAACAAACAAATTATTTATGTTAAACAATAAAATGATAAACAAACAAACACACCTTGTCAGAAGCACAACTGCTCTCTAACCCTAGCCCCCCACCCACTTTAGAACAGTGGTGGTTTTAGGAGAAGTAATAAATCTAAGAGGCAAGAATAGTTCGTTAACAATGCAGAGCAGTTCCTTGATTTGGGAAGGAAACTGACAGAAAGTAATTAGATGTTAGGCCCAACTAGCTCACAAAGTTGGAACTGGCATTTTTAGGGTCTTCTTTGCCTCACACAGCAGATGCGGAAAGAAATGGGGTTCAACAGAGACAGTTTCTCTTAATAAGGCTCCATAATGACACATGATAATAAAATTACCCCATCAATATATTTCCCTGTACGTCTGTACTCACTCTGATTGCTCACTGTCAGTGACAGGTAGAGAATGAGCCTATAATTTGATAATTAAGATGTCAGATCAAATGTGGTACTATCAAACCCAAAGTGCTCACTAATGTGCCTTCCACACATTCAAGGTTTTGAAGCAGTTGGGTTCATACAGAGAACTTGGAGCTGACCTTGTTCAGAATTAGGAATCAAGAGAGACAATAACATCCTTTTCTGTGCTAGAGAAGTGGAGATAACAATGATAGAGAAAGGTGTCTGCTTTAATTCCTGCCGGTTATAAATCAGAGAAGGATATAGAGTTGTAGAGTTGGAAGGGACCCCAAGGATCATCCACCCTAACCTTCTCTCATTGCAGGATTCCATAGAAGCTGCTAAAGAGTGAAGAGCCCAAAGAGAAAGGTCTTTACCTGCTTGAGGAAGGACAGCAAAGATGGGGCCAGTCTGGCATCCTGTGGGAGGGAGTTCCAAAGTCTGGGTGCAGCAACAGAGAAGTCTCTCTCCTGTGTCCCCATCAGACATGCCTGTGAAGGTGGCAGGACCAAGAGAGAGGCCTCTCCTGATGATCTTAACACTTGAGTCAGCTCATAATGGGAGATACGGTCTTTGAGATAGCTTGAACCCAAGCCATTTAGGTTAAAACCAGAAATGGCCAGAAACACATTGGCAGCTAGTGGAGCTGCTGTAACAGGAGGGTTATGTGATCCCTGTAACCATCCAGCAATCTGGATGCTGCATTTTGGACCCACTGAAGTTTCCTGATACTTTTCATCGGTAGCCCCACATAGAGCGTTTTACAGTAATCAAGCCTGGAAGTAACTAGGACATTGTCAGAGTGGCCAGATCAGATATCTCAAGAAACGGATGTAGCTGGTGCACTAGTTTCAATTGTACAAACGCTCTCCTGGTCACCGCCGAGACCTGGGCATCCAGGCTCAGGGATGTATCCAGGGCACCCCCAAGCTGCACACCTGTTTTTTCAATGGGAGTTTAATTTCATACAGTTCAGGCTGCATCCCTATTCCTTGACATGCCTTTTGACTGACCAGGAGCACCTCTGTCTTGTCTTGATTAAGTTTCACTCTCATCCAGTCCATTACTGATACCAAACACTGATCTAGAGCCAAAACAGCTTCCTCGGATTTAGGTGGCAAGGAGAGGTAGGGTTGGGTGTCATCCGCATAATGGTGACACCGAACCCCAAAACTCCAGATAATCTCTCCCAGCGGTTTCATGTAGATGTTAAATAACACAGGAGACAAAACAGAACACTGAGGGACCCCAGAAGCACTGTTGGGATGATGGCATGGGCCCACCCCACGCAGAAGTAAGGCAGACTATTGGAAGCTCACTGTGAAGGTCTACATTCACCTATATGTTCTTACAGCATCTCCAACATTTTCATCAACGGTTCCCAGTCATGGAAATCATGTGCAGTCAGCTGTAGGTGCCTACAAGTTCTTCAGTAGAACTTTGTCACGAACATGCAAAGGCCTGTCTGGCTTCCCGGTGGGGTGGGCACATGATGTAGGTTTTACATCTTCCACCACTATTGCAACCCTAATGCCTGAATGGGTTATTCTTCCCTGCCATTCTGCAGTGTTCTATGGTGCAGCATCTAAGACAGCAGCAGCTGCTGAATTTTGAGAACACAGGGGGCAGGCAAAAATATTTGGCAGTTGCTATCAATGTTCAGGGGTGGAAGTGGGAGTGCTGGAGTTCTTGGTGGGTCCAGTGCAGCTTATTATGGGCTATAGAACCATTTTGCCAGGGGTGGGTAACTTTGATGGTCCCAGAGGCCTAACTTTTTCCCCTCCAGCATCCTTGACCATTAGGCCTAGACATGGCCAGAAGTGTCCATAAACTAGAGGGGGGGGGGGATCAAAACCAGAAATGCCTAGACATTGCCTCCATTTTTTAATATTTAGTTTTTTGAGATTAAAAGGGCAGCTCTGAGGAGCCTTGCAATGGCTTTGCTAAAATGCAAAGATTGTTACTTCTGGAAACCTCCAGGGACACCCGCAGCAAAAGGGGGCATCATGGGAGATCATGGAAGTGTGGCAGGCCTATCATGGCCTTGGGATTTGCATGGAACCCACCAACCTCTCCTTGTCTGAAGCTCATCTCCCACAGAGACACATATTGTGTTCAACCATTGTGCTTAGTCCCCAACTGCAAAAGGTATGTAGAGGCACACAACCCAGCACTGCACAATGGGTTGGTTGTTGTTGTTGTTGATAATGATGATGGTGAAGATGTAACAGGTACGTTGTTTTTCATGATAGCATTCTCCAGGGATGTGATTACCTGCAACTACCCAAAGAGATTCACTTCATCTGCTCTCTCCTGGACCATTGTAATCTAAAAATCGTCTAGTTGCAATGTTACAAAAGGAATAAATAAACATACGGCTGTACACAGATGTGTTGCACTGTGCACCCAAGTGCCTTGCTTTCTTTTGTCCTTTTTCTTATTGATTCTCCTTTCAAATCCAAGTTTGTCAAGGTCATTTTCTATGGAAAATGTTTGATGAGATTGTTCTTCTCTTCTGTAGCCAATTTTCACAATACACAAAGAGGTTCTCTTTTTCCTACCTTGTTGCTAGAAGTGATCGATAAATAAGATGCAAAAGTTAGATTGCTTCCATAGAAGGAAGAACTTCTTGCTGCAAGGGATTGCACTAATGGCTATAGAACAGGGTGATAGAACAAATGGTTTCCCTTGCAATAAACGGGAGACAGCCATTATTAACTGAAATTGAGTTTTGAGTACTGAAATGGAAAGACACAAGCACTGTATTTATTGTCACATACAACATGGGCCCAAGGCACACAAAGCTGTATCCTTTTTCAGTGCAAGAAAGGATAATGGAGTTGTTTTTTTCTACATATTTCCTGGCTGAAATCCTGTTGGCATAGCTCTGGTTGAGTAAATGTGATGATGTCACCAGCAGAGAGAGATTTTCAATAATGTACGACTTCCCCTTTCTCTCCCGTGTCTTTTTTGATTTGTGAATGATCCCTTTCATCAAATGGTAGCTCTGGGAGTCACAGGACAGGAGGAAGAAGTTTTTTATTACTAAAAATCTCCCCCTGCTAGTAACATAATTCAATGGCAGTGATTTATTTGTAAAGGACTCCTTCCTTCCGTGCTGTGGCTCCCACAGCTCCCACACAATGAAAGGAATTGTTCACAAATCAGAAAAGGGGCAGAGAAGAAGAATGAAGTCTTCCATTATGGAAAGGTATTTCATGCTGGTGATGCCAGCCACTGACTGTTTTTAACCTGCCTTTTCTCCAAGGAATCCAGGATGGCATACAAATTGTTCTGATCTCTACTTTCTCTGGAATGGATAGGGGCATCTTGCACTTCCACTAAGACCCACCAGTTGACTGTATGTTCAAGCTTGCATCTACATCCTAGGCAAAGAAGAGGAACCATAATCCCAAAGCTGACTAAGAGACTGGGAGTCCAAACAGTAACTTTTAAAAGCTGCTCAAGAGACACATGGAAAAGGAAATGCATTCCTTCTGTCCCACTTAGCCAATGAAATTGTCCCCTGGAGCTGTTTGTCCTGTGAATGCATGTTTGCCCTGTGAATGCAAGTAAAAACATCTCCCAGAAATATGAAGAAAATATAGAGGAAAGCTTAAATTCCTTCTCCCACCCTATGGACCCAGTTTGGATCTGCTTGATTCCTTTCCTTGACTACTGTTAAAGATGGGTAAATGATGCCATCACACATTTGACACATTGCATATATTTTCCTTCTCTGAAAACATACTGGTCTTATTCACAGTTGCTTAAGGGAAGACCCAACCTATTCCTTTGTGACTTGCAACATAGAAAGTGTGTGCAGGATTGCCTTCTATGAATCAGGCTGCTAAGGAAAGTTGCTGTACAGTAGGAGGCGGAAGCTATTTCTTTACCACCAGAGGGAGCTCTTTCCATATTAAAATATGTTAACAAAGAAATAAACTGGCCAAGTTAACCCTTGCACAAGAATCAGGGCATGAAATATTGTGCCAGCTGAATTCTGTTGCTATAAAAGTGTTCATCCCCCCCCCCCCCCCATTTCACAGAATTATGCATGGCAAAGCAAAAATCTTTGAGATGGAGAGGTGAAATGTATATGATTCTGAAGAAACTTTTAAATGCAGACCTGAAACTTCGACAGCAACGTTAAATTTTATGTTTAAACTTCAAATGCTGATTTCAGTTTTACTTTAGAAAGAGTAGTTCTGTGGCAACAACATACATGTTGCAGAAGCAAAACAAACTTTCTAGCACTCAAGATTCACATTCAGTCAAAGTTTGTTTTTTAAAAGAGCTAATAAGGATTGCGTTGTTAAACATGTTTAAAAGCACCAATATAGATTGAGAAAAAACAGAAATAATTGCTATTATGGTAACAGTAGTAAGACTGATATTTTCAAGAAACTGGAACATTAACAATCAGTTTACCATGGAGGAATTATATAAGGAAATGTGGAAGATTGCTATTACTGATAAATTGGCATGTGAATTAAAATTCAGGAAAGGAATATTGAAAGTAAACTGTTTTAAAGCTATATGGAATGTATTTTTAGAACATCTGCTTGAGCAAGGCAAAGGAAATACTCCAGACCAAGAGTCGTTTTACTTTTGGAGAGAAAAGAAATTTCAAAAGGATCAAACTTTGATTATATCCTGGGGGTGGAGGGGTGCATATTATATTATGTATTTAGAGTTTTAAGTAGTTGTATTTTTTCTTTGTCTTTGTCTTTTCTCTTTATTTGTATTTTTTTGTAATAATAATATATTTTTTAAAAAAGCTTTTAAAAGCCCAATTTGGAATTTGAGTTAAGCAACTATAGTATATTCCCCAGACCTTGGCACCTTGACAACATGGCGACAATGGTGTAATCAGTAACATCAGTGACATGGCTCAGTCATGTAGAACTCCGTTATGACTAAAATGACGAGTAATGACTAGAGAAAAAAAATATCTGATCTGACCAGTGTTTGGTAATGGAAGTTAGTGCATTCAATCATCTGCAAAGAGTACAAACCCCAGAAGAGGGCACCCTCACAATCCATGAAACTCCTGGCTCTGTTGCTGCTCCTTTTCCATTTTGCCACTTCAACATGGGATCAAGCAAAACATTCCATGTCACATGTAGTGTGAAATTTTCCCCCTTGAATGGAGAAGGGGCATGGCTGGGGAAGAAAGGATTAGACCTCTCCATCCCTATATGCAATGTTCCTAATCTGAATCACTTATGTTCACGTTTTTAAGTAAATAACAACAAAATCAAACCAATATGGAGTATATCTAATGTCATGTATAGTTTGGCCCTGAGTGAAAGAATCTGGAGAGGCACTAAGAGAAGAGCCAGCATCCTCTCCATGCCTTCTCCTCCCTTTTTCTAGATGATGGACCCAGTTTGTCTTGGAGAGCACAAGGGTAGAGGATGAATGAACATTGGCAACAATGAGAGATGAGGAACCCACTATGAGCATTTTACCCAGTCCCAAAATGTGGAAATGCCAGTACAATAAGAGTGTAACAATTCCTCCATCCATCCAGAATTGTTCCTGTATGCTGCAGCATGCAGATGTGGGCAGCAAGACAAAAGCAGAAGAGTGAATGGCTGGTATAGAGTTTCTTTCTAGACATCTGGTTCAAAATCCAACAAAAGACTTATCACTGCTAGTGTGGTTGTGCAGGATTATACGTCCCTACATGCAGTTGTCCAAGCATCCACTTACAACACTGTTTATGCAGCCACTTGCATATCTGCTTGCATGAGACTGTACTGGACACTTCTTTTGTGGTAATTCTGAAAATTTGCAACTGTTACAGATGTTCAGCTAGTAGAACAACATAATTGGATACAGGACCCAATATGAAGTTTCCCACTGTTCTTCTTCTTTGTATTTCATAACTTACTGCAGCTTAAGCCCATTATTACATGTCCTGCACTCTGGGATGATCGAGAACAGATCCTGCCACTCCTCTGTATGACAGCCTTTCAAGTACTTGAAAAGTGCTATCATATCTCCCCTCAGTCTTCTTTTCTCAAGGCTAAACCTGCCCAGTTCTTTCAGTCTTTCCTCATAAGGCTTGGTTTCCAGTCCCCCGATCATCCTCTTTGCTCTCAAGTTGCTCCAGTTTGTTGGCATCCTTCTCAAAGTTCAGTGTCCAGAACTGGACAAAGTGCCCAAGATGAGGCCTAACCAGTGCTAAATAGAGAGGGACTAGTACCTCACGAGATTTGGATATTGTACTTCTGTTAATACTTCTGTTAGTACTTCTGTTAATCTGGCAGAGCGCCTTCTCCCACCCAGTTCTGCCAGAGTCGCTCATTCCAGCCAGGCCGGGCGACTGAGGGGCCTAATGCCGAGGGAGGTCCAGAAGGAAAGAATGAGGAATCGGGCCTTCTCGGCAGTGGCCCCTCGCCTCTGGAACAACTTGCCCATGGAGATCCGCCTGGCTCCCTCTCTGGGTGTTTTCAGGAACAAACTTAAAACCTGGCTATTTGGGCAGGCTTTCCCTCCGGCCATATTTTAACTGCCATATCTTGATTATTTATGATTCGCCATCTTGGACTCTTTGGTTTTTGGTTTTATTGTTTTTAAATTTGTAAACCACCCAGAGTAGACCCTTGGTCTAGATGGGTGGGATAGAAATCTAATTAATTAATTAATTAATTAATTAATTAACAAAATGAATATGGGCCAACAGGTGTGATGTGGCTGCAAAAAAGGCCAATGCTATTTTAGGCTGTATTAATTAATTAACACCTGTTGGCCCATATTCATCTTGTGATCTACAAAAATTCCAATATCTTTTTCACTTGTAGTGTTACTGAGCCAAGTATCCCTCGTCTTTTAACTGTGCATTTGGTTTTCCTGCCCTAGGCATAGAACTTTGCACTTATTCCTATTAAATTTCATTCTTTTGTTTTCAGCCCAGAGCTCAACCCTATATAGATCATTTTGAATTTTGTTTCTGTCTTCCAATGTTTTAGCTATTCCACCCAATTTTATATCATCCATAAATTTGATACATATTCCCTGCACTCCATCATCCAAGTCATTAATAAAAATGTTGAAGAGCACTGGGCCGAGGACTGAGCCTTGTGGTAACCACTTGTTACCTCCTCCCAGTCTGAGTAGGAGCCATTGATAAGCATCTCTGAGTATGGTTCTGTAATCAACTGTGTATTCACCTGACAGTTGTTCTATCCAACCTATATCTAGTTAGCTGCTAAACAGAACTTCATGGGGCACTTTGTCAAAGGCCTTGCTGAAGTCAAGATATATTCCATTTACAGCATTCCCACCATCTACCAGAAAAGTTACCTGATCAAAAAAAGAGAGAAAAGATTAGTCTGGCAGGATTTGTTCTTGACAAATCCATGTTGGCTTCTAGTTATTTCTGCATTAATAATCTCTGTAGTTTTATCAGATCATGTTATATTTTGGAGAGCAGTGTTCAAATCCTCAGTCATTTGTGAGATTCTGAGGCTGCTATCTTGTAGGGCTGTTTCAAAGATCAGCTGCATAAACACAGAAAAGCGACTTCCTCCTTTTGAAGAATCCTTTCAAGGTAAGGGATCTACTCCTGCATTGAAACAGACTCGGGCAACAGCAGCAAGAAGTGTCCAGTGCTACAGGACCTGAACAATTATATATCATAGGAAATAATATATTTTCAGGTCATGTTTCATTTTCCCATCTGTCCTTTGACCTGCCTGAGATTCCCCTTTTGACACGCTTGACACTTCTGCCTTTTCATTTCACACAGATATCCAATAAAAATCACTGCACGAGCTATGTGCTTTTTTGAAAAAAGAGTACAATATTGAGATGCAGCATTCGATGCCACTAAAGCTCAAATGCAATAAAGATGATAACAAAGTTTGAGCTGGGCAAATCTAGAGGCTACAGCTTTATTAGTGGTGTTGTGGTTGCTGCTGGAGTTTTGCGGAAGTACGGCTTTCGAGCACAGAACTCTACTAGAAGGGAGAAGGAAAATAAAAATAAAACATGTATTCTATGCATGTCTCGTTTTTCATTCTAACCTTTATCAGGATGATCTTTGCCTGAAGCCAGAATGGTGTACCTTCATGAAACAACCCTTACCTTTGCAATATCAGAGACTTCAAATTTACTTTCCAAAGGTATCACTATAACAGGCACGAGATCAGCATCTCCAGAATTCATTATCTGTTGATGCTGAATGTATACCCTACACAAAGTGAAAATATGCGATTTGGCTGCAGTTCTGCTGAGTAACGTATCTGGCCTGATACCGAATCCAGCCCCATTTCAAAATGTAAGATTCCACTCCTCAGCAACCTTCAGATTTCATCATTTCACTTTCTAGGGTTTCTGATACTTTGTCCAGCTTTTTCAGTTACCCAGGCTTGGTGGGTGCAGCCCACCTCATGAAAGGGAGTCCAGATCACTAGAGTTAGCCAGCGAACTGTGCCCACTTTCACTTTTTCATTTGCCATTCAAATCTTTCACAAAATAGGAAACGCTACTGTCTTTAAATGTTGGAGCCTATCTGGCAGTGACTTTAGAAATCTCAGTGACCCTTCTCTCTTGCCTGTTCCAACCATCAGGTACTGTGAAGTAAAGTTGCCTCCAGACTTCCATTTAAATCCTGTCATGGCTAGCAGGTATCCCTTGACCATCCATAACATAATGCTGCCTGAGTTTCATGGCCTCAGCTTTTCATAGATACTTGTTTTGAAGAGTTGATCAATCGTGCCTAACAAGAAGAGATGTTAAGAGGTTGGAAAGCTTATTTTAAAAATTAATTCACTATGGTTATCTTCCAAAGGTTCTAAAGAGTAGTTATTTCACATTGTTTTTTTAAAAAGTAACTTTACTACCTCATGTCTTAAAAGTAACTATATATTTTTTTAAAAAAAATGATACATGTATTTGAATATTACACACCACCGGCCTATAGCGCAAAACATATTTTCTTTCTACTACAAATAGAGCATCAACTCATATAGCAAATGATTTAAACAAATGGGTGGAGGATACAAGGGACAGATTGCTTAATGTGTGCTTTCTTCCTCTTGTCTTCTTTAGATCTATGTATAGATTGCTACTGTCAAACTCACTTTCTTCCTCCTCCTCCTTCTAAGGTCACTTTCTGCTTCTTTCTTCTCCTAGTAACAGAGAGACAGGTAGCACAGAGTTCCTCCATAATGGCTTCCCTGGCACAAGCAAACCCTCAGACCATGTGTTATTCTTCCTCCAGTGCTTTGTGAGACCCTCCCAAACTACAAATGCTCCTGAAAAGTTACAGTTACACCACACAAAAAATGAAGTTCTCCCATATAAAATCTAATTTGTAATATAGTTTATGGCTATCTTTGTTAGCGAACAAAGCAAGTAATTTCAAATACTGATTATTTCTAGCCTGTTGCTTAGAGTTTGTACTTCATGGTTTCCATGCTTTGAAGACAACACTCTGTATTGCCATCCTGCACACAAACAGAACCTGAGTCATCTTCTGTTGCTTTCCATGACTCCTACATTGAGCTTGAGAGTTCTAAATTACATGTGTTGACACTACCTATCACACACAACTTTTGGATTAACAAGGATATAATGGTGTCTGACTTGTGAAGCAATGTAATAATTAGTAATAGCTGTACTTTCTGTACTATATGGTTATTTTTGATTTCTAAAACACTGGTTGGTTTCTATTTTTAAATATATCCTCATAATAAATAAAAGTACTCTTACACTATGAATAATGAGTACAGCATTGCTATGCTTGTTTTTAAAGTCATGTATCACTTTTTAAAAACATGCCGCAAGCTCTGATCCTGCACTGGAAAAGTGCCTCCTGAAGATACTCTGCTTTTAATCTTAATCTTAGAACTGCAGAGCTGGAAGGGAACCTATAGATCATCAAGTCCAGCCCCTGTCAAAGAGGCCCAGTGGGGAATTGAACTCCCCACCTCTGGCTCCACTGAAACCACTCAGCTATCCAGCAGTTTGAATTACTGAATTTATCTCGGCGGCTATATCCATCGAGGAAAAGTGAGAAAATTGCTGATTTACTTTCTTTTAATGCTTCTTTTCCTGTTTCTGTCTTCCCTGAGTGGAATCTTAAAATACTGAGAGCTAAGTGCAACTGGGAGTCCTAAGAAGGGCAGGCCCACTGAAGGACCTGAGCTTTTAAAGTCAACACTTACAGAAGTTACATTGTTAATTGATTTGATTTTATTTATTTATAGGCTGCCTTTCTCCCGATAAGGGGACCTGAGGCGGCTCACAAAATTAAAAAGAATAGAATTAAAAACATAATAAGTTAAACATTAAAAAACAATTAAACTATACGCTGATTCAAATAAAGTTGAATAATTAAAATCAAGTAAACATTTAAAACTATCTTAATTTTTAAAAGGCATTCAGTGACTCAGTCATGATTATTAAAGCCTGCCTGAAGAAATGGGTCATCACCTGTCAGCAGGAGGATAAAAGGGAAGGGACCGACCTGATCTCCTGAGGGAGAACATTCCATAACCTGTGGGGGCTGCCACAGAGAAGGCCCTCTCTTGTCTCCCCATCAGCCATGCCTGCACTGGCAATGGGACTGATAGGAGGACCTCCTCTGACAATCTTAAATGCCGATAAGGCTCATATAGGGAGATATAGTCCTTCAGTTAGGGCTATAAATTGAATATAGTCCTCCAGATTCTGGCCAGATAGGATTGCTATCCCATCTGCCCCATTCTTTTGTGTTACTAGAAGAGGTATTGGAGGGGGTCATAAATCAGAGTGAGGCTTCCTATAATCAGGAAGGAGTTTGCTAATAGTATTCCAGTCTCTGAAAACAGTGGCCCGTGAACCAAACTGGAAGGCGGTCTCCCCTGAAATTTTGGGGTGAACTTTCTCTGCTCAGTGCATGAGCCACTGCTGTAAGCACACCAACAGGGGAGTGTCACTATCCCAAATGAGCCTCCAAAATATCATGTAAGTTAATTAAACAAAGATGACAAGTGCACTTCTAATACATTTATTGAGAGTCTCTCACTGGCGGCGTTTTGCACAAAGCATTTTATCTCAATGCAAAAGACAGAGTTTTTCTCAATTAGCCCTCCTTATATATTTTCAGACGTTGGAAAAAAAACTGCTTCTTACTATTTTAGAACCTTTTATGACTTCTTTTGTGATTTCCTGTGCCTTCAAATGATTTCCTGTTGTTTTCAAATTCAGAACACTTGTGGTTTTCCCTTCTGCCAATTTCAGCAATGTTTTAAGACAGCTTCAATTCAAAGCTACATTTGCAAGTACTACAAATCCCATCTGAATCACTTTTTAAAAATTTCTGTTTTACCTAATATCTAAAGTTTATTAAAACATCTTTTGTTTTCTTGGACAGAAGTAGAGTTTCTTCCTAACCTAGACAGAGCAGGTTTAAAAGGATGATGCGGTGACAACAGAACTACTACTCAGAAAATAACACGAAAGGTGTCTCTCCACTTGGCATCCCTTGAATGAGAGGTAGGAAGGAACTCATCTTTTGTTTCTTACATCATCGGCAGGGATATCCCATAAATCTCTACTCCCCTTTAAAAGCCAGACAATTCGGTGGATATCATGACTTCCTCAGTGGATATAACAACTCTCTTCTAGTGAGTGTTCAAGCTTGATTTGATTTAGAACCCCGTTATTTATTGTTCTAGCAAGAAATGTTATCCATAAAGCATTCTCCAACATCAGATTTCAAAAGGATCAATTTTCTTCTTCACAGCTTCTTTCACTGTAAAGTTTTCACATCCATATGTAACAATACTGTATGATCTTGGCTTTGGTCCCCCATGGCACATCCTTAGACTTATCTCGTTCTTTTACAGCTGCCCTTCCAATTCTGAATCTTCTTAGGATTTTCTTGACTGCTGTCTCCACTTGATTGATGACTGAACCGAGATATAGAAAACCTTTAACAACTGTGATTTCTTCATTGTCTACGTTAAAGCTCTGACTTCTTCTGTAGTCCTTGGTTTTTTTTTCTCTTTCCTTAATGTCCAAATGTAATCTTGCTTTTTGCACTCTCTTTTTTAACCCTCCTTTTTTAGTCCTCTCTTTTAACCCTCTTTTCAAGTCGCTGTATTTTCTGGCACTAACTTGATGTCATCTTAAATCATTAGTGTTTTTTCCACTCCTTCTTCATCCAGATCAAATCCATCTGTAAACTGAGCATAAGCTATAACAAGTTTGTGTTTAAGTGGCCCCAATAGCTTCTGATGTTTTTTATTGCAACAGGCTGAAAGCAGATGTTCAAAGAAACCCACTAATTTCTGCTCTTACAACATTTAAAGTCCAGCAGTGTATCGTCTTTGTAATGTGTAAACATGCAACCAGATTTACAAAGGAAGCCTGTGGTTATATTTCAATGAGCAATTACATGTGTGTTGGTAAAGTCCCCCACTATCCCATGGTTCAATTTCATCGTTTCCTTTGACAATATCCCTTTCTATTGCTGTCATAGGAGCGCTATCTTGCAATCCATCCATTGCCAAGAAAATGCTTTATATTACATTACAGTACATAGCCAAAGAATGTATATGTATGAGGAGGTTAAGAATCTGGATTTACCTGTCTTTTCCCCCAACACTGTACAGAAAACACTTTGATGCTCTCTAGGCATCAATGAAGATTTTCCTTTTTAAAATAAAAAAACAATGAATGCAGGGGGGTGGGGGTACTTATAGAAGTACCCTGATGGATTCTAAAACCCTATTTTTCTCTTTCTATGGTGAAGAACTCTGATGTGGGAATGCAAGCTCAGACTGAAGAAACGAAGCTGGGGAAATGGAAGATGTGTAGCAGGATGAACCAACGTGCTTTCGCTACCAGACCTTCCAGAACTTGGGGGGAAACTGCTACAGGATTATCAGAATACTTAGTTCTGTCCTTACATAGTCATCTCTCTAAAAAACCTTTAAGTTAACTAGCTAATAATGAGTTGTATGCCTAGTAATGATTCCCAGTATGGTGTAGTGGATAGAATGATGGACCAGGACTCTGGAGAACAGGGTTCAAATTCCTGTTCAGTCATGGAAACTCACTGGGGGAGTGCAACTGGTAAAACCACTTCTTAAACATTTCACTTTCCTTGAAAGACCTATTAGGGTCACTATAAGTCAGTTCTGACTTGGCAGCAAAGAAAACACACACACACACACACATTGGATTTTCCCTGGTCTTCTGAGGCTGTTATATCTGACTTACAGGGAATCCTAGTAGGGTTTCCGAGGTAAGGGAGATATTTAAGAAATGGTGAGTTTCCATGGCCAACCTGGGATTTGAACTCAGGTGCCCTGCATCTTAGCTTGGCACTCTATCCACTACACTACACCTTATGAGCCTTCTGTTCACTGATTTCATTATGTGACAGCCCCCCACCCATACTAGTATTATGAAATGAGGCACCAAGGAAGTTTCTCCTTGTCCAGTTAAACTTTCTCCCTACAGCTTAATTGTTTAAGCATCAATCCCTTTTTGGATTCACAGTAATTGATTGTATCAGAATTCTCTCCTCACACTGAGAATAGATTTTGGCAAGTGTGTCACACTCTGTGGAATGCAAACAGAAAAGGTCAGCTCCTCTCCATTAAGCCAACTGTTTTCACAGAAGAAACGAGGGAGAAATGTTGATTGAATAACTCTCTTCTCTCAGACCTGCTCATCTGACCTGCTCATAGCAAAACAAATATAGAGCTAATGTACCAGCTCTCTTCCCTGAGAAGCCATCTCCTCCTGTGGTTTTAACAACCCAACCAGAAATATTCACTGAGCAACTTGGCAATTGTTGGATCCAATGTTCACACATCCATACGCTCAATAGGAGCCATTGTATAATCTCGAGCAATGGTCTAGGGCCTTTTCACCTGCGGGAAACTCACATTCTTGTGGTTTTTCCGATCCGACAATACCTTCATTAGAACCAAGTGAAATGTCACAACATAGTAAGTTTTCAAGTTCTCCAGAACTCTTCATCAGGCTGCAAATAGAGGATGGTGGGAGGCAGGCAGTAGATCTGGCCTAATGTTGAAGCCATGAAGTCTACATTTCCCTGTAATGTGAAAATGAGTTCCGAAGAATGCCACAGGCTTATGGTCAAACTAGGCATTAAAGTTAGCCTGCCATTAAATATGGAGCTCCTACAGCTTGGAAGTAACTGGTAACAAATAGTTACTTTTGAATAAAAGCAATGTAACTAAGTAGCTTTTAAGATGTAACAAGGAACAACTGAGTTATTTAAGTTGCTTTGTAACAAGGAGCATCTCATTTACTTAGTTAACAACTAGTTCTTTTCAAAAGCTATGTTTAAATGGCATTTTAAGGCATTTTGACAGGGATTTTCTAGGTTTTAAGCTATTCTTGCATCAGTACTAAGCAATAAGGGAAGTGTGCTGTGGTTTTGTCATTTTAATAGGGTTATTTTTAAAAGCACAATATCAGAATTGGCCATGAGAGGGAACCAGAGAGTTCCCCTACATATTACTGGCCTTTTGATATTGAAAACACATGTTAATAACTCACAACACAACAAACTACTTGTTCAATCAGAGTAACGATAATGGCAATTTGATTGCCAAAACTTAATTAAGTCCGGCAATACGTGCCTTTCCAAATATAAGACTTCAAGCCCTGGTAGCTTCCTTCTGAGATAAAAGATATCCTAGCACAAGTTGACCCCCCCCCCCTTCAATGTTGTAGAGTAGCCTGCTTGTATTTTGTGATTGGGCACTAGGAAGGAAAGAAAGGCTTCGTTTAGAAGGCTGAATGATCAGGCACAGGGAAAACAAAATAACAGGAGATACGTGTTTTCCTTTATAAGTACTTTAGCTCTTAATTATATTCATCGTCGTCATCATCTTAGAACTGCAGATCTGCAAGGGAACCTATGAATGGTCGAGTCCAGCCCCTGTCAAGGAGGCGCAGTGGGGAACTGAACTCAACATCTGGCTCCACAGCTAGATGCCTAAACCACTGAGCTGTCCAGCAGTTCAGGTTGACTAAGTGTTATGTGGTGTCCAAGTCAAGAATGTAAGGTAGGTTAAAAACAAAAGAAAAGCTTTGTTTAGTCGTTAAGTCGTGTCTGACTCTTCGTGACCCCATGGACCAGAGCATGCCAGGCCCTCCTGTCCTCCACTGCCTCCCGGAAAGAAAAGAAAAGCTATACTAGATCAAATATAAGGGCCTAAGTTCCATTGCATGAAGGACTACAAAATATAATGGTTGTGAAAAAAATAAAATGAAGTCCATGTATTCTCTAAGAAGTTTCCTCGGCAGATGAAAAGCAGATGTAAAGAGATACTAGTTTCCTAGGGTTAGCCCTACCTTGAAGCAGAATGAGGCAGTTATCTATGGGATCAGATGCTGGGGGTGGCAAGAAAACACTAGAGGAGAAAGCTGTGTGTGCCACAGGACCTGCCCTGAGACCCCCTAAGCAACACCAGTGCCCTCAAGTGCAGTGGAGGAGGCTGGTCAGGATTAAAATAAAATTTTGCCACCTCTCTGGTCAGCTTCTCTACATGCAGTGGGAAAAGGTGCCATTGGCCACAAGCAGCAACTATCTTGGGCCTAGCCCTGCATTTTTTGAATTAGCAAAGCTGACAATTTAATGTAGGCATTTTAAAAAAGAAATGTTTGAAACTTAAAAAACAACAGCAAAGAAGACAAACTGGGTGGAAGGTTGCACATACTTTACAATTTTCCATGACAGCAGGATGGTCATGGCAGAGAAGCCAGCTTGAAGTAATTTGCAGCTGGATCAGGAGAAACCACAGGGGTGAGCGTATCAAATTAGTGAACACGTAATTCAATTAAGTGTCTTGTCTCTCGTGGAAGGCTTGTAAATTATACACCCATAAAATCTAAGACAAACTATGCAATCTCTTTTCCAGAAAGATATTTTGCTGATTTGAAACATGAGATCATTGCTAATTATAGGCCTACTAGCTATATCAGAATTTTCGTTGCACAATGAGTCTGAGTCAGTCCTGATCCCAACAGGACACAACTCTAGCTGGACCATCTGGAAATCACTTAATAGACTTCAGAAGAAAGCAGGAAGATCAAAGAATAATCAAGTAAAATGGGGCTCCTTGGATACAGGACAAATTTTCTGTGACTCTGGAGAAATTCAATCAATACCACACTTATATGCATGCCATTTATGCCCCTACCATATGTACAAAAGAAAATCTAGTAAATGGCTGAGACGATGCGAATGAAATAGCCCACTTCTAGTCAAAAATAGTCTAATAATTGTAACATTTAAATTTGTGTTTCATTACCTATATTTCATATACATCTGTAATTTTAAATAGTGCAACACTATGATATGAATACAGAAAGAAAGGTCCTTTGGGCAAACTCCCAAAGGCCCAAATCTTTCATGTCCTTTCATTTCGGTGTTCCTTATTTGGCTCTATGGTGCTAGACTGAGTTAAGCCCCACAGAATCTTCAAAGACCCCCCCCCCTGCCAAATCAGGGTAAATGCAACAGACAGTCATCTGCCCCAAAAGCAGGCAACATAACAACAGTGCTTGAGAAATAAACATCAACACACACATATGCAGGAGGCACTTCGTGACACATCAGATCCTAGTCAGCATCATCAGGAGGCAACAGTACAGATAAGAAAGAGAAGACTCATCAGATTCATCATATCTCATCATAAACATTCGACTATAACCTTCCAAGTGAGGAAATCCAAATGACATACACTAGTTTTGTTGTCTTTTCTTTTGGAATACCAAAGCTATCATATTTTGGACATCCACTTTCGTAAAGACATGGAAGACTCTGAAAACAAAAGGTAGTGCCTCTTTTGTGTTTTTTCCTATCCAAGTTAACCCAAAAGTCCTATCCATACTCACTAACTTCTTTGTTCTCTTCAATTTAAGTTGTCTTGAAACAATGAAATACATTTACAATGAATCTTCTTTTTCAGATCCAAAGAGGTTCTTCACCTCTAGGCAAGACTAGGCAAGGGATACTAGTTTTGTTTTGTTTTTTAATATTCTTCTCTGTGTCTTCATGATGTCTGTGAACAGTTTCCACACAAAACTATCAAGAAAAACAGACTCTTCTGCTTTGTCCAGATCTCCCTGGGAATACTATGTCCAGTTTGGGGCACCATAGTTTTAAAAGTATATGTGGAACATGTCCAGAGGAGGACAACCAAGATGGTAAAAGGTTTGGAAACTATTCCTTATGAAGGATGACTGAAGGAGTGAGTTATATTTAACTTGGCCAAGAGAAGACTGGGAGGGTGATAGGATAGCCATCTTTAAAATCAAGTGGAAGCTGGAGCAAGCTTGCTTTCTCTAGGTCTGTAGGACAGTACTCTTACTAAAGGATTAAAATTACAAGAAATGATATTTCATGTAAACATTAGTCACGTCCACGCCTGTCCCTTGTTGTTCCACCAATCACAGGGCACAAGCTACGTGTCGTGTCACTGCCACCAGTTGATTACATCAACATTGTTTATTATTAATCACAGAGGTCCAGGCAATGTGTCATTTTAAAAAGAACCAAACAGACGTTGTTTATTATTACAGGGGATGAAGGTACAATCAATGTCTTTAATGCGTAACAAAACATCCCACTTCATACACCCTCAACCACCAACCCTCTCTCTGTCCACCCCAAACTCCAAAGTCTCCCAATCTCAAACCCTAAAACTCCAATCTCTCAGTTCTGTAAAACACAAATCCTCTAATCTAAAACTCTCGATCTAATCTCCAACTCTCCAATCTCTCTCAATCCTTTCAAAACTCCCATCTAAACTCCTCCTCCAGAGACTCTTATATCTCGTGACGCCACCTCTCCAGCACTCTCATTGGTCCATGCAGAAAGCATATGAATATTCATGACCTGGGCAGACGCCACAATTACAATGAACTTATTGACAGTATGAGCTGTTCCACAGCGGAATAGACTCCCTCATAGGGTGGTGGACTCTCCTTCATTGAAGAACTAACTAGCCATTTGTTTAGTTGTGCTTTAGTTGTGAATCTTTTTTTTTTTTTTTGCAGGTGATTAGACTCAGAGACAGCATCCAGAGGAGGCGGGGTGGGGAAGCAGAGGTGCTGCCTGCAAATGGGCACCCACTGGAGGGGCCAGGGTGCCAAACTGCAATTGGAGGAGGCAGGACACCAAACCACAGAACATTTGTTGGGCCATCGGTCGAAGCGGCATGAACCTCTTAAACCAGTGGTTTGTGCCCATCTCTAGTAATGGCATATAGTTATTAATGGAATATAGATTGAAATAGTGTTATCAGTCAATCAGCAATTGCAGCAGAAGGAGGTAATTAAGTAACCTAAATTCAACCACTTGAAACTTCCCCAGGGCTTATGTACAGAAGTCTCAAAGAAATCTGTGGGTATTGACAGAAACTCTGGGATGCCATTGATGTGCAAATCAACAAACAGCCAGCAAAGGAAAATAAGATTCAGACCACCAACTGCAAATTGTTTATTTTTAAAAAAAATCAAACTGGTTCTATCAATTGCTCCAGTCAGTGCCGGAGCACTAGTAAAATGTAACTTTTAAATCCAGATCATTCAAGAAGCTTGATCTTTCTGTAATCAAAGGATCTTTTGAGCATTGTTACGTTAATCTTGCAGACAGTGAAAAAGGGTGAAGCACTGGACTGCTTTCTGTTCAAACCAGCTGGGAGACTGAACTAGGTCTCACTTTGATTTTTGTTTAATTAGTTCTTTTCACATCTTTTCATATGTGTTAAATCCAGAAGAATGATTCTAAATCAGATATTACAATGGAGATGGGGAGGGGGGACCCTTCAGTAATATATAAGTTTAAGTGGTTTATACTCAGCTTAAATTTTGCAGGAGAAAGGCTATGCAGGAAAGGTCAGAATGAACATGGCCTGGAGCAGCTTCCTTCAGACAAAATATATAACATACAACAAAAATTTAACTTTCGCTTTCTGAATGCACATAGTACATTGCTATGTTGTTGTTTCAACTTATATACTGCTGCATAGTGCTAGAGCATTCTTTGGGCAGTTTTGAACATAATTATGCAAACAACAACTTGTCCCCTCCCGTGAGCTTTCATTTTACTGAACTCAAGAGGATGGAAGACTGAGTGAACCGAAAGTAAGCTACCTGAACCCATGGGTCATCGGCAGAGGTTTGACTGCAGTACTGCATTTCAAGCACTATGCCATGGGGCTCATGTATTCTTGGTTCTACTGTATGGCATGGAATCATGGGCTGAAATCCTGTTGTACAGCTCCATTAAGCATAAATGGTGATGATATCATCACACAGCGAACAATAATCTTTATTATTTAAAACTTCCTCGCCACTCCCCTTAAGTTTTGAGTCTCCCAAAGGATCTCTTTTGTTCTGGGGAGTCTTTGGATGGGGAATGGGGTATTATAACACTTTAATACCCTTTAATATTGGGATTATCTGCCGGATTGCAGGCAGTGGTCCGGATCCAGTGGTTGGACCACTGTCATTGATTTTCCAATGTTAAAGTCTCCCCTGCTCCAATCTTGAGGCTCCCAAAGGCTTCCCCAGGGCAAAAGGGATCCTCATGTGGGAGGAATAGGAACCTTACAGGGGAGGAATAGGAAATTTTTAAATTTTAAATTAAAATAAAATAAATATTAACCTTGTGAGGTGAAGACATCACCACCATTTACATGGCAGAGTTACACCAACTGGATTTCAGCCATAGACTGTAACATAGGCAACTATGAAAAATGAGTATTTGAAATGTGGATTTATTAAGCAATGCTAAGAGTTTGTTGGATCAAGAGGGTGACCAATAAAGGTAAAACAAATGAATAAAGATCACAAAATCATAAAACACATAAAAATGAAGAAAGGTAGGAAAATACTTTGGTCACAGATTGTTAACAGCTCATCATCCAAGGTAAAATTAATGTGAAAAGAAGTACAGGAAGAAGAACTTCATGCCTGAAGAACCCGGAGGACTTATTTGGATGCAACACAAGAACATTGTTAAGAGTTGCCACGTCTAAAGACAAAAAAGCGCTGGAGATATTCTACCTCCGATTGGGGAGGAATGAGAAGAAAATATTCAGCTTATTCAAGATATGCTGAACATTTACTTTAAACTGTACTTTTGCCAAACTGCAATTAAAGTTAGAATAAGATTAGTAAAAGGGAAACTCTTAGCCATTTAAAAATGCATGTATCTCAAAGTAATATCTGATGAGATGATGACAACATGACAAGGACAAGGACAATAATGACAATGAGCTGTCAAGTTGATTCCAACTTATGATGACCGTGCCAGGGCTTCCCAAGTGTAAAGTATTCAGAAGTTGCTTACCATTCCCTGTTTCTGGTGCCACTTCAGGACAGTGCAGCTTGCTCTCACAGAGTCTTTCTTCACACAGTGGAAAACTGAATTCCTGGACCCTGACTCCACAGGTAGATACTCATTTTTCTTTTTTCTTTTTGCACAAATAACACCCTTTCCCCACTAAGAGTTTTACAACATACGTGAAGTAGATTCATACATAAACTTCTGGAGCTGTGGATTCCGACCCATGGCCTATGATTATTCCCCAAAACAGTGACCTCAGCTACAAGAGTGCAGACAAGATCAGGAAAAACAGGCCAGGGCAAGTGAAAAACAGAAAAGGAGGATGCCTGAAGAACTGTAAGGTTTGTTGAAATACAAAGAATATTTGGGAAGCGGGGAAAAACAAGAAACAAAACTCTAGGTACGATCAGATGAGGTAACAAAGATCACACTAGATTGCACCAGAAAGGATCACTCCTAGGGTCACGATTAAAGATGGGCATGAACTACAAAAATTGTGGTTTGTGGTGGTTTGTGGTTCATGACTATCAACCGGTTTGTTTTTTAAAAAAGGTTTGTGCATGGGGGGAGGGGAAACTACCCCCCACAGCTTGCTGCCCACCCCCTTCCCCCTGCCCCCATTGCCTCCCTACCTAGGTTCTGCTGTCTCCTCCTCCTCTTCTTCCTCTCCTGCTGCCATCTTAAGAGACAGCGGCCCGGCTTCCCTTCTGATTGCTGAAATGTGAGCACATGCACAGAGACAGACAGCCTGGCTGCCAGAAGGGAAGCCAGGGCGCTGTCTCTGAAGATGGTGGCAGCAGTGGAGGACAAAGAGGAAGAGGCAAGAGGACCAGGTAGGGAAGTGATGGGGGCAGTGAGAAGAGAGGCAGGCTGCGGGGGCAGGGGGGAAGCAAACCAGAAAGTTTGGGAAATCTCCCAAAGAGTTCATGGTTCAGGTTAGTTCATGTTCACCAGTTTGGATGAACCCGAACCGACCAAAACCAATGAACCAGTGATTTTTTTATGAACGTCTTGGGTCTGTTAATTCAATTTTGGGTCTGTGCCCATCTCTAGTCACAATCTAAAAGGGACTCTTCAAAGCAACCCTTCTGTCCGGTCCTCATTGCACCAATCTGTTCTAAAGAAAGAGTCTGGAAAGGGGATGGAGTAGGGTTGGGCTGGTTTGTGATCTGCAATACATTGGTTGCCAGCAAACAGAGTGAACCAGACTGTGCTGTCAGCACTCCCAAATGCAATCTAAAACCCTGTCTGATCACACTGCATATAGTCCCTAACGGAACTGAACATGCTCAAAGGCTATGAAATAGTGCATGGGCATGGAATACAAAACGGGCCATGGAGCAATGAAGTGGAGTATCCCCAGAGTTAATGTGGCGGGCTAAAACATTGACAGCAACCACGAAATTAAAAGACGCCTGCTTCTTGGGAGGAAAGCGATGACAAACCTAGGCAGCATGTTAAAGAGCAGAGACATCACCTTGCCAACAAAGGTCCGCATAGTCAAAGCTATGGTTTTTCCTGTAGCGATGTATGGAAGTGAGAGCTGGACCATAAAGAAGGCTGACCGCCGAAGAATTGATGCTTTTGAATTGTGGTGCTGGAGGAGACTCTTGAGAGTCCCCTGGACTGCAAGGAGATCAAACCTATCCATTCTGAAGGAAATCAACCCTGAGTGCTCACTGGAAGGACAGATCCTGAAACGGAGGCTCCAATACTTTGGCCATCTCATGAGAAGAGAAGACTCCCTGGAAAAGACCCTGATGTTGGGAAAGTGTGAAGGCAAGAGGAGAAGGGACGACAGAGGACGAGATGGCTGGACAGTGTCATTGAAGCTACCAACATGAATTTGACCAAACTCCAGGAGGCAGTGGAAGACAGGAGGGCTGGCGTGCTCTGGTCCATGGGGTCACGAAGAGTCGGACACGACTTAACGACTAAACAACAACAACAAAACATTGAACCTGTAGGGTTGTCAGGCTAGCACCACCCTTTCCCTTAAAATTTCAGGGACAAAATCTGGAATCAAAGGACAGATCTTTGTGACATCACAGGAGTGGGTCCTTCCAAGGGTGTCTGCAGGATTTTTTCTGGGATGGGAAACAAAACCACATAGTGACATGCTAACATATTTAGCTGCTTAGGGAGTTCTGGGAGTTGTGGACCAGAACCATTGTTCTGCCCAGCTCTAGTAGTTCCAATGAACAGGAGTAACTTCTTCAATGTATGTGTCATGTCTTAAAACCAACCTTTCCCACCCTGGAGCCCTTCAGATGTGCTGGATTATAACATGTTGGCTAGGGATAATGGGAACTGTAGTCCAAGGATGGGTGCCAGGATGAAAAAAGACTGGAATAACCATTGCAGTCAGCAAGTCAAATAAGAGGGGACTTATATTTAACTTCTTTTAAAAAATCACAATTTCCCTCAAAGAATTTAGAGACTTAAAAAAATGCAGAGGTGCTATCAAGGAAGGTACATGCCCAAATTATCAGAATCAGTTTTGGAAGAGAAGATGCATTCATTTTTCACTGCACAGCCTGGTGTTTGCTGATTGCTAAGTATGTGAGCAGGGAGGTTTGAGAAAAGGGAGGGGAAAGTTTAGAGTAGGGCAAGAAAGGGTAAGGAAAGCTGAGCATTGTGGGAGAGGAAGGAGAACAAGAATGTGTCAGAATGTGAAAACAGAAAGATGAGAAGAGGAAAAAACTGTGGAAAACATGCACCAAAAAAAGGAGTAACATAACATAAAATGAATTCCAGAATTCAGATGGCAAAAGCTGCTTGCTTAATTATTGAGTTTAAGAGGTCTCAGTGGGAAAGGTTGTCTAGGGACGTGACAGGACCTGACCCTGCCTTCTTCATGTTACAAACCCTTGGTCCTGTGGGAGATGTGTTTTTAAACAGAGTTTACAAGGTTAGAGTTGCTGGACTGGGAGAACCAAGTTCACACTGAACCCTTGAATTCACTTAGAAGTATCAGGCCACCTTCTCTCTCTCTCTCTCTCTCTCTCTCAGCTTGACCTACTTAACCAGGTTGCAGGGCCGCAATTAGCACAGGGCCTATGGTGCCAACATTTAGAGGATGGAAAAGCACTGATGCTGGAAGACAGCAAACATACCTGGCCTGAAAGAATATAATACGTTCCTCTAGGCAGAAGAAACACAAAAGAGGCAGGTTCAGCATAGAAAGATTTTGGTCATCACATACCCAAATCTAGAAGTTCCTCTTCATTCTTTCATCCTCTCCAATCACACATGACCCAAGCTCAACCAAGAGGGCAGCAGAGCCCTGAGTGCCAAAACGGCTAATTACAGCTCATCTTACTTGTTGTGAGGATCAGAGTTTGGTAAAAGAAGAGCCAGGTATGTGGCCAGAGGGAAGGAGGAACATTGGAGTCTAAAGATGGAGGAGAAAAAGAAGTCCAGACTAGTAGGTTATGCTACAATAATGCAAACCTCTGGCTCAGTATGGCTTTGCCCTTGGCCTACACTGAGCTGAGGAAAAGGCAACCAAATAGCATCAGAGAGAAAGTCAAGAAGGAGGATGAACTCTGAACCCAAAATTAAGGAGCTAGTGCTAGACCTGAGCACCAAGGACTGTAGTCTAGTCCTTCCCCCCAACCTGTGGGAGAATGGCAGGCAGTGAGAAACAAACCCAGTATTACTACCTAATAATGACCCTGCCTGGATCCATGAAAACAGATCCTTCTTTTCTTACTTTGAAGAATGCTTTTTTACTAAGTTGGTGCCAGACAGCCATTGAAGAGGCTGGAAAAGCAACTCTGCTGGCTGGGAATTCTGGGAGTTGTAGTCCAAAAAGTAACATTCTGGATAAAGATGTTCATTATTTGATTTTTATTTCTGAAATATTGTTTTTTCCCCTCTACAACAAAAGTCAGTGCTTATTCCCAAATAAATGGGCTCAGCATCAGAATAGCAGAAGCAAATTCCATACCTGCAGTTGTGATGGTGCTTTGATTTGAAGCAAAACTGCACATGGTTAGAGCATTTGTATTACATCAGAGTTGGAAACAGCTTCTGATTTTTTAAATTTATTTTCTATTCTATCATACCTGGAAAGTCAAAGAGTTTAAGCCCAGAGTGGGGGGAAATACATGTAATTAATAAATGAACACACAGTGAAATCTACTATTGCAAATGCCTTGGAGATACCAAAGCAATAGGAGTGAAACTTTTCATTCTCTTTCTGTACTTCCCAGTAGCACAAAGAGCTATTTTCTTCTTCGTTTTCCATGAGTCAGAGGTAAATAGAGAGAGATCATGTTCTATTGCCTAGGCAGAAACAATTCTCTTTGTCCTTTCTGGGTAATTTTGTTTCTAACTACAGATCTTCATTCATCTTCAGAATTTTTATCAAACCAGGGGATTCCATCTCTTCTGTGTCCAATATTTTTATTCCTCAAGTATAGAATGAACAGTTTCACAAACCAGTTTCTAGAAAGGTAAAAAAAACTCTTTCCCAGAAATTCTTACTGTTGCATCAAAATAATGGGATGCACAAATCCCTCCCTATCCAATCTGTGACATTTTCACATATATTTAATCACAAGGCTTACCCTTCTAGTTTCAGCATTATGTTCTAGGTGTGTGTCTGTGGGCGTTTCCAGGTATATAGATCACTGTTTGGATTGCTTTTGGTTTGAACCCAGTTTTGTCATCCACATGTATTTCTACTTCAATTGACCCACCCTGCCCCTTAAAGAGTTGTCCTGCTCCTTTCTGATACAGGGTTTTTGTCTTCGGGACATGATTTGGTGCATTCCTAATTTCATTGAGTAGCCTCTGTGGATGGCTAGTTCACAGCCAAATGGAACTGTGGGTGGCATTTATCAGAGGCAACAATCCTGTGTCATTATAGGTAGATTGCAACGTTAAAAGGGAGGATGGGGGGGGGGGAACCTTCCTCTATTTTTCTCTTGAAAAAAAATATTTTCCTAACTGATGAAGTGCAATTTTAATACAGTGGTGCCTTGACTTACGAACTTAATCCGTCCCAGAAGATGTTCGTAAGTCAAAACGTTCATAAGTCAAATCAGCATTTCCCATAGGAATGCACTGAAAACCGATTAATCCGTTCTGGCTGTTTTTTGTTCTTATGTCGAGGCGCCATTTGTAAGTCAAAGCATTAGTTCCCAAAAGAACTAATGCAAAACCGGTTAATCCATCCTCTACCACTAGGGGGAGATTTTTTTTAACCTAAGATGACTTAGGTTAAAAAAAAGGGCAGGAAAGAAGGGAGGGAGGGAATGAACACCTTTTAAACAAAACACCTTTAAAACCAAGCAGCTTTAAACCAAACCAAGCACCTTTTAAACCAATTTTTACATTTTAAAATTACAGTACCAGGCGGTACCAGGCAGGCCAAAGTCCATTTCCCGCTTTCCCCGTGGGTTTTTTGTTTGTTTGTTTGTAAGTCAAAGCGCCGCTACCAAGTCAAAGCAAAATTTTGCGAACGGAGCTGTTCGTAAATCAAAACGTTCGTACGTCGGGGCGTTCGTAAGTCAAGGCACCACTGTATTATGTTAGGTGGATGCATTGCTCTTTCAATATGCCACGTACTTTATTTACCAACAAGAACAAAAATGGAAAGCCACTGTGGCTGGCTGAATGATGGCTGCAAGAAAAGGTGGGAAGGTGAACTCTGTTGACTCGAAGGGCTCCAGCCCCACAAGGCAAAGCAGCCCCAGCATAGCCCTGGCTGAGAAAGGCAGGACAAAGGGGAGAGCTACTCCCCTTGTGTCTCCCCAAACGTCACCCCTTTTCTCCTCGTGCCGTTTCCACCACTCCAGCCTCCTGAGTAAACCAGACAAACTTCCTCATGAGTAAACCTGCAGTCAAAAGTCCTGTATAGACTCTTCTCACAGGAGAATAAACATCTCCAGTGTGAACTGAAGGATCGGTAAAAGTGAGAGATCAAATAAATCACACTGAAGATAAGAACCTTTTAAGCATGAAGCAGACTGCTCCAAACACCCCTGTCTGGACAGGCTCTATGTCTACATTTTAGAAAGCACATGAAACTTCACATTTATTGTTCTATGAAATGTTCCATAGCATACAGAGTACATAAACATTTGTCTTTCACATATACATTTTTGTTTACCTCCTTCTGTACGTTTTTGCATACAACTTTCCATAAAATTTGCCTTTCTCCTGCAAACTTCACTAACGTACCAACTCTATGATTTGTTTATAGAACCAGGATGGAACCAGAGAGAAAACTATTCTTATGGTTCACATTTCCTGTGCAATTCTAACTGACAGGGACAGCCAAGGGCCTGCTAACTCAACACTGGTGAGCTGATGTGTGAAATCCAGACACTTTCCAACTGAGGAATGTTGAAAATTATTTAGAATTACCCTCCCCCTCCCCTTCACAGATTGCTGTCTTGTCGTGGTGAAGGGGCTTGAGTAATTCAGAGAAACTATGGGCTATGCCGTGCAGGGACACCCAAGACGGACAGGTCATAGTGGAGAGTTCTGACTAAACACGATCCACCTGGAGCAGGAACTGGCAAGCCACTCCAGTATCTTTGCCAAGAAAACTCCATGGACAGAAACAAAAGGCTAAAAGATATGACGCTGGAAGATGAGCCCCTCAGGTCAGAAGGCATCCAACATGCTACTGAGGAAGAGTGGAGGACAAGTACGAGTAGCTCCAGAGCTAATGAAGTGGATGGACCAAAGCCGAAAGGACGCTCAGCTGCGGATGCGCCTGGAAGTGAAAGGAAAGTCAGATGCTGCAAAGAAAAATACTGCATAGGAACCTGGAATGTAAGATCTATGAACCTTGGTAAGCTGGATGTGGTCAAACAGGAGATGGCAAGAATAAACATTGACATCCTGGGCATCAGTGAACTAAAATGGACGGGAATGGGCGAATTCAGTTCAGATGATTACCATATCTACTATTGTGGGCAAGAATCCCGTAGAAGAAATGGAGTAGCCCTCATAGTCAACAAAAGAGTGGGATAAGCTGTACCGGGATACAATCTCAAAAATGATAGAATGATTTCAATATGAATCCAAGGCAGACCTTTCAACATCACAGTAATCCAAGTTTATGTACCAACCACCAATGCTGAAGAGGCTGAAATTGCTTGATTCTATGAAGATTTACAACACCTTCTAGAACTGACACCAAAGAAATACATTCTTCTCATTACAGGGGACTGGAATGCTAAAGTAGGGAGTCAAGAGATAAAAGGAACAACAGGTAAGTTTGGCCTTGGAGTTCAAAACGAAGCAGGGCAAAGGCTAATAGAGTTTTGTCAAGAGAACAAGCTGGTCATCACAAACACTCTTTTCCAACAACACAAGAGGCGACTCTACACATGGACATCACCAGATGGGCAATACCGAAATCAGATTGATTATATTCTCTGCAGCCAAAGATGGAGAAGCTCTATACAGTCAGCAAAAACAAGACCTGGAGCTGATTGTGGCTCTGATCATCAGCTTCTTATAGCAAAATTCAAGCTTAAACTGAAGAAAATAGGAAAAACCACTGGGCTAGTCAGGTATAATCTAAACCAAATCCCTTATGAATACACAGTGGAAGTGAAGAACAGATTTAAGGAACTAGATTTGGTGGACAGAGTGCCTGAAGAACTATGGATGGAGGCTCGTAACATTGTACAGGAGGCAGCAACAAAAACCATCCCAAAGAAAAGGAAATGCAAGAAAGCAAAGTGGCTGTCCAACGAGGCCTTACAAATAGCAGAGAAGAGAAGGGAAACAAAATGCAAGGGAGATAGGGAAAGCTACAGAAAATGGAATGCAGACTTCCAAAGAATAGCAAGGAGAGACAAGAGGGCCTTCTTAAATGAACAGTGCAAAGATATAGAGGAAAATAATAGAAAGGGAAAAACCAGAGATCTGTTCAAGAACATTGGAGATATTAAAGGAACCTTTTGTGCAAAGATGGACATGATAAAGGACAAAAATGGTAGGGACCTAACAGAAGCAGAAGACATCAAGAAGAGGCGGCAAGAATACACAGAGGAATTATACCAGAAAGATCTGGATGTCCCGGACAACCCAGATAGTGTGGTTGCTGACCTTGAGCCAGATATCCTGGAGAGCGAAGTCAAGTGGGCCTTAGAAATCATGGCTAACAACAAGGCCAGTGGAGGTGATGGCATTCCAGTCGAACTCTTTAAAATCTTAAAAGATGATGCTGTTAAGGTGCTACACTCAATATGCCAGCAAGTTTGGAAAACTCAGCAGTGGCCAGAGGATTGGAAACGATCAGTCTACATCCCAATCCCAAAGAAGGGAAGTGCTAAAGAATGCTCCAACTACCATACAATTGCACTCATTTCACACGCTAGCAAGGTTATGCTCAAAATCCTACAAGGTAGGCTTCAGCAGTATGTGGACCGAGAAATCCCAGAAGTACAAGCTGGATTTCGAAGGGGCAGAGGAACTCGAGACCAAATTGCTAACATGCGCTGGATTATGGAGAAAGCCAGAGAGTTCCAGAAAAACATCTACTTCTGCTTTATTGACTACACAAAAGCCTTTGACTGTGTGGACCACAGCAAACTATGGCAAGTTCTTAAAGAAATGGGAGTGCCTGACCACCTTATCTACCCCTTGAGAAATCTACATGTGGGACAGGAAGCAACAGTTAGAACTGGATATGGAACAACTGATTGGTTCAAAATTGGGAAAGGAGTATGACAAGGCTGTATATTGTCCCCCTGCTTATATACAGAATACATCATGCGAAAGGCTGGACTGGATGAATCCCAAACCGGAATTAAGATTGCTGGAAGAAATATCAACAACCTCAGATATGCAGATGATACCACTCTGATGGCAGAAAGTGAGGAGGAGTTAAAGAACCTCTTAATGAGGGTGAAAGAGAGCGCCAAAAATGGTCTGAAGCTCAACGTCAAAAAAAAAAAAAAAAAAAAAAAAAGATCATGACCACTGGTCCCATCACCTCCTGGCAAATAGAAAGGGAAGATATGGAGGCAGTGACAGATTTTACCTTCTTGGGCTCCATGATCACTGCAGATGGTGACAGCAGCCACGAAATTAAAAGACACCTGCTTCTTGGGAGGAAAGCGATGACAAACCTAGACAGCATCTTAAAAAGCAGAGACATCACCTTGCCGACAAAGGTCCGCATAGTCAAAGCTATGGTTTCTCCAGTAGCGATGTATGGAAGTGAGAGCTGGACCATAAAGAAGGCTGACCGCCGAAGAATTGATGCTTTTGAATTGTGGTGCTGGAGGAGACTCTTGCGAGTCCCCTGAACTGCAAGGAGAACAAACCTATCAGTTCTGAAGAAAATCAACCCTGAGTGCTCACTGGAAGGACAGATCCTGAAGCTGAGGCTCCAATACTTTGGCCATCTCATGAGAAGAGAAGAGTCCCTGGAAAAGACCCTGATGTTGGGAAAGTGTGAAGGCAAGAGGAGAAGGGGACGACAGAGGACGAGATGGTTGGACATTGTCATTGAAGCTACCAACATGAATTTGACCCAACTCCAGGAGGCAGTGGAAGACAGGAGGGCCTGGCGTGCTCTGGTCCATGGGGTCACGAAGAGTCGGACACGACTTAATGACTAAACAACAACAACCCTCCCCCCGCCTAAGTTTGTACCGACATTGTGGTTTACAACAACATTGCATCTGCCATTTTTGGCTTTCCCCATCTGGGCTCCCTTCTCTGCCCCTTTCAGCTTTTCCACTAGGGTAAACTTAGTCAGCAGAGCTAAGATTGAAGATCACTTTGTTGGCTGATCCCTGAGCTCAGCTGAGGAAAGGGATTTCTGCTTACTCTGCATGTTTGAGTTAGGATTACTCTGGGAAATATCAATTTGCCTTAAATGGTGGACCAAACAACTTTTCACAGCACCCCTATCTCAAAAATATCATCAGAATTGGTGCATAATTTGCATTGTTGCCGTCTTCTTTAGATGTGGCAATCATTCCTGAGTCTCTTCCTGCGGAATCAAGCTCTGAGACTTTCCTGAAGCCAGGTTTGATTGGTAGCAAAAATGAAAGCCCACTAGAATCTCAAAGTAATACTTTCGTTGCCATGCCATATTCAAATGAAGCAAAAATCTCTGCTATGAGATATAGTAGTGGTTTTATGCTGAAATGAAATGAGGATTACCCTTTATTAATTTGTGGTGCAGCATCATTTTGGCTGTTCCACACACAGCCCGAGCCTCTGTTTTCAACCACTATGAATTAAGGAAGGAAGGGAACAAACCTTGACTATGAAATTGACAAGAAATAATTGATTGCAAATGAGGGAAGAAAAGGTTACATTGATACTCTTTATTAGATCATTTGAAGACTATGTACTAAATACTTGAAAGGTGGTCATACAAAGGAAGGGCAGGATCTGATCTCAGTCATCCCAGAGAGCAGGACATGTAATAATGGGCTCAAGTGACAGGAAGCCAAATTTAGGCTGAATACCAGGAAAAACTTCTTAACTGCTAGAGCAGTATGGCAATGGAACTAATTACCTCGGGAGGTGGTGAGCACTCCAACGCTGGAGGATTCAAGAAAAAAATTGGACAACCACCTGTTAGATCTGCATGAGCAGGGGGTTGGACTTGATGGCTTTATAGGCCCCTTCCAACTTAATTACTCTATGATTGTATGATTCTTACACTTCAAAAGGATCCACCTGTCCTACATTTAATAAATTTGACACATATTACAACTTTTAAACAATAGATTAGTATTTGATAAATTCTTCTGAAAATTCTTGCTGATAAAGCTATATTTTCTCCTTAACATGAAGAGCCTTGTTTAAAATTTAAATTCATATCCTGCCTTCCCTCCACTGAGCTCAAGTCAAGCTACACAACTCTCTTCCTCCCCTTTTTAATTCTCCTAGCAGTCCTGGGACATGGGCCAGACTAAGAGGGAGTAAAAAGTGCAAGGGCACATAATAACTTCCATGGCTCACTGGGAACTATAACTCATACTTCCAAAGTCTTAGTACAGTACAAGGACTGCTGCATAGCTAGCGGTTTAGGGATCTGGCTGTGGAGCCAGACGTTAGGAGTTTGATTCCCCACTGTGCCTCCCTGACAGGGGGCTGGACTCAGTGATGCATAAGGTCCCTTCCAGCTCTACAGTTCTAAGATTAAGATTGCTTTAACATAACATTGACTTACACAAGTGTGGAATTTATAAGGCTGGCCATACATCTCATCCATAACCTCAAGCACCATCCATTTGGAAGATGTGATCTGTTTATTTGTACAATTACAAAAGCTGTTTCAAACTACAGCTTCTAGAATCAGAGTCATTGGCCATAATGACCAAAGGATTCTGGGAGTTGCCAAAAAGTAACTTTTTCCAAATTCTGCTGTTATCCTTTAGATCCCTTGTCTCTGCGTCTGCTGAGCACACAAATATCAACAGTATGTTTAACTTTTTCAATTTGCTTTAAATTGATGTGCCAACATCTTCCTGCTCATAATAATGAGTCTGAGAATTGCAAATATACTGTTGCTATACTGATCCAAATCAAACGGTTCGTTGTTTATGAAAAGGTTGAGAGCATTGTTTGTAACTGATCTCTTCACAATAGCCTTGAAATGAGAAACACTGTATGTTGCAACTGGAGACTTACTGTGGTTTTCCTGTGTGATTCCCTTTGGTTCTCTTGTTTTATCCTCTTACAAAATCACACAAAAGAATACAATCAATTTGGCATGGAACTAAAGCACATTTGGCGTCCTCCAAGATATCCCATGACTGGAAGGTCAGAAGATCGCTACCCTCATCTGATTCCTGAATGGCCCATTACAATGACCCGTTAAATATGAGACGTTTGCAACCCATGAGGAGCACAACATTTTTCCAAGCCAACTCATTGTGTGTCTGGCACATGCCCTCTAGTTTCTGTTTACTGTGTTGTATAATTTTGATTGGGGAGTTGGGAATAAATATCCCACACCTTTAGAAGAATATTATGCAATAAAAGTTTTGGCCCAGTTAACTATCGGGGGAAGGAATGGATATTTGTACTGGCCACAGCTCCATGTTTGTTGATACACTTTAACTGAGGCCCTGGTCACACAAGTGAAATGTTTTCTAGTTCTTCTGATACTTTCCATACCTCTGTTGTACTGAATTGTGGTCATGTGGTTTATATCCCAGGACGAATGTCCCAAGAACTTTTAGCAGTACTGATTTATTTCCTCCTATTTGAATCATTATGGCTAGCTACACTATGATACCAGTTTATTTTCTCTCTTGCTTCAAGGGGCAATTTAGCCCTTTGATTTATATATATATATATATAAAAATAATATTTATTGGTACATCAATATATCAGAAACAAGTCTCCCTCTAAGGTGTGTGACTGCGTCTGTGCGCTTGACTCCACCCCCTCCGCACAGCTTTCATGCTCCCCCGTACACCCACAGCTATTGTTTCCAGCCCCTTTCATTCCTGTCACAACACAATCCCACATGGGGGGGGGGCAGATTCGCTCACAGGGAGTGGAAATTAAAGGGAACATTGATCGGGAAGGGGTTTCTGTTTAGGAAAGTGTCCCTCTGTTGCACCGGCTCTCCTGCAGAAATGCATTGCACACAATGGACTTGGGATATCCATGCAGCAGTACTGGCAATCACCCCACTCCACCCGTGACATTGGCATACTAACATTTCAATGTATCTTCCCACTGGAAACAAAAAATTATTACTCGCCAGTAATGTACTGATGTATTGGGCAGGATATTTTTTTTAAAAAAAAAACTAATATGCATGCTGCAGTAATGGCCGCCACCCTCCTAGCTTCCATTCTGAAAAGAAGCGGGACAGGTCATGCGCACAGGCAATCCCGGTAAGGAATGCAGTGGTACAACAAAAGTACACAATAACACAACCCTCCGGGCGATGGGGAAATGTTCTGCAGTTACACCGCTAGCCAGGAAAATGTCTCAGTCTTGACTCTGTGTCGTGTGACCAGGAAAAAAAATACCGACATAACTGATGGATAGCTACATAACATTTCCTTCCTGTGAACAGATCTGAGTGAATTCATTGTATCAAATATGTATAGAAACAGATTTCTATGTAGAATATAACTGGTGGAGATGAGGTGTTGCATTGACCGGTTCTTGCATTGTTGTGATAATTGTGTTCTAAGGCAGCAGATGTTCATAAAGAGGAAACAGAGGTTGTCAACAACTAGTCCAGGTAGTCAGAGCCAAGGTTTCAAGCATTGTGTGCAAGCGCAGAGTCACAGATGAGCATCAGCAGTCAAGATGCAAATCATGTACACATCAACCCAATAGGGTCAAGAGAGATCAAACAGGAGGAGGTCTGCAATAGTCTGAAGCAACAGCCAGGAGTACCGGCATGGTACCACTGAATGCAGAGCCTCTTGAAACAAACTTGGGTGAGGGGTTATCAGATCTGACAGATGCTGGATCCTCCAAATCCAGGCTAAATCATCATATGGTGGCAGACCCTCAGGGAACCAGGATCCTGACTTGCCGGATGAAGGTGGCTCTGGGCCTGAGCCAAGGCTGGAACCCCACCTGCCCATGCATACCTTGCAGGCTATCTGACCATAAAACATCCACTAGGGATGTGCTGTTTGTTTGTTTGTTTGTTTGTTTGTTTGTTTTTGGATTCTGGCTCTTAGAATTCTTTTAAAGTTCCCCAGGCAGAATTCTGGGAGCCCCAACCCATAACTACAGACACCTATATTTTGCTTCCCTGGATCAAGGCCTAATCCTTGGAGGCTGGATGGCACTGAAGACTTGGCCGTGCTCTACTTCCTTATAGGGAGCTGCCACTATGCTTTCTGGGAGTTGTAGTCTTGCTGCTCTTCAACATCTATAGCAAACAGTGACTTTTCTGTTGCTTGTATAGCTCATCTTCCTGAAATGTGTCCCCCATGTTGTAGAACTGCATTTTAATTCTGAAAATCTCATTCAGGAAATAAAGACGGTGGTCAAAGTCTTTCTTGTTAAATTAAGATCATTAAAGCGAAGAAAGAGCACTTCAGATAGAAATAAAAGGGTGAAGTTCTTTTTAACAACAAAATAAGTTAAACTAACTGAAAACTGAGAAGCCACAAAATTATTAGGAAGCCATGATGTAGCCCTATAAGTAATAGAAAAGCCAAAATTTGTGGCAACAATTCTCCGTTGCCTTTGGTTTACCTCAGTCTTTGAAAAACATTACTAACCCCTTAATTAAATTAAAAAGTTTATAAAATCTTAGCACTGTTGGAGTTTTTGCACCTCACAAGCTGCCTTTAGTAGGTTTGGCTGTGAAGGACCTTTCTGGGCTGGGATGACCGTCAGTCTATCAGGCACTAACCAATTGTTCCTCCTGCCTCTGAATTCAAAGAGAGCCCCACCATTCTGTTCTGTCCTTTTCCCTCTCTAAAGTTTGTTGAACTCTTTTGCTGAAAGCAGTCATGTTTATCCATTTGATGTTTGATTTGTTCAATTGTAAGTAATGGACTCTTTTATTCTTTCTGCTACTAATGTCCCAGAATGAGTTACTGAGACAGTAAGTATCTGTTAATGAGAAAAAGAGATGGATTTATCTGAGAAATGTGAAGCTATTCTGCTCTGTGAATCCCTGCACTTCGGCTACACAGCTAGAGGAATCAACCAAAAATTCAAAACTCTGCAACAAGCACATTATAAATAATAAATTGAAAATAAGTCCTGAAGCCCAATCACCAAAAAAATGAAACTACTTTGCAGAGGGAAACTACTGCTGTGATATTCATATGGTTTCATTAATTGAGGATTTTCCTCTTCTAATCATGAGTTACCTCTAACCTGTTTCTGGCAGCATTTGGGTTCTCTCCTGCTCATTCATTTAAATGATTCCCTGGACATCCACTCCCAAGAACTGCCTTGATGGTTTGACTGGTTGAAGAGAGTACAACAAAGAGATAGCTTGCAGGCATCCATATTATTTTGTTACCTCTGGTCAAATAGGTATTGGCTATTTCTGAGCAAAATAAAAGCATCTAATCCAGTGAACAGATATGATAGTGAGACGAACATCTAGTACTAATTGAGACTGTGAGTGTATTATGATATAGGAAGCCAGATTTAGGCTAAATATCAGGAAAAACCTCTTAACGGTTAGAGCAGTATGACAATGGAACCAATTACTTCAGGAGCTGGTGAGCTCTCCAATGCTAGAGGCATTCAGGAGAAATTTGGATACTGTCTGTCAGATCTGCTTACAGGCCCCTTTCAACTCATTTATTCTTTAATTTTATTCCATCTTCAACTGTTTCAAGGTGGGAGAAACAGTTTTCGGTCTTGTATGTGAATTCTGACATTCTGACTGAGAGTGTCTGCTTATTTTTCAAGACCTGTAAACCTCTTTTGTTCCGCTACATGAATTGCAGACATAACATTTCCCATGCCAAGCAAAGCTACTGTTTCTTGTTCAGCTGCCCTTCACCAAAAAGCCAATTGAAATATTTTTGGAGTCAAGTCTCTTAGAGTAGGTCAGAATGAGAATGAGCCTCTGACAGAGCTTCTCGAAAAAGAACGAAAGGCTTCTTAATTCAAAATCCTTCACTGTATCATTCAGGGCTGTAACTAAGTCATTGACCATTAGGGAGAGAGATTGCCACTTGAAATGGGAGACAATTGGGCCAGCTTTCAAAACTGAACATATTCCCGGAGCATAGTTCAATCAAATTGAGCATGTCTTAAATTCCATTCATTTGAAGTGGAAAGAGCTAGATAAGGGCTTGAACTCTTATTGAAATAAATCAGATTTAAAAGTATATGAGTAATTGCTCAAGAGAGCTTGTTTAACTGTACCAATAATATAAAGAAAATCCAGACTTAGAGCTGCTTGTACTCTCCAAATATATTTGCAATTACTATTATATTAATGGCCTTTTGAGTCTTGTTGTGCTTTCAAGATGGTGTTCAGAGTGAACTCTTCCTTTTATCTCTCTGGTTCCGCCCCCGCCCTTTGATACAATCAAGATCTTTGAACAGGAGGCTGACTCCTTATTCCTAATATTTCTGTCCTTAGATACGTGCAGGTACCTCATGAACAAATCTTGTTGACATTAACAGAGCAGCACTGGTTGACGTCTGTGCAAATTAACGTTTAACATACTTAACAAAGGCATGGGGATAAATCCAACACTTTGAAAACCATATTAAGCATATGAAGTACTACTTATTAATAGTGAACCATACTTGTCATATGTAAAGGAACAAATGTTTTCTGACAAATATAATAAAAAAATGTGCCCAAAGAGATGATAGGCTAGGCAAAAGAATTAGTGTTATTGACGGTTGAGCACTTTGGTTCAAGTGGGTTAAGAGTTGAGAACAGGAATAGGAATAATATTATTTCTCTTGTTCTTGTCTAGATCAGTTGCCTTTGTCCCACTGAGACAGCTTTTGACTATTTGCTAATCCCAAAGAGATTTTCACCTACGGTGTGAGAAGAAGACAATGAGAGCTTTTTCCTGACAAGTACTGTGCATTTTAAAACATTTTTCTTTGTAAGGCTTAACACACACACAAACACGTATGCACACAGGGCAGGCACAGAAAGGTTATCTAAGATTTTCTTTTTTTTAAAAAAAATGCAAACAGCCCATTCAAGCTTCTGCTTTTTAAAAGTCCATGCAAAAAAAGGAAGCACTAGTATATGTCTGCCCAAATGGTTTTAAAAAAATCAGTATGGCAAATGTTTATAGAGATCAACTAAAATTTTTCTGCATCTTGCAGGAGAGGAGAAAAAATTGTCATGTTTTTCATTTTACAAATGAAGATTTACATCCATAAGAATTATGAGCAACTGATTTTCTTTACTCATAGTCTGAATAAAAGCAGAGTGATGTCATAGATGGTTGTCCAATGATTGGTGCCAGTGGGGTAATTTAGCACTGGCACACCTTAACTTTTTTTTGCCTGTCATTCATCTCTCTATGAAACAGCAAGAAGTGTCAGGGTTTCCAGGACTTACCTAGAAATCAGGGCAG
Source organism: Intellagama lesueurii (assembly GCA_037013535.1). NCBI lineage: Eukaryota > Metazoa > Chordata > Lepidosauria > Squamata > Agamidae > Intellagama > Intellagama lesueurii. The sequence continues at coordinate 242,742,092 of JBAJHW010000003.1, forward strand.
AGACAGACATTACCTACATAGCATTTGTTGCTATCATGGACCAGTAAAGAAACAGACATTATAGTTAACCCATCATTAGAAAAGAAAATCCTCATGTGTGAAAGCATATATGAGTTGCAGCAGGACATTCAAATCAGCTTGCTTTGATTAGTGATCCATTCCCCAAGAATTAATTGTGGGATTCCTTAAACACAAAAGTCTGCCTGAATCATGACCCTCCAATGCTAATCTGCTTTCAGTTCTAATGGTAGGTTATCTATAATGTCTGTTTCTGCCCTTAGTTCTTTAGAAGGAAGTCACTGTAGGTTTATGATGTTCCTGTAATACAAGGTTCATGTGCACATACTACACATATGAACTGAGCACAAAATTAGAATTCACATTACTAACTTTTTATGAGAAAGCAGGGCATATATTTCTGAAATAAGAGTAGCAGCATTGGTACTCGTAGCAATAGTGTGTGCATATAGTGATGTAGATAACTATATTATATTATATTATATAAGTTCAGCAACAGAAGCATGACTTTAGGCCCAAGGAGTGTTTGCAGCTCCTCCCAGGCGAAACAAACAGATGAACAAAACAAACCCAGGTATAGATGTTTTCGTGTGTTTAAAATGTCATAACTAATCATTTTACTTTTAACCATTGTCCTGCTGGTTGACCTATTTTGTTAGCTATGTGCTCTTCAATGAACAACATGCAGTTGTCAGGTTTGCTGGAAATTGTCCAATGAAATCCTGTCATTGTTTAAATTCTAAATATCACTCTGGTGTTCTGAGCTGCCGTTAATATTTATATCAGAAAAAGGGATAAGAGATGTCAAGAGGAAGAAGTGAAAAGAAAGGGGCACACACACACACACACACGCACAAAGCAAACTGGAAGGTTCGTTTAAGCCCCTGAGTTGTATCTAACAGTGGCTACTCTGCTGATGGAAGTTATCTGCCAGCAGAATAGCAAAGAAGACATTTTTTATGGATTTACCCTGCAGTCAAAAATGTACTTGTGGAAATTTGATCTGGAGTATCCCCTAGACCTTTGGAGCATATTGGGAAGTAAACAATAGGCTGCAATGGGAGGAAATTTCCAGAATTTACTTCTCACCTACCACCCATATCATGGATGAATATCTTCTATCAGTTGTTGTTGGTATGTGCCATCAAGTCACTTCTAACTTACGAATATGCAATCTCCAAAATGTCCTGTCCTCATCAGCCCTGCACAGCTCTTGTAAACTCAACCCTTGGCTTCCTTTAGGGAGTCAGTTGACCTCATATTTGGTCTTCCTCTTTTCCTGCTGCCTTCCACCTTTCCCAGCATTATTGTCTTTTCTAGAGAATCGTGCTTTCTCATGATGTGCCCAAAGTAGGGCAGCCTCAGTTTCAATGTTTTGCTCTCCAGGGATAGTTCAGGCTTGATTTGATCTAGGACCCACTTGCTTGTCTTTCTGGCAGTCCAGGGTATCCACAAAGCTCTCCTCCAGCAACATATTTCAAACAAATCAGTTTTTTTCTCTGTCAGCTCTCTTAACAATCTAGCTTTCACACCCATACATGGTGATTTGAAATACAAAAATGTGGATAATCTTGGTCTTGGTCTTCAGTGACATATCTCTATACTTGATGACTTTTTATAGTTCCTTCATTGCTGCTCTTCCAAGTCTCAGACTTCTTCTGATTTCTAGGCTGCAGTCTTCATTAGGATTGGCTGGCTGGCTGGCTGGTTGGTTGGTTGGTTGGTATACCACCCATCTGGCTTTGCAGGCCACTCTGAGCGGGTTACAACAAAATAAATCAAGACAAACAATAATCAACAAGTGTAAATAAACAACATTACATTATATCAACATAAACATCAAAAAAATAGTCATATACTAAAACATTATAACTCAAAATACAGAACAGTAAAACATTTAATAAAAGCATTCAAGATGATTGAACCAAGGTATGCAAAATCTCTAATTATTTCAGTTTCTTCATTATCAATTCTAAAGTTGTGCAGTTCTTCTGTAGTCATGATTCTACAGACTCTTCTGTCAGTAGGAGTATAAATTTCAATCTGACATGATAAACAAGAAACTAACCCTATTCAGATATTACAGCCTAAGTCTGGGTAGGGCTGGAAACATGGTGGTGATGATGTGATGATGTAAGTGAGTTCTGCTCCCACCTTTCTTGGAAATCAGGAAGACCTTTGTGTGGTCTGTGATTACTCTTCTAGCATGTTCTGCTGAACATTCTAGCAATGTTTCTGTGAGTTGGTGCCTTGACTTATCAAACACTCCCCATGTAAATCCTGTAAGCCTGTGCAGCAGAATGCAATTAGAAGCTGTATTGCGGACTTCCACTGCAAACACCCAAAGCTCTTCCTGCGTTTCAAATGGTGTTGGATATGGGAAGCAGCACTTACCTGTGTGCCCTTGGGTCCATCATGCTTTAATCCTATACCTAGATTCCATCTGCAATGCCTGAATAGGACAGATGACTTTTTCTCCCTGCTACAAGAAAGTAAAGGTATTTTGGTCATGCTTAGAGAAATTTTCAAGATTTTGTGCATTTTCAAGACTGATTTTGTGTGTTTGCAGATTTCTGCGAATGTGCAAACTTTAGCACTGCAATAATTAATACCTTTTGCATGTTGCAAAAGTAGTAGTATTAGTACTGAATGCGTTATTTGTGGCTTTGTGCTTCCTCTCTCTGTGTGATTAACTTCACAAAAGGAAAGGATGCTAGTTTTGTTTGGAGACATTTTTACACAAATGACAGAAAAGACAAAGAAAAATGCATTTAATGTCTCAGTTTCACCCCAAAGGCAAGATCTCACATAAGGCTCAGAGGACTCATGTCAAGCTGTCGTGACATGGTGAAGCAGCTTGACTTGACTAAGATAAAGAAAATGGCAAATTTCTTTACCCTCACAGGAAACAACCTGTAAATTTATATATTACTACAAGAAGAAAAATATTTTTCCCCGTTTTTGTTTTAAGACCTGCCTTCCCCTATGACTGTCACATGATTTGGGATGTATTCTTCTACCTCTCTATCTGAAAGTAAGCCCCATTGAGCTCAGTGAGGCTTGTGGCTGAGTAGGTGCAATTTGATGTCCTTTTAAAATGACACTTGTATTTTGACCCAGCACCAAGTTATTTAAACTTCAAATGGTGGCAAACATTTGGTTACTCTCATTATGAATCCACATGTCCCAGGAAAGTCCCCTTAATTCCTTAGCTGCTGCTTGGTGTGGTGGAGAAGGAAAAACTTTCATATGGTTCTGTTTTTCACCCACTGTTTAATTACCCATGACTGAAGGAATATGCCGATAAGCAGTGTGTCATGTCTTCCTGCAGTGTCTAGTTCAACTTATGAAAGCCAAAGTGTTCTGGCATTTTGAATGTTGAAATCAAAGTCTTTTGAAATTTCAAGAAATCGTTCTTTCGTCAAAATTTAGCAAGCTGGAATGAGAAGTGGGTTTTGATTTATCTTCAATTAACCAATGCATTATTTTGCAATGGGTCGTTTGAAGTTTCACAATAGGTTATCAGGGTTTAACTGTCCTATTCTGGAGCTTTGAAGGTTCACTGCATACATAGTTGTCCCATATGGATAGGCTGTCCCTCTCACATAACTGTGAAAGGACAGATTTTATGGAATCAGTTTCCTTTGGAGAAAGGAACAGTGGAGACATGCCTGGACATTAACACTAGGGAAAGGCTACCATTCAGTGGAAGAGAAGATGTTTTGAATGTCAAAGACCTTTCTGTTCAAGCAGGCTTTCCCTTAATAACTGGTGGTCTGAGAGGGGGTTTTAAATGAATGGTTGTGCTCTGTTGTTTTAAATGTGTTTTAGTATTGATTTTATTACTGTTTCTAATGTAATACTTGTTTTTTTTAAAATATTTGTATACCCACTGTTTTTTAGCTTTGTCATATTGTGTTTTTAATGATGCAAGCCACCTTGGGTTCTTTTTAGGGAGAAAAGTGGAATAAAAATATCTTAAATAAATAAATAAAGGTCTCAGGGTTGGCCCTTCAAATTTCCAAGAAAGACTGAACAGAACTGCTGCCTCAAGTACCTGAAATTTTGAAATGTTATGGTAGTTAGATACTAGATTTTAAATGGTCTTTTAATGTCAAATGTTTTTATAAGGTATTTGGAATTTTGGAAACTGTAAATGTCTGTGTTTTTCCCCTGTGTGATTGGTTTAAGGACTGTAACAATAAACTGTACTGTACTAACTGCTGCCTCAGTATAGGTAGAACAAGATCCTCTCTGAATAAGAATCATCAGAACAACTCCGTATGCAAGCATCCCCATGTTATTGTGGCTGATGTATCTAGTGAATTCATGACTAAGGTGAGGTTAAACATGGAGGCTTCTTGGTTGACAAGTTCCTGTCCTAGATACTGCATGACAACAGCTTTCTATTTGGCTGTGACCAGGGGGACTTGTGAATCGTGACACACTGTCAAGTCTGACTTAAGTCACACCAGTGACTCAACTTGGAATCCTTTTCTAAAAGCCTCCAACTTGACTCAAGACTTGGGACCATTTTTCCAAGTCACATTTTGAGTCTCTATCAGGGATGGGCCTCCTTACCTCCTGCTACTGCCGCCGCCACCATCTTCCTTAGAGGCAGCAAGCCCGGCTTCCCTTCCAGGAGCCAGCTGTTGCCTCTGCCCACGCACCTGCCACCCAGCTGATAGGCTAGGACATGTGCAGAGGCAGGGACTGACTCCAGGAAGGAAAATCAGCCCTCTGTTTCTGTGTATGCACATGGGCCGGCCCAGCTTCCCTTCCAGGCCCACCATCTCTGAGCCTGTGCTGGCCTATCAGCTGGGCGGCTCATGAGCTGTCCGAGTCTTTGGGTCCGAGCCCCAAGTCCCAAGCCTCAGAGGGGCAGGGCAAACAACTTGAGACTCTGACTCAAGGCTTGGGACTCAGAAATCAGCCCAAAGACTTAGACTTGGGACTCAGGTCCAAAGACTTGCCAGCATCTCTGGCTGTGACATGTTTGAGGCACAATTCAGATGGACCATTTGAATGAACGCACTCCTGGACAGACATGTGCATGTTCCATGAAGTGCTTCTTCATGTAAAGAGGTGCTTAAAACGAATGGGGTGCAAAAATGCTACCTATGGTAATCTATCCAGAGTGAGAGAGAATGTCAAATATACCTGCTCAGCTGCCTTTTGACATATATTTTTTAAAATTCTTCAAATCCTTGGGAAAAAAATCTACCACCTAGTTAGGCTGAGCTCTTTTAATTAGTCCAAAATATTTTATTAGTCAACTAGGTGAAAGTATCGATCTGAAAATATTTTATTGTGTAACTCTCTTTCTTTCGTTCTTTCTTTCTTTCTTTAACTTTCTTAAAATATTTTGAGATATTGATGGAACCAATCAATCAACTATACATGGAAGCCCTAGTAAAGACTAGCATAGTGGGCTTCATCTGCTTGTGGCATCTACTGTGTTGGAATGATTTCCCTACTGAGATCAAGTAGAATTTCTGTGTGGAGTCTTTGGAACTCCCTCCCACAGGATTATGGGCTGGCCCCATTTTTGCTGTCCTTCTGCAAGTAGGTGAAGCCCTTTCTCTTTAGACAAGCTTTCCCTCAGTGACTGGCTGCCTGAGCATGAACTTGTGTTTCCTATTTCTAAAAGTGGTATTTGTTCCATTTAAATATTTCTATTCTTAGCATTTTTAGCTTTAAATATTGCCTTTTAATGTTGTATGGCACCTCTGTATACTCATTGTTTTGTTCTTTTAATGTTGTAAGCTGCCTTGGGTTCTTTTCTAAGGAGAAAGGCAGGGTTAAAATATTTTAAATAAATAAATATTCCTCTCCTGCAGGGACTACCAATTGGATTTAGCCTGATTTGTTTGCTCAAGCACTTCTACTGATTGTTTGAGCCACTGCTGATTTGAATTAAATGTGTTATTATTGTAGAACTGTTTTATTATATTATCAATGGGTTTTGATTGTATTTTGCTGTGCTTTTAATGCTGTAAACCTCCTTGGGATTTTTTTTTTAATGAAAGGCACTGTAATATAAAAATTGTCTTCAATAAACAAATAGTCAAGCATAGGCCATCTGAGCATGTGTTTTTCCTATTCAGTCTTGCAAAATGACTCTAGGAGGGCACGTACATTTACCGTTAAGACTGAAATACATTGGGCAACACTGTGTTCCGTGTCTGTGAGCTGCCATCACAAAGGGACCATCCACTGCTGTGCAAGATGTGACTTTTGATAAGGCTTCCTCTTAACCCAGATTTATAACTGGGTTGAATGAACCAAAAAGAAAAGAAAGGACTGGGGAACTTGCTTTGGATTCAAGCCCAGGATCCTTTCTGTGTAATTGTTGGACCGCAGCACTCGGCTTGACTTCCTTTTCTCCTCCTCTGTTTCCTACAAAAGAAATCTTGAGCAAAGCAAGAAAGGCTTAAATTTTGTTTCCCCTCATTCATTATTTTTTTAAAATGGGCTGCCAATGCTAATGATACTTGGGTTGCCTACATTTTAATTGGGATCAAATTCAGAATTGTAAAATGTTAAAGGAATGAAATCCAAGCTATAAATAATAAAATGAGGAGCTCTCCCTGCTAGAGATGTTCTTAACAGCATTTTCATTGCAGATATTTGTCAACATGTATGAAAGATGATGATTCATCTGTTTTACTCACTTAGTATTCAGTAGGCAGAGTTGTTGGGATCAAAGTGGGGAACTTCTGTGAAATGAATCAGGTGGACCAGGTGCACTAGGAAGCAAAATATTTTAAATATTTTATTTTTCAGTTGCCTAATATGCTCGGAACACACATTGCTTTCAGCTGTTCCATAGTGGCAATGCAGACACTGAGAATTTTTACAATTTGGTGTTCTGAAGTGGCTTAGAGGATAAATTGTAAACCTGGAAGTCTCTGGTTCAAGTCACATAGTAGACTTAAATGAACTACAGTTTTCTATTTGTAATCTGGGGTGATACGTCTGGCCATTATGACAGAGTTCTTATTAGAGATGGGGACAAATAAAAAAAATGGTAATTCGTTTTGATCCGTTATTCGTCAAGGTTAACGGATCAACGAATACGAATATACGAATATTCTTCAACGAATCGATGAATCCATCCGTTGATTCATCTGTACTTTAAACGGCTATAACACTGGCCCCCGATGACCTAGACACACTGAATTTGCAGGGAAGCTTCCTCAGACGCTTTTCTACAACTCCTGAAAGGTTGGTGAATATTGGATCATGGACCCCCAAGTTATATAGTCACAAAGAGGACCCCCCAGGAAAGCTCCCCCCAGGTACTTGGAGACTCCAGAATCACAACGGAGCTTCCTATGTCTTTCCCCAACATGTCTGCCAACTTTGGTGAAGATTGGATATCGGACATCCGAGTTATTCACCCACAAATTGGACCCCCCCGGAGAGTTTACCCCACGGCACAGAAGCCCATTCTGCCTACCGGCCGCCGATCAGCTAATCAGAAGCCGATAGGCAGCCACCCCCACACACAGCCAGCCACCCCAACAGCCTACCCCACACCCCCTTCCTTTCCCTACCTTAGCCCCCACCCCACTCCCACCGACACCCCCTTACCTTAATAGCTGCTGCCAGGTCTCCATCAGGCCTTCGCAGCCAAGGCGTGTAAAAAGGGAGACTGGCTGCCCTTTGCAAAGATGGCGACTGTGGCTTCATTTAGGGTAGGGAAGCTGCAGCCGCCATCTTTGCAAAGGGCAGCCAGTCTCCATTTTTACATGTGTGGCTCCAAGGCCAGAAGACCTCGGCAGCAGTGATTAAGGTAAGAGGGTGTTGGTGGGGGTGGGGTGGGGTGGGGTGGCGTGGGGCCTAAGGTAGGGAAAGGAAGGGGTGGGGGTTAGGCTGTGGTATTGGGTGGCTGTGTGGGGTGGTGGCTGCCTTTCTGCCGCCGATCAGCTGATCAGCGGCCAGCAGGCAGAATGGTGTGGGGTTTTTTAATATATATATATACGAAGGACGAATAAAAATGGGTAAATATTCATCCCTTCGTATTCATGGGGGTCTCTGGAACCCACAAATATGGATCGACGAATATTTAATGAATTGGCTATGTTCGTCGGAAAAACCGATCCATTTTTATATTCGTCCCCATCTCTAGTTCTTATTATAGAGGTGATGGTTGTGAAATACTTTGCATTTGTATGACACCAAAACTCTGTGTATGACACTGTGTATGTCATAGCTTCATATGCATATGTGGAGATTGGGCTGGATGCAATATAGGGGGCAAGGTATGTGGAATGAGCCCCCATGCTTGGTTTGAATCCCCTTAAGGAAACTGGGGTGAAGGCATGGTCAGGTCTAGCTCAGGGGCAGAAGGACCAACCTCACTCCCAGGTGATAGGGAGTCACAAGAGTCGTGATACACCAAAGCCTTAACTAGATGTTTGGCACCCCGGGCAAGCATGACTACAAGCCCTCATGAAAAAAGGAGAAGGCAAATGTGATATCTGTCCACAAGAAAGAGAAAAGTTGTTATTTCAAAAAAGGAAAGTGAATAGGGCTGGGTGGTGCAGCTGTTTATCTATCACTGGGCAGTCTCAATATCGGTGCCCTCTACATTTTGGTGCCCTGGGGCAAAACACAGTTGCTCTACCTTACTTATCGCCTTGCTCTATCAGACTATCTTTTCAAGATTATACCTGGTCAGCAACCAGGGATGCTGAGGCCTCCCAATGGATCCATGCCCCAATTCCAGGCCAGGGTACAGCTGTTGTAACCAATAAAGCTGAGGTCTCCCCTCTCCTTAACCAGTGTGTCTACTTGCCCCCTTTTTTCCTCTTTAACAGCTAGGGTTCAGGTAGCATTACCTGAACAATTCAGTTCTAAACACTTCACATTGTAAGATCTTCTCAAGTCATACTCTGAAACATGTCTCTCATGACAAGAAGGAAACACAGTCCCTGTTTTCTTCTGAGCTTATCTGTATCATCAAAGCCTCTTCATCTAGTTACCAGCTCCACTTGCTTGTCAGCAACTAGAGAGGCGCTTTGGAGATGTATGTTACTCTTTGACATGTTTGGCACATTCACACATACCCAGGGAGCATATAAACTGAAGCAAGCAACTTATCTACTTCTGCCAAGGTGTCCACATATCCTATTTTACATGCATTGTCTTCTGTGTCAAGGCATCTTCTCAGAAGTATGGAATGTTTTAATCTCCAGATGTTGTTTGAATGCATCTCCCACACATCTTAGCCAGCATACACAAAGGTAGCAGATGATGGGAGTTCCAGCACCATAATCTAGAGGGCTATACATTCTGTTTTCCAAACTCTATTTCAAGGACTGTCCAGTCCAAATTCAATTTAATGATAAAGAAACATAAGAAAGAAGGAAATAAGCTTTTTGTTGATGTTGTTTCTGCCATCTTTCAGGATTTGGGGATTGTTAATTTATGATACATGTTTTATTTATAGATTCTTAATGCTGGTGAAGGATTTATGCTTTGTTGCTTTTTGTCTATTTTTACCCACTCTGTTTGTAACCCACTTAGAGTATTGCCCAGCACTAAGTCACCAGTATAGAATTTCATGAAATCGATTGATCGATCGATAGATAGGCATATTCAAATCTGTATTCCTCCCTTGTCTTCTTCTCTCTTTTTTATGATGCTTTTCTGGCATTTTGAAGGTCCATCCAACAGCTATGTTCTAAATGCTGTGTTTTGAAGCCATGGAATGAACATGTCTACACCATCAGGACTTCTCAGAGTCAAAATAGCAAATAAGATATCAAATGTAGCAGACTTTGGCTTAAAGTCAAAGTGCATGTTGATGCAAACAAGGCAAGTGCTCTGCCTGTGTGTTCGCTAGGGCTTACCTGCCTCTCTTTCTGACCACAGGTGTTGGATGCTGCATTGATGACATTTGTCTCTGAACATCTTGCAAAATTCAGGAAGAAGGGACAGCCAGCACAGGGAAATTCAGTCCAAAAATGAAGGCCTTAGAAGTTACATCACACTGATCTTTCCAAACCACACTTTTTAAAGTCAGAACTTTAGAACTCTCTCTCTCTTTCTGTGTGTCTGTGTGCAGTCATGTGCCTGTGGATGTACACACAACTGTCCCTACATATTTTTCACCTGTATCTTCAATGTATCCGTATCTACTATATTTTGTTGGCTTTCCTCTAAATATGCAGGTCAGATATGCATCTTTTTAAACAGTGGCACTAGGATGTTACTGCTCAAATCCCATTTCTGATCTTCAAGGCCTTTGTGTTGTTGTACTAGCATGAATTTATTGTTCAATACACTAGTTCAGATGAGGTTGGTGGCCTGCTTTTTCATGAGGGCAATTAATCTGTTCCCGATTTTCATCCACACATTACATGAACTATCCAAGATGTTGAAACCCATCCACAAAATAGTTTCAGAACCTTCCATAGCTCTCATAATGTTTGGACTAAAATCCAGAGCAGATTCACTACAGCCATGAAATTGGAGTCACCAACTTTCACTGCATGGGCTGAGATATTTTATTCATGAGTCCACCAGAACAGATGTGGAAAAAGCAAGCCTTTCCTCCTAGGTCTTGATTCATGGTGTGGAATTGTGTTAGATATTAATAATATCTCTTCTAAATAGGGAAAAAATGCTTTTAAAAAAACTATCAATAGTATTTATTTTGCAGCAGAAAATGAGAGAATAGCAACCATTTATTTTCACAAACAGAACTTCAAGTTGTTCTTATTCCACAGAAGTTTACACCTTTTATGGCAGTTGTAGAAGCATTTGTTGTTGATCGTTATAGAAAATTTTCCACAACACACGCATGAGAAATATTTTCTCCTTGACTTCTAGCCCTTGCTTTTAGGCCAGCCAAGCCTCTTTTAGTCTGACAGTTTTGCATAGGTACAAAGGGATAATCCTACTTTTTTTTTTAATTTCCTGCCTACAGACAGTCTTGACTGTTGTTGGCTTATAGTCATTTGGAGGTAACATATTACATGAATCACTGGATTAAAAACACAGTCAGCGGTAGGGTTGCCAGGTCAGCAGCATCTCTTTCCCTGAGAGTCCAGGACCACAACTTGAAACCTAGCAGCAGAGCGCTATGACATTACAAGGGAGTGGATTGTTCAACACCCGTTGCAAAATGGTGCATACGTGATTGACTATATAGAGATTTAAAGTTAATGGCCAATGTGTGATTTGGAGCAGCAACGGCTCTAGAGCAGGCAAATTAACAAAGCAGACAAAGGTGCTTCTGAGTATGTCTAAATGCTGTGTCTCAAAGTTATGGAATGAACCTAACATACAGTGGTGCCTCGACTTACGACCGTCCCTACTTACGACCAATTTGACTTACAAACAGCTCCGGTCACAAAATTTTGCTTCTACTTGCGACCGGAGCTTCCACTTACGAACAGAAAAAGGCAGGGAGAAAAGGCGGGAAATTCAAATTGCTAACTGTAGGTGGCAACGAGACTGCTTCTTTGTAGCTCTTTCGCCCCAACGGTTAGAGTGAGTGCGATCGAGGAGGGATTGCCTGGCTTCTGCTTCTCAGTGAGCGTGTGTGTGTTTGCAGGGAGGCTTGGGATTGCCTGTTAGGTAAGGTAAGGTGCTGTTTTCTGCTTTTTAAAAACTGTTCTGGGTGTTTTTGCAGCGTGGTTTTAGGCTGGGGGGGTTATGTTTCTGTGCTGTGATGGGTCTTGGGGGGTTTCTTTGTTTTTTGGGTTCCCCCCCCATTTCTGATGGGTCTTGGGGGGTTTGGTTGCTTTTTGGGTTTTTCCCCCCATTTCTGATGGGTCCTGCATGCTTCCCTTGCTTTTTCCTTTGTTTTCTTTGCATTTCCGACCTTGTCCCTCTGTTCTCTGTGCATTTCCATTCTGCTCCGTTTGTTTTCTGTGCATTTGCAATGGGTCCTGCACGCTTCTCTTGCTTTTTCTTTTGTTTTCTTTGCATTTCCGACCTTGTCTCTCTGTTCTCTGTGCATTTCCAATCTGCTCCGTTTGTTTTCTGTGCATTTGCAATGGGTCCTGCACGCTTCCCTTGCTTTTTCCTTTGTTTTCTTTGCATTTCCGACCTTGTCCCTCTGTTCTCTGTGCATTTCCAATCTGCTCTGTTTGTTTTCTGTGCATTTGCAATGGGTCCTGCATGCTTCCCTTGCTTTTTCCTTTGTTTTCTTTGCATTTCCGACCTTGTCCCTCTGTTCTTTGTGCATTTCCAATCTGCTCCTTTTGTTTTCTGTGCATTTGCAATGGCTCTTGCACACTTGATTGCTTTTCTCTCCCCCCCCCCTTCAGCCGGAAGGGATTAATCGCGTTTCCAATGAGTCTTACAGTGATTTTTTTTTGGTGATTTTTTTCTTTGGCCGGAATGGATTAATGGGGTTTCAATGCATTCCTATGGGAAATGGTGCTTCAATTTACGACCATTTCGACTTACGTCCATCTTCTGGAATGGATTATGGTCGTAAGTGGAGGCACCACTGTATAGGATTGCGCAATTTGCAGCATTCAGTCTCCCAGGAATTCAGACCCCAAGCCTGGTACTTGGAGTTAAAAGCTGAGACCTGTCAACCCTTATTAGCACAATTTTCCATGGCTTGTAAAGGGAAAACTGCTGCTGGGTAAACTAAAGCCCACTGTAGCCATGGCTAGCTAATTTACATGGTTCTCATGCAAAGGAAAATAGTTGTGTGAATCAAACTCTAGAGCTGCATCACTGTGGCAACAATGAGAAGGCCTTGGAAAATGCTTTATAAAGCATGTTTGTCTGTCTAAGCAATCTATATGCCTATATTCACTGTATCTAAGATACAATCTCAAAATTGTGTACAGGAAGCAAGAAAATTTTAAAGCTAATATGAAGTGGCAAATAAGCACTGAATAAAACATTGCATAATAATGAATTCAAATAATGAAGAGCAAAGGCTTGAAATGCTAGTCTCAGATAATACCTTACAGTTCGTCAGGAAACTTCTGTGTGTAAATTAATTGCATCAAGTCAAAGTAAATTGAAAGAAGATTGTATGTGTCTGATCATTTGACCATTTGCCATTTTAATATACAATACTCTACAAAAGTATTAGGTAGCTAGTCATTTTTTAAAAAACCTTTGAGAGCATTGTCCATTAGCTTGATGGCTCTCAGGCCTTTACAAGACTTAACAAACGGCAGAACTTCCTTTTTTCAAAAAATAGAGAAATACAAATAAAAATATAGAGCTCTAGAACTGGGTATAAAACCTTGTGAATGCGCAGACTGATACAATTTTTTTTAGCAGTGGGGCCAGTCTGGATGCACTCATGCTACATTTGATAATGCTTCCTCTCAATGGTTAAGGAGGGGGTTCTGCAGATTTCAGAACATGGTTCTCAAACTTCTGCAGTGTAAGCCAGCTGAAAAGCGGGCTGATATCTTGGTTCCTGTAATGACCAATGTAGCAAATCTGCACTTAGAAAATAGACAGGAGGGAGTCATATAAAAGAACACATGTTGTACATCAAGGGACAAAGACAAAGGGTAGACTAATATGCTTGAAGAGTAGGAAAGAGGCATGGTTGGCAAGCTTGAACCAGAAATGGGGTCAGTGGTAGATAAATCTGTTTTTCAGATTCCAAAGCCATGAAGAAACTGGTCTCACATAAAGTTCTCTCCAAGTTCTTCTCCGAATTCTTCTTTTATATTAAGCCAACTCTTTAATCTGGTTGCAGTTTTTACTCCTTCAGTCTAGGAAGACTGAACATTACAATTGTTTGATTTAATGAATGACTGGAATTGATCTAATGCTGCAATAGAATTGATGGAACGTGATGGTTGATTGCAATTGATTCAATGCTGCAACTAAATTGATAGAATATGAATCCTGACCCAAATCACCTTCAGCATGTGTGGCTAAGCTGCTTTTGGAAATGTGTCTATAAAGTCTGTCAGCTGGGAACACTAATAGCTCCTCTTGCTGTTTCCATACAGTTGAGAAAGTCTTCAAGAACATTGGCATTAGTTGCACCGTTTTAACCCAAATCCCTTTCCCAACCCAAAGAAACCAATGGTTTAACAATGGCACCAACAAAACGGCAACTCCTTCTGCCCTGAATTATACCGCTGAAAATAATGATACTGTAAATATGCTGCAATTAGATTAACCTTTTTTTAAAAAAAAAAAGTTTTCTTGATCTGAATGGCATGAGCTTACCTGCCTTGTTTCTATGTTTGGTTTGTGTTGCATTTTATTGCTGTTTCATTATATGTGGTTATTGATTTTATTTCATTTAACCACCAGAAGTTCTCTGGGCAATGCATTAGAAGTGCATTAAAAAATAAAACACAAACCATAAACAATAACTAGAGATAATACAGTATATCACAGAAGTCAGTACACCCCCTCACATTTCATAAATATTTTAGTATATCTTTTCATGTGACAACACTGAAGAAATGACACTTGGCTACAATGTAAAGCAGTGAGTATACAGCTTGTATAACAGTGTAAATGTGCTGTCCCCTCAAAATAACGCAACACACAGCCATTAATGTCTAAACCGCTGGCAACAAAAGTGATATTAGCCTTTGTTTTACACCATGTAATTAGCAAATACACCAAACCTCCAAACAAATATCTTTATGCTGCCTTTGTGGATTTTTCATCAGCCTTTGAGCTGATAGATAGAGAACGCCTATGGTGTAAACTGGGAAAAACAAACATCGACAAGAGACTCCTGTGGCTCATACAGCAACTACATAAAGAAAATGCGATGTAAGTGCATATAGGCCACGGGGAGCTCTATCACAACAGGTTCACATTAGCCGAGGGGTGAAACAAGGTTGTATTTTAGCACCTTTTCTCTTCAACTTTTATATAAACGGCCTTATTCCTCAAATGGCTTCCCCCTCATTCTTCCCTCCAACCATTGGTTGTAGGAAGATCTCAATACTGCTTTATGCTGATGACCTGGTTTTGCTATCTTTGAACAAAATTGGTCTTAAAAGAATGCTGTCCAAATTTGGGCAGCTCTGTAAAGAGGAACGGCTAACAATCAACTATACTAAAACAAAGATTATGGTCTTTGGGAAGAGAGCCCCTAAGCATAACTGGTCACTGGATGGGCATGCTATTGAGCAGGTACACTCATTTAAATATTTGGGCCTTCAATTTTGTGAGAAACTCTCCTGGAGACAGCATTTAAATGCTACCATCTTATTGAGCACCAGATCAATAGGGCAATTAAAAAGATTTTTCTACGGCAGAGGAGGCCAGCTGGTAAATCCTGTTCTCAAGGTGTTTGTTGTCAAAATTCTAGCACAAATGCTCTACAGGACAGAACTATGGGGAGAGGCAGCTAAACCCAAATTAGAAATCCTGCAGAACAAATTAATGAGGGCTGATACTGGGGCTCCCCCCAGGAACTCCCTCGGCTCATCTCAGAGCTGAGCTAGGCCTACCCTCAATTGCTGCTAGAATTGATCTGGATTATTTTAGATATTGGCATAGACTGAACAGCTTGGAGGACTCCTCCCAGACAAAGTGCAGCTGGTTAGAACAACTAAAGTCTGGTGGATGGGCACAACAATGTCACCAAAAATTAAAGGTTTACAACCTTCTGATGGAAAAGGTCCTTAGTTTAAGCTCTCGCGACCTTAGGAACTGGATCTTTGATCTTGATGCCAGTCAGGATAGGGCGGCTATTGTTGGGTCCCGTTTTTCTACCTGGTATCCCCAACTTCAGGTGAATCACGGAAAACCAAAATATTTTGAGTCATTGACTTTTCCCAAGATTCGCAGAGCTTTTACAGAACTTAGATTTGGACAGATGGCCTCAGCATACCTCGAAGGGAGATATAAAGGAATCCCAGTTGAGGAACAAAAATGTGTTTTTGGCTGCAACCAGATTGAGGATCTAACTCATTACTTACTGTTCTGTCCTCTCTATAAAAATCCTAGAGAAAGATTTCTGTCACCCATTATTCAGATGTATTTTAACTGTACCACCACTGAAACAGTAGTAGGATTGCTTGCCGATACACAGTTGCACATTACATATGCTGTAGCACAATTTGCACTAGCAGCTAAGAAGCTGAGGCTTCAATTTGTCAAGGATCATAATGCCACATAAACGCTGAATACAGTGGACTGACATTATACATTATGACAATATTCTTAGACCGGGTTTTATTGGTTTTAAGGTAATTATCTGTTTTAATTGGATTTTATATGTTGCAGTAGTCAGTACATTGTAAAGGTCTATGGCCAGAAACAATAAAGTTTATATGTATATTAGGGTCCAGTTATACAGATATGGGAGGATAGACTTCTGCAAGTAATCTGTCCTCAAATCCTAATGTCTTCCAGAACTTACCACAACCAGATATCAAGGGTACAAACCAGCTTTCTCTCTCTGGGGCCACGTTGTTTGCTGCAGGCCCCTCATCACAAGCAAAATAGTTGCAAGATGACACTGTGGAGATGTAATCCAGAATTGCCATAGAACAGGCCCAATATAGTGGATTCCACATTGTGTTTGGTAAGATTCAGCCTAGATATTCTTACTCCTGCATTCTACAGTCTACCTACCCTCCTACTTGTTTTATTGTCTTCGTTATTATTTTAGAATTAATTTGTTTTTTCATGGCCATTAACCAACCTGACCTCCATTTAGTGGAAAGGTGGGATGCAAATTCAACAAACAAGCATTATTTAGATACGTTTTGCAGGACTTGGCATTTAATACTGTAGATTTCCAGGAATTCGGGCAACAAATGTGCACAATTAAAATAATTAGTTTACAGAGGTGTGGTTAATGTGAAAATTAGGCATTTTTACATAGCTTCTAGGCACTAAGATTTAGGAAAATCAGTCTGAGTCATCAAGGAATCTGTTTTGGATCAAGCTGTATTAATGAGAAACATGCAAAGGGAAGGATTATGTCTGCCCTGAAAGTCTCATCAGGACAGAGTATCATAACATCTGATTCCCTGAAGCTCACAGAGCTTTCTGAGCTTGAACGGTTTACATATCATTTTTGTTTTTTCTAGAGGTCCAAATGACAAACCAGGCATAATGAAGCTTTTGGCATTTGAGTGACCTAAAAAGTAAAGATGAGCTTGAAAGACACCAGAAGTGAAGCATCTTATGCTTGTTAGATTTTGTAGGGGAGAAATGAATTGTTCTCCAGTTATGAAACAGCCATCATTTCTGGTCTGTTGCTCTCCAGCACTTTTTGTCAGCACCTATTTCAGAACACGCAGCTGGGGAAACAAGGCAGGAACAAACAATCATTCTGGATTCAGATGTAACTGCAGGCTACAACTTAGAAAAGTGAGAGTACGTAACCCAACAAGAACCCATGGGGTTCTTGAGATTTTCAGCTAGTTAACAAACCATTGTTTGTTTGCAGGGACAGGTTTGGATGCAACATCAAACCAGAACATACAAACCCCAACCCTGCTTGGAATCCAAGCAATGTAGGGAATCTGGGAGTAACAAGGCTACTTATGCCTAGACAAGACTTACACTTAATATCAGCTGTAGGCCAAAGACAATAGAGGCTAACTAGGCTTTGGTATGGGAATCTGTGCCTAGGGTGATAGCTGTAGCAGTGAGATGTGTAAAGCAATGGAAAATCACCATCTTATGTCTTCTAAGGTTACTTGTCATGGCAAGACAGCTGTGTGAAAAGGCCCTTGGCAGGTGGCTAGAGAGGCAGGAAACATGGTAGGAAAAATCCACAGTACAGTACAAGAAATGAAAAGAATGAATGTTCAGATCCTTAGAGAAAGTGAATTTGTCCTCATAGTGACAAAAGATGTGGGTGTGGCTGTGACAACCTTTATTCCATATTTAGACTTGATCATACTTATCCATCTAAAGAGGAATCTCATAGATGTAAACATTATACTGACACATGCCCTAGCTGGTGATAAAGATGAAGAAAGCATAGAACATTTCTGAGAAGTAATCAAAACTGTTATGAAGAATAGAGAGGGGGGAACCCTACTTTTCATAATTATAAGAAAGGGAAAGGTACTTGTGCAGATCTAGGATACATGGAGAATAAATGGTACAGTTACAAGAAGAAGAAGAACAAGAAGAAGAATTGTAAACATACATTCAAAATACAGTCATGGGCACTGTATACACAGTGTCCGCACATGACAGTACTGACAACTATACTGTAAGGAACCAACTCAGTTTACGTCTTAGTTAATCAGAGGTAACAAAATAATGATGAAAACATATCTTGGAGTGGATATAGATTGAAATCATAATGCTGATATCACTGTAGTTTGCCACATATTACAGAGAATAGCAAAAGTAATATCAGAAAATGCTTAGAAATCAAACAACAAAGTAATTTAAAAAATCTGTCATTAAGGAGGAGATTCATGAAGGCTTCAACAAAATCACACAACTTGGATATAAGTGCTACTTACTCTAAACTGATAGAGGTATTAGTAGGTATTACCGATAACAAATAAATAAAAAAAGTGATTGATTGAACAAAAGTTAATGGAGGAGAGACAAAAATGGAAAAAGCTGCACCGGATACAGAGAATTACATAACATCCAAAATGAAATTAGGAAAGCAAAGAAAAATGATGGTCCAAGCAATGTATAGAAACAAAAAACTTAGAGAATATCCATGAGCATTAAAAATCATAGTAGGCATAATCAAAAATAATACTGCCCACTTCTGATGGATTGCAAGAAATATCAGAAAACCTGATGTCAAGGATAAACTCAGATCTGTTTATAGATCAACAAATCAATAAAGTTTATTAAATGAGATGTTGATTCTTAATTGAAAACACAGAAATCTGAATTACAAAAGCCAATATGTCCCATAAAAATGGCAGTGCTTCTGTACTCCATGATGCTTTTGCAGAAAAATTAAAGTTAATAGAAGACGATGGCCTAGCTACTTTAATTAATCTTTGCAACCAAGCCTATAGAACAGAAATCAGTCCTGAAATTTGGTTGAGTTTTTATCTTTTTACATGATCCAAAAAGAAAAATGAGAAAGTGCATAGTATAAGCTTAAGGTTTCCTTAAGGTTTTCTTAAAGAGAATGCATGGCAAAATTTATAAGTGCAAAGAACGGGCAGATAAGCTGTACTTTGGATGGAGGAGGAGATTCCAGGACCAGGAAAAAATTATTCTGCCCATCTGTGGTTGGGAAGGAATGACATGTCATGAACATAGATGTGTATACTTGCTTTACTCACTACAAGAAAGCCTGTAACAGAGTCTAACATTCCTAGCTGATGGAAGTATTGGTAAACAAAGGTCTTAATTCAATACATATTCAAATACTTGGCAACCTGTACTGGCAACAAAAAACTGCAGTGGAAGTTGAAGATCAGATGATAGAGGACCCAGGCACACAGACAGGGGTATGACAGAAATTATTTAAAAATAGCAGCAGCAAAATGACTCCCCACTCCTTCCTTAAACTGTATTGTTGAAAGTGAACAGCACTTGTTCTGAGCACTCACCCTGAATACGGCTTGCCTCTGTACCACATAGAATTCTGGGTCCTTCCTGCGATCAGAATTCTTTACTGAAAAATGCACCAATTCTTTTGCACCAGGCTGCCCTTGGTGGCTCTTTAGAAGGGCTTTTCCTTCCATTAGGCAGGCTGAAACAACATTTTGGTTCTCCTAAAAGCACAGCAAGCCCTCCTTCAGTTGTTCCTACTGCATTTTACCGCCGGTGGTAGAGAGAGATGTTTGTAGGATTGACTAATTTTGGTGCAGCTGTTCTTTGATGTGTGTGGGTGGCACTATGTCTTCCTCCACTGCAGGCACCAAAAATGTCTTGCACTGTCCTTGATCTGAGGACTATAATGAAACACAAAAGACAATCCCAGAAGTCTGACCACTACTTCAAAACTAGAGTCAAGACACTGTCCTTATATGGGAGAATGGCGACATTAGCAGCCATTGCAGCTTCCTGATGATCTGAGGCAGGTTATTGACAATATTCAGACTCCAGCATGGGTGTCCTCCAACAAAAGAGAAAACATGTAGCACATATGGACTGGCAAGGCAGTGAGAACTCCCAGAGCTGTACAGGAAGTATAGTAATCCCTTTAGTTTTGAAGACAGCTGAGGCAAAATGAGTAACTATATAGAAGAGGGAGAGAGAATGAAAGAGAGGGGCAGAGTTAAGTTACTGAGGGAGGTATGTCCTGGTATTGCCCCCTTTCTGGATTATCATGTTAGCTCTCCACATCCCATGGACAGGGGAAGGGAATAGCTAGCTGCCTATCTGGAGTCTGAACAGAAATTTTGGGGTATTCCATCCCAGCTGGCTTTGAGGGTCTTTTTCTGCCACTGTTCTCTGCTTTTGATGAGTGGTACTGCTTTCACAACTGGCTTAGATGGTATGGGCACCATCTAAGGGCTCTTCCTGATGAAGTGTTTCTATTGGGAAAAAATCTGTAAAAAAAGAGGGTTCTAGGAATTTGGTTATTCCTTTAGTTAGCAGAGTATGAAAACAACCCAACACAGAAACACAGAGAGATCAGCCCAGTCTCACCAAGACCCTGCCTGGTTTTACACACAAAATCACACCTTGTATGATAAAATCCCTGTAGAAAATGGTATATTTACTTCTAGTTACCATCTGTAGTTACAATCAGAAGTGGGGAAAAAGTGGAAATGCAGTTTCCTGCATGCAGGATGGTCAGAGGAAAAAGAGGGGCTATCAACAAAGCAGTGGGAGCAAAAAACAAATAGGAAAACAGGGGAATTGCCTCAAATGCCAGAAGCAGGAAAAGAACTTGACCAATCAAGTTAATGGTAAAGAACAATCACATTAGGCTGTAAAGCCCCCCTCCCACTGATACCCAGTATTAGTACATGCAAGATTGCTATCATCTCAACAGTTTCTTCCTCTAACTACTGGTATTTTCTGCTTCTTTAACATGCCAGTTACTAGGATTTGCATCCTGATGGGGATGGTTAGAGCTGTCACTCGCTAACACTTCCTTTTCCAAACTGCTTTCTTCTCCACAACTTCTCACTCCCACATCAGCTGTTCCTGGTCTCTCTGCTCCCTTGCTCCACTTCTAAACTGGTTCTCCCATCCCTTATCAGGAAGGAAATAGCATATTTGAGCCACTCCACTGCTGAAACCTCACAGGTTTATTTTAAAAGGGGGAGGAATGTCATGGCACAGAAGTATACCTAACATCCAGAGTGCAGACTCTGGATTGCTTCTATTAGGTAAGGGTGGGGGGAAGGGTAGACTTCAAAACTGTGGGGAAAGGGAACTGCAACAAAGGGCAATAGCTAGGGATTGGACATTTGGTTATTTGGACTGCAGCTCCCAGAATCTGTCAGGTGTTCCTCCAGCTAGAATCTTGGGAGCTCCAGCCCAAAAAAGAGGAGCTTTTCTCATATCCACATTTGGATCCGGCACCACTATATTGGCATTTCAAGAAGAAGGAAACTGCTGCTGGCAGTGCCTGGAAGTGGTGCAAAACTTCATGGGAGTTGCAAAGGTGAATGGGACAGGTGATTTCTTTGCATATTAGGCCCCACAGAAGAAGCCTGTCAGAGAACTATCTGGGCTTAGGGTGAATCCGGCCCTGATTTATGTGTCCTTATTCAGGCAAGAAAACACAGCAGGGTGTACTGCACATGTTATCATAAGCATCAGAAATAGGGAAATTAATTTGATGTTGTTAATGCTTAAATATTTTAAAGCATATAGTTCATATGATTAGCATTATTATAATTCCATTAATTAAATCAGAATGTCCTGTAGCTAGTCAGTATTGATGCTTAGTGACACATTTGTTTCTGTCTTTATTAAAAATGCTGCCTTTGTCACTTTAGAATTATTTCAAAAGCTTTATGGTTCACAGCAATCCATTCCTACTTCATCCATCAGTCCCACAGCATGTTCACTCCACTAAAAACTAGTGTCTTCCAGTTTCCTGTCGACAATTGAGAAATGCTTTTAAAGTTCATATTTGGAGTAAAACCAGCAAGTGGAGGAGTCATCAAGCTAGGATGACCTGCAGGGCCCCTCTCCTAAATATTTCTTTAGGCAATGAAATAGCATTTCTAACTGGGAGGTTTATAAGGAGATGAGAGATGGGGAAGCTATAGCCTCAGAGGGAAGAAATTAGATTTCTCCTCTTCCAGAACTTTTCCTCCTGGAACCACGCTTGCCTCTACCTTTCATCTCTTTAATAAAGCATGACTCTTATTCATGTGTACCATTTGAACAGGGCTTATTTTTCCCTCAGAATCACAGGACAGTCAGTGTAGGGTAGTGCTGAAAGCATTGCACTAGGACCTGGGAAGCCCTGGTGGAAATCCCCACTTGGACATGAAACACACTGGGTGACCTTGGGCCAGTCACACCTTCTCAGCCCAACCTGCCTCTCAGGATTGTTGTAGGGCTAAGGCAGGGATAAGAGCAACTGGACAGGTGGAGAGATGGAATAGAAATGTGACAAACAAATTAGTAATGAAGAAATAAAGTGCATGTTCCCCTGGTTTATGGGTATCTTGGTAGACTGGATCCATGTTGATCTCTCCCTACTCTGCACCTGAAGCTTGGGGTGGGAGCAAGGCAAGTTTATCTTGGGTTTGAAGTCCATAAAAGCACAATAATCATATCCTTGACTATTTCCAGACTAGCCCAAGGCTTAATCAGACTCTGTTGGTGCTTGCAGAGAACAAAATTGTATTGCATCATTCCTGACATTAACACGGTCCTGGATTTTTTGTTCCATACGTATACTAAATGACTTCCACATGTTTTTCAATCTTAATGAGGACATCATAGGATTTTGTAGTCCCGAGTAATTATCTTGCTTTTGCACTCAACAGACAGGCTTTCTATCATCTTGTGGGGTGAAATGAAGAGTAAGGAGGCATTACAAAATGTTCTATCACAGACATGTACACAAAGGTCTCCCTAATAGGGCAAGAAATGTTTTTAAAAAACATATGCTTACTTTCATGACTCCTCCTGAAAAATGCTCCCTTTAGAACATGGGGGGTGGGGTGGAGGGGAGGATCAGTGGGAAGCTGAAGAGCAGTCTCCAAATGTCCTTGGAATGAAAGGTACATTCTGTGAGGAGGCTGAATTACATTTTGCAAAGGCCTTGATTTCCTGAAAATGGAAGTATCTTCACCTCTGTCTATTCCAGGCAGACCATAGAAATAGAACACTGTGCTTGTACAAAATTCCATTTTGCACTAACTAAGGCATAACTAAGTTGTGTTAGGGATGTAATAGAATGTGTGATTACTCCTTTTGTATTGGTAGTGGTTTACCTTTATAGTTACAGGGATTTGCGGCCTCACTACTTAAGTATTTCTTATTCAACTACATTTTATGCCATAGGCCAGTGGATTGGAATATTTATTATTATATTATTATTCAAAAATACCAAATACAGTCAATCAAATTATAAAGCATTGACTGGTATTATATAACAAATGCAAGTTTTAACCTGTGTTAAATATCAGCACAATATATATGCTGTTCCCAATATTGTCATTTTCCATAGCTCTGATGATATTTCTGAAATCTGCAACTGCGTCTAATACTGTGTGAAACTTCTTGATATTATTCCCTAACTGTCAATGATGATGGGGGACCACTGAAGTGTGTTTCATCCACAAGTGAGATGTTTAAATTGTCAGATCTCTGTGTTTTGTTTTGTTTTTAAGTTTTTCCAATTCTTTATTTTCGACTCTAGCATCCCCTGGAATTGCAATGTCAAAGATTCAGACATTTCTTCATTCTATTACTACTATGTCTGATGTGTTATGTTCAAGGTATCTATCACTTTGGATCCAGAAATCCCACAAGATCTTGACTTCGTTCTTTTCTGACACCTTCTCTACCTGATGTTCCCATGGGTTTATGGAGGCTGGCAACTTACATGTTTTGCATAGTGCACTAATTTTGTCACTTTATCATGTCTAATTTTGTCATCTGTTTGTGCAGTCTTTGGATATTCAGAGATGAGATGTGACACAGTTTCATCTTTTTCTTGGCAGTGTCAACATTTGCTGTTAGCACTAATTCCTTGAATCTTAGTTTTCATCACATTAGTTTGGAGTGCTCGTTCTTGTGCAGCAAAAATCAAGCCTTCGGTTTCTTTCTTAATGGTCCCAGTTTTAGCCATGCCTATGTTGAATTATAAAAGGGACGTGGTGGCGCTGCGGGTTAAACCGCAGAAGCCTCTGTGCTGTAAGGTCTATAGATCTGCAGCTGTAAGATCGAATCCACGCGACGGAGTGAGCACCCATCGCTTGTCCCAGCTCCCGCCAACCTAGCGGTTCGAAAGCATGCAAATGCAAGTAGATAAATAGGGACCACCTCGGTGGGAAGGTAACAGTGTTCCGTTTCTAAGTCGCACTGGCCATGTGACCACGGAAGATTGTCTTCGGACAAACGCTGGCTCTATGGCTTGGAAACGGGGATGAGCACCGCCCCCTAGAGTCGAACACGACTGGACAAATTGTCAAGGGGAACCTTTACCTTTACCTTATGTTGAATTATGATCATTCTTTCCATCAATATTTCTCAGGTGTTGTCCATGTAGTGGTTTATTTTTCCAACTGTTTATTTTATTTTCAAATTGTTGCTTCTTATATTGAATAGTACCCAAAAAGCAAGAGAAACATTGTGCACTGAAGATCTAATAATATAAACAAATCTCCTGTTTTCTTACCAAACACAAACACCCACCAACAATTTACTTATATGCTTTTATACATACATGTTATAAAATATCAGTCATCTATACAATATGAATGTTTATCATATCCGAATCATCAGCAGATGGTCATTTATTACTAAAGGGACTGTATATATTATAAACATTTATGTAGACTTGAGATAATCTTTTAGGCATCCCTGTGGCTATATATATATTTGAATTAATATGGTTTGGATTTCAATTAAGGTGGTTTGGATATCATAAACATTTATATTATATAGATTACTGATATTTTATAACATGTATTTATAAAAGCATATAAGTAAATTGCTGGTGGGTGTTTGTGTTTAGTAAGAAAACAAGGTTTTGTTTATATTATTAGGCTTCTTATATTGAGTCTTTGTTTCTGTTGTTTTCAAAATATTCTCCATTTTCACTGCCTTAAGTAATTTTTCTCTACTTGTACTGATATAATCATTTAGGCTTCTTTTTTCCTCCTCTACTACCTCCTGTATTTGTAGTAATCCATGGCCTCTGATTATTTGTGGTAAATACAATCTGTCCACATCACTTTTGGGATGTAGTGTGTGGTGCATCTTCATTAGTTCCCATGTTTTTCAATCCAGTTCTTCTAATTCATTTTGGGTCCAATTTATTATTCCAGCTGGGTATCTAATTACTGGAACGGGCCATGTGTTTATGGCTTTGATTGTATTTTCACCATTCAATTTTGATTTTAAGATTTTCTGCAGTACTTTGATGTATTCCCTTTCTGTCAGTTCTTTAACTTTTGTGTGCACTATGTTATCTGCTTCTAATATTCCAAGGTATTTATAATTTTCATCAAGCAATGGTGATTGTATAATATTGCCATTTTTTAATTCGATTCCATCTAGTTTTTGGATCTCACCGTGGCATATAGAGAGAGCTGCACATTTGTCAATTCCAAATTTCATATCTTCACTAAATATTTGAACTGTGTTTAGCAGTGCTTCTATCTCCGTGGAACTTTTTTCATATAGTGTTAGGTCATCTATGTATAAGAGATGACTGATTTTTCCAGCTTGTTCTGAAATATGGTAGACCAATCCAGTTTTATTTAAAATTATTGGCATGGGGATTAGTGATATGTTATACAGCAGTGGTGACAAACCCCCCCCCCAAATATTCTTCTTCCTCTTCCTCTTCCTCTTCCTCTTCATTATTATTATTATTATTATTATTATTATTATTATTATTATTATTATTATTATTATTATTATTATTATTATTACTTCGTTCTGTTACTACTATGTCTATTATTACTATGTCTGGTGTGTTATGTTCAAGGTGTCTATCACTTTGGATCCGGAAATCCCACAAGATCTTGGCTTCCTCATTTTCTGACACCTTCTCTACCCGATGTTCCCACAGATTTTTGGAGCTTGGCAAGTTATGTTGTTGTTGTTGTTTTAAAGTAACTAAGAGTAGTTGAATAATGAGAGTGTTAAGAATTGCTTTCCACAAATTATAGCCATGGCTGCCTACTTTTGGCAGTGGGGAGGATAGGAACTGGAATAGTAACTGCTTTTTGAAATGATTTCTCAAGCTCTACTTTCAAATTTCTAAATAAAACAGGATGAATTCCCTGGAGATGTCCAGCTATTGTAGTTAAGCAACCCCCACACTACCTAACCAAAGATTTACTGACACCGAACAGCATGCTGCAAACCAAGCAGAGAAACAACCAAAGATGCCTACAGCAAAACGTTCTGGATTGTTTTTATGCATTATTTATTCAGTTTCTACTTCACCTTGCCATCTGATGCTTAAAGCCAATCATATAGTAATCATCAAAATAATAACAAAAATGATGCCAGCAAAAAAGACAATCCTGAGCTGCAGAGGAAATGGAGAAGAAAACAGTCTATTTGACCTTGTGGGCAATTTCTTTCTTACACCAAATTTGCCCATGAATCGTAATCTAAGACTAAGACCTTTCCAGAAAGCCTTCTGCTAGTGGCCATTTGTATTTGATTTTGTTTGCTTACTTTAAGAAGTAATGGGTGAAATAAGCACAGAAGTGCAAACGTATTTTAGTAGGCTGGGGCGGGGGATGGGGTACCTGTTAGTACCATATTCCCATTTATATTTCCCAAAGACTGAATTGGCTGCACGAAAGGATGCTGTGAGTTGTAGTCTAAAATGACCTTTTGACGCTCTCCTAATATGTACAACTGTTTTGTGCATGACTTCTGTTCACACCATTTATTATTGTGTTGGCTTTAACCAATAAAGCCCTAAATGGTTGGGTCCAAGCATACCTCATAGTCAACAAAAGAGTGGGAAAAGCTGTACCGAGATACAATCTCAAAAATGATAGAATGATTTCAGTACGAATCCAAGGCAGACCTTTCAACATCACAGTAATCCAAGTTTATGCACCAACCACCCATGCTGAAGAGGCTGAAATTGACCAATTCTATGAAGACTTACAACACCTTCTAGAACTGACACCAAAGAAAGATGTTCTTCTCATTACAAGGGACTGGAATGCTAAAGTAGGGAGTCGAGAGATAAAAGGAACAACAGGTAAGTTTGGCCTTGGAGTTCAGAACGAAGCAGGGCAAAGGCTAATAGAGTTTTGTCAAGAGAACAAGCTGGTCATCACAAACACTCTTTTCCAACAACACAAGAGGCGACTCTACACATGGACATCACCAAATGGGCAATACCGAAATCAGATTGATTATATTCTCTGTAGCCAAAGATGGAGAAGCTCTATACAGTCAGCAAAAACAAGACCTGGAGCTGATTGTGGCTCTGACCATCAGCTTCTTATAGCAAAATTCAAGCTTAAACTGAAGAAAGTAGGAAAAACCACTGGGCTAGCCAGGTATAATCTAAACCAAATCCCTTTTGAGTACACAGTGGAAGTGAAGAACAGATTTAAGGAACTAGATTAGGTGGACAGAGTGCCTGAAGAACTATGGATTGAGGCTCGTAACATTGTACAGGAGGCAGCAACAAAAACCATCCCAAAGAAAAGGAAATGCAAGAAAGCAAAGTGGCTGTCCAACGAAGCCTTACAAATAGCAGAGAAGAGAAGGGAAACAAAATGCAAGGGAGATAGGGAAAGTTACAGAAAATTGAATGCGGACTTCCAAAGAATAGCAAGGAGAGACAAGAGGGCCTTCTTAAATGAACAATGCAAAGATATAGAGGAAAATAATAGAAAGGGAAAAACCAGAGATCTGTTCAAGAAAATTGGAGATATTAAAGGAACATTTTGTGCAAAGATGGACATGATAAAGGACAAAAATTGTAGGGACCTAACAGAAGCAGAAGACATCAAGAAGAGGTGGCAAGAATACACAGAGGAATTATACCAGAAAGATCTGGATGTCCCGGACAACCCAGATAGTGTGGTTGCTGACCTTGAGCCAGACATCCTGGAGATCGAAGTCAAGTGGGCCTTAGAAAGCATGGCTAACAACAAGGCCAGTGGAGGTGATGGCATTCCAGTTGAACTATTTAAAATCTTAACAGGTGACGCTGTTAAGGTGCTACACTCAATATGCCAGCGAGTTTGGAAAACTCAGCAGTGGCCAGAGGATTGGAAAAGATCAGTCTACATCCCAATCCCAAAGAAGGGAAGTGCTAAAGAATTCTTCAACTACCGTACAATTGCACTCATTTCACACGCTAGCAAGGTTATGCTCAAAATTCTCCAAGGCAGGCTTCAGCAGTATGTGGACCGAGAACTCCCAGAAGTACAAGCTGGATTCCAAAGGGGCAGAGGAACTCGAGACCAAATTGCTAACATGCGCTGGATTATGGAGAATGCCAGCGAGTTCCAGAAAAACATCTACTTCTGCTTCATTGACTACGCAAAAGCCTTTGACTGTGTCGACCACAGCAAACTATGGCAAGTTCTTAAAGAAATGGGAGTGCCTGACCACCTTATCCATCTCCTGAGAAATCTATATGTGGGACAGGAAGCAACAGTTAGAACTGGATATGGAACAACTGATTGGTTCAAAATTGGGAAAGGAGTACGACAAGGATGTATATTGTCCCCCTGCTTATTTAACTTATATGCAGAATACATCATGCGAAAGCCTGGACTGGAGGAATCCCAAACCGGAATTAAGATTGCCGGAAGAAATATCAACAACCTCAGATATGCAGATGATACCACTCTGATGGCAGAAAGTGAGGAGGAATTAAAGAACCTCGTAATGAGAGTGAAAGAGGAGAGCACAAAAAATGGTCTGAAGCTCAACATCAAAAAAACTAAGATCATGGCCACGGGCCCCATCACCTCCTGGCAAATAGAAGGGGAAAATATGGAGGCAGTGACAGAGTTTACTTTCCTGGGCTCCACGATCACTGCAGATGATGACAGGAGCCACGAAATTAAAAGACACCTGCTTCTTGGGAGGAAAGCGATGAGAAACCTAGACAGCATCTTAAAAAGCAGAGACATCACCTTGCCGACAAAGGTCCGCATAGTCAAAGCTATGGTTTTTCCAGTACTGATGTATGGAAGTGAGAGCTGGACCATAAAGAAGGCTGACTGCCGAAGAATCGATGCTTTTGAATTGTGGTGCTGGAGGAGACTCTTGAGAGTCCCCTGGACTGCAAGGAGAACAAACCTATCCATTTTGAAGGAAATCAACCCCGAGTGTTCACTGGAAGGACAGATCCTGAAGCTGAAGCTCCAATACTTTGGCCATCTCATGAGAAGAGAAGACTCCCTGGAAAAGACCCTGATGTTGGGAAAGTGTGAAGGCAAGAGGAGAAGGGGACGACAGAGGATGAGATGGTTGGACAGTGTCATCGAAACTACCAACATGAATTTGACCCAACTCCGGGAGGCAGTGGAAGACAGGAGGGCCTGGCGTGCTCTGGTCCATGGGGTCACGAAGAGTCGGACACGACTAAACGACTAAACAACAACAACAACAAGCTATCTCAAAGACCGCATCTGCCTTTATGAGCCTGGTCGGATGTTAAGATCATCAGGGGAGGCCTTTCTCTGGGTCCTATTACCCTCACACATGGGTTTGGTAGGGACACAGGGCCTTCTCTCTTGCTTCTCCCAGACTCTAGAGCTCCCTCCCACGGGAGGCTAGGCTGACCCCATCGTCATGGTCCTTCTGCAATCAGGCAAAGACCTTTCTCTTCAGGCAAGCTTTTCTTTAGTGACTAGCTGTCTAATAAAGGTTTTTAAATAGGATGCTTTGTATTTTTGTTGCTTTTAAATCTGTTTTAGTAATGCTTTTACCTGATATTTTAAATGCAATGTTTATTTAATTTGTTTTAAATATTTGAATAATTTACTGTTTTCACCTTTTAATATTGTGGTTTTAATCATGTAAGCCTCCTTGAGTCCTTTTTTAGGAGAAAAGCAGGCTAAAATATTTTAAATAAATAAATAAATAATATTGCGATTTCCAGTGTGGTAGCCATGCTCTGTAACCTGCCCTGATGTCCAGGCTAGAAATGTTTTCAATAAATATATAAATACATTATTTTGTTGCAACCTGAACAACGTTTGTGACAGATTAGAGATCAATATAATAAATGTTGTTATTCTTTAAAATGATACAAGACTACTTGTTCTAATTGTCATAGTCTATACATTCTGCATTTTATTTCACTCTTATCTCGTTGTGTAGTTCTTCCCATAGTTCAAACATGTATATATGTACAGATTTCAACCAAACATAGTAATGAGCACCTGAGGAAATGAATGTAAAGTCATAATGCATCTTTTAGTCTTTAAAGCGCCGTGGGACTCTGTGGTGAGAACAGGAGTAATTGTAAATAAACAAAATAGTCTATATTTTCATCTGTGAAATGAGTCTAGAATTGAAAAGCCATGTTGGGCCTAAGAGATGCCTTTGAGTAGAAATCGACAAATCTGCCAGAACAGCTTCCTCCCACACTTTTTTCCTCCTCCAAAAATAAAACAAACCAAGTTCTTTCCATCTCATTAAAGAATTCATCAAATGTTAGTCTTGTTAAAAAGTAGACCACATGAAATTCTCAGCCATATGCACTTTGCAAAAGAAAATCCAATTTGGCCATGTACTGCCTCATGAAGTGTCCTTGTTTAAATCCAGACCATACTTTTTTGGATTGTCTGGTATTTTGTTTTTCCAAATGAGTTAGGGCTGTGTCGATGTGAGAAGAATACCTGTCTTCTTTCACTGCATCATTTATTATATCTCATTCAAGCTACATTGTCTACACATGGCTACCAACTGCGTGATAGCTCTGTTTCAGAAGATACAAGCCTCTTCAAGTTGACAGGAGTAAGTACTTCAGCCAATGAAATGATTTCATATACTTTGTTACCACCTTCCCGACAATAAAATGTTCCTTGAAAGTGTTCCATTAACTACGTTAAGGAGCATAATATTCTCAACAAAAAAATTCACTGGCATTTAATAGTGTGCACGAGAAGTGTGCAGATTTGTGGGTTTGGATTAGAACTGCTAGGGAATTCTGTGAGTTGTAGACCAAAAATACACATCTGCTCATCTTGTGTATGTATTTGGAGTCTTTCTTGCATGCCTGAGTAACAGGACATACAACCAACAGCATCCAGCATGATGTAATGCATCTGTCTCTGGGCTTTAAACTTTCATATCTGGAGTAAGGGATTACTAGTGAAATTGAAATAGTAATACTTCTCTCTCTGTTAAGAAAAAAAACAAAACACCTATGCAGTTTCAGAAACCCAATCCCCACCTGCAGCCCAAAGAGAAACAGCTGCACCATACTTACTTATTTTCATCAAGGGCTGCAGTTCCGATGATTCATATGTGAATGTACATCATTCAATACCCTTGTCATTTCAGTCACTCTCAACTGCCTCTCAAGGAAAATATCATGGATGAATGACAAGAGGTGATATTATTTGCTCATTTAATGGCTGCCTTCAGACATGAGTAGGCAAAGTCCAATGGGTCCAAGCACCATTTTTATTCTCCCCAGAGCTTGGAGAGCCCTATATTCAAGCGCTTCAGAAAAAAATTGAATTTAGGTACTCTAGGTGTTCTCCCCAAAAAAGGTCTTTTAAGGCCTAAACAGCCCATTTAAGGGGGGGGGGGGGGAATGGGATATAGAATCATAGAATTGTCGTAGGGTTGGAAGGGACATTGGAGGTCTTCTAGTCCAACCCCCTGCCCAAGGCAGGAGACCTCATGCCTTCCCGGACAGATGGCTGTCCAATCTTTTCTTGACAATGTCCAGCAATGGGGCACCCACAACATCGGGAGGCAAGCTGTTCCACTGCTTCATGGTTCTCACCGTCAGGAAATTCCTCCTTATTCCCAGGTTGGATCTTCTTCTAACAAGTTTCCACCCATTGGTTCTTGTCCTACCCTCAGGCACAATGGAGAATAAATCGATGCCCTCTTCCCTTTGGCAACTCTTCATATATTGGAAGACTGCTATCATGTCTCCCCTCAGTCTTCTCTTTGTTAAGCTAAACATACCTAGTTCTTTTAGTCTTTTATATTCAATTAGTCGTTTAGTCCCAACTCCATAGCATAATGGAGTTGGTAGGGCCTATAAGGCCATCAAGTCCACCCCTGGTCAATGCACAATGCAAATCATGCCCCTTTTGAGTGTGCAATTTGTATTTTGGAGACAAAAATGTGGCACAGAGGGTTCAGATATTCCAGAGTAGACATGTTTGTAGGGCACAATGGATCTCTAGGGGACTTCATATCGCCCGTGGGCCACACTTTGCCTGCCCCTGCCTGAAAGCAATCTGTGAAAATAATGAAAATACAGTGAGTAGTCTCATGGTAATTAACATGGGTTATATTCCCTATTTATATATGGGTTCACACCGGGCACAAAGACTCCCAGAAATATTTTTCCTCAAATTAGAGATACCAAGGACTAAAAGAACAGCAGTGTTTATTCCAAGCAGAATGTTGCGGAGTGAAAGTCACACACAGTAAGGAGAAACATGCAGAGATACTGACTCAGTATAACTACAAGGTCAAACACCATGGGATTTGCTCCAATTATAGAATGGGTGAATCTAAAGTATTTTTACTGACTGTATGATGCAAAGTCCGATTCAAATTGCTCCAGCCCTTTTTGCTCCCAAAGTGGCTCCCCCCCCCCCCCCCCGCTGCTGGGGTCTTCTACTTTTTCAAGCTGGAACAATTTGAAATAACTTTTTCCTCTGTGGTTAGTTGTGATACATTCTTGTAAAGACAGTGGGCATGTCCGTAGATGGTGTTTCAGAAACAGTCGGGGAGGGGGACATGAAAAAGCAAAGCACCATGATTTTAATATGAGGTGCCGGGTGTTAGTTTTGAATCCTGTCAGAGGTCCTTTTATTGTGAAGCAAATAAAATATGTATTTTGCAAAATTAGTGTCCAAACTTTTGATGGTCTGCACTCTTTGCCTGTTAAGTATCTTCCCATGTTATTTTTCTATAGAAAAGTTTTTGAGAAATGTAGTAGTCTGAAGTGTTCAACGAGAAAGCGGCTTTACAGCAAATCATAAAAAGGATCAGCAGAGGCAGGACCAGAGGAAGGAAGGAAAGAAGTGGTGGCTGTGGGCTGGAATGAGCCTTGTACCACATCCAGGATGAATGATGGAATCCCAAATCAATCCACAGCCCCTGTGTGAGCACTGACTGTGATGCAAAGTATACTGATTGTATCACGAAGGATAGGAATCATGCTGCTTCTAATTTGTTGGCTCCCTAAAATTCTCTCCACAAAAACATAAGGGAAGAGAAAGAGATCCCACAAATTGCTACAGCTGGAAGCCTCCATACCCCTACATCTTTTCAAAATTAAAACTTTTTTTTAGCAAATCATAGGGTCTGTCCAGTTCCAGTCTCCTCCACCCCACTGGCATCATTTAAAATTATTTTTACTTACTACTGAGGCCACTAGATAACCAGGGATGAGAAAATGGTTCCCAGAAGTTGGGGGTTCCCTGCTCTGGCCAGAATCCTACTGGGTTTGTGCAGTGTAACTCCCAAATTGCATAACTGGTCTGCACAATTGTTCCAGCTGTCTGTCACATGCTTGGACATACTATATTATGCACTCAGTTGAACACTCAGCTGAATGCCTGGGCATGTAACAGCCAGCCAGAAAACTGCAAAATTGTGTAATTTCCCTTATACAATAGCTATTTTCTCACTGCCTAGCAGAAATCAGACTGCTGCACAGTTGGCACACACATACAAATACACACAGAGGCATCCACAGCCATTTTAAAAAATGGTTCTACAAATAAGGCCAACAACAGCCAGTAGGAAATAACAGTGTGTGTTGGACGGGGAGAAATAAATAGTCCTTAGTAACATTTTGTTATACCTAAACAAAGCCCATACAAAAGAGTCAGTAATTAATCACACATTAATACACACTCTATCCTATGATTACACATAGGACTGACTGTGTATTAATGTGTGATCTATTACTGACCCTCTTGTGTGGGTTTTGTTTAGGAAGAAAATGTGGCCAGTCTAATAAGCAATCTAGGAACATTCTTTGCCATGATTGGATGCAAAATGGCTGCTCAGTCAAGGAAAGAGGAATATCTAGAGAGATATGAACACATATTTCCAGTTCTGGTACATCTCCACTGGCTCCCTGTTTGCTTCTGTGTTCAATTCAAGGTGCTGGTGATTACCTATAAAGCCCTAAATGGTTTAGGACCTTGATACCTGCTGGAATGTCTCTCCTATAGAACAGCTTACCATCCAGTCTGTTCCTCACACTCCGTATTGTTAAAAGCTGCAACATTGAAGGAGGCCAAGAAAGCCACCACCAGAAACCAAGCATTATCGATTGTTGCCCCATATTTATGGAATAAACTATCACTTGAGGTTTGCCAGGTGCTCTCCCTCATAGTTTTTTTTTTACAGCTACTTAAAACAGAACTGTTTAAAGCTGCCTTTTATCAATGTCTGCCATTTGATCTCCTGTGGTTTAAATCTGTATATTTAAGTCAGTTTTAGCGAGCTATGTAGTTTTGTCATATTGTATTGTTTACTGTCTGTTAATGTTTATAATTGTAGTGTATTACTTTTGTTCTTATGTGTTGGCTGCTAAATGCCCAGAGAGTGTATCGTACTATTGAGCAGTAAAAGTTAAATCAATCAATAAGTTAAATCAATCAATCAATCAATCAATCAATCAATCAGAACCCTTCCCAGTGTTTAGCAACTAGAGTTTCTAGTTTTGGCTTTCACTGAAGTTTTAGATGTCACAAAAAAGCTGTCTCTCTACTTTGATGATTCCTTTTTGTGCTACAGCAACTGGTGCCTTTTTTTGGGGGGTGGGGAAATGTGTCCAACTTCAGAATTTTTAAGCCCCATAATGCCAAAGCAAACTTCAGTGATCTGTAGGAACAAACTTCTGCAAGTTTTAGGGGTGTGCAGGCTGACTGTAGGCTTTTTGAACACCCTGTAGTTGACCTGCAAGTGCATAGATCTGTTATGCTCTGTTTTGACACTTTTCTCTGAAGCTTGTTCATATCTCTAACAGGAAATTTGGAGGGCCTTAAAAAGAGTAAAGCTGCCAAATGTTAGACAGCTAGCTTTAAGGATTTGTGTACTAAGCACCTTTACATTTTTCTTTAATAAAAGTAACCATG
Organism: Intellagama lesueurii; assembly: GCA_037013535.1. NCBI lineage: Eukaryota > Metazoa > Chordata > Lepidosauria > Squamata > Agamidae > Intellagama > Intellagama lesueurii. Next base: position 242,777,422 of record JBAJHW010000003.1, read on the forward strand.
GAGCAACTACACTGCAAGATGCTATATGGTTTGTGTAAAGAGTTCTTAAAACTGGTTGGGGACTCTAGTCATCCACACGGATACGATTAACTACCCTGGTTCCAGAGTTCACATCACAATTCCCATTTTTCAATTATCAGAGCGCCATCCTCTTAACACTACCCTCTTCCCCACCCCATCCCTTCATGGTTCTACTTTTATCTGTCCTTTCAGATTAGCTGCTGTAGCTGTAAACCACCAGAGCATTAAGTGCATATGCTGGAAATAATTAATCTCCCTTTTCCATATAACAACAGCAACTTTTGTGTTACCGCATATTGTGGAGATATCACATTCATATCTCTGCAGTGTTCTACTTGGACAAGCTCTTTTTAATTTCCCCCCCTGAAGTGACATAGTGCTGAATTGATTTTACAGTTTATAAGCCTAGAGCAACTTCTTTCCTGTGAAATTGAGTAGATTTGTCAGTTCCCTCTGGGTCCTAGTAAGGCTTTCAGATCATAGCAAGAAACCAGAGAGAGACCAGCCCCACTTGATTTCTAGAGGAAAGACAGCAAAAGGACCTTAGCAGCACTATATGACACAGCACTAAACTTGACAGACATTTTTAAAATAAACACAAAATTGTTCGGAGGACAGAGAACAGGTACTCACTTGAGCGAGATTATCCCACTGTAATGACAATCTATTCCTCTGTAATGGCACACAACTCCACTTGAGATGTCAACATCAACATCACCTTAGGACACACCTGCAGCTGCTCCTTGGATTTGGGATAGGTGGTTACACATGAGGCACACAAAGAAAAAATGATGCCAACTGAAACAGCGTAAAACAAACCACCTACTGCTGGCTGTCCAGTGCCCGTGGAAAAAGACCAGACTCCCCCATGTTTAGCTTTATGTTATGTAGTTGCCAGTACATGCAATCTAGAGTATCTGAAAAGCTCTCTTCCTCACCACATTTCAAATAAACTATTTTTTCCTTTCAACTTTCTTTACTGTCCAGCTTTCCTACCCGTACCTAGTAATTGGGAATACAATAGTGTTAATGATCTTGTCCTTGGTCTCCGATCACACCTCCTCACACCTGATCATCTTTTCTAATTCCTTCATTGCTGCCCTTCTGAGTCTCAGTCTTCTTCTGATTTCTTGGCTGCAGTCTCCATTTGGATTGATGATTGAACCAAGGTATACAAAATCTTTAACAATTTCAATTTCCTCATTGTCAACATTAAAGTTGTGAGGTTCTTCTGTAGCCATGTCTTGTGTCTTCTTAACATTCAACTGCAGTTCTGCTTTGGCACCTTCTTCTTTCACTTTCATCAGAAGTCATTTCAACTCATTGCTGTTTTCTGCCAATAAGAAGGTGTGACCTGCATATGCTCAATTACTGATGTTTTTTCCATCAATTTTCACCCCTCCTTCTTTCACAGCCCAGCAAAGAGCTCCCACTGCTGCTCAGTAGCTGCCCTCCAAAAATTTCTCTGCCCCCTTCACCATGCAAACTATCCTTTCTCTTCTGCTGATGCAGCCATTACTCCTGAAGGGGGTGGATGCATCTTAGTCTGATGCCTCAGCTGTGAACATTCCACCTTGGATGACCTTGCTTGGAGTCCAGGCTCATAAGCTTCCTGACAGCATTGTGTTTGGCTTCTCTGACACACTCAAACCCTTCACCACATTAAGGTGTGCATCCAAGAAGGGGTTAGATTAGATACATAGATTATTTCTGTGAAAGCACAGTGATTCTCTTGTTTCGTGTAAATTGAGAGCAGTTGAGGTGAAACATAATTTAGCTCAACTGACTCAATAATCTTTTTAAAAATTTCCTCTGAATATCCTCTTGCTGTTTCATGACTCTGCATTGTTCCTTCTAGAAACTCAGCAAAGACTCTGCTGTCTGTTTTTCCTCTAGTTTTTCTACTGCCGTCAGCATTTTTGGATGGGAGATACACAGATTTTTGCAATGCAATTGGAATTTTAAAAGTGAGTAAGAAAGCACATCATCATCAGTAGTGATTAAAAAAAATTAAACACTTCCAACTTCTGAAGATCCCTGTATAATACCTTTCATTATTAGGAGTCTATAAGGATCATGGGACAGAAGGGTGATGTCTTTAATTACTGATAATTGCCATAGCCAGCAGTGGCATTTTTCAGTAATTAAAGACTTCCCCCTCCCATCCCATGGCTTCCATGGCTTTCTAATGATGAAAGGGATTAGATAGGAGCCTCAGGAGCATCAAGACATAAATTGGGAATGTTTGTTCCAAAACTATTGCTACTGTTGATGACATAATCCTTACTCAGCATATGTTATTCCAGCAGGCTTGCAGCCACAAACAAAATAATGTATTTTCAGATTTAAAAAGAAAAAAAAGCATTGACAAAGCCACACTTCAAGAGTGGAAACATAAATCAGAAGGGAGCCACTAAATCCTTCTCTAGGCCTTTCATTGGTCAGGTGACATCTCTGGCCTCTTCTTCATACATGTTTTCCATACTCCAGGAAAAGTTCATGTTCAGTGAGGTTGGCTTCAGGATCCAGGCATCAACTGCTGGAGAACTCTTGCAATGGGTGCCTGAGTTAGGGAATGAGTACACTGAGAAGTTGTAAGGGAACTGATCCAGGACCAGAATGGTCAGATTCATACTGCTCTATAGTTAAGTTAGTCACATGCAGTGGTGGCGGCGGCTGTTACATGCTCTCAAGTCATCTCAGATTTATGACAACCCTATCTCCAAACTGTCGTGTCCTTAACAGGCCTGCTCAACTCTTGTAAACTCAAGCCTGTGGTTTCCTTTAGAGAGTCACACCATCTCATATTTGGTCTTTCACTTTTCCTGCTACCTTCAACCTTTCCCAGCATTATTGTATTTTCCAAAGAATCTGGAAGAGCCTGATAGTCACAGGTAGTACCTGGGACCTAGAAGCAAACAGGACATGCTCTCTGAAACCCCGTATTAAAAGAAAACCATGTAAGACTCTATTTTTTTCAGAGACAAAACCTTTATCTTTGTTTGGGCATAATAATTTTAAATAGGTTTACTATATTTGATGTTATTTATCTGTTTATGGTACTGCTGCCTTTAATCCTGTATTTTAACTGATTGTGTTCTATCACATTTTGGAAATTGTTCTGGTACCATGAGATTAAAGGAATATGAAAATATTTCCAGTAAACAAAGAAGAAATATGTGGCAATACTGGCAGTCAGCAGCTAATTAAATAAACCCACGTTTGGGCAATACCTGTTCACATTTCAGTTGCCCCTATTTGAAGTCTTCTACCATTTGTGCAAATAATGAAAGGATCTAATGGTATTTTAATCACTAACATGTTTCATTTGGCACACGCTTTTGTAAACAGCATGGAGTGTTGTCTCAGCAGATTATTAGATCAATGTGCGGGCACCCAAGCATGGATATGCATGGAAGATGGACTGTTTAAGCAAGAAGAAGTTGTTCATTACAGGAAATGCAACTAGATATAAAGGGACATTATATAAATGTATATCTGGGACAGGTAGAGAGTGAACAGAGAGAAGGAGGGAGTGCAGTCACCTCAGGAATATCAATCCATAGACATGGAAAGAGAAGTTAGGCAAAACAAACAGGGGAACTTTAAGTGAGCTTAGCTGTCTCTACTCTGCATATGCACCTGCCTATCAGCTGATAGGTGGGCACATGCATAAAGACAGCAGGCCTGGCTCCTCGAAGGGTAGCTGGGCTACTGGCTGTGAAAATGGCAGCAGCAGAGGAGGAAGAGGAGGGGGTAGCAGGACCAGGGAGGGAGATGATGGGGGGCAGCAGGAAGGGAGTGGGTGGGCATCTGTTTTGCCTAAGCGAAACAAACCACAGAGTAGAAAAAAAGTTTGATGCTTTGTTTCTCATTGGCAAAATGGGTTGCACAAACCAAATTACGAATCGAACCATGAACCAGGCTGGTTCATGTTTTTTTTTCCCAGTTTGTAGCTTAATTCCTGCCCATCTCTTGTTGCAATCTATTCCATTCGTGAGGCAAATTAATTCAGAGTGACTTGGGTTTCAGTGGGCAGTTTTCAATGGGCATTTAAAAACTATTATTTATTTATTTATTTATTTATTTATTTATTTATTTATTTAGATTTATACCCCGCCCATCTAGACAGATAGTCTACTCTGGGCGGCAGAGTATTAGCTTTATCCACCCAACCCCACAAAAAACAAAACTCAAACCCACTGATCCTCATTTGCTCATATGGATCCAATCTACTTTTGGCACTATGATGGTCAGTGCTGTTGGAATGTGTTACAACTTCACATGCTGCCTTCTAGTTTGTTTGACTGGGAGAGATTGTCAATCTGCCAGCAGTAACCACTAGTTCTCTCCATGTGTCAGAATTCAGAGAGAGCCTTGCCTCTCTGCTGAGAGTTCTTTTTCCTCAAAAAGTCTGTTAATGATGGTGGCTGGTAGAAAAATGTCTGTTTAACAACTCTGTTGAAGCAGTGTTGTTCAAAGCACTCATGATGTTTATTAGTTTGTTGTTGATATATTCACATTTGTGAGTAAATGGAACATTTTTATTCTTTATACAGAGTGAGTCCTTGAGACTGTAAGTGCCAGTTAATGAGAGAGAGATAGGTAGATAATCTGAGGAACTAATACCTATTTTACTTTGTGGATTCTTGTACTTCCACTGCATAGCTGAGGAAAACTAACCGCAAAAAATTAAAAAACTGTAACAAGTACAAGGCTCAGACTCCATTTAGAAGACAACTCTGATGTTCAAAATAGACACAATACTGAAATTAAAACAGATGTGACCTTTTCACCAAGAAGCATATATACTGGTTCATTGATTAATTGGCTTTATTTCCTTTTGTGTGTGTGTATTCTATCCACTCATCACTGGGCTGCATTTTGCAGAATAAAAATATACAGATAGCATATTGCTAAGCCTATTCTCAGTCACTAAAATGTGGTTTAAATTAAAGAATTTGTGGATAGGGATTTTCTGTTGACAAGACCACCTCCTGAGTTAGTGAACCAGCTGTTTTACTTGCTGACTGAATTATGATATGCCATGCATATTACAGAATCTCTTGTGGCCTAGAAATATTTAAAAAAAAAATGCTGTGTGACTGAGAAGGCCAGATGAAAGCTGGAGATCAGTGCTGCTGTAGGGTGGAACTTCTAGACATTATCTCAGCAAATATGTGTTCCTATGTCTGCATTTCCCAAGGTAATTGGAATGCACAGTGGTGCTTAACCCTTCACAAACCTGTTAGTTCTTCCCTGCTTGTCTTTTGCAACATTGGTTCACAACCTTGGGTAACCCAGGTGTTCCTGGACTGCCACTCCCAGAAACTCCAGTCTTCACTAGTGGTGAAGGCTTCTGGGAGATGCAATTCAAGGATACCTGGGTTACTCATGGTTGAGAACTACTGCTCTACAACAATCAGTGGGTGCAGACAAAGCTGTAGCTATCTCCTCTTGGAAATTCTTGCCTTTTGTTGTTATATTTTGATATAGTAAGAACTTTTAAAATTATATTTTGTGAACTTCTTTAGGATTATATTATGTTCTTGGACAAGGTCCTTGAGAAAAATGATGAACAGGCAACACCAAAAATGCCTGAAGGAAGTGAATTATCTATCCCCTTTTATTCCAGCTTCCAGTCTACTTTTGGCACTAAAGCAACCTCCAAGGCAATTTCCAGGAAGTAATATAGGGATAATTTCTGCTTGACCTCCCTGGCAATTGTACTATGGTGTCCTGCAAAACATAGTTTGACTCTTGTACTTGGTCATATTGATATGAAACCAAAGGGGGAAGGTATTGAGATCATTTTGGGCAATGGTGCTGATATTCAGCTTTATTTTACTCTGTCATCTGAGTCAAGTTATGATGTGCGCTGGTGCTTGGAGTCAGTAGTGGCTTGCATAGGGCCAATAAAGGGCTGAATCTCAACGAGATGGAGGTCCTATGGATAGGATGTTTTCTGCTGTGGGAATTGGGTATTTAGTTTGTTCTAGATGGAGTTTCACTCTCCCCAAAAAGGTGGTGCATAGTTTGGCCTTCAGTGGCACGGATCTCCTTTGCTTACACCCTGAGAGTCCACCAGCTACTAGTCAAGACATTAGTTTTATGCGGAGAAAATGACAATAAATCCCAGTGATTTCACTGAGCCTTCTTTAGGAAGACTGAAATTAAATTTAGCTTGCCATTTGCAACTGCATGAAACACAGTACAAGTTTACAGATCTGAAGTTTTAGGAGTGGATACACCATAGCCTATTTCAAGATATTTGATGCCACTCTCACATTTATTTATTTTTTAAAAAATGACCTCTTTTTGGACTCAGTCAACTGTTACCTCAACCAGCTAGATACCTTGGTAAGTCTTGCATTCAATTCTGCATCCTCTGCAGCACTCTCCATAACACATTGCTGCTAGAGTTAGCAGAATCTTCAATGCTAGCCAACAAGAAGGGTTTGGGGGTTTTCTTTTTTCTTTTACCTCCCAGGGCTTATCCCACTGCTTGATAGGATGGTGCAACAAGAGGTCTCCAGAGTTATGAGGCTAACCTCCACTCAAAATATGTAATTAATACTTCATGTCCTTGGTAAGAATGTCTTGACCAACAACTGTATTTTTCATTCCTATATGAGATAGAAAAGACCCAATCTTTTTTCATCAGCAACAGCATTTGCAAAAACAAGCAAGCAAACAAACAAAAAACAAACTTGGGATTGAATCCCAAGTAAGGTTGTCTTTTTCAGATGGAGCAAGCTTCGTCAGCACAAAGGGCTCCCTCCCTCACAGAGAAGCGAAACATTGGTTGCAACCTTGTGTTTTAATTTCAGTAAAGCTTCATCCAAAAACACTTGAAATATAATGTCTGTAAGACTTTTTTTTTCTAAACAAGATGGCTTATGTGTGTGAGAGAGAGAGGGAGGGAGGGAGAGAGAATGTTAGGCAGAAATTCTGCCAGTAATAAAAGGAAAATGCCACATATTTTCTAGTGGGTCCCTTACAGAGCACAAGTCAGGACAAGAAACTGTGAAGGAACTAGAAATTCTGTTTATTTTGTACAGTTGTATTTTTATACCCCCCAAAGCTTGAATTTATGTGAAAGAAAGGAATGTAGCCAGAGGTCTTGCATATCTCTCTCCCACTGGCTGAACATAAACTGTAAATCAGAAATCCCAGGGAGGCCTATTTTGTTTCCTCTTGTCCTCCTCTGACCTTGTCTCCTACGGTTCAAATCCTGTCAATGACACAGCAAGGAGCAATGACCAGGGCCATCAAGCAGACCTAAAATGCTTGCAGCACTTGAGCAAGTTCTATTACTCTACTTTTCTATACATGTCTACTCAGAAATAGACCTTGCTGTTTACAAATGGACCCCCTCCCATGTAAGTTGTATGGACAACCTGTGACCACAGAGCCAGAGGTAGCCCTCAGTCTAATTGCACACACTCTCAGTATAATTTCTCATTTCCGAAGCCCTCTGGAAGTTATCGCTTCAGATCTCTGATAAGAGGGATCTGTGCCTTCCCAAGCAGCCCACTATGTGGGAAGGAGGGAGGGAGAGAAATGTGACAAAGAGGAGCCCCAACAGGGATCTGTCCCTACTCACAGCTGGCTTTAGCTCTGCCCTCCACCAACATGCGGCTCTCAGCAGTTCACCCAGGTGAGAATACAGGGCTCAATGAGAGGGAGGGAAAAGTTGCCCAGCCTGTTATATAGGATTGCAGCCTTAGATAGTAATTTGGTTAACTGTCTAGATCATATCCTAGATCAAAAGTTATGCATGTGACCTAACAAGTTGAATACATTCTGGATTCACGTTGTCCATATTAGAACATTTATCTTTAGAAAGGATCTGCTCAGTTACTGCCCCAGATGTATGCATTGATTTCTCTTGTGCTCTTTGAGTTATGTTTTACATGTTCATTGTAAAAAAAAAAAAGTAATTGTGATTTAAAAAAAAAAAAGTCTCCTAATTCCTCCAGGCAAACCACTCTTGCTACTACGTAAGTCTTGGGCTGTGTAGATTTGATCGGTTCCTCGATCATTGAGACTAGTCAAATCTTTAAGGCTACTCTGGGGTCCTGAAGACACAAAAATATGAATAGTATGTTGGCTTTAATCAAGGGGCTGTATAGCCTGTCCCTTAGGATCTGTAACATAGTGGAAGCCACGTGCCTGCCTCTCGTTTCCCCACCTCTATGGTCCCTGGTGGAAGTGTTTGCTGGGTGGCCTGATGAGTTTCCTGCATCAGGACCTGGAAGGAGGTGGGCCCTTGGGGATATTTGGGGGGAGGGGAAGGCGATGGCTGGGGAGGGGGGTCAATGTCCTGCTCCTGGTGGGAGAGAGACCCCTAATGGCCCCTCTGAGCAAGGGGAGCCACGGCCAGTGGTCAGTAAATCAAGGGAGCCACAAGGCCAAAATGTTTGGGAACCACTGTCATACAGGTTCCACTGTGAAGCTTCCAGACAATTTTGCATAAAGTATTTGTAATAATTTAAAAAAACACAACTAGATTATAACTATAAATATGGTGGCCATGTGATTTACTTTACAGAAGACTGTTTAATCCACATCTGGTTGAAAGATAAAGATTTCATTAAGAGAGAGCATCCAGAGGCTTGAGGTTGTACATGCAGACTGAGATGCACTTCAGTGCATAAATATTAAAAGACACCGTAGGATAGGCTGGTTTTCCCCAATGAACTAAATCATGGGAATGGTAGGAATGAAAAAGTGTGTGTTTATGTATTAGACGCACTTTATTTTCCTTTCATTTTATAGATGTCATTTAAATTGTGTTTATTATTGCCAGATAATGTTTATTTAATTGTTTAAAACCTTAAAAATTGCATTACCTGGAAATGCATTGAGGTGAAGATTTGAATGCTTTCTCTGAGGTTAGCTAAGCACTAAAAGCTTCTGGCTCATTTACCAGCTCAGTCACTAACTGATTGGTCTGCCACAGGCAAAGCAAAAAGCTTAGCTTCAGGGTTCTTTGTTACACATGCACACTTGGGGTGCAACCACACTTGCCCTTTTGGTGTGGGCTGGTACAGTCTAAATAGGGTTGCTTGAGGTGGGGGGAGAGCGATATGCCATTTGGTGCAATCTTCAAATCCAAATGGTATATTGACCTCAAGAAACCCCATTTCCAGTATAATGAAGTGGCTAAAGCACAACTCCCAGAAGCCTTCACCACCACCTCTGCTGGCCAGGATTTCTGGGAGTTGAAGTCCGAGAACATCTGGAGGCCCAAAGTTGGGGACCACTGGGCTAAAGGATCCACTTCAGGATATGAGCAAATTGAACACTTCCTCTGCTTCTCTGCAGAGGGGCAGAGGAAGTGAAATTAATATTTTTTTTGCTTCTGCTAAACAATTGCCAGTGTGCTGAATCACTTAGCTTAATTTTTTAAAAAAATTCTTTTATGAGAAACTGTCCACAGCCATGATTTTGATTGGCACCTCACACATGCAAAGAAAAATATTTTTAAAAAATTAATCTAAGTGATTCAGCATGTCAGCAATGATCTAGCAGAGGCATTTTTAAAACAAACAATTTCACTTCTCCTCCCCTGTAAGGAGCAGGAGAAATATTCAATTTGCCAATATCCTGAAGTGGTTCATTTATTAAGCTATCTCATGATACTGGAAATTGACACCAGAAGGAGCTTTGGCAGCTTCAAGAGCTGCAAGGCTCAATTTTGGTTTGTTCCCAGCGATCACACATCCTGGTAATGGGCCAAATGAGAGTGCATCACCCTGCACCAAAAAGTCAAAGCTCCTGACAGGGGCTCCGAAAGGTGGGCCACTCTGGGGGCAAATTAGTGCAGTGTAGAAATTATGTTGTGTGACTGCTGGAAAAAAAGAGGGAACCAATCTGCCCCCACAGCACACCAAGTAAATGCTTGTCTGATAGAGCTCTACGTGATGCTGCCTTTGAAGAGTGTTTGGAAACTTCAGCTGGTACAAAATGCTACAGCGTCTGCTGACTGGTACTAGTTATAGGAAGCCTGTAACAGCTTCACTGGCTGCCAGTCTCTTTTATGGCCCAATTCAAAGTGCTGGTTATTGCCTATAAAGCCCTATAAAGCCTGGATCATTCAAAGCAATTTGAAGGATCATGTCACCCATATGAACCTTCTTGCTTTTCAGATCTTCTAGGGAGGTCCTTATCTCGGTTCCACCACCTTCCCAAGCTCACTTGGTGAGGACACAAGAGAGAGTCTTCTCAGTGGTTGCTCCCAAGCTTAGAAATGCACCTGCCCCAAAAGCCAGGTTAGCCCCCTCCCTCTTGTCATTGGGCAAAAACCTTCCTCTTCAGGCAGGCCATTAAGCAGTACGTGGTCTCAGGAAAGCTGGTTTTTAACTTACAGGTTTTGAAATGCTTTTGAATTTTTTTATATTCTTGATTTTAAAAAAAATCTTAATGTATGCTTCATTTTTTTAAAAAAATGTGATATTTATATAGTGTTTTAAAATTTGTTGTTTTATCTGTTGTGAGCCGCCTTGGGTCCCCTATGGGGAGAAAGGCAGTATATAAATATATTTTAAAAATTAATTAAATAAATAACCCTTGGACCCACATTACAGGGATGGTGAAAATTTTTGAGCTGGTGCATGTGACATCTTTTGAGGGCTTCAGGAATATACTGTACAATGTCAGGTATTACTAGTTTTCTCTCACTGCATTACCTCCCTGAATCTACCACTCAGTTAACAAATCTGAACCACAAACCTCTTCCCACATCAGGTCTTCATTGTAAATCATGACCTCAGCAGCCACTTTATTTTTCAACACCAAAGAACTCTGAAAATGGATTTGGCAAGGAGACACAGCAAATAGGGAAAAGAGTTGAACATTCAATTCTCTGCTGTTTTTTGGTCTCCTCTGTTGACTTTTCTTCTTCTTCTCTCCCCTTCTTCATGTTAAAAAAGGATTTTTGGTTTCCAGCACATTCATTGGTGGCCTACTGCTAAGCCAGCTGGGCCTATGAATAATTAATACACATATTATAATTGAGATTAAAAGGGCCACAACTTTATTGATCACAGCAGCAGTTATCCTGGCCAAGCATTAGGTTGGATCCAGCTCATCGGGAGACCCGAGTGCCCCCCCATGCAGACCACTGTCTCCCTGAGAGACCACTTGGGATGGCAGTTCCCTCTGGAAACCACGTGGACGTATGCCACTCCCTGGCTCCTCTGCCACCCTGGGACAGGGGCAAATCTCCTTCCTGAGCTGTGGCAAACCAAGGCCCCCGTCTCTGGTTCCCATGTGGAGATTTCTCCCCCACCAGGGCATATAAATCCCCCCCTCCCGCTGCCCAAGAACCAGTTGGATCCATACCAATACTTTAAAGTGCCCACCAAGTTGTGACAATTGGAACAAAAAGAACAGAACAAACTGAAACTGGGAGTCCACAGCACTGTGCATACCCCCGAAATTAGTGCAACCATCTAGGGCAGGAGGGCTCTTTGGCAAAACTAAGGCTCCTGGCCTCAGCTCACCCTTTTTAAACCTGTGCCAGCAGACTGAACTGGAAACCCCAGCCCTCAGGTCCGCCAACAGGAGGTCCCTTCCCTCCTTTTGCACCAGCCAATCCAGGCTGGCTGGTGTCATTGGACCGAGCGCGGGCCTCCCCATGGTCCCTTTGGCACATCACCATGTGACGGCTGCCAACTTGAATCCCGGCCACCACAGAAGGGACCAGCTGCTGCTCCATCATCAACACAGGACCGCAGGTATGTCCGGGTCCTGTCCTTCTCATGTAATTTGCAGTGCAACACTCAGGCCATCATGGGGAATCATAGAATAATGGAGTTGGAAGGGTCCTATAAGGCCATTCAATCCAACCACCTGCTCAATACAGGAATCCAAATCAAAGCAGAACTGACATATGGTTGTCCAATTTTCTCTTGAATGCTTCCAATGTTAGAATGCTCACCATCTCCCAAGGTAATTTGTTCCATTGTTGTACTGCTCTAACAGATAAAAAGATTTTTCCTGATATTCAGACTAAATCTGGCTTCCTGTAGCTTGAGCTCATTATTACGTGTCCTGCACTCTGGGATGATCAAAAACAGATTCTGCCCCCACTTCTGTATTTGAAAAGTGCTATCAGATCTCCCCTCATTCTTCCTTTTTCAAGGCTAAACATGTAAATTTCTTTTAGCCTTTCCTGAATGAAATGAGTAAGGAATACGGCTGGAAGGGAATGATGTCTGGAAAACTTGAGATTGAAATAATATCTTCTCTGTAATTCTACTTAGTTTCCATAAAAAAAAAGACTGATCATCTTTCAGTGGAAAGGACTCAGTAAATCTCTAAATTGTAGGAGTTTTTCTATAAAACGGATTATTCTTACAATAATTATATCTTTTGGAAGAGTGTAGTCAAGCTGCTGCTCATTAAATATTGTGTCACACATGAAGGCAAACCACAACGTAATCAAAAAGAAAGGAAAGAGCTTATAATCATCTTCCCTCTCAAACCAGTTTAATGATCAAGCTGGAATTTTCCATGCTGATTGCTCTGAGTCCAAATAAAACATTGAATGGCATCCCTAGAAATAAGCCCTCTGGAAAACTATCAACTCAGAATGATTTGAAGAAGCAACACAAGTGAAGAGTTGACTTTGGAATCAAGTCAACTGTTGATGAGAGGAACAAAACACAAATACCAATCAAAAACACAGGTAACAGAAATATGATCCATCACCATCATAGATGGCTCATCTCTGTCTAAAGATCCACAATGTAATTCAAGGCCACCCAAATAATTAAAGTGTTAGCAGAAAAGTTGTTGCCGAAGGGGGGGAAAAGGGGACAGCTGTTTCTAAATTCATATGGAAAATGCAAGGATACATAGAAACAATATGTATAATAGACATAGAAAACTACTTGGATGGGGACAGCAATTATGATATTCAAGGAAGCAGTTCTGATGAAAAACAATCAAGCTAGGGTTTCAGGGGCAAGCTTAGAAGAGAGAAATGCCAGTTTGCTTTCCAGCCTAAAAGTTCATTATTTTCCATATGATTTGAAATAATTTTTCCAGCACAAACTTATATTGTTTCCATATTTCAATGTATAATTGAAGTGCAATCAGGAGACACCATAGGAGCACTGGAATTAGGAGCACTGTCATGCCACTTGATAACATTTGAGTTCAGATTCTAAGCAAGGTCAGGCCTACTTACGACTTGGATGGGAGATCATCAGGGAATATCAAGGGTCTCCAGCTAGGGCTAGGATTTCTGATTAAAATCCTGGAGACTACTGACTGTCAGAATTAGCTGTACTGGTCTGAATAGACCAATGTCCCATCAATATAAGGCAACTTCCTATCACATGTTCCTAAGTTGCAGCCTTATGTTGAAATCAAAGGTCCATCTAGATTAATATTGCAAGGATATATTGACTGGCTGTAGTTTGATGATGATGATGATGATGATGATGAAGAAGAAGAAGAAGTCCAGCCCTAACAGGAGATTCTGAGGATTGAACTGGGACTTTCAGCATTCAATTCATCTGAGGGACAGTAGTAACTTCTCCTCCATGCTAATAATAATAATGATTTATACAGAGGTCCCCAACTTCCAATTATGGCCCATTATACAGCTCCTCACTTGTAGAACTATTCCAATATTTACTGAAGCCTCTGTCCAGCATCCCAAATTCATGTATTTCCTCTCTCTCTCTCTCTCTCTCTCTCTCTCTCTCTCTCTCTCCCCTTCCTGAGTATGCATGCACACACTGTGCATGTTTATGTCAGCAAGCAGACAGCCAGACAGTAGAGGTGGAAGGGAGAAAAGAGAAAATAGCAGAAATTGAAGAGGAGCACCCAGGAAGTAAGTAAGCAAGACATAGAGAGGAAGAGGGACAAAGAAGGGTGAATTTAGTGGAGAAGAGTGCCCAACAAACAAGCTACAGATTGGACCTGTAAGAGGAAAGTAGAGGTTTAGTTTATAAGGTATAAAAATGGTCCAGGAGCCAAACCTGTACTTTAACACTGAGCCTAACAGAAAAATATTGTAAATATTGTCAGGGGACAATTTTATTGTAATTTCAAGCCTCTGTTGTATTCTAAAAAATAATGGCCAAAATCCTGTTGCTTAGCATTGTGAATCACACTGGAGTAGGCCCATTGAGTCAAAGGAAGTTTAGTGACTTGAATCCTTCATAAGTTCCATTACTTGAAATGGGCCTACTCTAATTGCACCTTTCTATACTAAAGAAAGTCACAGTTAGAGTAGGCCTAGTTGAATCAATCAGTTGTAAAGTCTGTAAATTACCCCAGACAATGGATGACCACTAGAGCAGAGTGGAATCTGTTTTGCCTTAGAAAAGGGATCGAGTGATAGGTTAGGAATTAGAAGAACTGGGTTTGAGTTCCTGATTCAGCTATGGAAATTGACTGGAGGGTGGAACTGGTACAACCAGTCCATAAATATCTCACTTGCCTTGAAAGCCCTTTTAGAGTTGCTATAAGTAGGTCTGGGCACATAACGACAATAGTTTAGCAGAGGGAACTTTCTGGCCATAAAGTTCACATCTCAATTCCATCTCCAGTTTGTGTGTATGTATTTGGCTACCCAGTTTCCTGGGGTGGGGAGGTGAAACATGCTCTCAAAAGTTATCACACGCTGTCTCTCCTCAAGAAAAAAAAAGTTATTCTGTTTCTTTTACAAATAAATTTTAATTGGTTAGTTCTTTCCCCAAAAATTATACAAATCATAGGAATTTACTGTAAATAATTCCAATAGATTGTCACAGTGTGACTTATTCTATTAAACTCTAACCCCTTTGCTGTTTTCCCAGCAACTGGTATTCAGCGCCTGCTGCCTCTTGTCCTAGAGTTGTTGCATAGTTATTTTGACCAGTAGTCACTGATAACTTTATCCCCCATAAATTTGTCTAATAGTCCTTTAAAGTCTTCTACATTGGTGGCCTTCACCACATCCTGTTGTAGTGAAAGTTTATGTACTGAGTGAAGAAATATGCCTTTTTATGTCTTGAAAAAAAACTGAGTTTTAGTATTGCAAAAGGAGGAGTAAAAAAAGAAATGTTTTATACACTTCCTTCATGCCATGCATACTTTTTGTACCTCTACCACATTCCCTCTTACTAGCCTTACTTCTGAAGTAAAACACTCTACATTTTTAAAAACTTATTCATAAAGGAGGTATTCTCATCCACGGATCATTTTCCTTTCTCACCACTTGACCTTTTTATTGGCCTTTCCTGTACCTTTTGCATATGTGCAATATCCTCTCCAAATGGCAGCAACTGGGGCTGAGCACATAAATGTTGTTACACACAAGCCAAGATCCTTCCTCACTGACCCTCTGAAACACAAGATTTTGATGACATAGGACTTTGATTCCTGTTGAAATCATAAATATGTGAAGAGAGGCAACCAACAGACTTAGCGCACAATCTTGAGTAGCCAAGACATTAGGCCAGCTGAAGCTCTGCTGAATCCAAACTCCTAGTTTAGTCCTAGATGGTTCTAACCTATAACACCCTAAACGGCTTGGGCCCAAGCTATCTCAAGATCCACGTCTCCTTTTGTGAGCCTGCTTGAGTATTAAGACAGTACGGAGAAACCTTTCTCTCGGTCTCACAACCATGACAGGTGCATTTGATGGGAATATGGGAGAGGGCCTTCTCTGTTGCTCGTCCTAGACTTTGGAACTGACTCCCACAAGAGGCCAGGCTGGCCTCATCTTTGCTGGCCTTCCACAAGCAAGTGAAGAATTTTCCCTTCAGGCAAGCTTTCCCTCAGTGACTGGTTGCCTGAAGAGGATTGTTAGATTGTTATGCCTTAATGCTTTGAATGTGTTTTGGTGTTGTTGTTGTTTTACCATCTTGCAGTGTGGTATTTGACCCTTTCTGGTATTTTTATACTTAATGTTTTTAGGTTTAAACATTGTCTTATGATGTAAACTGCTCCGAAGAAGAAAGGCAGAGTAAAAATATTTTAAATAAATAATAGGAATGTTGGAAACTACTTAGGACTACTCTCACTTTGGCCTAACCATATGCTGGCATAGTGGCTGTAGTCCTGGACTGGAGGTGGTTTGGACCTGGTAGAACTCTGTTCTTTCCTCACTTCAACTCTTGTCAATCCCCTATTTTTGGTTCTCCTGCTGACAGACCTTAGCCAGAAGAGCAGTTCTGGAGGTGACAGATCGATCCCTCTGCTGGCTGATCTCTCAGATAAGCCAGTAAAGGGGGCGTTCTATCAACACATTGGCCTTTCTTCTAGTGTAAAATAATTTCTGCCAGCAGAAGAGACATTTGCTATTTCCCTAACTTCTTACAGCGAGCACATCTTTAAGTCAGTATTGCTTTATAAATTTCCAGTTAATTAATTAACTTCATCCCCTCAATTGGCAAAACAGCTGCAGTTGCAATGGTTACATTTGTAAGAAAGTGCTGGAAAGGAGTAGCTTCAATTGTATCAATATAGAATTTCTTTTTAAAAGCTCAAGATACCTAGCAACCACTTATCCTGAGTTCTTGCCCGGTACATGCTATTTTTCATGTTGATAGATAATGTGTGAATACAGCTTGGCCTGCAAAGAGGCATTTTGTTACCTTATAAGTCAAAGTAAGATACAGACCGTAGACAAAATGTGCTCATGATGGCCAAAAACACCCTTAGCCAAATATAGGTTTAATAATCTGTACGAAAGCACTTGGTTTTTTGAGAATGCAGTGCAGGAAATTTTTTGCTGGTCTATTGATTTACCAAACTGCACGCCACCCAACTGACACAAAACAGAGTTGGGTCATCAGCAACAAATACACTTCTAAAGTCATTTGCTACTTTCCTGTCTGCCTATTTATTTTATGCTAGAGAATGTGAAGACCTATTTTAAGAATGTATTTAACAGTATTACATCTAACTTACTTTTTAATTAAGTATGTGGATTGCTGCTATTGTACTCAGGTGACATCAACCTACAATTTCTGGCCTGAAGAGAATGGGCAGCATTTTCTTCTTCTCTCCCATGGAGTACAATGGGAAAGAAACAACTATTCCAGCTGAAATACTGGGCCATTTCTGTGGAGGAGCCACAGGAGCAAGACAGCTTTGGATTTCATAGATCCATGCCCAGCCTGGCTGGTGGAACACCATCCATAAAACATATATGATAGTGGAGCTTCACATCAATGTGCTAGGTACTTCTAGTAGCATTTCATCCTATTAATGGATCATCCTCCACACTAGTACAGTAGTAGGGAAAAACCCCTCCCTAAACTCCAGCAGAGTATGAGGGGGAGAACTCTATTTCCCTCAGCAGTTGGCACTTCTGGCATTTCCATCATAACAACTATTTCATCTGGCCGCATAGGAAGGCAAGGAATTGACACCTAAATAATTGAATGGCACTTGCTCTAGGTAAATAGTAACTGGTAGATAATAATATTAATCATCATCATCATCATCCATCAGGTCAATTCTGACTTATGGAGAGGCTTTTTGGGGTTTTCCAGGCATGGAATACTCAGAAGTGGTTTACCATTCTCTTCTTCCGAGGGCATCCTGGGACTGTGCAGCTTGCCCAAGGCCACACAGGCTGGTTCTCCTCCCTGGAGACAAAGGGGGAATCAAACTCTGAACCTCTGGCTCAGCAGCCAGATACCTAAACCACTGAGCTATCCAGCCAGTTATACTAGGTGGCACATCTCTCTCTCTCTCCCCCCCCCCCCCTATCACACACACACACGATTTCAACCTAAATGGTTAAATATGTGTTGGAAGATTTGAGAGAGGATTTTTGAACAATTCTTTGCCAGAATAAGGATTACATTCCTCTAGATTTGAAAAAGTTATTATACAAATCATTAGACAACTTAGCAGTCAGTGTTATGCAAAACCACTTGGAAATCTTCTACATGGCTAAATCTGACAAGAGTGAAACTCTTCAGAAGAACTTTGATAGTCTTCCAAGAATAAAGTGCAGCAAGTCCTCAGGTTGTGCTTGTTTAACTTTTCAAGAAAGGAGAGAAGAGAGATGTTGCTTGCCATGTAAAACTCAAAAGCATTCCTTAACTTTGCACAGTAAGAAACATTTGCAGCCAAAATGCACTTACATCTTTGTATGAACAAGTACAGTATGAACGTTTTAAAGTCAGATATCATCAGAATTGTCAGGAACTTTAACACAATAATTTAACAGCAAATAATATTATCAAGGGAATTTCCAGACCCTGATTTATTACTTATGTATGCTTTTACTATTCTCTTTCATCAATGTATTTTGAGGAGTTACTTTGATGGGTGGTTCTTCTCTGCAACTCTTCTGTCACCAAGGAAATTTTCTTCAGAAATTTAGCTGAATAGAATGGAGGTCCATCAATCTCATGAAGAAGCTGGCAGCTCTCTTATGCCTGAGGAAGTGGACTTGTCCACGAAAGCTCACATTAAAATATAACCGTCTGTGAGGTGCCCTAACGTTTTTGTCCTTTTTATTTTATTTTATTTTTATTTTGTTTTTGCCTGTAATTCTTCAGAGAAGACACACTTGCATAGATCTTCTCTTAACAGATTCCCTTTTCAGGGAACACCAGGCCTTCCGCCTTGCAATCATTCCTCAAGCGATTCTGTGTTTCATTAAAATAACTTTTTGTTGCTGTTCTTAGAATAAGATGCTTCCTGCCGAATTTAACAAAAGATGTCACAATAATGCAAATCTAATTATGGTTATTATACCTCCATTTTCCACAAAACAACCTAGAGGAAATACAGAATGCTATTTAGCTCTGCTATAGCAGACCTAAATAATTGGCTCTAGGAATTTGGAGTAATTATGTTAGCAGAGTGCACCAGGGTAGTGAAGTGAGTTTCTGGCTGTAGATTAGCAGTAATCACTCAGGAGGCTCACGCTAAGGTAAAGAGGAAACAAGTTACACTTACTGTTTCAAGAAACCCCTTCAGGGCAAAACAGGATAAAACCTAGACATGAGTACAGACATCTGTAGGGCTAGGTTATGTATGAGCACACATGTTGAAGGCCAACATGGGGCCATCATCCCGACTGACTTTCCACTGAAAAGGAAAAAAGAACAAAGAACAAAATATTTTCCTTTAAGAAGGGGAAGTTTGCTAAGGAAGAAATGACGTGCGGGCAATAACTACATTTGATTGCTTACAAAAAATGCTCAGTCCCACCTGGCTATCTATCTGTCCATCACCACCACTGATTACTTTGAATGCAATGTTGCAGTACTTACTGCAATGCACCAGACCATGTGCACCTAGCAGTTGAAAAGGGAGCCACTATGCTTAGGACTCCACAAACCTTAAATGGCAGAACACTTGGAAGCCCACAAGACATTGTTCATGAGACCTCCATGCCAAGTGGAACCACCATGCTCTCATAAGTGTACCAGATCAGAATGCAGTAATGCTAATGCTCTGTGATGTATATGGTACAACAAGAGTGTTATGATTGTGAATCGTGGCAGATTCCAGTATACCGTGTTGACAGGATTGCATGTGTTCTTGTCTTCATCAGTATAGAATGGACTCCCACCCGTTCTCCCCATCCAAAGGGACTCAGGAAGTACCGTGTTTTCCCGAAAATAAGACAGGGTCTTATATTAATTTTTGCTCCAAAAAACGCATTAGGGCTTATTTTCAGGGGATGTTTTATTTTTTCATGGACAACAATCTACATTTATTCAAATACAGTCATCTCATCTTCTGGTTGCTGCACAATGGTGGAAGGCGGGGTTTCACTTAACTGGGGCTTATTTTGGGGGGTAGGGTTTATATTAGGAGCATCCTGAAAAATCATACTAGGGCTTATTTTCAGGGTAGGTCTTATTTTCAGGGAAACAGGGTAGTTAAAACAGGACATTTTATTTACAAAAGAGGAACACAGTAAGGAAGTATACTGACAACATTCAGTTCTTTTTTCATACTCGCCTTTTCTTTAACCTTTTGCCAAACTCTATAACAACACGTTCTTCTTCTGAAAATTGGACATTTTCTCCCTAACTCTACATTCTCTTTCTTTCCTACTCTCCATCCTTTTCTCCTTCTGACTCTTACTGTCTCTCCCCTCCTTGACCCGCCTTCACAGTATTTCAAAGGCAGTGATAGGCTGAGCCAAAGAGAAGGCAGATACCAGTGGTGTCTACCACGGCGGACCAGACACATCAGAGTTGAAAGAGCTATCCTGTCACCTGTTTCTTCCTTGGTCCTTTTGTACTTGAGCAGGAGGATCTTGTCGATTAGGACAGATGGGATGCTGTCCTACTTCCAGCACATGCTACATCACCCACCCCAGTCAGTCTACTCTTGCCTACCCTGTTTCCCCGAAAATAAGACCTAACCTGAAAACAAGTCCTAGTATGATTTTTCAGGATGCTCATAATATAAGCCCTACTCCAAAAATAAGCCCTAGTTAAGTGAAACCCCGCCCTCCACCATTGTGCAGCATTGTGCAGCAACCAGAAGAAGATGACATGACTGTAAAATAAAACATCCCCTGAAAATAAGCCCTAATGCGTCTTTTGGAGCAAAAATTAATATAAGACCCTGTCTTATTTTCGGGGAAAACACGGTAGTTCTTTATCACAGGAACAAACTCAAGGCTTCTCCTATGTTCCACTTCTGCTATATATGTGTGTGAATGCTTGTTTGTCTATCTCTTCCCTCCCTCTCTGATTTCAATACCCATTCTCTCTATATGTATCATTATTTCTCATTGTTATTAACATCCATTAATATCCAGCTCTGCCTGCCACCCCTAACGTTGTGCATCTTGCTGAGTCTCCCACCTGAGCAATCACAATAGGCAGCAGTTGTTATTCTTCTAGAGGAGGAAGAGAATGTTTGCCTCATGGCACTAGTGGCAGGCTTCATTTCTTTTACCCCTGTAATGGTCTGTGGTATGCTTTGTCTCATTGAAACAAAGCTGCTACCACTGTAGAGGGTGGTTACTGCTTAATAGGTTTAGCAGCTTCCCATTGCCTGCCATTGCAGGGCCAAAATTTGATACCAGTTATGTCTCTTGTGATGTAACAAGAGAGGACCCCTGTTATGTCACAGAATGAGTCCTTCTGTTGTAGTTGTGAAATAATGTGCATGTGTGAGAGAGTGGAACAGGTAATATGGATTTCTTGTCCTACCTCCTAAATAAATATTATGTGCAACCCATTGTAGGTCAAAAGTCTAGTGCTACTGTATGTAGGCTAATGGTGCTAGCAGTAATACATATGTACTGCACCCAAGAGACTGTGCATCAGCTATACAATCCTGGGTGGTATTTGTGAGCAGGGAGAAGATGAGTGGTCAGGCCTTAAAACCCTCTCACACCATAAAATGAATTCATTTTGTTCTCCAATATTGTTCTTCCTGACATATTTTCCCCATCTGACAACCTGCAGAAGTGTACCACTCAGAGATGTATATTATGTCTGGACAAATGGGTGAAAATAGATGGAATCAGGGGTACTTATATGTTTCTGGGGCAAATACAGGGTGGACGATAGATGGTTGGTTGTAAGCAAGCACGATTTCTTTTTTTTTTTTTTTGAAATTTTTTTTTCCCTTTATTTTAAATTTAAACAAAAACATATAACATACAAACTAAAATACAATTTAACTGTGTTCCCCACCACCATATGCGGGACCTCTTGCCATAATCTTCCTCTTCCTTCTTCTTCTTCTTCTTCCTCTTCTTCTATTGTCCTCTTCTCCAAAACTGCATTGATTCTTGATTTGGAGCTTTCCCTTTTCCTCTTATTAATACATATTCCAAAAATCTCCCCCATATATCATAAAAGTTATTTTTTTTCAACTCTCCTTTCTTAACCTTTAAGTTACAAGTTAATTTATCATTTATTGCTATATTCCATATTTCTTTATACCATTCTTCAATTTGCAATTCGACTTTTGATTTCCATTGCCTAGCTATAATCAATCTAGCTGCTGTTAATAAGTTGGTTATCAATTCTTTAGTCATTTTGTCATATTCCACATTCTCAAATATTGATAACAAAGCAATCTCAGCATTAAATTCTATATCTTTTTCACATATGTAGCTTAATTCTTTAAAAATTTGTTTCCAAAATCTTTGCACTTTTTCACATTCCCACCACATATGAAAGTATGTACCAATTTCCTTCTCACATTTCCAACAGACATTCGGATGATTGGCATTAATTTTATTTAATTTTGACGGTGTTAAATACCATCTTAAACTAAGTTTAAAAAAATTTTCCTTTATTCTTACTGACATAAATCTTAACACCCTCATTTTCCATATCATCCTCCATTCTTCTTCATTTATTCTTTTCCCAATATCTTGCTCCCACACTATTTTTAATCCTTCTTTCTCACTTTCCTCTTCCTCTAAATTAAGAAGAAGTAAGTAAATTTTGCTCACAGTACCTTTCACTGAGTCAGTCATCCGAATGTCCTCATATGACAATAACAATTGTTCGTATTTTGTATATTCTCTACCTTTATTATATTTATTTACCCATTCATTAGTCCATCTTTCTAATTGTATATAATTCAACCATGAAATGCTCCTATTCTGAAGAGTTTGTTTCATTTGATCTATCGATCTCATTTTATACAACCAATCTTTCAATCTAATCACTTTCTTTTCTTTAAATAGATCCACATATACTTTCATATTGGTAGGAAAATTTTCTATTTCTGTCACTAATCCAAGTGGGGAATATGATGAACATAAATTCTTTTTGCACTTATACCATATATTTAACAATGTCTTTAAAAATGGATTATTAATTTCCCTTATTTTATCTTTCTTAATTATACCAAATAAATATGTTTCTATATCTGCCTGTAATTCTGATGATTCCATCTCCCACCAAATTAGCCTTTCTGGATTATATATAATTTCCCCAATAAACCTCAATTGGTTAGCCAAATAATAATTTTTTATATTTGGTAAACCTATACCACCTTTTTGCTTT
Source organism: Intellagama lesueurii (assembly GCA_037013535.1). Lineage (NCBI taxonomy): Eukaryota > Metazoa > Chordata > Lepidosauria > Squamata > Agamidae > Intellagama > Intellagama lesueurii. Next base: position 242,800,413 of record JBAJHW010000003.1, read on the forward strand.
GTTCTATACCAATACTTTTTATTTATTCTAGATCTCTTCCCTTCATTACAGTATTTATTAATTATTCCTTGCCAAAATTTCAAATCATCCTCTGTTAACTGTATTGGTAGCATTCTAAATAAAAAATTAATTTTTGGTAAGATTTTCATTTTTATCAATGCAATCCTTCCAAACCAAGATAGCTTAAAGTTACTATATTCCTGTAATTTGTTTTTAATCACTTCCTTTAGTTTATTATAATTATATTCCTTTATTTTTTGAATATTTTTTGCTAGATCTATTCCTAAATATTTAATTGATTTGCATAATCTGAAATCATATTTTTCAACACACCTTTCTTGTTCTACTCTATTATGATTAAATAACATTAATTCAGATTTTTGCCAATTCACACATAATCCAGTTATTCTTCCAAATTTTTCTAAATGAGTTCTAATTTTATCTACGCATTCTAACGGATTTTTCACTGTCAACAAGGAATCATCAGCAAATAAATTAATCTTTATTTTATTCTTTTTCCCCATACCTTCGATTAAATCATCATTCCTTATTACATTTGCCAACATTTCAATAATCAAACAAAACAGAACTGGAGAAAGAGGGCAACCTTGTCTAGTGCCTCGGCCTAAAGCTATTTGTTCTGTAATCCCATCATTAACTATTACTACAGAGGTATTCCCCAGATATAGTTGATCTATTATCCCCCTAAATTTCTTTCCAAAACCCCAACCTTTTAACAAAATCTTTAATGTTGGCCATTCCACGCAATCAAATGCCTTAAATATATCTAATGATAAGATACCTGCCTTCAATTTGTCTTTTTCTATATTGTATAAAATATTCAATACCCTCCTAGTCAAATTCTCCATTTGTCTACCCTTTAAAAAACCATTCTGATCCTCTTTAATATATTTTATAATAAATTTATTAATTCTATTCGCAAGTATTGCAGTAAAAATCTTTGCATCTTGATTTAATAGTGAAATGGGTCTATATGAACTTGGGTCTGTTAAGTCTTTATTAGGCTTTGGGATAAGAGTTATTAATGAATGTTTCCAAGAATCTGGTATTCTCTCTCCTTCCAATATTTCATTATAGAGCACTTTTAACTTAGGGATCAATATTGGTTTAAAAGTTTTATAATATTCTGATCCTAAACCGTCAAAACCTGGAGTTTTACCATTTTTTAATTTATTAATAATCTCTATAATCTCTTCCTCTTTTATCTCTTTATCTAAATCCTTTTTATCATTCTCTGATAATTTACTCTTAACATTTTCTTTAATATAATTTTCTATATCTTCTTTCGATACACTATTACCTTTATACAAATTTTGATAGAATTCATGTATTATCTTTAGTTTTTCTTTCATTAAGCTACAATTCTTTCCCGTTTTGTCTTTAATCACTCCAATTATATTTTTTGCTCTTTTAGTTTGAACTAATCTAGCTAAAAGTTTTGAATTTTTATTACTGTATTCGAAAAAGTTCCTCCTAGCGTATATCAAGTCTCTCTGGACCTTTTCTAGCTCTATACCTTCTAATTCCTTTCTTTTAGCTTGGATCTCAATTAATTTTTTGTTATCTCTATCCATAAAATATTTGCTTTCTAAATCCTTTAATGATTCTACAATTCTATTTATATTTTCTTCTCTCAATTTTTTTAATCTACAGGATTCTCTTATGGCGATTCCTCTCATGACTGCTTTCATAGTGTCCCATAACACTCCTATTTTATTCCCACCTGCTTCATTAAATGACCATATTTCCAACCATTCTTTCTTAACTTTATCCACAACCTCTGTATGTTGAAAAATATTGGAGTCCATTCTCCATCTTCTAGCTTCTCTATAGTCCTTCTTAACTTTCATCTCTAACACCATCAACGCATGATCTGTTATTTTTATCACATTAATATTTGTATCTACTACTTTTGAAATTAAGTTTTGTGAAATAAACATAAAATCTATTCTAGAATAACTATTATGTACAGAAGAATAATATGTAAACCTTCTTTCATCTCCCTTTAATTCTCTCCATATATCTTTCAAATCCGTAGTGTTTAATATCTTACTCAGGAGGGTACCTCTTTTATTCAACTCATCTTTTTTACATGTGGATTTATCTTTCACCTTATCCAGAACCATATTAAAATCTCCTGCCATAATCACATATCCTTTCCTAACCTTTTCCATTTCTTCAATCACAGTTCTATAAAATTCTCCTTGATTCATGTTTGGTGCATACACATTTACTAATGTATAATCTTCCTCCCCCATTTGACCTTGAATTATCAAATATCTACCATTACTATCTTTTATTACTTCTTTCATCACAAATTCACAATGTTTAGATATTAATATTGCTACCCCTCTAGATTTAGAGGTCCCAAATGCTTTTTCATATATATGGATGTTTTGTAATTTCAATTCATTGACTCCATCCTTTAGTTGATGTGTCTCTTGTAAATAGATAATGTCAACTTTACTTTTCTTTAATAATAATTCTATCCTCCTTCTCTTTAACACAGACCCTAGGCCTTTCACATTTAAAGTCGCTACCCTTATGTTTTTCCCCATATCCGTTCCTTTCTCTGCCTCTTATGCGGTCCCTTTGTGCATCTCACATAACAAAAACAAAACCAAAAACAACTAAAAAAAATAAATTCACCAACCTCTAGTTTCCTATCCCTATCCTTCTTACCTACATATAAATTATTTTCCTCCCTCCCGTTTCCCCACGTCTCACTAATGTTCGGCGCGAGCTCTGGGAGGGGGGGAGACGTCACCCCCACCAGTCCGGACCCCAGCCAAACCCTCATCCCAATTTCACCCCACCTCATATTTTTATCTATATATATACTCAAATGCCTTCCCTCCTAACTTTTAACATCTCTTCTTCTTTCTACCACCCAAGTCTAATCAGGTAATCCAAAACAACAATGAGAAAAAAAAATAAAAAGAAAAAAAGGAAAAGAAAAAAAAATATGAAAAAGAAAAAAATTTTAAAAAAAATTAAAAAAAATTTAAAAAGATCTTATTAATATTATAAAAAATTTTTTTTAATATTATAATAAAATGAGCAGAACAAAAAAAGAAAAAAAAAATCCCAACCCTCATTACAAAAAGAAAAATCAAAAATCAAAAAGAAAAAAGAAAAAAAGGAAAAAAAGGGAGGGTAAAGGAGAAAGAAAAAAAAAAAAATTCTTCCGACATCCAGTAACGCCCAGTAATCTCTTCCAATTAAAGTATCTTCTCTCAAAAAATCTTCTCTTTCGGACTACCAGTCTTTACAAAGCTACTTGCTTGCTTGTCCCTTCACTCTCATCTTCTTGCCAAAGTCCCCAGGCTTTCATCAAATCCTTCCCATCTTCAAAGGAGTAGATTTTATGTAGGGTTCCATCCTTCCATATTTTCAAAAAGACAGGGTGGCCCCAGTTGTATCTCTTGCCGTTCTTAATTAAAATTGAAGTGATGGGCTTCATTGTTCTTCTCCACTGGCTGGTTTCGGGGCTTACATCCTGATAGATCTGAACTGAATTTGATCTATAAACTAGCAATTCAGGCTTTTCTTTAATGACCCTAAGAAACTGTTCTTTCTTCATATAGTTAAAAAATCTTAGTATTATGGGTCTTCTGGTTTTCTTTGGGTTCCCCACAAAATGTACTCTCTCAATATCTTCCTCAGCCACATGTTGGGATTTCATAACAGAATTAATCCAGTCCATCACTTCCCCCCTCAAATCCTTTTCTTTCTCATGTTCAAAATTCATTATTTTGATATTATTACGTCTTGAATTATCTTCTAAATAGATAACCTTTTTCTGAAGGTCATCAATCACTTGGTGCCGTTTTGATGCCACGCTCTGGAAATCTTCCAGCTGTTGCAACCTGCCTTCTGTTTTGCCTAAACTTGTCTTAATATCTGTCAATTCTCCCTGCAGTTTTTGTATATCTTGTCCCATCTGTTGGTTCCCTCTTATTAAAATGTCCATTTTAGAGAGTACCTGTCCAAGTTGTCCTTCCATTCCTTTCACGGAAGAGGCAAGCTCTGAAACTTTTTTTTCCATGTTGATTTCAGGAAGGAGGGGCTCCCCCTCTTCCAGCCTTTTTAAACGGGCGATACACTCGACACTATTATCTGATGGTTTATGGGGTTGTCCACGAACCCAGCTCCTGATTTTATCTCTGCCTTTTCGCATGTATAGACCAAGCTAAGCAAAGATTTATAGCTCAAGGAGTCAAGCCGTGTTTAACAGGCCGTTTTCTGCCTCTCTAGCAGCCTCCGTCTTCTCAGGCAAAAACGAAAGTACTTTCTTCAGATAGATAACAGCATGTTTACACTTCAAAAAGTGTTTCTATCTTTGCCTAAAGCTTTCATCAGAAGTTTAATCGCTATTTACTCACATTTCAGGCAGGGAGAAGGACATTTATCATCCTTTTTAGATTCCAGGGTGAAGAGATGAAAATTCAGCCGTACATTGCCATTCTAGCGGAAGTGACGTCGCAAGCACGATTTCTGACATGTTGCATGTGCCATGCCTGGCCACAGGCACCTCTGTTCACTTCCAGTCTCCTGGCTTTATGGAGCTTGAGTTGACATGAGATAGGCTTAAATCTGGATTTAAAACTGCATTTTAAAAATATATAATTAAATAATCAGAGTGATGATGACTGGAATCCTACTTGTGATTGCTTAAGAGCTGCCTAACGTGTCACAGTGAATTATGGCTGATTGACAAAGTGCATAGGCACACCTCAGTGACAAAATCAGGTGCATGACCAGGCACTCAACCAAGACATGTCCTAATTGTTGTTGTTGTTTAGTCGTTAAGTCGTGTCCGACTCTTCATGATCCCATGGACCAGAGCATGCCAGGCCCTCCTGTCTTCCACTGCCTCCCGGAGTTTGGTCAAATTCATGCTGGTCGCTTCGATGACACTGTCCAACCATCTTGTCCTCTGTCGTCCCCTTCTCCTCTTGCCTTCTCACTTTCCCAACATCAGGGTCTTTTCCAGGGAGTCTTCTCTGTCCTAATACTCCTTACCATATAACTGAAATTAGCTGCAGCAATTTATGCAAGCCTATGCAAATACCGATGGAATGCTGGGCACTCTTTTCCTGTTGTCTTCATATTTCTTCAGTTTTTGATCTCAGTTGATCTTAATGAGGAAGTAGCAGGGCTGCTGGCAATATTTTTCTACTGAAATCCTCTTTCCTCAGAAAAATGGTGCAATTTTGCTGCACATTTGTTTTACTCCATGCATCTCTGGCTCATCAAACCATCGTACATCAGATGGCCATTTAGAAAAAGGATGACTGAAAGTATGATCATTTCAGATTCCCTGGAAATATTGCTTTCATTCTGTTCTGAACTATCAAGCTTTGAATTTGCAAACCAAGTACTTCGATACTCACTTTCTGAGTGTAGAATCTAGCCTATATTCTCCCTGACTGAGCATAGCTTAAGTCTAACAAACAGTCCTTTTTCTTGTAACTGTGCTATCAGTTTCTGTGGTTTGTGGGTTTTTTGTTTTATCAAAAGGGGGCAAAAGCGAGAGAAGAAAGGGGCTTTATTGTATTTCTGTTCTAACTTTCAGCCATCTACGCTTACACAGTCACGGAGTCGTCACAAAAATCTACTGAAAAGCACAATGGAACAGTGTGGAAGTGAACACCAAATGCCCAAGAGAATATTTTGTAGTATTATATTTCCTAATGAAAGACGAAGTGTTTGTACATAAAAGGGAGCGAGAGTAAGACAGAGACAAAGAGAATGTACACATAACTGAAAACCACAACCGGTGTGAATACAGTGGCCAAAATCTAGGGGCTAGTCACAACTAGAGTAGATCTATTCAATCAGCTACTGAATAGGAGTAAATCCCATTAGTGAGTAAATCCAACGGGTCTGCTCTGGTTGGGATTGCCAGAATACTTCTCAAATTCTTCATTCTCCTCAGTTTAGGCTGCCTTGATTTGACAAGACCTCAGTGAGGAATTTGCAGTCCTCAAAAGATTCCTAATATTCAGGCAAGAATGAAACAAAAGTTACTATTTTTTTAATTGTTAGGATCATTCTAATTTGTGCAGTTTTGTCTCTGCACAAAACTACTATACTTTGCTTTTGAAAAGCAACAAGTAGGCATGCACACAGACAGAGAGAATAAATGGCTGTTTTTTGAAAGACATAAACACCTACAAGTAGGGTATCTGAGGGGGAACAGTTTCAAACCCACCTGCCCTGCAGATGCTGGAAACTCTGGGTAATAGTGAAGCCTATACATAGCATGGTCTTTGGCTCCCTCTAGTGGCCAGTTCCAGTAACGACATCATGGAAATATGTACGTATTTCTGGATTTTTTTCTTTTAACATTTTTATATCGCAGATAAGTGAAACTGTGGATACAGATCCTGCAGATACAGGGGTCCTATTGTACTCATAATCCTTCCTAGTCTGTGTAATATTTCAGCACCCACCATCATTTTATTCAATTACTATTATTTGTATTTAATGCATCATTCATGTCAAAGCCTTCCCTGAACAGATTGGCTTCATTTACAAACACAAAAGACAGTTTTTAATATTTTCTCTTGTCCAGAGGTTCATAAAAAACTTGGCCTCCTATAGGGTGAACAGAATAATCCTGAGATTTCTTATGCTTGCATGCAAAGAAGGGATTGGCAAGGATTTTATCTCTAGTGAATACAGAAGAGAACACATGTAGGCAATATAGATATAGATATATTGGAGCCATTCACACTATTAGGTAGCCATCTCAGGCAGCATAGAGGCATCGAGCTATAGAGCTCAAAGAACCCCAAGGGTAATTGAGTCCAACTCTCTGTCACAGCAGGAAATCCACAGCTAAAACATCTCTGACAGGTAGCCATCTAACTTCTGTTTAAAACTTCCACTGAAGAAGAGAGGGGCTGCTTTTGAAGAAGTTCGTAAACTTCAGCTGGTACAAAATTCAGCAGCCAGACTGCTTGCTGACTGGGCCCAGGTATAGGGAGAATATAACACCCCTATTATAACAATTGCTCTGGCTATCAGTCCGTTTCCGGGCACAATTCAAAGTGCTGGTCATTACCTATGAAGCTTGGGTCCAGGCTACCTGAAAGACCATATCTCCCCATATGAGCTTTCTCAGTGTTTAAGACTGACAGAGGAGGCCCTCCTATCTATCAGTCCTATTACTAGGACAGGCAAGTCTGATGGGGGCACAGGAGAGGACAACTCCCAGGTGATGGAATGCTCTCCTTCTGGAGATCAGGCTAGCCCCGTCCCTTTTATCCTTCTGCCAACAGCTGAGGACCCATCTTTTTAGGCAGGCTTTTAATAGCTATGATTGAATCCCTGAATGACTTCTTAGAGTTAAGATAGTTTTTAATGTTTACTTGCTTTTAATTATGTAATTGTATTTTAACTAGTGTATTGTTTAATTGTTTTTAATGTTTAACTTACTATGTTTTTAATTCTATTCTTTTTAATATTTTGAGCCACCTTGAGTTCCCTTATTGGGAGAAAGGTGGCATATAAATAAAACAAACAAATAAGAAAGAAGAGCCCACCAACATAGGCAGTCTATTCCACTGTCAAACAACTCTTACTGTCACAAAGTTCTTCCTAATGTTTAGGTGGAATCTCCTTTTTCATAATTTGAATTCATTAAGTCCTGTCCTCCAGAGTAGCAGGAAACATGTTTGCCCCATCTTCCATGTAACAGCATGTGAGAGGTCACCACTAGCAGGCCATTCACCCTTGCCCTGTGTTCCCTAGAGGATCTGGAGGAAACTGTAGCTCCCAGGACCCAGGAGAGTACAGATGCAGGAAGACAGCTGGTAGTGGAAGTGAGGAGGAAGGAGATGATGTGGTCCACCTGGGCAAAGAGGCCAGAGAAGAGGAGTCAGGAATAAAGAAGGAGGAGGGGAAAGAAGAGGAGTTCCTACATAGAAGACTCATCAGATTCAGGCAGAGATGAATGGGGTGAGGCTGAGGAGGAATTGGACCCTGTCTTGTGCGCTGCTAGGGACATAGGCTGCAGTTACATGTAGGACCCCTAGACAGGGGTCTGGGTGGAGGTGTCAGTGACCAAGAGGAGAGGACATGGGGGGAAGCCCTTATCTTCTGCCCTCCAGTGTCACCAATCCCAGTGCCGGCCCTATAGACACCTTGGTATCTGACAGGATACCTATCTCCCACCCCAAATCAGTGAAGGTGCTGGAGGTGCAAGCACCAAAAGGAGCACCAGAGGTGATAGCAAGAGGGCTCAGGACCAAGACATAGGGTGGCCCAGGACTCGGTTAAAAACCTGACAGCACTTGAAGACTGTAAGCCTCCTGGTCCCAGTGACAGAAACTTGGGATCAGGAAGGGACTGAACTTACAAAGGGGCTAGTAACAGAAATTCAGCTCCCTGGTGGACTCTGGGAAGGGGTCCAGCCAGTGCCCATCACTACTTTGTACCCTGCTCTCCTGTTCTAATAAAATATAGTTCAAGTAGTTCTGGCAGCCTGGAGTTCATGGAGACCATGACCAACGAAGGCCCTCCCCTCATTGGTGAGGGTGGCAGCTCCCACACAGCCCTTCAAATATTTGAGGATGGCTAGCATATTACCTCTCAAGTCTTCTCCAGGCTAAACATACCCAGCTCCCTCAGCTGTTCCTCACTAAGCTTGATTTCCAGATTTATCATCCTTCTACTCCTCTTCCTCCTGGTTCTGAAGGTGTGTACTTTTGAGTTTTATTTTCCCATGTGCCAAAACAACTTATCTAGCTTTGAGTGTCATATACTTTGGCCTTGTGGTACACAGAGAGTGGTGCCATTTGCTATCCTGTCTCAGGAAGAAAAATGTTTTAGCTCATTGAGAAGCAAGCAAGTAAGCAATCAAGAAACCTTTTGCATCCACTTGCCACAGTCACACCAATTTGTCCATGTTTGTCACAACCAACACATGCTCAAACCACATGATCATGTGACAGTAAGAATGAGAGGGAGATGGGGCTGCAAGAAAAGGAATCTGGATTACAATGTACAATGATCATCTCAAAATAAATATATATATCACAATGTAAAGCAGTGCGAAAATGTTCTACCACTACCAGGCTGTGTTACTGGGAGCAGGTGCAGTAATTCACACTGTGAGAACGTGCACCAAGATGATAAGCCAGTCCCAACAGAAAATTCAGAAGGATTGCCCATTATATATTCAGACAACTGTGTAGTTTCAGAGATGGACACAACCCCACCCCCCAAGCTTCACACATCTGTGCATGTTTTGCTTTTGAACTGTGTTCATGAAACAGCCTGCTGATCACATTTCAGTCAGTGATGTAGATGGGTAGAAACCATTGTTTCCTATTCATGACCTCATCCTATGAAATGCAAGCCACACATGGTTGATCCTTTGCTTGGCTAGTTAGAACCGCAAAGCAAAACCTTATTCATATAAGAATTTTTAATAATAGTATCATTTGCTGCAGAGTAAAATTATCTTGTATGAACACTGATTAAAAATTTAACCCTGATAAATTCAGCAGGCTGAAATGAAATTCATAGCAATCTCAAGCACTCCATGCTCAGCTTTATCTTTAAGAAACACAGAGCTCCAAGACCCCTTCACTGTGCCTCCCTTGATTTAATTATCTTTTTGGCTTAGCATAATTATGGTCTTTGGGGGAGGCTGTACACAGTGATAATAGTTTTGTACTCAGCCTAGGCCTTTTAAGTTAATTACTTGTTTGACTTGGCTGATGCACATGTTAAATTCGTGATGGGTGTTGGGGGAGGAACTATGATCTCTTACTAACAGAAAGCAAGGCTTTGCAGATGAAACCGAAGTGACTCATTCAGACCATATGTTGCAAAAGGTTGTAGTAGAGCAGTTTGCTAGGTTTGCTATAGTTTGTGTTTTAGGACACGTACTATTAACGTACATGGGGTTCTTTTAAAAAATATGTATTATGGGCCATGAGGCTTATTGCCTGAATGGATATTTGGTTGTGTTGTATGATGCACCAGTTAATCACCAGACTTCCTCAACATGGTGTTCTTTGTGTTTGATTACTCAATATGGGTTGGATTACAATGCCCACTATCCTCCACCCAGTGAAGTTAATCAATTGAATTTAATGGGATTTGTTCCCAGGTCACTGTCTCTGATTTGTTATCTGGAACTTTGTAAGATGTCTTACACAGAGGCAGACCATTGGTCCCCCAAGCTCACTGTTATCCATGTTTATTGGCAAGGGTTCTGAGGGATTCTAATAAGACAGAAGTCCTCCTTCCAAGCCCTTTATCAGGAGTGGTGGAGATGTAAGCCAACAGCATAGTGTTTTACCACTAAGTTATGATCCCTCCTTGAACTGAAAGGCAGGAGGGGTCCAGCCGCAAGACAGTTGTGTGAATGGGAGTGCTGTTCTTGTCCTGTACTATGCAACTGCAGCCTGGAATTAGGAACAGAACCCTGTGGCTTCTTCATGGGATTTCACTGTACTGTAGCTCTACAGTGTTCATTATGTGTTCACTCTGAAAACTCCTAATGTACATGCTTCCTAAATTTATTTTAATGCACTCATCGAATTACTTTTGCAGGATAAGAGTGAAAATCTTATTGAAGCTAAGTTTCAGTCTGTGGTCCGAGCTTGTTGGCATACAGGCCAAAAATAAACTAAATATTTGCACCAGCATTAAGTGCAATGGCATAATTCAGAGTCCCCGATAGACTTCCTGGAAGTGCACTGAAAGCCCATCCACACTGAGCATTTGTTCAATTTGCATATTGAAGATCTATTTTTCCCTCCCCCTCTTCTCAGGTTAATTACAAGTTTGGGGAGGAGTGGCTTTGGTCAGTGAAATGGCACAGGAAAGGAAGATTTCAGTGTGCATATGTGGGTGTTTAACTCTTCCTCTGGTACTGCATCCCAAATAAAAATAGTAGCCCCAATGGCTACTTTGAAATGAAGCTGAATTCATAGCATTCAACTTTTTAAGTAGGCATCTATAAATTGTACTGATTTAACTCAAAGGTTATGAGTCCATGCGGTTATGGTCTCCAAACCATAATTCTTCTTTCAATACAAATACGAAATACACATGTTTAGACAATGCCCACTGTTGACTGTGAATATAGATCACCTCCATTCTCTCATATCTCCTGAGACATCACTTCCCTATACAGTATATAAAAAGATATTTCATGTTGGCTTATTCTGCAGTATTACTTTTAAGGCCATCTATTGAGCTCACTTGCCACTCCTACACTTTACCAAAGCAGGAAAAATATTTCCATAATCTACAAAGAAAAAAAACACACCTTTGTAAACAAAGTAATCTATTCAGAGGCTTTATTTATGGCAGCCTTTGAGAATAAAATTATTTGCAAACCCATTTTGATAGGCCATTGTTACGCACAGCAATACATTGTGCAGAAGGTGATTGCAGTCTGGAGCAGTTCAAATCTATTCTCACACGGGTCAGTTCTAAAGGTGCTGATCTTATCTTTAAAATGACATTCTGCATCAAGGGAAATTCATTTTTCTGGAGGTTCTAATTTTAAAAACAACTGTGTATGGAAAAACTCACAACAAAAATGCATTCTTCTGTTACCTAATGGGTATTATATATGAAGGTATTTAGGAAATAGTCCCCACACATTTCAAATGTGACCCCACACATTTCAGTTGTGTAGTTAGTCTGCTGTCCTAGATGCTTAATGCTGATGGTCAAGTGCAAGGCTACTGCTGTCCCTTCGTATGGGACTTTAAGCGAGACTGGGTGACTCTTGAAATAGAAGAGTGCCCTCAGATGATCTTTTAGTTGGAGGACCAACCTTTGTAAAGTAGGTTATGTGCTAAGTGCAGATTTTATTTAAAACACTGAGATCATGGGTGACAACTTGAAAGCATACAGAAGATGGCAAAAAAAATAAAATTATTTATTGTCAGATGTGGCACGTAAGGATTAGAAATTCTGGAGATACTGAAGAACTCAAAGTCACTTGACAAAGTAGATTGGCTTCCACCTGGCAAAAGAGACTGTTATTCAAAACCTACAGAGACAAATATTTCACTAATCCTTAATATATCTTCCACCTGTAATTCAGCATTTGTAATTTATACCATCAATGCCCCCATGTGGCAAACTATATGTAGCAAAAACAATCTAGACTGTAAAAGTAAAAGACAAAGTAAAAGAAGTGCAACATAACAAATCAAAGGACAGGAGTTATTGTCATCGTCATCATCTTTGAACTGCAGAGCTGGAAAAGATCCTATGGATCACTGAGGCCAGCTCTGTCAAGGAGGCACAGTGGGGAATTGAATTCCAAACCATATCTAAACCACTGAGCTATCCAGCAGTTCCAACATAGAATACCATCGTCAGTGGACTTTGGGGACAGTAGAAAAGGTACATCACACAGTAAATGACTGGTATGTAGAAGGGAATTCAGGAGTCATCAACCTCTCCTGCAACCACAAAATGAGGAAGTAAGTTCTCTTGCACAGATGAAGGAGTTGGGATGATTGTCATAGTTGTCAGTAATGAAAACAGGGTTCAGTATAAGTAGATTTGACCAGAATTTAGAAAGTTATCTTTAAAAGTAACTGGTTTCCATTTAGGTTTATAACTCCTTATATCTCATATTTCCAGACAATGATAAAGTTCTGCAACATTTTCCTCTCACTGGTGAGGACAGCAAACCGTTTCCAGGTAGTGTCCCTAGTGTTTTTATATTAGTGGTAATGCATTAAAAATGGCAGTTTTGCACAAACGGTTGTGTGTTTTTACCAGATCTACATGAACTGTGGAAATTGCCCCAGCCTGGGATGACTGCCAATTTATTTTTGAATTTGAAGCACTAGATGGGCTTTTTGCATCTTTCTAAACACTCAGCTAGTCCTCATTTGCTTTATTTCCCCATTTTAAACCTGCCACAGGTAACCATACTGCCCTGTCTTAGAAAACGATGGTGAGAATCCAACAGTGTGTTTCCACTCAATTCTGCATTTTCTGTCTGTGACACCAGACTTTCTTCCCTCCCTCTGCAGCTCTTCATGGCATCAAAAGCCTGCTCCAGAGGGTCTCCAACTCTCATCTCCAAGTTGTTAGCATCCAAGGGGCACTGCAGGAAGAAGAGGGATTGCCCCTTCCTGGCTTCATTGGCAGAAGCAACATCAACTTACCATTGGATCCTGAGCAGTGATTTGTTTAATCTGTGGTCTGAAAATAAGCCAAAGTGGAGGGAGAACTTGACAAGTATGAAATTCTGTGTGTATAAAGTGTAAAAATGATTAAGGAGGGTAAGGAAGAATCAGCCCTGAAAATAAAGATCCTTTTAAAAATTGAGGCATGAATAATAGTTTACTATAGTTGTTCCAATACAATTAGCCAGCCAGCAAGGTCACTGAACAAAAACAGTTCCTGACAGCAGAACTGCTTATGTAATCATGAACCCCTTTATGTTACTATATTTAAAAATGAAGCTGTATTTGTAAGTCCTATATTGTACTCTTTAGGTGATTATATTATTTTGAGTTCACAATGATCTAGCTTTCTGGATTTTAGGGTGACTATATTCCAGCTATCTAGAATCTTGGTGTTATAAGGTCCTTGTGTTACAAGGGCTTTATGTTTTTTCTGGGGGGAAAAAGTTAATCAGAACATAAAGTTATTGGCATAGTACCTTGCCAGTTTCTCAGTTACAAAACTCTGGAGTTAAGAGTAGGTGCAACAACAATTAAGATTCCCATTTAAAAAATTTTCTGGATCTCCAGGCCCCTGGAGAAAGAGATTGTTCACAAATTGGAGAGAGGTTTGGACCACTGGAAGAAGTATAAATATATGGAGGTAAGACACACACAGAGGCATTTGTAAGCTGCCTTTCTACACCCATTGTTTTTAGCCTTAAATATTGTATTTTAATTATGTATCCCACCTTTGTATGCTAATTGTTATTATCTCTAAATATTGTCTTTCAATTATGTAAGCCACCTTGGGTTCTTCTTAAGGAAAAAGGTGGGGTATGAATAAATAAATAAATAAATAAATAAATAAATAAATAAATAAATAAATAAGGAATTCATCGATTTTTTATTTATTTATTTATTTAATTTATTTAAAATATTTTTACCCAGCCCTTCTCCTCGAAAGGACCCAAGGCAGCTTCATAACGTCACTTTGGGCACTGGACATCAAAGAGCAACAATCATCATGGATTTTCCTCCATAGATGTAAACTGGTGCAAAGCTGGCTTGGCTGGGTGAGAACATAATTTAGAATTATTTTGTATGTGTCTGGTAATATGCTTAAAGGCTAAACAATGCTTTTTGACTTTATATATTCTTTTTATATTCTTATTTCAACAACTTTGATATTTTAAGAGATGTATTCTCTGCATTTTGCTGTTTAAATGTGCCTTATTAAGCTATAAGCTCTTGCATTATTAGAATGTAACTTAAAACATTATTTTTGATATTTTATTGTATTTTTGCTCCTGTGATTTGGATTGAATTCTGACTTAAGCATTTTCCTACAACTTAAATTTACTTTTCATATATTTTTAAGCATTTATGCCTACATTTTTTTATTCCTATAAGATTTTTGGATATTACAACACCTGTGGGATATTTATATGATTATGGAACATGGAAGCAATATACAGAAATAATGGTTGTAAAATTAGACAATCTGATGTTGCCTGGAATTATATCAACAATGAAAAGACATATGCCTTGACATTCAGATTAATGTTGATATGATTGTCAATGATTGTTTAAACCTTTTTTGGGATAATGCCAGCTGTGACAAATGTAGGCTTCTGATTTTTTCTTATAAAGTTCTGTAGGACTCTTAGGATGATTCAGTTATCAGTTTGACTGATCTGATAGAACTACAGCTTACTTCATACATTTCTATTCTGTTTTTCTACCATCATGATATTCAAGGTGTGGTGTAGTTGCGGGGCGAGTGCCCAGATGGTCTCCTTTCTGGAACATCACCATCGGAAGACCTGCTTAGCTTCAACAGAGTAACTGCCCAAAGTCCTCTTTCCTGTCCTTGAATCCTTATTTGCCAAGAAACTTAAACGCCTAAAGGATTGCCTGCTGTAAGCCTG
This sequence comes from Intellagama lesueurii, assembly GCA_037013535.1. Classification (NCBI taxonomy): domain Eukaryota; kingdom Metazoa; phylum Chordata; class Lepidosauria; order Squamata; family Agamidae; genus Intellagama; species Intellagama lesueurii. Next base: position 242,815,531 of record JBAJHW010000003.1, read on the forward strand.
CTCAGCAACTTGGCTATTTTTGAAGTGAGAGAGACCTTTGTTCTGGTGCCCCCCTTATCCTCCAAGCACTGTCTAGCAATTTCTTTCACATCTTTCGGGTTCTGGGTGAAGATTGCTATTCTCATAGCCTTTTGTAGCTGACACTGTCTGGCCAGATGTACTGTTTGATTTTGTATCTTATTGTTTTCATGCAGTTTTTGCTTATGAACCATCAGCCAGTATCCTATTGCAAAACACTGTGCACCAAAGGGAAAATTACTCAAGTGTTTTTGCAAGTTTCTATTAGTTGCACGCCTCAGCACACAACTGAGTGTGTGATTTGAGTATGCTTGAATTATGATTATGCATGCCCATTATGCTGTTTGGGATTTATGTTGTTTTAACCAAATAGGATTGTTATTACAGAGTGGTTTACAATCATGAGCAATAATTTTTGGGTGCAATGTACATTCGTCAAATAAATAAATGAACACATGTATGGAAGGGAATGAAAACACAACTGGGAGGAAGCTTATTTCCACAGAGAGATGGGTTTTTTTTAAAAAAAAAAAAAAAAAGATAGATCCTGCACCCGATAGTCTTGGCACTCAAGATAGCCCAGGACAAATAATGCTTTGCTAATGCACTCCAGGATGAGGAAATTCAAACAATATCTCCAGAAGCAACAGAGCTATCATGGCGTTAAAAAGCCAATTGAAGGAAGTAGCGGAAAGGAATGATGCCCTGTGTCCATGCAGTCAAAGTTTACTTTAGGTGGGTCTACTTTTTGTCAAGGAGAGATTATGGTAGTTGCTCTTGCGCAGCCTTTTGTTCTGAAGAAACCAAAAGCCCGTTTGACAGGAACAAAACAAAACTTTAGAACTATATTTGGTTTGAGCCGATGTGAAGCAGAAATATTTTCCTACAGATACATTTACACCCCCCCCCCCAGTTAGTTAAATAGTTGACCATTCTTTCTAGTTGCTGTGACTAAATTTCATTCTGCATTTTTTTCAACTGTTCTCATTCAATTTTATGGAAAAGAAATTGCTTTTGCTTTTTTCAACAGGGGGACAGTATTTTTTTTATAAAATTCTGAATAACGTCCATGGCTCTTGTAAAATGGTAGGAGAGGTCCAGGATGTGCATGCACACCACAGTGACATGATGAAAGAAGGTTGTGCGTAAGGGTGTGTTTTCCACTGTATGGTCATCTTTCTGGTGACCCTGCAGACTGGATGAATCTGTGAATTGTAGTCCAAAAAAAGTAACTTTTGCAAACATTGGGCTTCTCACAAGGGATAGGGAAGAAGTTTATTTAGTTTCTATGTTAATACAAATCCACCTAGTTGAGTTGCTGGATAACTCAGTGGTTTAGGTACCTGGCTGTGGAGCCAGAGGTTGGGAATTCAATTCTCCACTGTGCCTCTCTGATAGGGGCTGGGCTTGATAACTGGTAGGGTCCCTTGCAGCTCAGCAGTTCTAAGATTATAGTTCCTGAAATAATATGTAAATCAGAACAATACAACAATTAAGAATATGTATGTACATTTTTCAGACAATTGTGGAAATAAAAAAAGAATCACGGTATTTTTGAATTTGAGGGACCAACCATGGGTAGAGCCAAGAGCCAAGAACCAAGAGTAGAGCAGCACCTCCAATTCCTTTGGCTAAATTTGGCATTTGTGAATCATAATTAGACATGGGGAAGAAAGAACTAAGGAAGATGCTCCATTGGTGGCATGGGAGAAAGAAAGCATTCTGTCCACTGTAGAAATTAATGTTCCTTACCTTTCTCATTATAAAGCCATTGGTAAAATCAACATATTTTATACTTTGGCAACAGCACCACTAATTTCAGATACAGGGAAGAGGAAAGGTTTGTTTGTTTATTTAATTTACACTCTACCTTTCCACTAGAAAGTAGTAACCAAGGCACTTTACAGTCTTCATAAAAGAATAAAAACAAATGCAACCAAATCTAGCTACAACATTATAAAATCAAGTAAAACCAACCCCACTGTAAAAAACATTTAAATCAACAAAATGGATTAAAACCATCAAAATCAAATGTACTGACAACAGCAGGCTCCCTGCATTGCCCTTTTAAGAACAAATGAAAGAAAAGCAACCCACTGCCCTTTTAAGGTCTCTCACTCAATCCCTTCCCAGTGACTGCCCCAGGAAGCTGCTCAGATTGTTCTGCTGATAGCTGGGGTGGGGGTGGGGGTGGGGGTGGGGGTGGGGGAAGAAGGAAGAATAAAATTAAGAGCACCCAGTTCTTCAGTTGCTGTTGTGTTGCCCAGAAGCCCTCCTATCCTGTCTGCACCATTCAGCCTATGGCTTGGCCTTGCCATTTGTACCTCTCCAGTCACAGGATTTTTTAAAAAAAGGAAAAAAAGAACCAAAAATGCACAAATATTGTCACTCAGTTGTGCAATGATCAGGTCAGAGTGTTTCCAGCAGGTCATAGGGTGGGTCAGGCACCAATCTGTAAGACTTATTCAAGCTCATATCAGGTTGGGGGTAGGATGTATATCCCTAATAAAAATATAACAATATGTTGAAGCCATCTGTAAGCTTCAGCATGTAATCATTCTTCTAAAGAGTAATTTTCTAAGCTCTCTAAAAACATATATGTGTTGGTGAAACCTGTCATATATTAGGGAAAATAGCTTGTATAAATGTGTATACCCGAAGAGAAAGTACAGTTTTTTAAAAAAAACTATACATGAAAATGCAGGAGTGCATAAATTTTCATCTGGGCCTTTTAAAAAAAAATCACAAACTGACCATTCTTGCAAGCAAAATGCATTTATCTGTCCCGAATTCCATGCTTCAACTAAAGTCTCAGAGAGGACGCTGTAATAAAATTCCTGCTCTGGGAATTTTTCAGAAGTGCAGGCAGCTGGGACAGGTGCAGGGTGATGGTCAACTCCCAATGGCAAGGTAAGCTCAAAAACATCACCTTGGAGAAAAGGAAATGAAATTCCAGAGTAAGTGCTTTGAGAATGAGAGAGAAATAGGGGAATCCTTTTTTACAGGGGAAGAAAAGAGCCAAGAAGCTGGAGAACACGTTTTGGAAGAAAACTCATTTTCTTTCTTTTGTTTCTATTACAATTAAGTTGCTAGCTAATCAGCAAAAAGTACTGTTTGGGTTATTGCATCTGCCAGTTCTGTCTGAGTCTGCTCAGGACTGACAAAAAGCCAGGAGTAAAGGAAGAAAAAATTAATGTAACATGACAGAGAGAATGTATGAAGCTGTTTCATAATAAAGTTTTCAGTTAATTGACAGCTGATATTTTATATTTATAAAGAAACTGACATTTTGAAAAATGGTGATGAGATTTGAGAACAGGATGAGAAACCTGTGCCTTTCCAGATTTTTTATGAACTGGAGGTACTTTTTCTTCCTTTACCTCTGCCCTGTCTTTTCTACCAATTGTCCACCACTATTCCTTTACCAGCTTACTACTATGCATGGGCCCAAAACGGCACCATCACCACCCTAGTTGTGTCCACCCTGTGAGAATTTCCCTTTTCCTGGAAATCATGGGTATTAATTGTTTACATTTATCTTTTAACCATCTGTGGCACAACGTCAGACTAGGATTAAGACATCTGGGTTAAAATCCTTACTCAGCTGTGGAAACTCACTGGGGATTGGCAGTGGAAAACCACTAGGTAAACATCTCATATGCCTTGAAAACCCTAGTAAGATTGGCATAAGACAGGAGCAACTTGATGGCATAGATCAATACATTTAACCATGAAGACTAGAGATATTACTACAACAACGGGGTTTTTTTTTTTACTCCAGCTTTCTATCTGTTTTCGAAAATCATTGTAGTTTGAATTGACTGCATGCTGCATACTTTTGAATCTATTCTCTGTGATCTTTCTGAGCATGGGGACTTTTTTAGCTCTAACATCCTGAGACCCCTTTACTGGCCTTTCTCAAATGGAGCCCCCTGCCAACACTGCAGTACTACAACTCCCATCATCTCCAGTGATTGAAAATGTGCCTCTTCTGATGTGTTGCACAAAACAGAGACATGTTGTATTAATTAATTAATCAATCAATCAATCAGCATAAGATCTTTGTTTTTCTTCATGTCACCCTCTTTCAATGTTGTTCTGCTCTCACTAACTGTGAGAGAGCCATTCACAAAGCTCTTGGCAGGAAGACTTACATAGAAGCCTTAGCAGTTTCGTCTGTATGTTTTTTAAAATTATTACTCCTATATTTGTTACTGTTGTTTTTGTCATTTCATACTTTCTGGCACACTGGAATTTTGTCATTCCAGTATCTGGGAAAACCTGGAATATTCCTGAACATTTCTTTAACTTTTTCCATGCAGTTCTGCACCACGACTAGTCAATGCACTGGCTGTCCATACAAGTGGGCAGTTCCTCTGCCATTCCTCACAATTTGTGAGTGTATGCGTTGTTCCCAAAGCAGCTTTGTGTTCTGCGTTTTCTCTGTATGTGAGTCATGCAGCCTTAAACCTTTTTGATATGGCCGTGTGCCAAATGGGTATTTCGCAGAAGAAAGCAGGGCCCTTCCAGAAAGCCAGGCATTCTATTTTCACCTTCTCTCAGACTCATACACTTGTCTAAAGGGCTCACCTTCCCCCGCAGTGGGAGGTCAGATTATTTTGGCTGGGAGTGAAAGTTGCACAGTTGGTGCCACCTGTTGTGGATTCTTCATCCTTGTTATCTCCACAACAGCCTGCAGCCCTTGGCCTTTAACAAGCCAATTCGATGAAGTAAGAGGAAGTGCAAAAAAAGTGCTTGATGTTCAAACAGAATTGAGCAACTCTTCCTATTCTTGGTTGGAAACTAGGTAGGGGGTTGCGCCGTGTGCTGCCATCAGCTGCTACTGTTATTAAAAACAGAGTATGCCTCAGTTTTTATTTTCTCTTATGCCTGAAGTAAAAGAAATGAAAATTACTGGGAGAAGAAAAACCTCCTTGGATTAGCCAAGTCTGCGATATAATGAGAAAACCTCTTAAATATATGGCAATCTGCCAACATTCACAGAAGGTGGGAGAGTTTAAATGTAAGTGGAAACTATTTGAGTTATGAAAGAGTGGGGTGTTTTTCAATCATTTGTCTGCCTGTTGGCATAATATTGCATGAAGATCCACTGTTACACAGGACAGATTTGGAATTATTGATTGAAACCTGCATCCTGGATTTTATGCATATTTCCCCTTATTTCTTACGTTTTGTTATTGTGACTATAGTTATTTTGAAAAGAAGCCAGGGCACCCATCTCTATCCATTCCCATCTAGCCTCAGGGCTTGCTAGCTTGTTGTGAAGAAGTTTGCATGTGTGCCATGCTTCCACAGTGCAAATGCATTGAGAAGAGAAGAGAGAGGGGATTAGGAAGGGAGGGAGCCTGTGAATGCATACATTTGGGATTACCATGCCATTTTGAACAAGGCAGGGAGTGAAGCACCGACATATGACTTGGGAGACTTCTTTTTGCAAACATTTTGGCAATAAGGGCACAGATCTGGGAAGAAAACCTGCCCAAGGGCTGGGAATGAGCCTTCCCTAATGTCTATGTATCATGTGTCCTGCAACTACTTGCATCCTAAATGACCTTAGCAAGAATGACAGCAAAAGCTACAGCTGCTAGGTCCATTTTGCTAGCTGCCCTGTAATGATCTTTCCCCAACTCTGGATTGTTATATTGCCTAGTTAGCCAGCTCTTATCTGAACCCCTTTACCTGAATTTCCCTCCTGCCTGTTTTCACAATCAGCTACCCTAGAAGCTGATCTGTCCCATCTCCCAGCATGAGGACATCATGAAAACCTATCTTGTAATATCACAACAGTGCTTCAAAATTACTGAGGGTAAATGACATGGGGGACAGGATTGTTCAATATGGGAATGCATTGCAGTGAGAACAGAGACTTTAGAGGTACCCTCGTTTCTGATATACAGTATATTGTTATGGATATATAAAGCTACAGATGCAGAAACATCCATGGTGCATCACAGTACCTAATCCAACAAGGAATTCTTGTTCTGTAGATCAATCTCCCTTTTAGTTTAAGGCATTCAGCTGTCCTACCTCCAACATAATGCAATATCCAGACATGCTCAACCCCCTTTTACTTTTATTTATTTGTTAGTTCCATTTATATCCTACCTTTTCTCCAAAAAGCTGAATGCAATACACAGTTCCCATCATACCCATTTTATCCTTGCAACAACAGCCCTGTGAGATAGGCCAGGCTGTGAGAGATGGACTCAAAGTCACTCCATGAATCCCAAAGTTCAGTTGGGGCATGAACTTGTACCTTTCAAGTCCCCATTGTCAACCCAATTCTCTCAAGCTCACTGCAGAAAAGGTGAGATATCAGTAACAGATCAATAACTTTTTGTACTAAAATGAGCACACAGACAAAAGGAGGAAAACCCATCCTTCTGCTAGCTACCTTCCAGTACTCTGCCACTTTAAGATGAGTTTCTCTGGTCTACATTTGAGATAGGAAATTTGCTGGGCAGGAGGAAACATCTTAAAAGCATGGGTTTGGGAAAGTTAAACTAGAAGAAACTATTGTTTCCTAACCCTACCCCTACTTTAAATCTCAGTGGATAAGTGCCTACTTAACAAACATATGTGTGTCTAGTTTCATAGAATCATAGACTAATGAAGTTGCTAGGGGCCTATACCTTCCAATGCAGGAATACAGATCAAAGGATATCTGCCAGGTGGTTGTCTAAACTTCTCTTGAATGCCTCTAGTATTAGAGCACTGACCACCACCTCTTGAGGTAATTGGTTCCATTGCTGTACTGCTCTAACAGTTAGGAATTTTTTTTCCTGATATTCAACTGAAATCTGGCTTCCTATTACTTGAGCTCATTGTTGCATGTCCTGCACTGTGAGATGATCGAAAACAAATCCTGTCCCTCCTCTGTATAATAGCCTTTCAAGTATTTGAAAAATGCTATCATATCTCCCCTCAGTCTTCTTTTCTCCAAGCTAAACATACCAGATTCTTTCAGTCTTTCCTTATAGGGCTTAGTGTCTAGCCCCCTGATCATCCTTGTTGACCTCCTCTAAACTTGTTCCAATTTGTTTCATTGTTAGGTCTTTGTATTTGGCCCCCAAATACAAAGAAAACAATGTAATGAGGGTGAATCATAATAAAACTGAGGAATCCGCATTAAAAACTCACTGCTGCATGCTTAAACCATACAAAACATTGTTCATGATCAAAGAAAGCCTTTGCCATCCATCTTGTCAAAAAAAAGTCAGCCATGATCAGCTTCCTCAGGCAAGGGCACTCTGACCTTTAGAATTTGACGGCCAACATCTGCTTGCAAAAGAAAGTTTTGACAAACACATACCTTTGGTGTCATTTAATGATGCTAAACGGAGCCAAAGCTTATTACTCTTTCCAGGGAGGATTTTTGTAATTAAATATTACCTCAATATTTATTTTATTTTACTTTATTTTTGTTCTTCTGCTAAGTAGTATTTTGTGTCCTTGAGAGACTTGGGTAACTTCCTACAAAGTGTGAAGTCAGTTGGGTTGTCTTGATCCTTTGTTTGTAAACAAAAGCCATGTGCAATAAAGGAATGGCACCTGTGAGAATTATTTTTCTTTTTAATTTTTTGATAAATCCTTATGATACATCAGAAATTTCTTAAGTTTGACAAAAGGGACTTGATGACTATAATAAAAATGACATCGGATCAAGTGAAAATATCTGATTCACCTATGCATACAGAAGGCTTAGAATACTTAACTCTGAAACATCTGGGTTTTAGACCCCATATATTAAATCCCTATAGTAGTTGCCATCTTTCCTTTCCTTTTCCTGACATGATGCATATCCTTAACAGCTGCATGGTAAGAAGGTGTATTGTGCACCTCTTCATCCTGGTAAATAGCTATTCAATTGGGCCAATGCAGTTTGATTGGAATTTCCATTTGATTTGCTCTCAGTAAGACTTTACCAAAATATATATTTAATGGTAGGTCTTGTAATTCTTTTTGTTATTTTTAAATGGTTTTCAAATTGTATTTATTTAATGCTTGTCTTAATGAAATAATCTGGAGTAGGACTCCCATATCTGTGGTGGATTGGTTCCACGATCCACCATGGATGCCTGAAACAATGGATGTAAAGGAACCCTATATACCAGTGGTTCCCAACCTTGGTTAACCCAGGTGTTCTTGAACTGCAAATACCTGAAGCCTTCACTACTAGCTGTGTTGTCTGGGGTTTCTGGAATTTGCAGTCTAAGGACACTCAAGGTTGGCAACCATAAAAGGGGGTTGGAACAAAGGCCACAAGGGGTGCCCTTGTATTTTGTGCATGGGGCTGTGGCCAACCAAGAATAATTGAAACCGCAGATACTGATCCCACAGATTCAGGAGGCCCTGCTATATTTAATAATATTTAGTGCTATAATTTAACATGATGCGTGGTGAGAGGTACAAGCAGTGGCTTCTTAAGTAATGTCAATTCACCGCTGCAATGTAGTGCCATAACAAATCAATAGGATTCTGGCCACTTTAGATTTTTTTAAAAATATATATATATTCAAATATAGTGCAAAGTGAAATTGACAAACATTATGTCCTGAGCTAGAATCAAGACGGCGGGAGAAGTCTCAATTAATCAGGTAATATTTATCAACTAATATTAATGAACATTAAGAAGTGCACAGCAGATTATTGTTTTTGGTGTTGTGTGTTTGTGTGCACAGCTTGTTTGTGGTGTTGTGTGTTTGTGTGGAGCAGACAATTTAGCAATTGCATGCTTCAGATTGATTTTATTGGAACCAAAGTGCAAACACCTGTTTGTTTGGGTGTTGTCAACAACCATAACATAAACAAGGCAATCATTTTGCTCCTGGGTCATAGACAAAATATTGCTCAAAGATACACAATCAGATTTTTTTTTAAATTGGATGTCTGGTGTAAGTTTGTCTTTGGGTCAGAATCCTGTTTATTTATAGAATCATGTAAGGCCAATTATAGAAGTGTTCATCCCCAGTCTGGTTGCAAAACCAGTTGTGCATCCTATCATGTGAAGGGAAGCCCATAGAAGGGGGAAAAACCACTGGACATTTTTTTACACCCATGGCTTTACTCTGGTTGAACTGTGGCCAGTGTGATGAAGTGTTGTGCAGATGTGTTGGACTACAACTCCTATCAGCTTCAGCCAGCGTAACCATTGATTAGGAATGATTTGCATTGTAGTGCAAAACATCTGGCAGGCAACATCTGGCAGGTTAGAATATCAGATTAGGGTTTAAAGAGACCCATGTTCAAATCCTTACTCAGCCATGAAGTTCATTAGAAGTTCCTGTACTAATCATTTGCTTTCACACTAGCCTGTATTTGGGCTGTTGCAGAGATGAAAGAGAGGAGAACTTGAATGTCTTGGACAATAAGTGTGATATCGATGTAATAAATAAATAGATGCCATCATCGATCTTGTACTGACAGTCTTGTACTCTTAATCTTGTATTGTATTGACATGATAGGGTTCAAAACAGTGATTATATTTTCTTTTACTTCTTATCCTTTCTTATTTTTTTGAGCTGTTCAGTTGTTGTTATGACTTCTTCCCACCTTCTTCCCTTGTTTTCAAGGCTTATTTTTGAAGTTTTTAATCCCTTGCTTCTTCCATTGTTAAGGTCTATCATTTTCAGCTCCCTAATCATTCTAAGATTGTGGTTATTTCTTTTTGTCTGATGCTGTGTATTCTTTACTTCATTCTTTGATTTTGTCCCAGTTTCATTATTGCAATTCTTTACTTCATTGTTTAGTTTTATCTCAGACAGATTGTTATAATCCTTTGTTGGTTTGCCATTATCTCATCCTAGGCCTCTTATTCTCACTCTTTTGTTTTAGACTTTGTTTGTTTGTTTTCTTTTTTAAGTTTGTAAAATCTGAACATGTCAGCCTCTGCTGTTTTCCTATGGTTACTTTAGCTTTCTTTTTATTCACTTATCTTTCAAATTTAAACCCAGCCTTTCTGCCAATGAATTGCACTCATGCAAGAAAATCAAATTTATACAATAAAAAGATTAAAAACACAAAATGTACCCCTTAAATTAAAGCAACACTCCACAGAACAATCAGTATCATCCCCTGAAATATCTAGATCAGATACAAAATGCCTGGCTAAATAAAAATCCTATTTTCCTGCCAGCAGAAGGATAACAGGGAATTGGCTTCACTTGTCAGGGAGTTCCAGAGTTTAGAAGCAGGCACTGAAAGAGCTGTCTCTCACATTCCCACCAGACATCACTGTGATTGTGAGAAAGGCCTCCACTGGAGATCTTCATGTTTGACAAGACGCATATGAAGAATGCAGCCTTTCACATAGCCAGGGCCTATTCAGTTCGAGATTCTATTGATTCTATCAAAATGTGATGAGGAAATGGTTTGCCTGAATGCATGAGGAAGGGGAGAGTGCAAGTCACCCTGAAGAGAAGACAGTATGCTACACATAGAGGCTCTCCACACAGTTGAGACTAGAGATGGACACAAATTTAAAAAATGAATCACTGAATTCATTCAAAAAAATCACTAATTTGTCAATTCATATTCACATGAATCAATGCCACCGATGAATACGATCAATGAATGTTTAGTGATTTTTTATTTGTCAATTCATTGGTCTATGCCCCCCCCCAGGCACCTAGAGACACCAAAATTGCAGGGAAGCTTTCTCTGACTCTCCTCTGCAATCCCTCCAAGTTTGGTGAAGATTGGGTCCCCACGCCAGCTGCTAAAGGGCATTCTCCTGGAGGGGACCCATTTTGTGGGTGTATAACTTGGATGTCTGAAACCGAATCTTCACCAAACATGGAGAGATGGTAGAGGAGAGTCAGTAGAAGCTTCTCTGTGATTTTGGTGTCTCTAGGTATCTGGAGGAACTTTCCTGGTGGGCCCTCCTTGTGGATGTATAACTCAGACGTCCGAAACCAAATCTTCACCAAACATGGAGAGAAGGGAGAGAAGAGTTAAGGGAAGCTTCCCTGTGAATTTGGTGTCTCTAGGTTCTTGGGGAGCATTTTATATGGTTTTAAAGTCAAAAATGAATTGACAAATTGATTCATCAATTCATCAGAAAAAAATTCATAAATTTGTAATTTGTGGTTCATTGACCTTGACGAATCATGAATCAAAATGAATCGCCATATTTCTGATTTGTGCCCATCTCTAGTTGGGACCAACAGGGTCCCTTTTCTAATGTGGAGGCTCTACCTCTGGAGGAGCCTTCTTTCTTCAGACTGTCGCCCTCCACATGTGGAGAATGATAACATAAGAGGCAATGGCTGGCACTCTTTCCTTCCTCACACATTCAGATTAATCCTTTCCTGAATATCTTAATAGAGCAGCACTTTTAATTACACCTCTTCTATGTTTTGTAGGTGCTCAGGGGCTGGCATGGAGGGTACTCCACACTCAAATTTCAGGAGGAGCTTCCCCTGCCCCAGTCACAACCCATCAACACTGTGGTCCATTTCATTTTCCTATCTATCTCCTCAGCTTTTACTTTATCTTCTTTCATGATCTCTTAATTCTTAAGCTTCTTGTTTTGCTTTCAGAACCACAGATTTCTCCCTGTTTTCTTCATTTTCTTTCTGTTTGCAGTATTTTGTCTTTTGAAAACTGGTCCGTTTAATCACTTACTTCAAAATTCTACAACTGAAGATTGGATGACAACAGGCCACACATTTCTGATAATAAAAGATTCTCAAAAGGGCAATGAACCCAGTAATTATTGACCAATTACATGCTTCAACAATGTTCAAGTTCCTCCCAGGAGTACTTGCAAGATCAAAATCAGGTTTTTTCAAACTTTAAGAAGCACATTAAAGCAGTTCCCAAATTTTTGGCATCATATCTCCTTTTGATTTTTGAGACGTTCTCACACCATCCTACCCTTCTTCCGTCATCATCCAATCCCCTTTTAACAAAAGTTTTAATTCACAATTTAAAATGGACACAAACATGTTATAATTTCATAAATTATTAATTTAACCATTCCTTTAAATTACATTGTTTTTCAATTTTAAAATAAGTATAAATGTATTTCTTGTCACAAAAAGTTAATAAAACTAGAATCTATCTTAAGAGACAGTAGAAACAAAATGAATTTAATGTGAAGGATAATGAATATCCCACAGTCGTATATTTGCCTTGAAATATCTTTGTGCACTCCCCACCAGTGTGAGAACCAGTGAAATAGAGTCAAACTAGACGTTAAGAGGGATGCATATTCCCTGCATGTCTTCCCTCCCACAGTGGGACTTCCTCAGTGATGTGTGCCTCACTGATCAAACTTCTAAAGCCTAAGTTAGAATCAATTTGATGATATATCATGATATTGATTCCAAAATAACAATATAGCACAGCACATGTATACTAGAAACGGGATATTCACAGGGGCAGGTTACATCTCAGAAGCCAGTGAAATATGCTTTTATTTTCTTATCTACAACCAAAAATGTGGGGACCAGACTGAGGAGGAGATCCAATTACTGAGTTGCTTCCCCTAAAAAGCCCGTATTGCAGGTTATTAAATAATGTGACTCATGTCCCCTGGAAAGATCATGAACAGAAAGAGTACAGCAATGTTGAGTGTTTAAGAACCCAGTGATAGTGAAGGCAGTGGCTGGAATAACTGGAGGAAAGAGAAACAGTATTGGAAGTAAATATGTGGTGCCTTGCTTTTCAGGGGCTGGCTGGACAGCTCATTGGTTTAGATATTTAGCTGCAGAGCCAGAGGTTGAGAGTTAGATTCCCCACTGTGCCTCCTGGGAGAAGGGCCAGCCTGTGTGGCCTTGGGCAAGCTGCACAGTCCCAGGGCACCCCCAGAAGAAGTGAATGGTTAAACCACCTGGAAAACCCTAAAAAGGGTTGTTATAAGTTAGAATTGACTTGATATTATTATTATTATTATTGAAAAACACCAGGCACAGTCAATCAAAATTATAAAAACATTGACTTGTATTCTATAACAGATACAAGTTTTAACCAAAAACCTAAGTATCTGTTAAATATCGGCACCGTATGTATGCTGTTCCTAATATTGCCATTGTTTTGTAGCTCTGATGGTGTGATTTCCAAGATCTGCAACTGCTTATAGTAATGTGTGAAATTTCTTGATATTGTTCCCAAAGCCCCAATGACTACAGGGAGTACTGAAGTGTGTTTCATCCAAAAACAAGATGTTTCGACTGCCAGATTTCTGTATTTTGTTAGTTTTTCCAATTCTTTATTTTCAACTCTGGCATGCCCTGGAACTGCAAAGTCAACGATCCAGACACTTCTTCCTTCTATTACTACTAAGTCTGGTGTGTTATGTTCGAAGTTTCCATCAGTTTGGATCCGGAAATCCCACAGAATCTTGTTGTCATTTTCTGACACCTTCTCTACCTGATGTTCCCGTGGGCTTTTGGAGGCTGGCAACTTATATTTTTTGCATAATGACCAGTGCACTAATTTTGCCACTGTATCATATCTAATTTTGTCATCTGTTTGCTCAATCTTTCGACATTCACAGATGAGGTGTGACACAGTTTCACCTTTTTCTTGGCAGTGTCAACATTTGCTGTTAGCACTAATTCCTTGAATCTTAGCTTTCATCACATTAGTTTGGAGTGCTTGCTCTTGTGCAGCAAAAATCAAGCCTTCGGTTTCTTTCTTAATGGTCCCCAGTTTTAGCCATAATATCAATAGTACAACATTCAGCAGTTCTGGCAAGAACTGGACCATCAGAAGGCAAGAGCAAGACCCTAATCTTTGGGATGCAGAAGTGAATATTAGAATGGATTAATAAAGTTATCTGTATCTATTTTGTTTTGTTGTTTAGTCGTTAAGTCGTGTCTCACTCTTCGTGACCCCATGGACCAGAGCACGCCAGGCCCTCCTGTCTTCCACTGCCTCCTGGAGTTGGGTCAAATTCATGTTGGTATATTCGATGACACTGTCCAACCATCTCGTCCTCTGTCCCTTCTCCTCTTGCCTTCACACTTTCCCAACATCAGGGGCTTTTCCAGGGAGTCTTCTCTTCTCATGAGATGGCCAAAGTATTGGAGCCTCAGCTTCAGGATCTGTCCTTCCAGTGAGCACTCAGGGTTGATTTCCTTCAAAATGGATAGGTTTGTTCTCCTTGCAGTCCAGGGGACTCTCAAGAGTCTCCTCCAGCACCACAATTCAAAAGCATCAATTCTTCAGCGGTCAGCCTTCTTTTTTTAAAAAAAAATTTCTCTTTATTATTATTATTATTTATAAAATCCATCCATGCTTATTTAACATTGTGTCACCTGGGTTCAGCTTATAATCATTTGTTAATACAAGTACAATACATATTAAGCTCTTAATCTATACAACGTGCTTCTAACCATTGATAAAACAAGTTCCATGTTTGATAATATTCTGCATCTTCCTTTCTTTCGATTTTCAGTGCCAGTCTATCCATTTCGGCGCAGTCCAATATCTTTTTAATTATTTCTTGATCTGTAGGTGTTTCTTCATTTTTCCAGTATTGTGCAAATATAATCCTTGCGGATGTTAAAATATGCAGTATTAAATATACATTTTGTTTATCAACACTTTCTGGTATTATACCTAATAGAAAGAGTTCTGGCTTAAAATCTACATGTTTTTTATTATTTTAACAAGCCATATATGTATTTTTTTCCAAATAATTTTTGCTTTATCACAAGTCCACCAAAGGTGATAATAAGTTCTAGTTTTTTTTATGACATTTCCAGCATTTACTTGACCTATTAGAGAACCTTTTAGCTAATATATCGGGTGGTAAATGCCATCTATAAAACATTTTATATAAATTCTCTTTATAAGATGTTGCCATTGTCATTTTATAGTTTCTAGACCACAGTTTTTGCCATTTTTCAAAGTCAATATTATATTCAAAGTTTTTTGCCCATTGAACCATCGTTTCTTTGACCTGTTCGTCCTCCATTTTCCAATTTAAAAGAAATTTATATATTTTCCTAATTAATTTATCATCTGATCTTAACATTATTCGGTCAAACATTGTCTGTTCTTTATAAAAATCATATGTTTTTGAATCCCTTTCATATAAAGATTGTATTTGCATTATGGGCCACCACGATGCATCTAATCCCTGGTCTATAAGGTCTTGTTTTGGTTTTAATCTCCTATCTATATCTAAGATATCTGTATAAGTCAAAAAAAATTCAAAATTCAGAAGATTGGGATGAACAAATGCTTCTATAGGTGAAACCCATCCTGGTATTTTTGTGTACATTTTCATTTTTATTTTTTCCCATATTATATACAAGGAGTTTCTAATATAGTGGTTTTGGAAGTATCTGTGGGTTTCAGCTTTCTGATACCATAAAAAAGCATGCCAACCCAACTGTAAATCATGCCCCTCTGAATACAAAATTATTTTGTTTTTCAGACTAATCCGTTCTTTCAGCCACATTAGGACAGATGATTGGTAATATAAGGTCCAGTCTGGTAAACCAAAGCCTCCTTTTTCCTTGGATTCTTGGAGCATTTTCAATTTGATTCTGGCTTTCTTCCCTTGCCAAATACATTTTAATATTGCCTTGTTTAGATCATCAAAGTATTTATTCTCTATTTTCACTGGCACTGTTTGAAACAGAAAGAGTAGTTTTGGCAAGATGATCATTTTGATTGGTGCAATTCTTCCTAGTAATGATAGTTGTAGATTTTTCCATTTTTCTAGGTCCATTTTTATTTGGTTAACGGTATATACTCGAGTATAAGCCGACCTGAATATAAGCCGAGGCACCCAATTTCACCACAAAAACTGGGAAAACTTATTGACTCGAGTATAAGCCGAGGTACTGATACGGATGATGTTGATAGTATGCTTGCCTTCGGTATGATGTTTTTTTGTATTGGTATGGTTGTTGGGGTTTTCTGCGCCTGCGCAGGACATATTGAGGGTAAAATAGAAGATAATAGAAGTGCAGCGGAAAAAAAAGGAACTGAGGGGAAGATTGGAGGGTGGAGCTTGCTCTCCAAAGGGGGGCTGTCTCATTGTCATTTGGACATAGACTGCTATTATCCTCCCAGCACGGTGTCTGCCTGCGGAGTCTGAAAAATGCAGTGTACTTAACCCGGGTCATCGGACCACCCACAGAGGCTGCAGGCGCCCGTAGATGAGCGGGGGAGTCTGGAGAACACCTGCACTGCAGGGGAGAACATGTAATTTTGACACTGACTCAAGCATAAGCCGAGGGGGGTGCTTTTTCAGCAAAAAAAATTGTGCTGAAAAACTCGGCTTATACTCGAGTATATACGGTATCTTCTTTTATAGTTACACATCTGGCAGTTAGATATATTCCGAGGTATTTAACTTTTTTAACTATTTGTAGGTCTGACGTCTCTGAGAGTTTATTTTTTTGTTTGGCTGTTAAATTTTTCACTATAACTTTAGTTTTTTCTTTATTTATCTTCAATCCTGCTACTTCTCCGAATTCATCACTTTTCTCCAGTAGTCTCAATGTTGTTTCCAATGGCGGTCAGCCTTCTTTATGGTCCAGCTCTCACTTCCATACATCGCTACTGGAAAAACCATCGCTTTGACTATGCGGACCTTTGTCGGCAAGGTGATGTCTCTGCTTTTTAAGATGCTGTCTAGGTTTCTCATCGCTTTCTTCTCAAGAAGCAGGCGTCTTTTAATTTTGTGGCTGCTGTCACCATCTGCAGTGATCATGGAGCCCAAGAAAGTAAAATCTGTCACTGCCTCCATATCTTCCCCTTCTATTTGTCAGGAGGTGATGGGACCTGTGGCCGTGATCTTCGTTTTTTTGATGTCTGTATCTATACCTGTGGATAAATCCAAGTTTTGATCCCAGCTAGCACAGGCTATCATACTTTGAGCACATAATGAGAAGACAAGACTCAGTGACAATAATGCTGGGAAGAGGTGCAGGTGATACGAAAAGAAGATGAGCAGGCATGAGATAGATTGACTCAATAAAGAAAACCACAATCTTTGAGTTTTCAAGACCTGATCAGGGCTCTAAATTATTGGATATTTTAGAGGTTATTAATTCATAGGGTCGTTGTCCATTAGAAGAAACATGAGGGCACATAATAAAAATGACAACCAGAGTAGACCCACTGAATGAATGGATCTTGATAATGCAACACTTGCATAAGGTCTGTTGATTAACTGAATAAGAATATAGTGCATATAAGTAATAATCTAAAAATCAGGATTGAATACAAAGTACTGATGAAATGCATTAAATTTAACATGCAAATATTAAATTTATCCCATTCCACCAGGACAGATAATGCAAAAACAGGAATAAGCTTCAGATTACTTCCTATTGAAGAAAGAATATTTAATTGGAACAGATTTTTAATAGCACATCATCAAACTTATTCTTCTTCATTATTCTTCTTGAAACATTATAATTTTTATTATTAAGATGCCGATATGATTTCCAAGTATTTATATCATTTGCAATTTGACTGTTCATGTTTTAACATCTTTTGGAAATAAATACAAGTTCCATTTATTATCTGTTTTGGAACCATATAATTATGGTTTGTTCCTATTACATATTATGTCACAACTGTAATTAGGGTCACCAGGTCAGCAGCTTCCCATTCCCTGAGATGTAACTAACTTTTTGAGTGATTGGAATGATAATCACAAGTACTTAATTTTTTTAAGTAACTTGCCAAACTCTGGTGGACAGCAAAAGCTTAGCTTATTTTAAAATCACTGAAAGAGTCAATACTATCTGGGAATGATGGGAATTGTAGCCCAAAACACATGGAGGACACCGGATGGGTGACAACCTTTGTCCAAACAATTTTTCCTAGACTTTAAATAGAACCTTGCTCTGATTGATTTGAACAAAACTTTTCTGGGGAAGAAATGACATGTCATAGAAATCAATCCATGCAACGCTCTGTTAGCAGAGGCTCAGTAGGAAATATGTTACACGTTTGGTTGCTGTTCCAGTCAACCCTCATATTCATTCTGTCCACAAATCTAACTAGACAAGTATTGATCCTCTTGAGCTCCTGCTGACATTTATTATGAAATTTACAAGCAGCAAAATGAATTTAGATTGACATTTGTATATTTTGCTTCAGTCTTACTTTCAAGCCCTCACAATTTATTTGATACCATGAAAGTACTTTAAAATGACACATAAAGACAGGTAAAGATAGAGATAGCTAGATTAGGGATGGGCGGAAGCCACCTGATCCATTCTGTAACTGAGTAAAGAACATACAGAAGAGGGTCAACCCACCCTGTACTTTTTAGGAGTTATTCCAACCCATTCCATCCCTAGGTCTGTGACGCTATGTGTCCCCAGATGTCTTACCTTTTTAAAAATAAAAATATCACAAATGAAGAGGGAATGGAAACAGCTGTTACATGGGTGGGCTACCCAGCAGCCTAACAGTATGACCTATCCACTCAAAAGCCATACAACATTCTTCCAAAATCGCACCCACACACATAGTGATTACATAATCCATTATATATTACTGCAAGCAGAAGATCAGGAGGACCTACTTAAATTGTTATGAGAATTTCATATGGGAGAATAAATTATTTTTAATGTTTGGAAAAATATATATGAAACACTAGAAAGTTGAAATCAATGTCAATATAGTTAAAGAGAATTTTTATAAATTAGTTTGGAGATGGTACTTAACCCCAGTGAAACTTAACCAAATAGATGGTAATTATTCTAAGATGTGCTGGAGAAGGTGTCAGAAAATAGGTACATACTTTCATACATGGTGGAAATGCACATATGTAATGAAATGTTGGAAATTGGTGTTTAAGGAAATAAATGAAATAAGCAATCTAAATTTACATGTCCTAAAATAGTGCTTTTATCAATAATTGAAAAGGAGGTTGGTAAGTGGACAGTAAGTGGAGAATTGATTTCTTAATTGCTAACAGATATGAGACTGATTATTACTAGGAAATGGAAAATTGTTCATAATATTTTGTAAAGCAAATAGTATAAGGAAGTATGGGATATAGCAATTAATGATAAACTTGTGATGTTTAAGGCACTGGCAGAGATATGTTTGTAGATGTATGAGAATAATTTATTGATTTTTCATTAATAAAGGGAAAGGATGAAGCCCAATTCAAGAGTCTATACAATTAGGGAAGGGAAAGGGGGCTCTACGTGGATAAATGTTATTTACTCCCTAATGGTCCCTGTGGTGGGTTGCACTACGTATATAGATTTTCTTTTAAGGTTTTTTATTAGATGTTAAAATGTTTTTAGGTATATTCTTTTTTTTATTATTATTTTTTAATGCATTTTTAGAACCGTTCCAATCTTTTTAAATTTACTTTTAGAGTGGTTTTAAAACAGTTTATAATTTGATGTCTGTGTAATTCTTTTTTTTTAATATTGCAATAATTTAATTTTAAAGCACTTAATATTGTTTGTTTTAATGTTGTAAGCCGCCTTGGGTCATCTTGAGAAGAAAGGTGGGGTATAAATATTTTAAATGAATAAATAATAAATGTTCACATTACAGCTCCACAAAATAGCTGGCACAACTGGTGCAAGGGGGATAAAATACTGCATAATGACCTCAGTCTGAGCTCTTCCTAGTCGCTGGAGTTTCAAGGGAGGGTTTTCAGCTTTTGTAGTGGGAGGGTCAGCTGTCACTCACCTCCTTCTTTGGCATTTTCCTCTTCTCATTTCCTCAGTTCAAATTGTTGGAGGTCTTTGGTTAGAGAGAAGAACACCTCACTCAAATGCAATGTTTAGGCTTCAGAAATTAAGTGAAAAAGAACGCTCAAGCTTTTAATGGAAAACATGCATTTACTACCTATTGTCCTGGAGTAAAGAGGACATAGATATACTTCAGATATACTTTGTACAGTTAATATGTGTGGTGCGTGCATGCACTAAGCAGGACTTGTTACTTGGAAGAACATCAGAATTGCTGATCAGAAGTGAATAATTAATACATTGTGTGAATTGTAATTAAATCCTGATGCTCTTTGTAGATACAGGTATGCTAATGCTTGTGTGAAAATTCAACATGTGCAAACACTTGTCTTCAATGATGAGGATACTTCCTTTCATGCTTTCTAAGCATGGAGCTACTCCAGCACTGATGTCATGGCTAACCTAAGATATTTTGCTTTGAGAGCAAATTGTCACTCCCACATATAAAGTCAATGTGCAGATTATCCTAGGCCACTCAAGTTATTTTTGTACTGGGGAGAGAAAAATTCACAAGCACTTCTCCCATAGTAAAAATATCATCATTGTATCAATCCACATTTGTTCCCTTTCCATGACACCACTAATCAGTTGACTGGACTGCCTGAGAGTATGGCTGGTTCCTTCCAACTGACATTAGTGTAGGTGGTTTACAACATAATTATGCAAACAACATATTATAACATGACATTTACGGAGCTTTGAGTCAGTAGCAAGAAGTCCTCTTTCTTTGTTTCAATGGCATATGCTAAACATTTTGGTTCATGGGTTCCTACTCCTCATGAAGGTCCTACAGCTGGAGGACACTGTGGGTGAAAGGATTCCTACCACTTCCCAAATGAATAGAGTAGGAAACTTGTGCTGATGATAGGTGATTGCCTATTGAAAGGAATATGAACAGCAGTTTGCAGACCTAATAAGACCTTTAGGGATGAATGCTGCATCCCTGGTGTAAGGATCTAGATGTGATAGAGAGCTTGCCAAAACTCATCAAGCCCAACAGACCATTGTCCTTTCCTTCTTATCAATGTGGAGGGAAAAGTCATACTTCCAGATAAGCCTTCAACATACTGGTGATAATAACCATTAGAGCCAGTGTAGTGTTGTGGATAGAGTGACAGACTAGGACTCAGGAAACCTGGCTTCAAATCCCTGGTCAGCTTTCGAACTTCACTGTGAGGAGCAATGATGAACCACTCACTGAACATCTCACATATCTTGAAAACCCTATTAGGGTTGTGATTAAGTCAGAAACAACCTGATGGCACATAACAACAATTATGCTTCTAAATAGGAAGGTGAAGAATATTAGAAAACAGGTGTTTCTACTCCTCACTCTTTCCTAGCCATGCCAAGAAGACATGAATATATTGAAAGTGAAGACCTAACCTCACATATGTCATTTGGTGTCATTTGGAAGTCTTTGATTCCTTGTGCCATGGTTTGAGCACTTATGAAAGAGGGAAACCAGCAAGAGTATGCTGTTACTTCTAGGAGCTGGCTCTTCTGGAATACACAATGGGGAATTGAACTCCCAATCTCTGGTTCCCCAGCTAGATACCTATCCCATTGTGCTATTCAGCCCTTAGAAAGGATAGATAAATGCTAAAGAGTGACAGGGAAAAAGCCGAGCTGTTCAATGCCTGTTTTGCTTCCATTTTTCGAAAAGGAAACAGTGCTCAACTTTAAGTAGAACAAAAGAGGCACCCAGGGGAGTTCCTGCCCATGATAAGCAAAGAGGTAGCACAGAAACACCCAACTACTAATGAATTCAGGTCCCTAGGGCCAGATAATGACCTCCAAGGGCTCTAAAGGAATTTGTAGCTGTAATCTCAGAGTCACTGCCTATAACATTTGAGAATGCTTGGAGAAAAAGTGAAGACATTAGAGACTGTAGGAGTAGAAATGTTGTTCCTATCTTCAAAAAGGGGTGAAAGGAGGATCTGTACATCCAGTGTCTGGTGAATTTGACATCAATGCCAGGAAAGTTTCTAGATCATTAAGCAGTTAGTGTATGAGTACACAGGAAAAAAAGGGGGTGATTAGTACAAGCCAATTTGAGCTTCTCACAAACAAATTGTGCAAAAGTATTTTTTTAAGCATTACAAACTTGTCAGATTTGGAATGCTGTTGATTTCAGCAAGGGTTTTGACAAGGTCCTTCACAGTATTCTTGTGGTTAAGGTGGATAACATGTGGGTGAGATGACACCACTGCTATGTGGATTTGTGGTTGGTAAATAGGCCATAACCAAAGAGTGCTCATCAAAGGTTTCTTATCATCCTGGAAAGGAGTGATGTGGTGTGCCAGAAGGTTCTATCCTGGACCTTAGATGAAGGAGTAAAAGGGATGTTCATCAGATTTGTGGATGTCACCAAACTGCTGACTGGATAGCTCAGTGGTTTTGATATCTGGCTGCAGAGCCACAAATTGGGATTTTGATTCCCCACTGTGTCTCCTGTGAGTAGAGCCAGCCTATGTAGTCTTGGTCAAGCTGCACAGTCCCAGGATGTCCTAGAGCAGTGGCGGCGAACCTTTTTGGGCCCGAGTGCCCAAACTGAAAAAGCAAAACGAAACCAGCGGGCAGCAGGCCGCCGTGGCAGCAGAACTGGAAGTGGCGGTGGTGGAACCAGAAGTGGTGGCGGAAGGAGGAATCCTGGGCACAGAGGTGCCTTGAGACCCCACTCCGGATCCTGGCCTGCCCCCTGTTGAAGTGCCAGCACCGTGGCTGCAGCCGCATCCTGAGGTTTGGCTGCAGGGGGGGAATAGCGATCTGGCGACTTATAGCTCACGTGCCTGCAGAAAGGGCTCTGTGTGCCAACTGTGGCACACATGCCATAGGTTTGCCATTGCTGTCCTGGAGTATTCTCTACCTTAAAAAACTCTGAAAAGTGTTACCATGTCAGAATTGACTTGACGGCACATGATGATGATGATGATCAAACTGCAAGGAATAGTCAATACCTCAGAAGAAAGAATCACGATTCAGCATAAACCTGACATAGCAAATAACTGGACCAAAACTAACAAAACTTACAGCAGCAAAAAAAAGGTAAAGTTCTATATTTAGGCAGGAAAATTCAGATACACACATTTAGGATTGGTGCAACTGGCTTGACAGTGGTACATGTGAAATGGATCATGTCTAGAGATGGGGATGAATAAAAAATGGTGATTCGTTTTGATCCGTTATTCGTCAAGGTCAATGAATACGAATATACGAATATTCTTTGATGAATTGATGGATCAATCTGTCAATTCATCTGCACTTTAAATGGCTATAACACTGGCCCCCGATGACCTAGAGACAGCACATTTGCAGGGAAGCTTCCGCAGACACTTTTCTACAACTCCTGACAGTTTGGTGAACATTGGATCACGGGCCCCCGAGTTATATAGTCACAAAGAGGACCCCCCCAGGAAAGCTCACCCCAGGTACTTAGAGACTCCAGAATCACAACAGAGATTCCTATGTCTTTCCCCAACATGCCTTCCAACTTTGGTGAAGATTGGATATCAGAACTCCGAGTTATTCACCCACAAATTGGGTCCCCCCAGGAGAGTTTACCACATGGCACAGAAGCCCATGGCATTGAGGGAGTTATATTTAGCCCCAGCAGAATGAGAGGTCCCTTTGGCAGAGGCATGCATGAGGCATTGAGTTTGTCTTCAGCTCAGCACAACATTACATTTGCCAGTGAAGTAGAGTTTGCCCTCAGGAGGACTGGAGGCAAGGAAGTATTTGGCAGCACAGCAGGCTTTTTTGCTCCGTCGGGCACTGAGGAAGTTGGGAGCAGGAAAACAGGCTCTTTTGGCCCCATTGGGCACTGAGGGAAAAGGCAGCAGGAAAGCAGGCTTTTTTGGCCACATCGGGCACTGAGGTAGTTGGCAGCAGCAAAGTACTGTGTCTTGCCCCATCGGGGCACTGAGGCAAAAGACAGCAGAACAGACTCTGGTCTTCTTCAGCAACATCAGATTTGCCTGCAAAGGAAAGGTTTTTGCCCCCAGGAGGTAACTGAGGTTGCTTGCAACTTCCAACAGCACCAGCAGCACCATCAGATGAACAGGGTCGGTGCTACTAACAGTGGTTAATCCACGGGGCCATGGGGCTGTCGGAAACAGATCAGCTCTGAAATCTGAAGCCGGGCGATGGGGCGACAAAGATGCTTGTTTAGAACTAGAAAGCTGGGGATTCCAACGTGGCTGCTGAGACTGCCTGGATATGATAAAGATAGCCCTCGGAGGGTTGGGGGGGCTTAAACAGGACAGCCCCCTTGGCACGGGTTGAAAACCAGACGAGCTCTGCAGTCTGAAGCCAGGTGATGGGGCGATGGGATGACACCGGGACAGGCTTTGGGTGGGGCTGAGACAGGGCCTCTTTGGCATGGGGGATGCCCAGATAGGTTTTGGGTGGGGCAGAGCCTGACCTAGGAGACTCACCTGTCCACCAACGTCTAACTAGACTTGCTGACAACCTTCAAAGAAACAAAGATGCTCGTTTAGAACTAGAAAGCTGGGGATTGCTTGCAACTTGGCTGCTGAGACCGCCCGGATATGATAAAGATAGCCCTCGGAGGTTTGGGGGGGCTTAGACAGGCCGGCCCCCTTGGCACGGGTTGAAAACCAAATGAGCTCTGCCATCTGAAGCCGGGCGATGGGGCGATGGGGCCACACCTGGACAGGCTTTGGGTGGGGCAGAGCAGACAGACCTTTTGGAATGTAGCCCAAGTGGAAGGAGCTGCAGGATTAGGAAATTGTTCAAATGGCCAGCAATGTCATTGACTTTTTGCCCCATCAGGTACTGAGGAAGTTTGCAGCCAGAAAGCAGGCTTTTTGGCCCCATCGGGGCACTGAGGCAAAAGGCAGCCACATGAGACTCTGGTCTTCTTCTGCAACATCACATTTGCCTGCAAAGTTACTTAAGTTTGTCCCCAGGAGGCAACTGAGGTTGTCAAAGCAGCAGCAACAGCAGGAGAATAGGGTCCGACTGCCAGGTGCTACTAACGGCGGTTAATCAGGGTGGCTGCTGGGCTTCTCGAGCAGAAGGGCAGCAGTTTGAATCCATGAGCTCCCGTAGCTTGTCCCAGGTTTTGCCAACCTACTCAGGCAGTAGCCCGAGTGGACTTTGGAGCACCGTGTTGGCATGGGACGGCCGGACAGGCATTGAGTGGGGCAGAGCCCGGCCCTCTTGGCACGGGGATGCCCAGACAGGCTTGGGGGGGCAGAGGAAAAGGAAGAGGCAGAGGCAAAAGGAAGGAAGCAGACTCTTGTCTTCTCCAGCGCAAAGGTAGTTCAGTTTGCCCCCAGGAGGCAACTGAGGTTGCACAACTGCAGCAACAACAGCAGATGAATAGGGTCCAAGGTGCTACTAACGTAACGGCAGTTAATCCACGGGGCTGCTGGTGAGCTGAGCTCCCGTAGTTTGTTCAAAGTTCTGCCTACATATTGAGGCTGTAGAATAGCTAGGAAGCTGGAATGAACAGTCTGCCAGTTTTGGGTGGGCCTGAGACAGGCCCTCTTTGGCACAGGGGACGCCCAGACAGGCTTGGGGGGGGGGGGTTTGAGACAGGCCTGGTTGGTGCTTGGATGCCCAGACAGGCTTGAAAGCAGACTCTTGCCTTCTTTGGGAACATCACATTTACCTGCATAGTTAAGTTTGCCCCCAGGAGGCAACTGAGGTTGCACAACAACAGCAACAACAACAGATGAATAGGATGGTGCTACTAATGTAACGGTGGTTAATTCACAGGGCCATTAGGCTTCTTGAGCGGAAGATCAAATCCATGCAACGGGGTGAGCTGAGCTCCCATAGTTTGTTCCAGTTCTGCCTACCTGAGGCAGTAGGAAGCTGGAATGAACAGCCAGGAATTAGGAATGAAGCCCGAGTGGACTTTGGAGCACTAATGTATCCCTTTGAATAAGCAGGCAGGCAGGCCGGAAAGAACTTGGCCCGATGAGCCAACTTCACCCAGCAGTCAAGATTTGGAAGGCCCTTGGCCCGATTCTTGGCACAGAATCAGCAGCAGGCAAGCCCAAGGCAGCTGGAGAGGGATGCAGGATTTGGGGCCAACATGGCCCAAGGAGGCTGGAATTGATCCCCGGTGAGGTGGGGGGGACACCCGCACAGGTTGCACATAGCAGCAACATAGACTGTGGCACTGCGGGTTAAACCGCTGAGCCACTGGGCTTGTCCATCAGAAGATCAGCACTGCAGTTTGAATCCGTGCGACAGGGTGAGCTATGTCCCGTTGCTTTTCACCCAGCTTCTGCCAGCCTACTGGGGCAGTAGAGAAGGCTAGGAGGCCGGAATGAACAGGCATGAATAATTGGAATGAAGCCCAAGGAGGCTGGAATCATGAAATACGTATAAATATGCATTTCCAATATTTTTCAGAATAAATGAATCAGCGGATACTGATCCTGGAGATAGGGAGGGACATGTCACACACAGCACATCTCAGGAGGAGGGAGCACATTGGTCAGGTTTGGGTGGGGCTGAACCTGGCCCTCTTTGCACGGGGACACCCGAGGAGGGTAGGACGCTGAAGTCAGCAAGCAGCATTTGAGAATCAAGCCTGAGGAAGTTGGAATGAGCACGCAGGCCTTTTGGAAGTGGAAGGAGCTGCAGGACTCAGAAAGTTGTCATGTAGCCAGCAACGTAGACTTTTGGACCCATCGGGCACTGAGGAAGTTGGCAGCAAGGTAGACAGTGGTGCTGCGGGTTAAACTGCAGTGCTGAGCCACTGGGCTAGTTATAGGTGCTGTTGTTGTTGTTGTTGTTGTTGTCCATCTTGGTATGGGGGACGACCGGACAGGCTTGGGTGGGCAGAGCCCGGCTCTCGGGGAATCAGTAGCACCAACAGGAGAAAAGGGTCCAAGCCTAGGTGCTACTAACGGCAGTTAATCCGCGAGGTCGCGGGGCTGTCAGAAACAGATCATCTCCAATCGGAAGCCGTGCGATGGGGCGATGGGGCGACGCCCGGACAGGCTTTGGGTGGGTCTGAGACAGGCCTAGGAGACTCACCTGACACTCACCACCAACGTCTAACTAGACTTGCTGACAACCTTCAAACAAACAAAGATGTTCGTTTAGAACTAGAAAGCTGGGGATTGCAACTTGGCTGCTGAGACCGCCCTGATATGATAAAGATAGCCCTCTGAGGTTTTGGGGGGCTGAGACAGGCTGGCCCTCTTGGCACGTTCAGGATGCCAGGACCGGCTTTGGGTGTGCCAAATGCCAAGAAGCCTGGCTGGCCCTCTTGCCACGTTCGGGGATGGGGACAGGCTTTGTGTGTGCCAAAAGAGGGTTGGCTGGCGCTCTAGTCACGTCTGGGGGTGCCGGGACAGGCTCTGGGTGTGCCAAGAGGGTTGTCTGGCCCTCTTGTCACATTCAGGAGTGCCGGGACAAGCTCTGGGTGTGCCAAGAGGGTTGTCTGGCCCTCTTGTCACATTCAGGAGTGCCGGGACAGGCTCTGGGTGTGCCAAGAGGGTTGTCTGGCCCTCTTGTCACGTTCGGGGGTGCCGGGACAGGCTCTGGGTGTGCCAAGAGGGTTGTCTGGCCCTCTTGTCACGTTCGGGGGTGCCGGGACAGGCTCTGGGTGTGCCAAGAGGGTTGTCTGGCCCTCTTGTCACGTTTGGGGGTGCCGGGGCAGGCTCTGGGTGTGCCAAGAGAGGATTTAGGCTTGGATGCCAAGAGGGCCGGCCTGGGTCTGCCCCACCCAAAGGCTGTCTGCGCGTCACCCCATCACCATATCGCCTGGCTTCAGATTGCAGATCTGACCTGGTTTAACCTGTGCCAGGCAGGCATGGAGGCAGAAGTGGAACAAACTTGGCCCACTGGAACTACGTAACCCAGCAGGCAGGCAGGGAGGCAGAAGGTGGAATTTGGACTACATGACCCAGCAGACAGTCAGGGAGGCAGAAGGTGGAACAAACTTGGAAACAGCAGCAGGCAGGAGTTCTACAAAAATTGGCCCGCTGGGCCGACGTGACACAGCAGGCAGCAGTTATCCCGGTGAAGCACCTGGAAACAGCAGCAGGCAGGAGTTCTACAAAAATTGGCCCGCTGGGCCGACGTGACCCAGCAGGCAGGCAGGCAGGCAGGATTTAGTTGGAACTTGGCCCAAGGAGGCGACTGGAATCGGCAGCTGGACTTCTGACTGAGGGGCAGGTTTACAGGCCAGCAGGCAAGTAGGCAGGTCTCTTTTTTTTCCAGGAGGACTGGAGAGTGGGTAGGTGGGCAGGCGGGCGGGCAGAGAGGTGGGCACAGGCAGGCAGGCAGGCAGTGTGTTAAGGGAGACTGTCATTGGAACCCTACCTTTTTGGGTTCAGTGAGGTGAAGCCCAATAAGGGAAGGTTCACCTTGATGAACGACAGTCTCTCCACAGTAACGGGATCCAAACACAAGCGGCGTGGTCAGAGTATGTCTCCAAGATGGGAAAACACACGCTCGCTCTGGACGCTGGTGGGGGGATGGAAAGGAGGTCCATGGCCACATTGGACAACTCTGGCCATATGACTAGTTTCCTAGCCCAGTAATGGAGGGGATCTGAATGGTGGGGCTGAGGGGGCTCAGTCAGATATTCCCGCACCATTATCTCTGCCGAATCATCCTCAGCCGGCTGTCTATCCTCTGAGGCAAGTGCCAAGGTCACCACAGAGCTCCAGTAATGGTGGTGGTGAATGGAGCCTTCACCAGGTGAAGTCCTTCCCTGTGGTTTGGCCTGCCCCTCATGGCCTGACGTTCCTGTCACCCCACACAAGCGTTGTGCCCCCAACGCCCTGCAGACCTCAGTGGAGAGCTCTGTTCTCCACTCCTCAAGGTCTGAGGTGCATGCTGCCAAGCCCCCCTTGATTCGAGGATCACACAGGCAGGCCGTGTGGTAAGCTCTGTCACTGTAGACAGGATGGAGTCGCTTTTTCATGCCTGCCTGCAACCTCTTCACCAAAGCCCTGGTCCGTGGAAGGAGGGAGGATCCTGGTGCCACAGCAGTCTCCAGGGACCGATCGAGGGCATGAATCAGGGGGATGACCTGCCCCAGGCTTGCCGTATAACCACACAAGATGTCCATGGTTTCCAGGAAGGGCTTGAGCACCACCACCATCTGGGAGGGGGCCAGCCAATCCATGGCACTGATGCCCACCTCTCTCCCCCCCGGGCAGAATGGGCATGGAGGATATGATGTCCTCCAAAATGTCCTTCTGCTCCACCAGGCAGGACACTATGGTGTAGGTGGAGTTCCACCTGGTGGGCAGGTCTGTCAGGAGAACGTGGGTCTCCTGACCCAACTCCTCCTGCCTCTCACGCAGCCAGCGGGCAGATTTCAGGCTGCGGGAGAAGTGGCCCACCAGTTGGCGGCATTGCTCCAGGAGTGCCCGCATCTCCCGGGTGCCTGCGTCCCACTCAGGCTTGACGTGGCTGCCCAGGCCGAGGGCATCGCACACCACAAAGTGTAATTTGTTCGCCATGTATACGATGCCCTCAAAGCCCACTGCGTTCAATGCTGCCAACATGTTCCACCCAGCATCTATGACCATGTGGCCATGAGTCACCTCCCCCTCCGGTGCCCACTCCTGCAGCGCGGACAGGAACTCATCGGTGATGTTCCTCCCCATTGCCTGAGCTTCCATGTGCCGCACCTGCAGCAGAACGGACCTGTAGCCTGGGGGCAGGGCAAGGGCCTCCCCCTGCGGCCCTGTCGCCAATGCCCTGCCACTACTCAAGTCCTCTGGCTGCCACCAGTGGGCTGTGAGCGAGAGGTAGCCGTGCTGACCTCCACTCCACAGGTCCGCTGTGAAGTGCACCTTGCGCCCCTGTAGCCATGAAATATGGTCATGGACCACCTCCCTCACAGAGTCATAGAGCGAGGGCAGCACTCTAGAACTGAGAGTTCTCCGTGAGGGGAGGTTGTACCAGGGGGCAAAAAAATGTGGTAACCGGCGGAAGGCTTGGGATTCCACGATGGACAGTGGAAGTCTGAGCAGGGCAATCATCTCGGCAATGAGATGAGTGGCCACCTGCTGGGCCTTGCCCTTCGACCGCCGGCTGAGGGTCATGGCGGACCCAACGGGTGCCACTTCGTGGAGCATGGCCTGCCTCATGCTCTCGGCCCCAGAAACCCCTGTGGCTGCCCTTTTGAAAGGAGGCGCCTCCTCCTGCCTCCCTTCTGCCTCCCCTGGAGCTGCTCTTTTCCCTCTCCCAGACGGCTCAGACGAAGTGCCTTCCCTGGACAGGAGCCTTGGGTGGTGCCTCTCCAGATGTTGGCGGAGGGTGGTGGAGGACAGATGCCTGGGGTCTGACCCCCTCCAGACCACCCCAAGGCAGGTATTGCAACGTGCCAGCTGTGGGTCATCGCTGAGCGCCGTGAAATGATCCCACATGGCCCCTCTGCCATGTTTGCCCAAACGAGGACCCACTGCCTGCCCCTGACTGCTGGCCTTGGAAGAACTCTGTGTCCCAGGGGTGCTGCTGGTCTGGGAGGAGGGAACAGATGACTCTGGGGATGGGGGGGGGGGCTGTGAAGCCTGCCCTGCCATTACTGGTTCCAAATCAGACTGGGGATCTTCGGAAACCAGTAACTCCTTAGATTCCTCTAGGAAGAGGAGCGGCAGTTCTTTTGGCACCTCCGGAAGCTTTGGTTCCATGCCTGCCTGCAAGGCCACCGGAGGAGGGACAGTGGCACTGGTTATCATAGATGTGGTTGTGCATGTGGTGGTCGTGATGACGGTGCTGCTACCTAGCCTGCGTAGCTTCACAGCTTTCTTCCCCTTGGATTGCCCCTGAAGAAATCCCTTCATTTTCTACTGCCTGCCTAACAAACCAACTAAACAAATAAAGCAATGGAGATTGAGGAAGGAAACTAATAGAGGGTCAGAGAGTGTGTGTAAATTTTATTTTTAGAATGATGGTGGTGTAATTCTTTTACTAAAATGTGACCTGCCTGCCTAAACAAAGCCCCCCCCTCAGTATAAAGTAATTAGGAAAATTCCCTTCCCCCCCCCCCGACCTACAGCGACAGAGCTTACCACACGGCCTGCCTGTGTGATCCTCGAATCAAGGGGGGCGAGCGTGTGAGAAGCCAGCGTCCAGAGAAGCCAAAAAAGTCCAAAAAGAAAAGCCCTGCCAGCTAAGTCTCAGTCACACACACACACACACACACACACACACACACACACACACACACACACACACACACACACACAAATAAGTTTTAGAAGAAAAAGGAATGATGGATCCAGCCACCCACCAAATTCCCTGAGAGACACAAGTCTCCCTAAAATGAACTTTTGAAAACTGAATAATCCTCTCACCTAGACACACACACGCACACACAACCAATTTGGGGAAAGGAAAAAATGATTCACCTAAAATGAACTTTTGAAAACTGAATATAAAGGAAAAGAGATTCCACAGTCACACGACGACAGTCCCCCCCCCCCCCCCGGACGATACGCACACACACACAAGCCTCCAGGGGAAAAAAAAGGTTTGATTGATTTGAATTTGAAATAAACTTAAGCCCTTCCGAAGAAGTAGCCTAAGCTACCTGAAATCCCTCCCCAAATTCCCAGTAAAGTTGATGATGATTGATGAATGATGATGAAAAAGAAAAATAGTCTTTGCTTTGCTGCCACAAAAGCGAAACCGCAAGAGCACCAGCAAGCCAGCGAGCAGCAACTGTTCTCACTCCGGAGAGCATGAACAGAAGTGGGGAACGGCCGGACGGGAAAAGCTTATATGAAGCGTCTGTAAAAGTAGATACACCTTTCAGCAGCGCTATTGGCTGCTGGACATGCCAATCCAGGATCTCTGTCCTGATTGGCCAGTGCTTCGAATTGCAAGCTCAGAGAGGCCCCCAAAAGGGATAACGAATATAGACGAATATGAACGGATCGATGAATAAAACCGAGGAAATATTCGTCAAGCCATATTCGTCCTGATTTAAAATTTTACAAATACGGATCAACGAATATATGACGAATTGGCTATATTCGTCAGAAAAACTGATCCGTTTTTATATTCGTCCCCATCTCTAATCAGGTCTCAGTAGATTAATAGCTAAACATAAACCATCTGTTTGATACTGCAGCAAAAAATTGAAAACCTAACGCAATTCTAGGCTGCATTAATAAAAGCATAATGTCTAGATCAAGGGAAGTAATAATACCTCTCTATTCTGGTTTGGTCAGAACTCACCTGGAATGCTGTGCTGCATTTTGGGCATGATAGTTTAAGAAGTATACCAACAAGACGGAATGTATCCATAGAAGAGCAACAAGGATGATAAAGAGTCTACAAACCGAGTCCTAAGAAGAATAGTAGATGGAGTGGAGTATGTTTAGCCTGTAGCAAAGACTGTGAGGTAAGATAACAGCAGTTTTCAGATACTTGAGAGGCATGCTTCTTTTCTGCCATTCTGGATGGTAGGACCTAAACTAATAGGTTCATATTATGAGGGGAAAGTTTTTGATTAAGCAATAGGAAAAATCTTCCACATAGCAGCAGCTTTTCATCAGTGGAATAGATGTCTCAGAAAATGGTTGAATCTTCTTCACTGGATCTTTTTAGGGCAGAGTCTAGACATCTGTTAGTCAAGGATGCTTCGGCTGTCAATTTCCTGCTTGAAGACACTTGAGATTCTTTCTAGATCAACAATTCTATGATTCATGTCAATAACATGATTTTGGTACCCCATAGGGGAACACATAAGAAGCCTCCCTGAAGAATGTGAGGACTGCTAACACATTTGGGTGTTCCCTGGGCAGTGACAGCACCCTGTCACTAATCCTTTCACTCCACAAACACTCTTGTATTGCTTCTGACACAAACAAAGAAAAAGCAGATACACCATATTAAAATACAAAACAAATGCTTCTTTGGCTGTTGGGGGCAAAAGAGGGGATAAAGTAATATAGAAGCCAAGTCAACCATGGCACAATAAAGAAGGGACAAGGTATTCTTCCCATGCCAAACATAATAAAATACTGGTATCAGGAACATCTGTAACTCTACATTGTCACAGAGCACGTAAGCACTGACAACTGGTTAATATAAAACTAGAGATCTGGGGAGACAAACCGTACTTTCACAGCATCATAAAAGATAACATAACAAGAGAGAAAAAGATTGAATTCATTGCATGCAAACAAATGGCAGTAAAATGGAGTCCCGGCAAAATATGTGAGGTGAATTCAAACATAAGACAAAAGGAGAAACAAATACAGGGCATTGATGGATGTTTATTGCATTTTTCTGAACATTTCAGCAATGTTGCTGTAATTCTATAATGGTGCAAAAGTATAGGTTGCAAAAGTATGCCAACAAATCATGTAGTAGAAACAAAAATGACCAACAAATGTGAGCAGCTTCTCCAGTTGTGGGGCACAAGTCAACCAAAGCATTATTCCCATGCTAAATATAGGTGCAACCTATCTCTTTCAGATATAAACCACTTATTGTGTTGAAAATAAAGCTGCTAACCTGTCTTTTGAAGAAGTGTGTGGAAAAGTGGATTATGATCCACAGAAGCTCACAAAATCTGTTAGTCTTTAAAGTGCCACATCATTTTGTCCTTATTTTCTTCCCCACTTTATTTTACCAACAAGCTGAGACAGACTAACAGAACTACTTATTTGGTAATCTGTTTCCCTCAAACTGTGCACACAGCATTTCATCAGAAAACACTGATTCATTATGTGCACCACACCAGAGTTCTTTCGGAAAAGCAGGTCTCATTTAGTGTGGATTCATCCTTACCACAAACGCCACAGATATTTTTGGTTCTCCTGTCATAGGAACATGACTTGTAATGAGGTACCCCTGGCTGGTGGACTAATCATTGGTCTGACGCACTGATACAGACACAAGTCACAGGACATTAGAGATCTGTCAGCAGCTCTGGAAAAGGAGCACTGCTCCTACCTCTTGACAGAGTGCTCAACTCTGAAGCCACCAATAATCACTAATACAGGGAGATCCTGCATTTGAAGAACTGTTTGGTGTTGGATATCAGTAGAACCAATGAGAGATAGGAATTGCTAAGCAGCACCCACATCCCTCCTCTGTGAGGAACAGCAGAATTCCTTTTCAGGGGAAAACGGATGGATTTGCTGCATTCATTGAGCTGCTACCAAGAAGATTTGCCCTGAAGACCCATAGTATACTTGCCAGGACTCCACATCTGGCCCATATCTGCTCCAGAGTTAGATGTCTCTTTTGACAGACCAGGTTCCATGATGTACTGGTAAGTGAATGCACCATCATGCCTCTTTCTGAGATTGTTACAGCGAAGATATTAGGCTGTGTGCAAATTAGGCGGCATTTGTTACAGACACTCGAGGACAAAAGATCACAAATCAAATACCACTTCTGACATTACGCATGTCAGGTATACATCTAAGGTTATTTAATTGTGTTTCTGAAAGTGTAACAAGTGAATGTAATCAATATGAAAGCACAAATCTGTGGCTTTATGACAATGTATTAAACCCCCCACACTGAATTTCAGGAATTTCAGTTATCTTAAAAGGTCTGCTTCTCTGATGGTCCTTTTCTAAAAGGTGGGAATAATTGTCCTGTCACAGTGATGGAGAAAGCTCTTGTAAGTTCTGTTGGTAATTCATTTTCACAACCGGTACATAAGAATGTCCTTGAGTTTTCTTATTTCTCACTGGGAAGTGGCAACAGTTTCATTTACACTTGGATGAAGTAGGATGTCAAGAATGTTCCATTTATTTCTGATGCATTTCAGACTTGCTAAAGAACTTCCCAAACAATGGAAATTGTTGCAATCTCTCAAGCAATGTAGCCACAACATCTGAGCATGTCACTCTCTCAGTTAAGTCCCAAGAGCTGTAATCAGCATTTCCTGGGGCTTAAAACTACAGAGAACATTGGCATTGCTTTGAGAATCAAGCCTGATGTCAAAAATGTTGTTGTCCAAAACAAAATGGATGTTTTTTCTTCTCCAGAACTGTGCAGACATACTGAGCACAGGTCCCTTCTGAGTCTATCTCTCCCTTCCTTCATCCCAATTTCATTCTCCTCCTCTCTCTCTCTCTCTCGGAAATATCTAAATTGCATGCTATTTCTCATATGTGCATCACAGAATGAATCTTCTGCATGCAACTCAGAAATGTTTAATTTCTCATGCTTTATTTTGAACCACATGGTCTAATGATAGCATGAAAGCAGTAGATTGCAATTTAAAGATCTTTCTGTCCATGAATGCTGCAGGATCTGGGCAGCTCCTTAATGAACAGATGGCTGGCACCAGCAGCAGCTACAATTCTGGAAGGCCCAACCTTGGTGACAAAGGGAAAAGAGGATCTTAGGAATCAGCCATATTAATCCAATAGGAGATTGTCAACATCAGCTATGAATGGTATCAACCATCTATTATCAGCTGTAATTAAGAGTGTGTCTACTATGTAGAGTTACAGCAATTTAATAGCACTTTACTGTCAGTGCTCCATCCTCTGGAATCATCAAATCTGTAGCTTGGTGAGGACCTCGACATTCTCTGCCAGTGAGTTCAAGTGGAGTCTACTGAATTAAAGCACAAGCGTGTGCTGGTACATAATGTGAAGCCCTTCACCAAACTCTACAATTACTCTACTTACATAGGGAGTGGTAGTCCAGAAGAGTTGATTTCCAAGCTCTTACTCTTGCATTTTATGGTCTTTGACTTGTCTCCCATTATACTCCCCCCACACACACACACACAACCATCCACCAAAGAAAAAAAAATTAATGGTTTTTACTCAACTCCTGGTACAACTATGAATTTGTGAGTGTTTAAGGTGACACTTGGCCTCTCAGTTGTTTATGCTACATTTATGCTGCCCATAATTGTACTATGGTTGAAGTAAAGCTCTTGATGTCTTGACCTTTTTGCTCTGCTGACGTAATGAATGTCTGGACAGTTCATAATTTCTTGAGTTAATTAAGTGGACATCAGCTGTAAAACTCTGAAGCAGTCTAGGATATTAACTTATTATTACTCAGTTCATCTTGTCATGTGTTTTTGATATTGCTTTTGTTTATCATTTTTGAGTGGTATTTCTTTGAATTTTTAAGATTATTTTTAGATTTGTTTGATTTTTTTAGCATTTGTATACTTATTGTTTTTAGCTTTAAATATTTCTTTTAATGATGTAAGTCACCTTGGATCCTTTTTGAGGAGAAATGTGGGGTATAAATAAATAAATAAATAAATAAATAAATAACAATTCAGTGCCAAAACTGGTTTCATATTAATAAAAATAAAAATTGCATGGATACATGAAAATATATGGCAAGTTCCGACAACCTCCATACCTCACCATACTATGTGTCTGCTTGCTTATTTCTCTGGCCATATGGGATTCAGATTTAATTGAATGCAACAGGGCTGATGGAAATACTCATCCTTGCCCTCTTCTCTCCATGTTGGCTCTTCTAGCTTCCCAATGCATTGTGGCATGCCAGGAGGCGGAGGGAGATATTTCCCCTTAAATTGGGTAAAGATACCTGCATGACGTATAATTAATACTTAGTGGTTGCTTCATAAGCACTTTTCAGATATTAGAAAATTGCAAGCATACAGGAGGACAGAGATAGAGCCCTGAAGCTCTGCTCCTACAACCACCTCATGATTATAAGCAATGTCTAAAGAGCAAACCTTTCTGTACAACTAGAAACCTGGCTTTTCAGGGTTCATGATTTTGTGGGGCTCCCTGTATCTCATCAACTCAATAGAGTTACATTTCTGCTGAAGTCAGACTTTCCTCATAATGAGAAGGAGCTCATGGAGGAAGGGCAACAACATCTATCTTCCTTTCCCTAGTTATTACTTCATAATAAGCCTAAAGCTGAAAGGTCCCATGCTTTCTTTTCGAATACGGGGCCAGATCTACCATTAGACAAAGTGACGCAGTTGCCTCAGGAGGCAGATAACCAAGAGGCCAAAGAAAGTAGAGGAGGGAATTGTATACCATGTGGCCTATCCTGAGCCCCCTAAGCCAGCCTGTTGCCCTCAGAGATGGTGAAGGACATTGAACCTCATTAGTGTCAAAACATCATTCACTACCAAGCCCAGTTGGCTTTTGTACACAGGGGAGGAAGTAGCATCTTGTTTATTACCTCAAGGGAGATGCTGTCTTGGGCCAGCTGTGGCATGTATATATTGACATATAATTGGAAATTATTTTGATATGTTTTGAAATAATTTGTGCACAACTAGCAGCCATTTTAAAAGAAGAAAAATAGGGGAAATTTCTTGTTCTCTGTGGTTCTTTATGTGTTACTCTGTGACTCTCTAGGTCTTGCTCTGTGGCTCCCTGGGTCTTGAAATCTGTGCCAAGATTTCCCCTTCATTTAGTGGGATTTCCTGATGTTCCATGAAAACAAAATCTTGGTCATGGCTTCATTTTAATTGGGTTTTTTTTTCATTTGTTGGGAAACTACTGAATTCTGTACTGCTTAATGCCCTTTGAGAGGATCTTGTGCAGAAAAGATGTTATTCAGTTCAGAAATTATAGGAATCCTGTGCATCTTGGTGGGGTTTTTTTGCCCCTTCCATGTGAATATTGTGCAGGAAAGATGATGTTCTGCACAGAATGGTAATAATCCTGCACACCATTGCATTTCTTTATGAAAATAATTACAATTTTCTTGGTTTCTACTTTTTCTTCTAGAACAAGAAAATATAAGATTCACATGCCTAAAAAAAATTACAGCAAAACTCAAATAAATTCCTCTGCCTGAATCACTATACAAAGATTACATATGGAAAATTCCAGTTATGCACTATATAGGATTATATTAACCTCAGTCTATAGGAAGCACTGTTGTTTTTAAGAAAATCTCTTTTTTTCCTCAAAGAACTATTAGTTTTTCAAAAAAAAAATACCTCCAGGGTCCAAGACATCTTTTGTTTTATTTGTTGACACCAGCATGCTTGTATTTGGAAAACAATGCAAACTCTACTATCAGTATGAAGGTACTTTTAACACACTAAGAATAGTTTAAGCCACCAAGAGCTAGTCAACCATGGCAAAACAAAAAACAAAAAACCACACCAGTGATGGGATACTAGAAGCAAGACCTTCACTCTATAGTAACAGAACAAGGGTGGAATAATAACAACCATGGACTAGCACAAATCTAATGGCAGTCATATACTTTGGAGAACTTTAACACACATTTAGGAAACAAGCAAACTTTGCCATATTTTCCAAATAGTAAGCTAGTTCGCTTTCATTTGCTTTCACCAAAACTCATATTAATATCCAAACCTTTACGAATTCCAGGACTTGTCCAACTCCAGTTTCCATTACTACAATATACAATTTAAAATTTGCTGCATTGTGAGCTATTATACCTTATGTGTGTTTATTGGTATTTTGTATTGGTATAATGGTGTTTATATACCATTATATTGCAGTGCAGCACTCAGAAGTGATCGCAAACTTTGAACAAAATGTGGTAGGGTAAAATGTAGAAGGGTTCACTTATTTGTACATTCACATTTATCTAAATTAATCTTCATTTTTTTAATTTTTAAAGAATTAAGCTATGATTAAATAAAATATTTCTGAGTTTCACATAAAATGTTTTGAATATTACTCACCATAAATGTATAAATAACCACAGCCCCATGATTCATCTTCTTCTTTGCACTCCTTGTGTCATCAATGTGAATTCACATTTGTGTAATTGCAATACACAACAGGATAAGTGCCTGCCCCAAGGGGCTAACAATCTAAAATGTGCTATAGGGGAACTGATAGAAGAAGGTACAAGGCATTTATCTTTTGCCCTACTTTCAAGTCCGTTTCTAGACTTAATTCAAATATGTCCTTGACCTCTAAATTCTCTAAAGATTTTGGGAAGTTACCTGAAGAAATACCTCTTTCTACACATAACTATGAGATAATCATTGGACGCCCTAATTTGCTCCACATGAAGTACAGTGGATAGCTGCTGGGGACAAGGTCATGTTGATGGTATCTCATTAGAAGCTGAATTCTCTCCTCAGAGACACCCATA
This sequence comes from Intellagama lesueurii, assembly GCA_037013535.1. Taxonomy (NCBI): domain Eukaryota; kingdom Metazoa; phylum Chordata; class Lepidosauria; order Squamata; family Agamidae; genus Intellagama; species Intellagama lesueurii. Next base: position 242,854,296 of record JBAJHW010000003.1, read on the forward strand.
TTATTTGTAGCCTTTTTGGTGCTCACCGCTTAGTCATAAACACAAGATTATGCCCTCCTGCAGCTGATTTTCAATTCTTGCAAAATCCCACAAAGATTTATAAGGATATTTGTAAGATCATGTCCTATTTTGACAATTCAGGACTTCTAAAAAAATGAGTCAGCTCTAATAGGCTCAGCCATAACTTGGATCAAAACTATTTGCCCAGAGTATTCAGTCACATACATATATACTTATTCTGAAAATCCTTTGCTTACATTGTTGCAAGTGAACAAAATATTCTTCAGCAGCCCTTCCTTATCTGGCTGGGCTGCTGTTCATGGAACCTGTGCAAACAGATTCAGCTCAGTGGGCTTACCACGCCAATGCTACCCTTTGTATTGAACATACAACAGTCTACGGGACTTCCAGGTGAGGTGGGGATGTGGGATGGAGCAGGACCTACTAACATCCCCATGTTGCCATCACCCTTTGAGCCCTATGTGCTTTCAGACTGAATGCCTGAATATTGCTTAAGTGTAGATATACACTGGATACACAATTGCACCTCCATTGCAATTATCAAGTGACTATTGAACAGATGGGCCTTCTGAGATGACCACAGATGCTCATGCCCACTTGGGCCTCACTAATACTAATACTTGTACAGGGTCAATGGCATGTTGAGCTGGTTATATTCCAAGCTGACTTCACATAAAGAACAGGCAGTATCAACAAAATACTGTATATTTTGTATGACAGCCCTTGACCCCTGTAGGCTTCTAAATATCTCAGTATAAACAAAAATGGCACACTGGCTTGGAGACCCATCTTTCTGTGTAGAGACAGAATGGAAGCAGAATACAAATACGTGTGTGCATGTGTACGCACACATGCGTGTGCACACACACACACACACACACACACACACACTTCATTCCTGTTACTTGTTAACAGTGTATAATACATGACCTGAGAGAATGACACAAAACATGTTCTGTTACTATGTAGTGTAATGGCACTTGATTATCCTGCTCATTGCATTGTAAATCCATCCTTCCATGCAATGCATTCAGTATCAATAAAAATTATATAAATGAAGGTGAGGTATGAGAGAAAGGTTTGAGAGAATGGTCAGTTCATGGCCAGGTCAAAGGATCAGGTTTTCAGCAAACAGAGGTAGCAACTTGGCTTTGCCCTCCCAACCCCGGAATAAAGACGCGAGAAAAATAATATGGGTTAAATACAGGCCACACTTTATTGATTCAAATTCAAATTCAAATTTGCCATCCTTTGGCAAACGGGGGCCTGCTGTAGTGTGGAAACAGGTCAATCGCAGAGGTATCCAAATACCCCTTGATGAACAAATGGGCGAGTCCCCGGCCCCAGTTTCCAGCGGTCTTAAAGACAGCAGGAACCCGGCCGGCCACTAATAAACACCCCCAGACCTCAAGTCATCTTTAGTTGATGACTGTTGGTCCGGAAGTGGCCCAGCTCATCTTCCCCCCACAGGCACTGTAATCGCATGATCTGCAGTGCCGGGAGGTCAGATGCGCTGTTGGCTTGCCTGAGATTACATTGGGACACACCGGAAAATACCTGTTTTTTCCGCACTACCCGCCAGTGTGACCGAAATTTCCACCAAAAATGCCAACGTCCTTTTCCAGTGTGGGATAGGCAAAAAATCCCCCCATCCAAGGGCCAATCAGGATGAAGGTCAAAAATTCCTATCCGGCCCCATGAAAGGCGACCAGAAATACTCACACTAGAAATAGGGCGGGCAGGTGGGTGCCCGAAAAAGAAGAGGGCGGTGTGAGGGGGGAACGCCCCTTAAATAACCTGGCGTTCCCTCCCTCCTCCGTGTAGATCTCGTGAGGCCAGCTAGTCTCGCGTCATCTGGGGTGCAGGGCAAAGAGCCAGCCACGCTGCCCGAAGTCTGTGAGATTCGTCAGCGGCTGCAGCATTTGCTTCTATGCCCTCACTTTTCTTTCTTCTGCAAAACTAGATGGACAAGAATTTATCTTCATTGATTGTTATTATTATGAACTATTTTTTATAATAAAAATATTTTTGGCATAATGTTTTAGTCCCCAAACTCTGTGTCAACTAAATTGAAAGCTGTAGTCCAAAACCGACTCATATTTGCAATCTGAACGCAAAGATATGCCAGCAGTAGTGGGTTGGGAATGGGCAGAAGCTTCTTGTTTCATTACAGCTGTCCTGGTGATGGCAAAACAACTTGGTGCTGGCTGATCTCAAAGACTTGCCGGCACAACTGCTGTCTGGGATCACCTTGCAGAAGAGTCCCCCCCCCCCAAAAAAAAGGCAGAGGAGGAAAGGAGCAAGAGAAGAACTGAATTAGCACTAGAACCAAGTCCCCCTCAACCCAGACTCACAGGCACTGTGCCTGCCCCAAATTAGGCCACGTTCAAGGTCAACAACAATATTGTAAACTAATTTTAAGGGCTTCTATAGGTTTTCAGGTTTTGTTTTTAAAAATCAAATTTTGTAAATTTAAAAGGACTAACAAAAACTCGCAACAATGTGAGCAAACACCATCCGAGACAGAAAGAAAAACACTGCCAACACTGCTTTGCATAAGCAAATTTATGCAAACATACATCTTCTTTTGTCTTCTGTTTTTGGTGAAGCATTTACTGTTTCAGTAGCCACCCTAACCTTTGGGATCTTGCTGGTACTCATTTTATAAGAGAGTTGACTGACTTTCCTCTGGGCCAAACATCAGTATGGATGAACTGAGTCTTCCCAGGGAACCCCCTTTTGCTGTGAGAATTATTCTCTCACTCATTTACTTCCTGGTATTGGTGAAAGTAGAGATATGATCAATCAGTGAGCTTGGGTGTTTTATATAATAGGGTTCTCTATTTCACAACAGAATCTGTGAAGTGAGTCTAAATCCTGTGATGGGAACCTGCTTACTATTTCTAACCCAATTTGGATACACAAAAAAATAAAATTGTTATCAAACTTGACTAGCAACAGAATAAGCAAAGAATATTTCAGAATAAGTAAATATGTATGTGACTGAATAATTTGGGCAAAGATTTTTAATCCACCACGTTATGGCTGAGCCCATTGGAACTGACTCATTTTTTAGAAGTCCTGAATTGTCAAAACAGGACCAAATCTTACAAATATCACTTCCTTGTGGGATTTTGTAAGAACTGAAAATCAGCTGCAGGAGGGCATAGTCTTGTGATAATGAGTAATAGGTGCTGGATGAGGTGTTTATATTTCATTCCTCAGGGGGTTTTTCAGCTCAGATTTCCCCCACCCAGCTCTTTATGACACAAAAGAGAAACTATATTAGTCCCTGTGGGAATGTGAGAAAGGACTTTGTCTGTGGCCACTCCCACAGGTTCTGGAGCTCATTGTCAAAAGTGGCTAGAATGGTCCCCTTTCCGTTGTTCTACTGGCAGGCTGAGTTTTTTTTTTTTAAAGGAAGGTCATGGCCATTTAAATTCAATTACTATTGAATGGGAGCATTGGGTTGTTAATATACATGCATTTTTAATTGTCTGACTGCTATTGGTATATGTAACAACAACAAAATTGTCCAGGTCTTTTAATATCCTATTACTATTCAGTTGATTTAACTTGGCACAGCTAATTGTAGCTAATTAATGAGGTTCCATAATGCATTTTAGTTGTGCAATCAGGTGCATGTCTAGGCACACAACTGAGGCAATGCCCCAGCACATTATCAATTAGCCGCAATTAGTTGTAGAAAGGTAAACACAAACCTTCTGCCAACACCAAAAAGAATTCTCACCACTGTGTTTTATATCTGTATTTATGTTCTAATTGCATTTTCTTTTTAAAAAAACCTGAATAAATGATGAGTTTCTAAGTAGCACTGGGGTAGGGGAAGAAAACGGAGTATCAAAAAATCCAGATAAATTCTGGATATATATTTTTTAAGTGGAAAATTAAGATTTGTAGAACATATAGTGTCAAAGGAATGTGCTACCATTTAAAAACTAGCATTCAGGAAAGGGAACTTGTGGTGCAAATAGCTCTTTAAAAACGAGTGCTTCTTTGCTTGTGGAATTTCTCTGTAAATCTCAGTGGTTTAGAATCAAAAGGGAATGTGAAACTATTGGTAATTTCCCTGAAACATAATCTAGTTCAAAGTCCAACTAGAGGTTACATTATTTCTAGGTGTAGCTCTTGTGTGTTTGGTTTTTTAAAAAATCAGTCTGTGTGCCCTCTTCCAGCTGGATCATGGAGGTTGCATGCTAAAACTTTGCCTCTGTTGTGGTCCTCAGTGGGTTCCCTCTCAATGCTAACTATTTGCAATGATAGGGAAACTCCCATTTGAGTAGCAAGTGGTGAATGATGGCCAAAGTTCATTCAATGATGAACTTTGGCCATCCATACCTTTTATTATCTCAATTTGCGTTCAGACAAAACAAGACTAAACCAGGTTAGTTATGCCGTTTTGGGTGACCATGGGATGGAACAAAGACCCTCTGATCACCCTAGGGCGGATTAGTACAACTACGGATCCTTCATTTTCCATCTGGCATTCACTGAGCTAAAAAAATTGGTAAAAAAAGAGTCAGCAATTGAAACTAATGAAAGGGGAAACGGAAACTATATACAATATTATTAAACAGAGTCACAGGCATCAAAGGAGAAGGGGAGTAACAGCTGTGCCCACCAATAAGACCCAAGATCTTCCATGGAAAAACCAAACAATAAGGCACAAGACAGAGCTTAGACTTAGGTCACTGTGTGATATCCACTGTGTGATATATTTATTGCTCAACCAGCTATTTAACAGAGTTTTAATGGAGTTCTGCCACTGTGTAGATTGACCTTTGCATTCTGAAACATTCTTCCCCTCCCCTTTCGTTATCAGCTTCATCTCCCAAAGTTTACTTTCTATGCTGTTAGAATTGAGTGTGTATGTAATTGTGAAGAGATGCTTGTTGTGTGGGCTTTGAGTGGATAAATCACAACACATAGGGGACCGTATCTTTTCATATAAGCCTTCTCAGCATTTAAGATCGTCAGAGGAAGTCCTCCTATCGGTCCCATTGCCAGTGCAGGCATGGCAGATGGGAACACAGGAAAGGGCCTTCTCTGTGGCAGCTTCCAGGTTATAAAATGCTCTCCCTCTGGAGATCAGGCCGGTCCCCTCCCTTTTATCCTTCTGTCTACAGCTAAAGACCCATCTCTTCAGGCAGGCTTTTAACAGTCATGATTGAATCCCTGAATGCCTTCTTAGAGGCAGATAGTTTTTAATGTTCACTTGCTTTTAATTATTCAATTGTATTTTAATTCACATATAGTTTAATTGTTTTTTTAATGTTAACTTATTATGTTTTAAACTATTCCATTTTATATTGTGAGCTGCCTTGGGTCCCCTTATTGGAAGAAAGGTGGCATATAAATAAAACAAATAAATAAAATATATAAACACTTAGGGCATTAGGGTATGTCTCCCTCTCCAGTCATTCTTTAGTCGTCTTGTTTTTCAGTTGTTGCTGCAGTGATGACAATGAACTGCCACAGAGTGCACTGAAAGCCAAACTTCTATATTGCAGCCTCCTTTGGAGGTGACTGAATCCCTGTATCAAAGGTCATAGCCATCTGTGTTTCCCCATTTGCAGGAGAGAGTCTGTATGTGTGTGCATGCATGTGTGTACATGTGCATTTGTGCATGGCTGGAGTTTTTTTAAATGGAGATCCTGTAATGCACAAATAATGATGCAGTCATAGATAAAGAGTAGGTTAAATGTCTATTTAAGGCTACAGGCTAGTCCAAAAACTCAGTGCCCTTTATTGGAGCACGGATTGGGTCAGGGGACTTCTGCACATACCTATACAAAACCAAAACAGAGAACTGTGTAAAGCAATGCAGAAAATTAGAAAATCAGAAATTAGCCAATGATGAACAATACTATGAGAATCAGTTCTAAACCTGGAATCTGTCCAGCAGTACTTGCTTAATCATAGTCAACCAAGGGTGAGTGAATTGTGTAAATATCATATAAAGCTATGTCTCAGGTCAAATGACTTGTTTTATCTAACTCATTAGGAGGGACAGGTCAGATAAATATTTGTTTCTCTAACTCAGTAGCTGTTTACCATTAAGCAGAGGGAGGCAATTGCCTTGGGTAGCAGATACTGGGTGAGGAGCAACCCTGAACATTTACCTCGCTTGAAGAAGACCTGAAGGAGGCTATACAGCCTGTCCTGAATCCCTCAATTGTACTACTTCCATCAGGTATGATGGAAGATATATTTTCGAAGTTTCTATTGCCAATCAGCTTCTGTACCTGAAATGAAAAGGGTACATTTTCCATTTGTTTCAGACAGCAAACAACTTAGGACAGCTCTGCTAAGATTGACCAGCATCAGCTTTCTGGGACATTGGATAGGTGCCTTTCACCACAAACAAACACACACAACACTGGCATTTGAACAAGGGCCTTCCCTAGGTAAACCTTGTTGTCTGTACTAATCTCTTCTCCAGCCACCCCAATTCCTTAAACCTTATGGTAATTAAACTGCTGGATAGCTCAGTGGTTTAGGTATCTTGCTGGGGAGCCAGAGGTTGAAAATTCAATTCCCCACTCTGCCTCCTTGACAGTGGCTGGACTTGATGATCCATATGGTCCCTCTCAACTCTGCAGTTCTAAGATGATGATGATGATGATGATGATTATTATTATTATTATTATTATTAAAAAGTCACCCATATTTAGTCTTTTCTTCTAAAATTATACCTCTTGTTGCATCTGATTTTATCTGTTAATTGGTTTTATGTATTTTCTTTTTTAAGGGACGTGGTGGCACTGTGGGTTAAACCGCAGAAGCCTCTGTGCTGCAGGGTCAGAAGACCAGCAGTCATAAGATCGAATCCACGCAACGGAGTGAGCTCCCGTCGCTTGTCCCAGCTCCTGCCCACCTAGCAGTTCGAAAGCATGCAAATGCAAATAGATAAATAGGTATCACCTCGGTGGGAAGGTAACAGCGTTCCATGTCTAGTCGCGCTGGCCACGTGACCACGGAAACTGTCTTTGGACAAACGCTGGCTCTACGGCTTGGAAACGGGGATGAGCACCGCCCCCTAGAGTCGGACATGACTGGACTAAATGTCAAGGGGAACCTTTACCTTTACCTATTTTCTTTTTTGCTGTATTTTATTATTTTCTGTAAACCACCCAGAATAGTGCTTTGCACTAACGGAGAGAGATACAAATCAGAGAGAGAGAAAGCAAGAGAGAGAGAAAGAGAGATGTGTGACCATGACCAGATACGCAGGAAATAAGCCTACAGGACTGCAGTTTCAGCTTGCATGCAATCCTGTACCATATACACATAATCTTTCCTACTCTAGATTTTTATAGACAAGGCATAAATCAAAGATTGTGGGCAGGGTCCCATGCAGTGTTACAAATGTGGCCTTGCAACCTCCTTCACTTGTCTAAAATGTGAAGGGATGTCTAGAGAGGGAAGGGACTTAAGTCACCTTCTGTTTTGCCACTAATGCTTTTGAGCACTACTGTGAGGCGGTCCTTACAATACAATTTTATCATATTACATTTGGATCAGAAGAACATCTTATTAGCATATTCTTGCATTGTTACATGTGATCGAAAACTAATATGTTGTGTAATACTGGGTGGGGGGGGTTAAAAAAAAGAAAATTTTAAAAAATCTGTACATTGCCCCTTATTTCGGCATGATCTGGCCAAAATTAAAAACTTGGGCTCAGCGCAGTCTGAAGTCTGTTTACTTAGATGTAAGTCACACTGAACTTCACATCTCACCTTTCTATCACTGCCACTTAAGTGGCTAAATCATAACCCAATAAAAATATGAATCAGACAATAAATTCCAAATAACATAATTAAGGCTATAAGCCTGTACCTGCCTGCCTGTGAGGAAGTCACACTGAACTCAGAAAGGAATACTTCTGAGAAGACAGGGACAGGCTTGCATTGTCAAAGGTAAAGCAACAACCTAATAGTCCTATTCAAAAAAGAACAAAAGAGTGGTAACTAGAACAGAGATCAGATTTTTTCTTAAAATTTCCAAGTGTGATCCAACCCTGCCCTCTAATTCTTTTCTGTTGCCAAACTCACTCTGAAAGAAAAGAAGATGGAGAAAGGGTGATTTTATTTTTAAGCAGGTAACAGAAGGAACAGCTGGCTGGATAGCACAGTGGTTTAGGTATCTGGTTGTGGAGCCAAAGGCTGAGATTTCAATTCCCCACTGTGCTGCCAGCCTATGTGGCCTTGGGCAAGATGCACAGTCCCAAGATGCACCAAGAAGAAGTGATGGTAAACCTCTTCTGAGTATTATTTACTGGGAAACCCTATTCTTGGAATAGTCATTTGCCTGTAGGGCCCAATTCAGATGGTTGAGTTTGGTGCTGAGAAACTGAGCTTCACAGTCCCGATTTGCATGGTCTACCAGTGTTTTGATTATGCCTCTTTTTTGTCATGGGTGGTGGTTGGAGTTTTTGTGTAGGTACCGGTCTGTGTGGGTGAGTTTTCTGTTGACCTTGTGTCCCAATAGGAGGTCAGTTTTGCGTATGACCATGACATCTAAGAAAGGGAGTTGGCCCTCTATTTCTTTTTCCATGGTGAATTGTATATTTGGGTGGTTGCCCTACAGGCAAATGGCTATTCCAAGAATGAAATCAAAGGAGCCATCAAACCAAGAAAACAACACCAAACTAAAGAGGAAAAACAGCCACCCACAAATAAAGTATTTCTGCCATACATCAAAGGGGTCACGGACCGCATGGGGAAACTACATGTACAATAAATACAATAAATGTTATGGTCAGCAAAGGACAAAAGGGACCCCCTCACCACTGCAGGAGTATACCTTGCAGTTGTGGCCAGGTATATATTGGAACCACAAAATGCAGCATTCACACCAGAATCAAAGAACATGAGAGACACTACAGACTAAAACAACCGGAAAAAACGGCAGTAGCTGAACATGCCCTAAAACAAGGTGGACATGAAATTCTATTTCAAAATACTGAAGTACTGGACAACACTAGCAATCATTATGTTAGACTGCACATTGAAATCCACAAACACCAGCAGAGCTTCAACAAAAAAGAAGAAAGTTTAAAACTCAACAAAGCCTGGCTCCCAGCACTGAAAAATACAGCCTGCAAAAGGTCAACGAACTCTACCCAGCCACAAGGACCAGTGATCACTGCACACAAAAGACCAGCTAACAACACCCATCAATCACAGTGACAGATAATCTCTCCTCCTTATCACAACAATACACCCACAACAAAAACACGCTGATCACCATAATCACCCAATCTCCTGAAAAGGACAAAAGCTGTTCCCACAGCTATAAAGACTCAACTATCCAACAAACTGCAACAGAGCACAGACAGAGTTCTGACTCCTGTCCTCTGAAGATGCTGGCCACAGAGATTGGTGAAACATTAGGAAGAAAAACCTTAAGAACACGGCCAAACAGCCCAGAAAACCCACAACCAATGTCCTCAAAGTTCAACCACTTGCCATGCACAGTTTCTTGAAAAGGCAAAATATGACTGTGGCAGATGTTGACCGATAAAATCTACTGATTTTTGCCATTCGAGTGCTTTTTGCCTCAGTCAACGTAATATGCTGAAACAAGCAAGCACACAAACATCCCATGCTGGTTTTGGTGAACATTGTTGCCCAGAAGCAGAAATGAAACACTCTGAGGTTGGCCCCATTTGGTGGGAGAGAGACACTTGAATTCTCTGTAGGTTTGGAAATACAGGAAATATACATTAAATGAAACGCCTAACCCAAAACACTAACCCTACTGGTAACCTTCAGTACACTGGAATTCTAGAAGTCTGGTTTTGTTTATAATTCTGGTCCCTAAGTGTTAATCCAGATGCAATAATCCTTCATGTACTCTCCTCTATGGAGATGAACACACATCCATCTTAGGCAATAAGTACTTGGCCTCTGTGCAAAGCAAAAATGCACTGGATTCCATTAGTACAGTTGAGTTAAATTGCTTCCATGAAAAAAAGGGATATTTCTATAACTTGTCATTTTCACCTTGTTGTTGTTGTTGTTTAGTCATCAAGTCGTGTCCGACTCTTCGTGACCCCATGGAACAGAGCACGCCAGGCCCTCCTGTCTTCCACTGCCTCCCGGAGTTTGGTCAAATTCATGTTGGTAGCTTCGATGACACTGTCCAACCATCTCGTCCTCTGTCGTCCCCTTCTCCTCTTGCCTTCACTCTTTCCCAACATCAGGGTCTTTTCCAGGGAGATTTCTCTTCTCATGAGATGGCCAAAGTATTGAAGCCTCAGCTTCAGGATCTGTCCTTCCAGTGAGCACTCAGGGTTGATTTCCTTCAGAATTGATAGGTTTGATCTCATTGCAGTCCAGGGGACTCTCAAGAGTCTTCTCCAGCACCACAATTCTTCGGCGGTCAGCCTTCTTTATAGTCCAGCTCTCACTTCCATACATCACTACTGGAAAAACCATAGCTTTGACTATGCGGACCTTTGTCGGCAAGGTGATGTCTCTGCTTTTTAAGATGCTCTCTAGGTTTGTCATCGCTTTCCTCCCAAGAAGCAGGCATCTTTTAATTTCGTGGCTGCTGTCACCATCTGCAGTGATCATGGAGCCCAAGAAAGTAAAATCTGTCACTGCCTCCATATTTGCTCCCTTCTATTTGCCAGGAGGTGATGGGACCAGTGGCCATGATCTTAGTTTTTTTGATGTTGAGCCTCAGACCATTTTTGGCGCTCTTCTCTTTCACCCTCATTAAGAGGTTCTTTAATTCCTCCTCACTTTTTGCCATCAGAGTGGTATCATCTGCATATCTGAGGTTATTGATATTTCTCCCGGCAATCTTAATTCTGGTTTGGGATTCCTCCAGTCCTCCCTTTCGCATGATGTATTCTGCATATAAGTTAAATAAGCAGGGAGACAATATACAGCCTTGTCGTATTCCTTTCCCAATTTTGAACCAATCAGTTGTTCCATATCCAGTTCTAACTGTTGCTTCCTGTTCCACATATAGATTTCTCAGGAGATGGATAAGGTGGTCAGGCACTCCCATTTCTTTAAGAACTTGCCATAGTTTGCTGTGGTTCACACAGTCAAATGCTTTTGTGTAGTCAATGAAGCAGAAGTAGATGTTTTTCTGGAACTCTCTGGCTTTCTCCATAATCCAGCGCACGTTAGCAATTTGGTCTCTAGTTCCTCTGCCCCTTCGAAATCCAGCTTGTACTTCTGGGAGTTCTCAGTCCACATACTGCTGAAGCCTGCCTTGGAGGATTTTGAGCATAACCTTGCTAGCGTGTGAAATGAGTGCAATTGTATGGTAGTTCGAGCATTCTTTGGCACTGCCCTTCTTTGGGATTGGGATGTAGACTGATCTTTTCCAATCCTCTGGCCACTGCTGAGTTTTCCAAACTTGCTGGCATATTGAGTGTAGCACCTTAACAGCATCATCTTTTAAGATTTTAAATAGTTCCACTGGAATGCCATCACCTCCACTGGCCTTGTTGTTAGCCATGCTTTCTAAGGCCCACTTGACTTCACTCTCCAGGATGTCTGGCTCAAGGTCAGCAACCACACTAACTGGGTTGTCTGGGACATCCAGATCTTTCTGGTATAATTCCTCTGCGTATTCTTGCCACCTCTTCTAGATGTCTTCTGCTTCTGTTAGATCCCTACCATTTTTGTCCTTTATCATGCCCATCTGTATTTCTGATAAGTGATTTTTATTTGTTCCTTATTTTTAAAAATGTAATCCATTTTTACCATATTTATTGTGTGATTTACCATAACAATAAAAATAATAATGATGGATGATAAAATATAGAGAAGAGGATGAAATCCATTTAACAAACAACTAGCAATCCCACTTTTTTGGCAATGCCAAGAAATAAACCCATTCTAGATTAAAATATTGAAGTAAAAATCCTGTTACAAAATGCCATGCACAAATGTACAGGGAATTGTCACATCTGTCTGTCAGCTGTACATATCAATTCTGCAAGCAAATCATGAGCAGGTATATGACAGCTGGCACAAGGTCTGCTACCGGTTGCATGATTGCTCTTGTGCAACCTGGTAGCATATTAGGATTCTGGTCCAAGAGTTTGAATGGTCTGTGAAAATGAAAAAAAGGAGGGATGTGTGAACATTGCTTCAATTCAATTGGAATAATTTATCTTACAAATCACAATTGATTTTCTGTGAGCAGAATTATAGCCCATCCAATTTGATTTTTATATGAATATTTCAAAGCATTTGTATGTATGTATTTATATGTCTCTGAATAGTGAAAAGAAAAAGGGTTCTGACCTAGGATGGATAGTGAAACTCTATTCTATCAATTACTGCCCAACCTCCAGTGTGCAGGCAAAACTCCCACCAGTTTTCTTCCTTCCCTCCCCGCATGTCGGGAGCTGGGCAATTTACTCAACAAAAATGTTTGTTGAAGGAGAAAGGTACACCAGGTAAGTAGCTTTGCTGCAGCAGTGAGTAGAGTACCTGATTGCTGCCTTTGTGTCACATTTACCATGCATACCTGTGTCTGGAACAGATATGCATAGAAAGAAAGAAAGAAAGAAAGAAAGAAAGAAAGAAAGAAAGAAAGAAAGAAAGAAAGAAAGAAAGAAAGAAAGAAAGAAAGAAAGAAAGAAAGAAAGAAAAGTGATGCAAAAATAGAAGCTAGCAGCATGCATTTTAAAAAAGAGTAAAGAACAAAACAGGGACGTGGTGGCGCTGTGGGTTAAACCGCAGAAGCCTCTGTGCTGCAGGGTCAGAAGACCAGCAGTCGTAAGATCGAATCCACGCAACGGAGTGAGCTCCCGTCGCTTGTCCCAGCTCCTGCCCACCTAGCAGTTCAAAAGCATGCAAATGCGAGTAGATAAATAGGTACCACCTCGGTGGGACGGTAACGGCGTTCTGTGTCTAGTCGCGCTGGCCATGTGACCACGGAAACTGTCTTTGGACAAACGCTGGCTCTACGGCTTGGAAACGGGGATGAGCACCGCGCCCTAGAGTCGAACACGACTGGACTAAATGTCAAGGGGAACCTTTACCTTTTTTAAAGAACAAAACTAGGGAGAAGGAGAGAGCTTAAGACCTTGTCCTAATGCTACTGTGACCTTATCCACTCAAATTGCACACTATGACACAAATTTCACACATACAGACACTCCTATTGGATTGAGATCTGCAGCTGCCTAAAAACAAAGAAACAATTATCCAATGCATGTTCACAGTGAATTACAGCAATGCAAATGGCAATTTATCTCTACTCTCTCTAATGTGCTTCCCCTGCAAAATAGCTACCAGTCATAGGGAGCCTCGTGGCGCAGTGGTTAAACTGCAGTACTTCAGCCAAAACTCTGGTCACAACCGGGGTTCAATCCCAGATAGCTGGTTCAAGGTTCACTCAGCCTTCCATCTTTCTGAGATTGGTACATTGAATACTCAGCTTGCAGAGAGGAGGAATGTGTAGCCTGCATAATTAAATTGTAAACCACCCAGAGAGTGCTTTAAGTGCTGTGGGGCAGTATATATGCAGCATGCTTTGCTTTTTTAAAAATGGGAAATTTTCTCCCAGGGGTTCCATGACAGAGGCTTCCAGGAGAGCTTGGGCTTTTCATTGGTACTTGAACTTTCAGTCTCCTTTTTAAAATATGCCAAAGCATTATTTGGTACTTCAGAGAGCTCTGGTTCAATTTGAGTCTCTCCTTTGAATCCTTGCTTTTCTTGGGTCGATTCAGAAACATACAAATATCTCCTCTTCATTTCAATTCCAAATAATTTCTGAATCTGAAGCACATCCATAGGGAAAAAAATCCTGTGTCTACAAATAGTATACAGAACAGGCATTTGATCATTCTGTACAGGGACAGCATTCCATGGCTAGAGGATTATACACTGAACACAATCTTCCCACTTACAAACCTCATTTTCTCCAGAATATGATTTCTCTATTTTTAGAGCCTGTGGCACATTAAACAACTACACTGAAGTAGGATATATGAGAGAATGGTATGGCGGTTCTCCACCTTTAGCCCTTCAAATGTTCTGGACCAAATGCCAGAGTCCTTTAACATTTGCCATAGTAGTTGGGCCTTCTGGAAACTGAAGTCCTAAACACTTTATAGGCTGAAGACTGAGAACTGCTGATCTCACAGACATAAGCCATGGCAAAGCACTAGACAAAGTGAAACAGTTGCCTCAGAGGACATAGTATGCCAATGGGGCACAGGGCAGCAGCAAGTGCTGGAGGACAGAGCTATGTATGCCACACAGTGTGCCTTACAATGTGCAAGATACCATGCTGACTTCAGGTGTGTTGCCATCATCACTGAAATAAGATCCAGCTGCCAACCCACTCTGTATTTGAATGGGGAGGGAGCACCATCATGTCAGTCTGCAGCTGACCCTGAATATGTACACACAGGAACTGGTCAAATGCAACAAAATAGAAAATAGGATGACATTTTAAGTGTATGTGTGTTTGTGTATGTATTGAGAAGGAGTTGAGAGCTAGCACATTAGGAAGCAAGTTGAACACAAACCTTTCTCCCTGATGTCTTTGTTTTCTACTTGCATAGAATTTTTACATGCATTCAGTAACAACATCTCTTACCTGCACTTTGGTGCAGAGCTTACTTTTGCTGCAGAGCTTACATCTCTTACCTGCCGTACTATCACAATATTCTAACCTCTTGTTCTACTGCAAATGTAGAGTAAGTCTGATTTAAATGATATAAGGTGCATGAAAGAGATTCACAGTTATAACAATCCAAGTTGTATTTTGCAACAGCAGCTTCAGTTTTCCTTAAATGAAAGAATCCTCCTTCTGACAGAAAAAAAAGGGTCAACAAAAACCCTCTGGGCCAAATGTTGATGCCTGTAGATTACATCCTATCTGTATAGTTTTCAACCAAGAGAATAGGAGTGGTGTGAAGGATGTGATGTCAGTGGTACAAGAATATCCCACAGACAGTTCAGGTATGAGAGTTCAGAGTTGAGGTTGTTCCTCTTTTTTTCTGGCAAATGGAAAGGATGAAAGTGCACCTTTTCCACTTATGAATTTGGGTATCATTACAAATACAAGAACCCTGAAAATGCAAAAAGAGGGGGAAGCTTCCTGCACCTGTACCTCTGTGCTATTAGTTTCAGACATATATCATCTCCCTGTATTCAAGTTCTATTTTAAAGCAAGATCCTTTATAAATGGAAAACTTTCATGCCCTTGTAAAGACCAAAATGGCCTGCTTTCTGCCCATTAGAGTTTTGTGACGTAGTATAATTACGAAAGCTGAGTGTAATAATGGGGGAAAGCGCTGATGATTTTAAAGTAGCATTAGAAAGGATATTATAATGAGCTTGTTAAACAGATGGGTTGCTCTAATAATTTAAGTGGCAGAATTTGCAAGAACCATGTAGGAAAAAAAGGTGAAACTGAGAACTCCTAGGACTTGATTAACTTTGTCACTTCTTTATTTTTGAGGCACTATCATTGTTATAAGACTTCGTTTAAAGTTTGATTGGTGGAAAATGAAATATATGTGTTCATTTTCTTAATGAAAATGTTTTCATATAATATCAGACATCTTTCTTTGCTGCTGCCCACCACATGAAAACATTTTGTCACTTTTTACTCTGGCTGTTGTAAGCAACTTTGTGTCAATTTTTTTCACCTAATCACCATCTCTCCATCTTCATTCTGCTTATATCTGTTCTCGATTATTTGCTCATCATAGCAGACAGGGCCACCTCAAGATATTTTACTGCCTGGCTCACATCTTAGACGAAAAGCATGGTACTCAGCATAAGAAGCCCCTTCACGGATTGCTGCCTTGCCGTGGCGAAGGGGCTTGAGTAATTCAGAGAAGCTATGGGCTATGCCGTGCAGGGACACCCAAGACGGACAGGTCATAGTGGAGAGTTCTGACTAAACGTGATCCACCTGGAGCAGGAACTGGCAACACACTCCAGTATCTTTGCCAAGAAAACCCCATGAACAGAAACAAAAGGCTAAAAGATATGACACTGGAAGATGAGCCCCTCAGGTCGGAAGGCGTCCAATATGCTACTGAGGAAGAGCGGAGGACAAGTACAAGTAGCTCCAGAGCTAATGAAGTGGTTGGGCCAAAGCCAAAAGGACGCTCAGCTGTGGACGTGCCTGGAAGTGAAAGGAAAGTCCGATGCTGCAAAGAAGAATACTGCATAGGAACCTGGAATGTAAGATCTATGAACCTTGGTAAGCTGGATGTGGTCAAACAGGAGATGGTAAGAATCAACATTGACATCCTGGGCATCAGTGAACTAAAATGGACGGGAATGGGCGAATTCAATTCAGACGATTATCACATCTACTATTGTGGGCAAGAATCCTGTAGAAGAAATGGAGTAGCCCTGATAGTCAACAAAAGAGTGGGAAAAGCTGTACTGGGATACAATCTCAAAAATGATAGAATGATTTCAATACGAATCCAAGGCATTTCAACATCACAGTAATCCAAGTTTATGCACCAACCACCCATGCTGAAGAGGCTGAAATTGACCAATTCTATGAAGACTTACAACACCTTCTAGAACTGACACCAAAGAAAGATGTTCTTGTCATTATAGGGGACTGGAATGCTAAAGTAGGGAGTCAAGAGATAAAAGGAACAACACATAAGTTTGGTCTTGGAGTTCAAAACGAAGCAGGGCAAAGGCTAATAGAGATTTGTCAAGAGAACAAGTTGGTCATCACAAACACTTCCAACAACACAAGAGGCGACTCTACACATGGACATCACCAGATGGGCAATACCGAAATCAGATTGATTATATTCTCTGCAGCCAAAGATGGAAAAGCTCTATACAGTCAGCAAAAACAAGACCTGGAGCTGATTGTGGCTCTGATCATCAGCTTCTTATAGCAAAACTCAAGCTTAAACTGAAGAAAGTAGGAAAAACCACTGGGCTAGTCAGGTATAATCTAAACCAAATCCCTTATGAATACACAGTGGAAGTGAAGAACAAATTTAAGGAATTCGATTTGGTGGACAGAGTGCCTGAAGAACAATGGATGGAGGCTCTTAACATTGTACAGGAAGCAGCAACAAAAACCGTCCCAAAGAAAAAGAAATGCAAGAAAGCAAAGTGACTGTCCAACAAGGCCTTACAAATAGCAGAGAAGAGAAGGGAAACCAAATGCAAGGGAGATAGGGAAAGTTACAGAAAATTGAATGCAGACTTTCAAAGAATAGCAAGGAGAGACAAGAGGGCCTTCTTAAATGAACAGTGCAAAGATATAGAGGAAAATAATAGAAAGGGAAAAACCAGAGATCTGTTCAAGAAAGTTGGAAATATTAAAGGAATATTTTGTGCAAAGATGGACATGATAAAGGACAAAAATGGTAGGGACCTCACAGAAGCAGAAGACATCAAGAATACGCAGAGGAATTATACCAGAAAGATCTGGATGTCCCGGACAACCCAGATAGTGTGGTTGCTGACCTTGAGCCAGATATCCTGGAGAGTGAAGTCAAGTGGGCCTTAGAAAGCATGGCTAACAACAAGGCCAGTGGAGGTGATGGCATTCCAGTGGAACTATTTAAAATCTTAAAATATGACGCTGTTAAGGTGCTACACTCAATATGCCAGCAAGTTTGGAAAACTCAGCAGTGGCCAGAGGATTGGAAAAGATCAGTCTACATCCCAATCCCAAAGAAGGGCAGTGCCAAAGAATGCTCGAACTACCATACAATTGCACTCATTTCACACGCTAGCAAGGTTATGCTCAAAATCCTCCAAGGCAGGCTTCAGCAGTATGTGGACTGAGAACTCCCAGAAGTACAAGCTGGATTTCGAAGGGGCAGAGGCACTAGAGACCAAATTGCTAACATGCGCTGGATTATGGAGAAAGCCAGAGAGTTCCAGAAAAACATCTACTTCTGCTTCATTGACTACGCAAAAGCCTTTGACTGTGTGGACCACAACAAACTATGGCAAGTTCTTAAAGAAATGGGAGTGCCTGACCACCTTATCCATCTCCTGAGAAATCTATATGTGGAACAGGAAGCAACAGTTAGAACTGGATATGGAACAATTGATTGGTTCAAAATTGGGAAAGGAATACGACAAGGCTGTATATTGTCTCCCTGCTTATTTAACTTATATGCAGAATACATCATGCGAAAGGGAGGACTGGAGGAATCCCAAACCGGAATTAAGATTGCCGGAAGAAATATCAACAACCTCAGATATGCAGATGATACCACTCTGATGGCAGAAAGTGAGGAGGAATTAAAGAACCTCTTAATGAGGGTGAAAGAGGAGAGCGCCAAAAATGGCCTGAAGCTCAACATCAAAAAAACTAAGATCATGGCCACTGGTCCCATCACCTCCTGGCAAATCGAAGGGGAAGATATGGAGGCAATGACAGAGTTTACTTTCTTGGACTCCATGATCACTGCAGATGGTGACAGCAGCCATGAAATTAAAAGACGCCTGCTTCTTGAGAGGAAACTGATGAGAAACCTAGACAGCATCTTAAAAAGCAGAGACATCACCTTGCCGACAAAGGTCCGCATAGTCAAAGCTATGGTTTTTCCAGTAGCGATGTATGGAAGTGAGAGCTGGACCATAAAGAAGGCTGACTGCCGAAGAATTGATGCTTTTGAATTGTGGTGCTGGAGAAGACTCTTGAGAGTCCCCTGGACTGCAAAGAGAACAAACCTATCCATTTTGAAGGAAATCAACCCTGAGTGCTCACTGGAAGGACAGATCCTGAAGCTGAGGCTCCAATACTTTGGCCATCTCATGAGAAGAGAAGACTCCCTGGAAAAGACCCTGATGTTGGGAAAGTGTGAAGGCAAGAGGAGAAGGGGACGACAGAGGACGAGATGGTTGGACAGTGTCATCGAAGCTGCCAACATGAATTTGACCCAACTCCAGGAGGCAGTGGAAGACAGGAGGGCCTGGCGTGCTCTGGTCCATGGGGTCACGAAGAGTCGGACATGACTTAACGACTAAACAACAGCATAAGAAGCATTAGTGTGCAAAGCTAACACTGTGCAGTGGTCCTTTGACTGAGTATGGAGGTCAATCAGGTGCTTTGGAATGGATCCTAATTTGAGCCAGGGCAATGAATGCCCCATCTGATTTGATTTTCTCTCCAGATCAGAATTGGTTTGTAAATTTGCTTTGCTTTGTTCTGAAATGGAACTTGGCAAGTCCACTTCAAACTGGACCTCATTCAAATATTGACTTATTTATTTTTATTTCTTCAAAATATTTTTACCTCAACTTTCTCCTTTTAAAAAAAAAGGACCTAAGGTGTCTTATTTCATTAAAAACACAATATTAAAAGCTAAAAACAGTAAATTCTTCAAATACTAAAGAAGAATTAATAACATTACATTAAAAATTTTAAGTAAAAACATTACAAAAACAAATTTAGAAGCACCAAAGTATAAACTATCCTGTTTATTGTCTCCTAGTCAGTCAGTCACTAAGGAAAAGCCTGCCTGAAGAGAAAGGTCTTCGCCTGAATCAGGCTGATTCAGTTAGTAATTCAGGCTTGGGCCAAATCTGGTGCACAGCCCTACACAAAGCCAGCCAACATATTTTGGCATATGACACAGAGAAACTCACAAACATTTCTTCTCCTTCCTGACAATAAAAGAATAATGGCAAAATACCAAAAGCCTAACAATTTGCTACCCTTTCCTGACACCCCAGATGCTATGCCTGCGAGCATCTGATGCCTCAGGGGATCATTCTGCTCAACTGTAGAGGTGGATGTAGTGATAGGAATGTCCCCTCGGATGACACTTTTAAGGAAACAAATATTTGCATTTTCTACATAAATTAGCATTACCTTTCATTGTATGCATTTCCATCTTGCACCAATGCTGGGCTCATGTTTTGTTCCATTGCAGTTATGCATATATTCTCTCTCTCTCTCACACACACACACACACACACAGAGAGAGAGAGAGAGAGGAGGGGAGAGCAGCATAATAACCTATACATTAGGTTCAAAATTACTGTAATTCTATGCACTGCTATCTGGAGGTCAACTCCATCAATCTCAATGGTGCTGATTTTTTACTGCATGGGTCCACTGATAAAATGCAAGAAACTTTAACAAAAAATGTTCAGCCATCTAAAATATAACCTTTAGCTTTAAATTAGAAATGCAATCAATCCATCAATCCATCAATCAATCAGTCAATCAATACCAACGAACAAACTCTGCTCAAATGGCTAGTGCAAGGAGGGTCTCTTATCCTGGCTCCTGGTGAAATGACACCACACTCCTGCTCTGAGCTGCGTTCCCCCAGGTTCCCTCTTCCCAACACTACTACATTTTCGTCAGAACATCAGAACATTTCTTTTTTTACTACAGCTCTTGGAACCAACATTTTGGATGTTGATCACCAACCATGCTAACGGGGGATTCCAAGAGTTGGCATCATCATCTACTTTAAATCCTACAGCACAATCCTGAAACATTTTGTAAAGAGAAGGAGATGAATGTGATGCCCCACAGGAAAAGATTTGAGATCAGGAGGTTACATTTCCAGAGAGATCTGTGGATGTGTGGTTCTTTCCACTAACCCTGATACATCCACACAGGACCACTCAGGATGGGTGTGCATTGTCTGTTCTGTGCCATTGCTTTTAAATGCCACAATTTAAAAGCAAGAAGGTGCTTTTAGTGGCTCCTCTCTCTGAGTAGATTCATCAGGGGTTTTTTTTTTTTGCAATTGCTGGCACCACTCTCGCTTAGAGTGGACACACACATTACTGAAAAAAGGAAATGGGTTATCGGAAAAGAGAACAGAAAATGTGTGTGTGCTAATTCACAGGTATGCAAAGTGAGCAATAATGGCTTGACTTAAATACCAACATAATGCATCTGTCCATCATAACTGAGAGGCCATTGTGTGCTTGCTAAGTCTCCAATCCAAGATGTGCCATATGTACTGTATATCTCAGAAGACAGGTAGGTATAAACAAAATAAACAATGGATACAACTGTAGCATCATCTTCTAGTTAAACTGCTGGATAGCTCAGTGGCTTAGGTCTCTGGCTACGGAGTCAGATTCAATTCCCCACTGTGCCTCCTTGACAGGGGCTGAGCTCAGTGATCCACAGGTCCCCTTCCAGCTCTGCAGTTCTAAGATTATTTTTATTATTACTATCCGTGAGCAAAGAATAACCCTGGCCGGTTTCAGCAGACACTTTATCTCTGTATGTTAACAAAATTAAAGGGAGAAAAAGGGAGGGGGAATCAAAAGACAAAATATCATAGAATGTTAAAGACTAACAGATTTGTTTCCTTCTGAACTTTTATAGATCAAAACCCCCTTGCTCAGCCCCCAGTGTATCTCTATCTGTGTAACTCTCTCTCAAACAAGATGCAAAAATGTCATTTTGTACTTGAATGAGCAGTGGATTTATTATGGCAAAAGATTTCATGAACAGAACTCTGTGTCTTTTAAGGTCACAAAATACAAGAGGCCTGGACTGTCGAATTATAGATCTAGACCAGTGGTTCCTAACATTGGGTATTCCCAAGCCATCTTCACCACCAGCTGTGTTGGCAGGGATTCTGGTTGTTGCAGTCCAAGAACACCTAGGTTATCCAAGGTTGGGAATCACTGGTCTAGACTAATGTAGAATTGGATCTAGAATGAGCATTCAACTATGTTGGAAAATATTTTGTAATTTGCTCCGGAATTGGCATCAGTGAATTTGAAGTAGTTTTCAATGATCACATGATGTAAAGTTAAGTGCAAATCAGCTCGTCCTTTTTTGCCTTTTAATCCAGACTTTTCCCCCTGTCACTGGGGTCTTCTACTTTTTTTCCCTCACCTTGAATATTCAAACAATGTTTTACTTGTGTGATTGTTCCTATAAAAGGATGAAGGGGGATGACTTTGGGTGGTTTTTCTGATGATGTTGTAAATTGGAGCATGATGTTTTGGGACAGTGGGAACAACCAACCCTGCAATCTTTCTCCCTAGTCACCTAGTCTAGTACTAGATCACCTTATCACTGCATTGCTATATTAATTTAGCACTAGGTCACCTCCATGCAGATGAAGGAAGGAAGGAAGGAAGGAAGGAAGGAAGGAAGGAAGGAAGGAAGGAAGGAAGGAAGGAAGGAAGGAAGGAAGGAAGGAAGGAAGGAAGGAAGGAAGGAAGGAAATCAGTCAGTCAATCAATCAATCAATCAATCAAAAATTGAAACAACTCCAACAGACTACAATATTTTGTACAAACATACTATGCAAACATACAATGTATGTATGTTTCTATGTATATGAAGAACTTTGGAAATCCTTTTCCCTATCACTATGCAACCCCAGTGGCTTGACAGCAGACCATAAAAGGAGAGCTGGGGATCAGCAAGAGGATGATATCAAAGGAAGAAAAGCTGTGGGTGCAGGTTTAATTGCATTGGATTGAAGGGCCAGTGGACACTGGCAATGAAACAACCCAGGGTCTTTGTGTTGTCACCTAAACTGAATGCAGACACAAAGGAGACTGTGAATCAAGCCGATACAAAGCCAAATTGCTCTCTCTCTCTCTCTCTCTGGTGAGGCATCCACACCATGTGGATGCCACACCACACCATGGTGTGGCATCCACATATGTGGATGCAAGGATCACACCAAAGGGCATACCAGACCTCTATGTGACCTTAAATGACCCTATTTAGCCCGATTCAACCTGCTCTAGTTTAGCAGTCAAACCAAAACATCTGTCTCTGCCTGACCTACCTGAGGGGGTTTGTTGGGAGGATAAAGTCGGGAGAAGAAAAGCCATGAGTGCCAGTTAAGAGTTCACTAACTAGACTGAGCTTGTGTGAAATATCTTTGGTGCGGTTTACCCAACCCAGCAAAAATCCTTCTCTCTCTCCCTTTCTCACCTGTTTGAGTTAAAATACCTGTCCACAACTCTGTCAAAGAAAATGAGTATTGAGTAAGCTCAATAGTTCAGCTCTTCTTTTGCAGTGCTGTTCCGCACAGTTGGTATCGTTGGTCAGGAGTGAGGAGAAGGTAGATCGGGTGTACAGGTAGATCTCTGGGTGGCTGGAAGTAGTTCGGCAAGGATGTCTGCATTTGAGTCGTTTCACGAAGGCAAAAGCGACATAGACCACCACCACCCTTCCCAACGAGACCTCTGAGATGAAGGCAGCTCTCCGCCAGCGGGTTTGCCTGCGAGAGCTCCTCCCGGTTCGGAATCCCAAAGCGTCCTGTGAGGGCGTTCAGACCACATAGTCTGGGCTTCCGTGGATACACAGCCCCACTTTTTCAAAATAAGGCTCCTGGGAGGCCCAGTGTCCCAGTCTCCTCAGTGTTCACCCAATACACCAGTTCGAGATTCTCGTGGCGGGCTTCTAGTACCCGAGTCGAAGCTGAGGAGATTTCATCTCCATAGCAAGACCTAAGAGGGAGCGTCACTTTTCCCGCGTCTTCACCGGGGACTGGCTGCCTAACCTCTGGAGCGGAGGGGAGGGGGCCTGCCAAACCCGCCCCCTCCCCATTGGGTTCCCGTGTGTGTGTGTGTGTGTGTGTGTGTGTGTGTGTGTGTGTGTGTGTGTAGGGGGGGTGGAGAGAGATGAGGAGGAGTTCATCTTCTCTCCCCCCCCCCCCCCGCCGCTCTCATATCTATCCAAGCGCCTTTTCGGAGCCAGCCAGGACAGAAAGGGAGAGACCTTAGAAGTCCCCGGGAGGAGCGGAGAAGTCGCCCCCACGCGTGGCGGCGGGAGCCCTGGATCGCCACCAAGGAGGCCCCACGCGTCGCGGCTCGGAAGGGAAGCCCCTTCCCCGTTCTGCCTCCTGATCGGTGGCCGCCACAGGAAGCGAGCGCCCTGCTAGGCTCGGATGCCAGGGCGATGATGCCTCGGCTCTTGGCAAGAGCCGCCGCCTAAGCCCAGGAGGGAATCCGCCAGCCAGCCCGCTAGCCCGCCAGCCCAGAGATCCCTGCCGTCCCCTCCCTCCCTCCCTCCCTCTCTCGCCCTCTCCCTCTTTCGCCCCTCTTTGCCATCCCCTCTCCTCGACCTGAGCGCCGCCCGCCCGGTGACTTCTCCGCTCCCGGGACTCCCAAGGCTGCCTTTTTTTTCCCCCCCCCCGCCTTCTTTCATTGGCTGGTGATGTTTCTATTTACATCCGCGCCGCACTTCTCCCAGGAACAGCTTGGTAAGTCGCGAGTCGGACTGGGTGTCTGGGTGTCGAGGTGGCCGGAGCGCAGAAGCCGGATCCGGACTTGGGAAGGAGAGCAAGGAAGGAAGAAGGAAAGGGATCGGGGCGAGGGGGAGGGGGGGGCGCCGATGTGAATAGCAGGACGATACGAAGGAGGAGAGGAGGGAGGGCAAGAGAAGATCTGGACTGGGATCCCTTCGAGCCAAACGTGGTTGCCTTAATCATCCCTTTGCTGGAAGAGGACAATTACTCTGTGAGTCCCAGAGAGGATGGATAAGTTGAGGAGCACTTAACCATCCAAGAATGGATGAGAGCACCTCTGAGCTCGTATAAAGTGCGTCTTGATTTCTCTTTTCCCCCCTCTGCTCATATGCACCCTCTATACACTGGATCGTTGCGATCAGTTGGCCCCCCCCTCCTTTGCGATTTGTGAGGACTCAAAGGGACCATCCTTTCAAAGTGAAAAATCGGTACCTTTGCATCTGTCTTGGGGAGGAAGGGCGAACTAGAAAAGAAAGCGAAGAAAAAGCTTTGCTGCCTTAAACTCCTGTAACATCTCAAAGCTCCCTGCTTCTGCTGTGTTTTCTAACTCTTTAGTAGGTGCCCGCGTATAGGTCCGTCTGTGTGTCTACACGCCTTGAGGCGACAACTTTTGTCAGTGGTGCTCATACGCTGGTTACCCGCCGTTAGGCGGTTGAAGCACATCTTCTGTTGTAAACTTTGTTTCATGTGGTCTGTAATGTATAGAGTTTTTAAGTTCAAATGGGAAACTGAAAGTAGAAGCTTTCTTATTTTAGAAAAAGCTGAAAGTTCATTGGTACTTTTCTCATTTTTCTTAACTAGACCTTTAAGAAATTAATCACAGGGTGCATGTATTAAACTTAGACCCCTGTGTTAGGAATCTCAGATGGAGTACTCAGATGGATCACAAAGATTATCACTTGACATATTATTTTATTTCTGCACACATCAAGCCCTGGTGGTTCATTGTTCTATAGCTGTAAATCATGGAAGAATTCTGGAAGAGGACAATTACTCTGTGAGTCCCAGAGAGGATGGATAAGTTGAGGAGCACTTTTTTTCCCATGCAGTAACTAGTCTGAAAGCAGATATGCAAGATCACTTGTTTCACCTCTTGAAAGCAGGCTTTTGTGCTTATACTCAGTTTGATTAGAGAATGAGAAAAGGTTAGAACACAGCCATATATACAGGGATGCACTATTTAATCAAAGCCTGTTTATGTGTACGTGGAACGTCTAATATGTGTTTCTGTTAAACAGAGCAGAAAGAAGGGCTGAGAATTTTTTGGTTAATGAGAAATCAAAAGGCAATGCCTTGTGTGCCTGACATAAATCTCTGAATGATTGGCTTCTAAAGTTATTTATCATATAAGCACTTCTTCAATAAGCAACAGAGACTTTTTCTTACTATTTATTCTAAACATTAAGTGTTTAACCATGATTGAGGGATTTTTAATAGCAAATTTGTATAAGGAATGGAAACATTAATATTTTTTTAAAAATCCTACATGAATTTGACACTACTTGGGTTTTTTTGTTTGTTTGTTTCACATCTTTTCCCAATGGCCTTGAGGTATACATAGCTTAGTGTAACTTTTCCAGCTCTTTTAGAACTAAATACCTACCATTTTGCACACAGTTGCTTGGTGCAAAGGCTTGTTGCATGTCTTTCACAGCAAAAATTCTTCCTGTTCATTAGGATTAAGAAGCACTTAAACCAATTAAGCTGTAACCAATTACTATGGTTCAAGCAAATGTGTAATTTATTTAACTACACAGCAGTTTACCAAAGGAAAATTGGAATAGGCTATTGGGGCTCTTGCGGTATCCAATAAACCATTTTGCCCATTTGATAGTGTGTGTTGAGAATATTTTCCTATCTGTATTACACTTAGAGATGCTTTCAGGCAAGGCTTTTATGATGCAGCCACTCTGCCACATTCGTGGAATATTACTGTGGCAGAGTGTCCAGATAATGTCTTATTCCCTTTCCAGCCTTCAGTGTTTTCTCATTGCTTATTCCACTGTTTTTTTTTTTGTCCAAATGCAGACAGATAAAATTGCTGCACAATCTCTTGGTTGGAACTTCTCAGTGCTGTTTCTCTGAAAGCATCTCTAAATGGTTAGGTTTTGCCCTGATAAGACACCCAACCATGTTTCAAATGGCCACAACAGACTTGCACTGTGGAAACCATGAAGACATATGTCTACCCCATTTCCTCCTAAATCTTGAAATTTTCACCACCAGTGGTGACTTTTCATGTTAGATAAAATGTATGAATTACATGGATGTGAAAAAGGGATGATTTCAACTTAAACAGTAATGACTGTCTACTAGAAGTCTAAGGTCTTTACACCAGCTCTAGAGAGTCAGGAGAGAAAATTTGCAATCCAGACATAGGAAGACCTGCAGTGAACCCGTCATCTGTTTTCATTAGTAACATAATCAGGTTTGTTCTATAGGGAACTCCATGGAATTGTAGGCATATGAAATTGCTTTTGTTTCTTTGCAAGGTTTGCCCCATGACTTTATATGAAAAGGGGGTAGCTCTTTAGCTAGAACATCACTGATCTGTCAAATAAACCAGTTTTATTTAGGAATTACACAGACTAAGAAGCTGAACAAAAATGGTCTCTTTTTTTATCTTAAAAGAGAAATCAAAATATGTCTTCCATGAATATACTACAGACTAGCCCCCTCTGCTAAGGTGTCATAGTTCACAGGCCTCACCTCAGAGCTCGTTATCTTTCAGTCAGTGTTTGCACCTTAGACACAAGAAGTGCTTTCATGCATTTAAATTGGAAGGTGAGAACTAGCCCTTGGATGCTGTAGCTTCCTCTTTGTCAAATCAATTAATAGACACAAATGGGAATCCACATTTGCTACAGTTTCAGCTCTTCCCCATAGCCATACTCTTTCTCCAGTTCTTAAAGTCAACTATTAAAATGTAAGACAGTGCCTTACAATTACACTTTTGGTGAAATGGGCTTGCATGTCAATCTTTTGTCAATTTCACTTTGGAGTCACTCTTTCCCTGCCAAAGCCTTATCTCTGTAATGAAACTGACATGCCCAACCACTCAAGATGCCACTGTGGGATACTTCTTAGGTCTTTCAGTGTATGCCAAGGAGCAGCTGGAAGTCTGTTTGCATTTACAAGGTGAACAATGTCTAAGTGCACATCTCAGATACACTTTAGTTCAAAAAGCTATTCAGGCAGATGGGATTTTCGTAGAACAATGTACCATAGTTTAAATTTACAAAGGTGAACAGTCTTATTTAATTTTGGTTGCAGTTTCCATTGCTCTTTTCACATACCAGGGCCTTAAAAGGATCATCTACAAGGTCTAACTTAAAGCTATCCTAGACAGTATCTCAGAGAATCTCCCAATCAACATGGTTCCATTAGTTGGAAAATACTGGGAGCTTTAGTCCAAAAGAGTATTTCCATGTTCTAGAAGATACTACTCCTTTCATTAACATAGGCAAATAGCACACCAAATAAGACTGATGTTTATTTCTGTCAACCAGACATGATTCTCGGAAATGATGGATTTGAGCAGTGATTCCCAGCCTGGGGTACATGTACCCCCAGGTGCACAAACTAGGCCATTTAAGGGTACACCCTCCAAATAATGATGGGGAAAGGCACGTACTTCAACACTGTAAGATAAGATACAAGTCAAAAGTTGTGAAATTAATTGTATGTTATGATGAGTGGTTCAGAGGGTTTTCTTCGTTATTTAACCTTAAGAAAAGCACATTCCCTCACTTTGTTATTTTGGCAAACACTCCACTACAGCATGCTCGCCAGTGTGCCCCTCACAAGCTCAGCATTCACTCTCCTCTGCTTCACAAAAATTCAAGTGCTTTTGTACATGTACCAGTGTATATATATCAGGCACCTCAGTCAGTCCTGTGAGCTGTGTTCCATGAGTGAGTTCTTCCAGGTCTTTTCTACGTCTCTTCTCTTTGTCATTGTTTTAAGTTTAAGCAATGTTTAATTTAAATTTTATTTATTTACAGCTGCAACATAAGCATTTGAAATAACAGCAATCGTATTAATTACAAACATTTTGCTAATACGAAAGATACAATTTATGGAAAAGCGCTGCCAAGTGAAAAAAAAAAAGGCTAGGAACCACTAGATTAGATCATGAAAATGAGATGAGAATGACCACATTGCCAATGGGATCTGAGATCTATGGCCCCAAAAAGTAATTTTTCTCACATTTGATATTACCAGAGCTTTTAAAAAGAACATTTAGTATATATTTCACCTAGCATAAATCAGATTTAAACACCAAGGAATGAAAACCCAAAAGTAAATGTGTTTATTCCTATTGCTGTGATCAGGGTTCATTATAAGTCAAACTAATTTCAATTCTCTGTTTTGTCTGTGCTTCAGGGGGCAGCTGGGGGAGGAACACAGAAGCATTAGGAGAAGTAAAATGGAACCTGAGCTTATACATTCTTTAATTGTTCCAAAGCCTTTATGGCATCTGCAATTAACACCTCAAGGGATCTTGATAATAAAGGCTTCATTGGTTTTGTTAAAAAGCTATAGGTAAGAGATATCAGTGGGATGCTTTTAAATATTAGAAATATAGTAGCATAAATATCAAGATTGACTCTCCTAGAAGGGGAGAGGAAACTGTACTGGCTTCACAAAGCACATTTGCATGTCAAAGCAACTAACACGTGGTGTGACAATAAATTGCAATGGAGAAAGCATTAAAGTACTTAATGAATTAAGAAACTGAACCATTTGCTAATTTCGACTTTATGTATGTACAAAGTTGGGGGTTGTTTAATCTATTTGAGCCAACTTTTTGCTTGCCTGCTGGTTTGCTTGTATGGGCATTTTTACAGTACATTCTCACCAGGTGTACTCAGAATTAAGTACAACTAGGTTCAGGGAGGGCTTACTCCCAAATATAAGCATACACAACACTGTAGCTCCTAAGCATGTACATGATTTATGTCTGCATGCTCAAGTGTAGGATTGTACTGTAAATGTACTGCAACTTTTAGCCATATACCAATATCCTTTTAATTGGTGGATAAATCAAGTAAAGTTGCATGTTTTGTGCACAAGAGTGGATTTTTAAGTGAGGGAAATCCTGCTTCATTGGTTACAGATGAAAGAGCTCTATTATCTACCTTTTAGTCTCCATGGTTTGTTCTAATGGAGAAAAAGAATATGGAGAAAATGAAAAATGACACCATTTTCATTTAGCAATGAGTGGGAGCTAGTCATTCTTGGTTTAACTGCAGTTGCAAATTTATTTGAGGTTGATTCATAAGGAAAAAAATATTAAAATGCTTGGAATTTAGGGAGGGTTTTTTGGGTGTTTAACATAGCCTTGCAGCCATTTCTATAGGAAACTCTGTATGCTGGAATGTTAGTGTTAGCATCCTTCTATTGCATATTAAGGTGATCCAAACTGTAGCACAATCTTAGTTAACGTGCTTACTAATTCTGTTGTTACCAGAGTTATATGCCTGCTTTTCGGTATTGCTTTCTCTCACCCTGTAGTAGAGTAGAAAACATGTGTGTGTATATATATATATATATATATATATATATATATATATATATATATATATATATATATATATATATATATATATATATATATATATATTGACTCATCCATTTTCTTTAATGGGATAGTACAGTGAATGCACTAAATGGACACAGGTTGCGGCAGGAAGAGACTTTCATACATTTCACTCAACTGCATTCTTCCTTCCTGGAAGTATTAGCCAAATGTATAGGTTACTCCAGTAGCAGGAAACTATTTATGGATGAGGCTTACACTTTGTTTATGAAGGAATATATCCAGTGGTTGCATCCCATGAACACAAAGTTTCTATCATATGGATCTGCCCAATTGCTGAGCTCATCTTCAGAGGCCCACCTGATTGTACCATCTGTTGCATATGTACAGCTGCTGACAGCCTATTCTGTGATGGTACCAACCCTCTGGAATACCTCCTTCTGCCCTGAAATAAAGCATACACTGGCTGAAATCTAGTAGAAAGTTGAAACTATAGTAGGCTCATCATAATTCACTTTATTCATCTCAGTTTTTGCTGACGTGTGGCATCTGCCATTCATTCACTCATTTGTTTATTTGTTTGTTCGCTCGTTCATTTGTTTCTTCGTTTATTCGTTCGTTCATTCGTTTCTTTGTTTACTATCTTCCTATTTTCCCAATATAGGGACCCAAAGCAGTTTACAAAATATTGAAAGAACGGATGTGCTTAAAAACATGGCCAAAATCCTGTCAATTGCATCCATCAGCATAAACCTCAGCAGCAAATTAAAGCTACTTAAGAAGTCAGCGTAAGCATTTGCTGTTGCACATCAAGTGTGTGACTTGGTGTATGACATCAAGTGCATACACCAACCTCTGGACTTGAGGCAGTTCACTATTGGATAAGACTGGATGATTTGGGGAAGAGATCGGAACTTAGATAAGATACTTTTGGAACCAAAAGTCCCATAATCTCCCAGTCCGGTGGGGGATTATGCTGGCGGGGATATTCTGGAAGTTGTCATCCAAAAACGTAACTTCTCTAAGCTTTGGTCCCAAAAAAATTATGTTACTGTCATTTAAATGTCTGTGTTTGGATTTGTTTGCATTGATAAATGGGCATGAAGTCCCAATTCGATGAAACTTTTCCTGAAAATATGATTCTAAATCACCTTATATTTATGTCTCAGAAGATACCAGTCACACTTTGAGGAATGCAGCCTTAATTTAGGGAGTCATAGGAACAATTTCGACACAAACGTATTACTGTATTAGGACTCTGTCTGATGTTAGAATTGGAAGGCAGTGGAAGTCTGTTAGACTTTGCTCTTTTCTCATCAGGTTGAGGGGAAAAGCTAAGGCCAGAGTGCATCAGAGGTGAAGGCACGTCTTCATAAGGAGCAGCAGCACTTGCTTAACCCCATAAACAAGTCAGACATGGAAGCCTTGATTGGGGACAAGCAGTAATACATGACTCATTCTCTATTGTTGTTGTGAAAATGTTTGTTTGCTGCTCTGGTTAACTTCCCTGCTGTTCTCTCTCCAGTATGTGCAGTCAAGCATGGTGGTAGGTGGTTGGAGAAGGTGATGCTTGACTATGTCTCAGAGCCAGAGATTTGGGGAGTAGGAGCAGCCAGGCTGGAAACTTCTAGATATTTATGGAAAGTTCTTTCCCTATAGATATGCATTTGTTATCCAGATCTTGAGACATTTGCTTGGGGCTCAGGGCAATCAGAAGCAGCATTAGAGTAGAACTAGCAACATCTTGATACCCAGTGGTACAAGTGAGGTCAATAGGCAGGTCTCAGATACTCTACCATCATGCTTTCAGGGGAATGACTGCATGGTTCAGATTAGGTCTGATTTTTCTTTTCTTTCTTTTTAATGAATTTATTTTAAACTAATTTATTTTTATTAAATTATTTTATTTTATTTGACTACCTTCATTTACTGGAAGTGATTTCACACATTTTGGCAGTTCCTGTATATATTTATGTATTAATTAGTTAGAATAATAGAATAATGAAGTTGGAAGGAGCCTATAAAGTCATCAAGTCCAACCCCCTTTTCAATGAAGGAATACAAATCAAAGGATATCTGCCAGGTGGTTGTCTAAATTTCTCTTGAATGCCTCCAGTGTTGGAGCACTTGCCACCTCTCGAGGTAATTGATTTCATTGTCATACTGCTCTAACAGTTAGGAAGTTTTTCCTGATATTCTGCCAAAATCTGGCTTTCTGTAACTTGAGCCCACCTTATATGGTGCCTTTTCTCCAAAGAACACGAGGCAGCATACCTGGATTTCCTTCTCCTTCCCTTATCTTCAGAACAACTCCTCTCTGAGATAGGTCAGGCTCTGAGAGAGTGACTGGTTCAGGGTTATTCACTGCCTTTTATGGGTCCAATGGAGACAAACGTGGACCTCCCAAGTCCTGTTTCTGACACACTAAATGCTACACCACAATGACATGGATATAGAGATATGAAGTGAGTGTATTTGGGTCTATGTGTGTAGGTTCTGTGCAAAAGTTCTGATAACACAGGGAAGCTAAGGGATGTGGGGTGTTTCTCCAATTACCCGATACTAACAGCTAAACAGGGTGTTCTACTTTGTTTATATGCATGAGAAGCAGTCCTTAAGTTAAAACAGTTTATCAACCAAAAACTGGGTTTAGAAAAACAATATTCCATGAAGCTGAAATGCCATAGGAATTGATGCATATGTATCAGAAATTTGCTGTTCTTTAGTAGTCAGGAACTGGAAATGATATTGTTACAGAATTTGAATCCAAATTATGAGCCTTTATTAAAGAGTCCAGAGGCCATTAAGGAGGCCAAAAGTTTTCACACATATGTTCATTAAAAAACCAGTGTAGTGAAACAAAACTCCAAGTCTTAATGTTGTCATAGACTGTTATAGTTAATCAGTGCATATGCAATCATCATCATCTTAGAACTGCAGAGCTGGAGAGGACCCTATGGATCATCAAGTCCAGCCCCTGTTAAGGGGGCACAGTGGAATTGAACTCCCAACCGTACCTAAACCACTGAGCTATCCAGCAGTTCATATGTAAAGTGAAAACAAACTGAAATGTTACAATTCAGCGTAAGGTGGACTTCTGTATAAAATGAATGAAGGTGTTTTGAGAAACTTTAGGCAGGGCCAGATTTAGAAGAGGGCAAGTTGGACACTCACCCTGGGTCTCTCAATGAAAGCACTACCAAGCAAAAGTTAATAACTCGGTATAAAAAATCTAATCTTCTCCTCACATTCCTTATGGAAATATATCTAACCAGGTGCAAGCAGGCATCATTTTGTATGCAAGGTGAGTTTCTGTTTGTCCAGTGGGTTAATTGGCCCAATTTAGGAGTAAGAGAAATTTCTTCCAATGCAGATGGAGGGCAAACAGTGTAATTAGCATTGAAGATGTGAAGCCATAACCACAACTCTAATCGTTGCCCTCATTCTCAATGTATCAACATTCTCCTTAGAATCAAAAAGTACTGTACAATGAACAGAATGCAAGGTTGTTGTTTTAATCCTAGTGTATGAGGGTTTAAAAAGCCACAATCTGATTCATGGAGTGAGGGTGGGAAGCTGCATTGAAGGCACTCCTAACTGAAGGCATAATCTGTTCTACTGTGTTCAGTAAAGAGTGGATCATTGTATGGGGCTCAGAATACTTCTTTTCTATCACTTCCAGGTGACATTGATTTGATTCAGTAAAGTGACATGGTCAAGGAATAACAATGAACTCACATGTGCTGAAATTTTTGTTTCTATCACCTGTGGGTGCCTCTACAGAGGTGCAGGAGAATCAGAGCTGACATCTGATAGACCCGGATAGATACATACACACAACAACAACATTATTCAGTTAGGAAGCTGGCTTCTAACGAGTCAGACAGCTAGACTCAACAAGCAGGGTCAAATTACAAGAAAAGGAATTTTGACTGAGCATTGAGAGGACGTTCTTAAATATATACATTACTTGATAGTAAGGCAGCCTGTATTGTAAGGTGGTGAATACTCCTTCTTAGAGGGCCTTTTTTGAAAAGCAGAGCATGGATCAGGGATGCTGGAGCAGTGGATTTTCTATCCTGGACCAGATTACTTTCAACTGTACAATTCTAGGACTGCATGAGTGGCAGAGGTTCACCACTCATTCACACAGAAGCCTCTGCCAGTGCTAAATGGAGAGGGCTGGGGTTGAAATTGGGGCCTTTGGCAGTCAAAGTGTGTGCTATCACTGTCCATGGACTGAATACATAGAAGACCTGGGTAATGCAGAGGAAGAATGCATGTAGAATGGGTTACACCCATCACCACCCAGAGAGAGACCAAGGTGAGCAACCTTGGTGGCACTAGGTCACAAGAGCCCTCTGACCCTCTTCTTTCATTCTCCTCCCTTTTCTGCTAAGAGCAAACCTTTGAAACTTTTCTCCTTCTCAGTTCTTGGACTCTCTTCCTTTTCTATCCTCTTCTATTCACTCTAAATTCATCATTACCTCTGTGATTTCTTACGTTATACTGCCTTTTTTAAAAAATCGCCTCTCTTTCCTCCTCCTGATCATGGGTCTGGTAAGGGAAGAGGGGCAACCTGCAAAGCCAAATAATTTGAAAACATTAAACTTGCCCTGCTTAGATGAAGTCTTGCCATTGAGTGCCTAAGTATCTGCAATTACACCTGGGTTGGTGCCATAAAAAAAGAGAGGTCTTCAGAAAGAGCCTGTGCACTTGATCACCCAATATCTACAAGCAAGCCTTGGTTGGTGCCATCAGTGGAACAAGCATCTTTTCAGCCTGTTATTACTAGAAAGTTTCATTCCTTTGGTCCCAGTATATTATTCTAGCACCCTTAATCAAACTAACCTGTTTTGCAAATAATTCAATTTGTTCATTAACTGTACAAACTAAGTGATAGGTTGGTCTTTTCCCACTCCAAACCAATCCCCTGTAGTCCAACTTAGTAGCAAAAACAAAACAAAACAAAGAAACAAAAAACAAACAAACAAAACATGGAGCTTTCCATGCAAGCTTTCTCATATAATCTGTGTCTGATTGTTTAAGGCAGGAGTGGGCAACTGGGCCGTCTATATGTTTTATGACCAACTTCCATCAGCCCTAGACAGCAAGTCCAATGCTGAGGAATTATGGAAAATGTAGTCTAAAAATATTTGGATGCTCCTGATCATGTGATTGTAAAGTTTGAAATGGAGCCACTCATTATGGGAGCAACACTGTGGTGGACTAGTGTGGGGCTATGCAAGAATAGTGAAGGCACAGTAGATGCAATGCATACACTAGTTCTATATATGAATGAAATAAATGAAGAGGATAAAACATTTTCCCTTAAAGTTTTTAGAAGCTGGTTAGTATAGGAAGCAGAAAATCTTGGCAGATTGTGGCCAACAATTAGCAAAATCAGTCACATTGCTTCTTCTACTCACAGAAGAACAAAAGCAAAATTGATTAACAGAAATGTTTCCTAACTGGTCAATGCATTGTGCATTGTTTCCTAATTGGAAACAGAATATGCACATATAAATAATAAACCATTTTATTTTCAGACACATGTTCACCTTAGAGACACTAGTGTTTTCTCCCCAATGGAACTTAGAGCTGTTATAAGAAAAAGAAAATAGAAATAAATAAATTTGAGCATAACAACTTCTGAGCTATAGGTATATATGTATCTATATAGGGTGGGGACAGGAGTGGGACCAAGTGTGCAGGTGGAACTAAGTAGAATCTTTGCTGCCCAACCACATATACATATTAATATACTAGATTTCTCTGTTGTTTTCTATGGACCCTTCCAACTGGGGCACAGGAAAGAAATTTGAGCAGTAGTGGTGGAACAGTAGCATCAACATGAATCAGGAAATTCCATTTCCAGTCATTTGAATTATGACTTCACTCTTTCCCTATCTCTGTGAATATCACAGCTTCTTAACATAGTTGCAGTTCAAGGATACAACCCTTTTTGGCAGGGGTGGAGTGTGTCATTTGTCCTATATTTCAGAGGGCATAAGAGTATAAGGAGAGCTGTGCTGGATCAAACCACAAGCCAGTCTAGTCCAGTGACTAACCAGATGCCCTAGGAAGCCCACAAGCAAGACATTAGCACAATAGTACTCCCTATTGCTGTTGTTCCCAGTGACTTATATTCAAAACTATAGTAATACAGAATATACTATGTAGGTATGGCTGTAAATGTCATAGTACCTATTATGACTATTAGTCAATAGATAGGTTTTTCCCCCATAGGTTTGTTCAATCTCTCTGTAAAGCCATCTAAATGAATGGCTATAACCTAGGGACAATGTATGGGGTACTTCTTATCCAATAGTGGCTCATGGCTCGATGAGAGAGTATCTCATTGTGAAATTTTGGGGTAAGCTCCTCTTTGACTTGAATCATAGGTCACTCCTGCGGTTACCACTTCTTGTGGTAGCCTATTCTGTAGTTTGCTGTGTTATGTGAACATGTGAGAGGTAGTGCAACATAGTGGATAGAGTGTCAGATTAGGACTCCGGAGAGTTGGGTTCTAGGTGTCTCCTTGAATACCTTTTGTACCTCAGAAATGGTGAGAATGATGGCAAGTCAGAAGCAATTTGACAGTGCATGGAAAATCATGGGAAGATGTGTGTTTGTTCTTAACCTGATTCTCCTACCATTTAGCATCATGGTATGATCTCATGTTCTGATATTATGAAAGATGGGGAAAACTTCTGCCTATCCGCTTTTAACACACCATGCAGAATTTGATACACTCAGCCCTCATGATGTACTCATGAGAGAAAAGTACTCCCCTTTTCTCTAAATCAAAACGTTTGAATGTTATAGTCTTTACTCTTATAGAAACTGCCTCAGCACCCAATCCATTTGGTTGCCCCTTTCTGCACTCTCCAGCTCTACAACAGCCTTTCTGAAGTGATGCAGCAACCAGGACGCAACACGATATTCCAGTTATGGTTGCATCATGGATTTGTATATAGTTGTTATCCTTAGCAGTGGCTCCTGGCCCCCAAGAAAGCAGCGTTCACTTACTTGGCACCAGGTTGAGGTGTGTTCAACTGGGTTGAGAAAAACAGATTTATTTGCCCCTCCTTTCCCATAGCTGCCCTTTGAAGCCTTCTGAATATCTGCACAGCAGGTCACAAAACCCCACTGTATGGTGCAAGCAGTAGGGCTTGAGAGGAGAATGAAGAGGGGAAATGTCTGAAAAATTGGGCAGTCACCTAGAAGGAGATCAGGCAATTAATGGTCCCAAATGGGTGCTGACTACACAGGGCAGAATGAAAGCTCCTTTGAAAATAGGGACAAGATTAGGGCACATGATTATTCTCTGTCCAAAAAGGACAGAGAATAATCATGTGCCATCAAGTCAGTTCTGATTTACAGCAACCCTTTTCAGGGTTTTCCAGATAGAGAATACTCAGAAGTGGTTTCCCATTCCCTTTTTCTGGGGGCACCCTGGGACTATGCAGCTTGCCTGAGGTTGCACAGGCTGGCTCCACTTGAAGGAGGCACAGGGGAGAATGGAACTCCCAACCTCTGGCTCTGCAACCTAAACCACTGAGCTGTCCAGCCAGCTATTCAGCCAGTTACAGATGGAGGAGTCAATAAAGAGATGAGACACAAAAATGTATTTTAATTAGGACCATGGTTATTTAAACAGGACTGTGGGGGAAGAATATGCAGGAGTCTAGCATCTACTTTGGAATGTCGGCCTGCATAAAATCTCGCAGCCCTCCTGATCAGGTTCCATTATAACCTTACATCTGGCCATCACCAATGTGTATGGGAGCCCTTTCTCTCACTCCTACCCAGTGTCTCACAGCTCTGAGTAGATGATAAAGATACGTTTTAAAAGTGATCCCTATCCTGACCCTGGGTCTCAGGGCTGTAAACTGCAAGACTCAGAAGCCGCCATTCCCCATAAAGTTGTCTATGGCTGCTTACCAACCCTCTCTGTTGACAGAATGCCAGTCCAGACTTGCCAATGGAGACCAAATGTGTCCTAATTAACCTCAACCCAAAGTTAAAAACATCAGATGGTTAACCCAAATGCCCAAATTTACCAATGAAATACAAACTCAGTTGCAGATTAACCAAGCATAACTAAAATTGACCTCAACTGTTAAGAAACAGGAAAGCACAACCTATTCATTCCACCTAGTTCAGTGTAAAGTAGGCAAAAACCAAAACAAAAATCCATGCTATACAGTGAAAGGAGGGGGGGGGGACTCATCCTTGACATAGGAGTGACCAGCTAAGCCCATATTAAATGTAGGAGTGTGGGCCAGAATTCCAAAAAAAGACAGAGGTAAGGCATGGAGGACCTGCCTTTCATCTTCTTCTAGTATGCAAATTACAGAGCATTGACAACTCATCTTGTCCTCTGCATTTTTAGTCTTGGCTCTGGTGCAGAAGTCTGGAGCAAAACCATCCTTGTAGTCCCACCCTTTTGGAGCAAGAGATCTACTGCCTTTAGAGATCTATTGCCATGCAGAAGATGGGCCTATTCACATCTTCTACACAGCACTAGATCTCTAAAGACCACTATATTTATCTTCAGGCTTTTCTTCCCTAGTCTAAATGTGCCCACCTCCTTCAGCTAATGCTCACAGATCTATCCTTGACACTCAAGTTTACCTTTGTTGTTCCTCTTAACAGAGATGCCCAGAAGTGGACACAATACTCCACATCACTTTCCTATATTGTTACCACATCTGCAGATGATCATCTTGAGTAGAGGATCACCCAGAGAGGACCTTTTGAGGAAGAATGTGTTCTGCCCAAAGTCCATGTGTTCTTCTGCCAAGCATCATCCCCTGAGCTACTCTTTCTCTGAGAGGGGGAAAAAATATGGATGTCCCCCAATGTTGCAGGAGGAGAGTGATTTTATTTTGATAGTTATACTTCCCTCTCACCTCTTGTCTCATGAGCTTATCCTCACAACAATTCTGTGAGGTAGGATGAGCTAAGAGAGAGCGGCTGCCCTAAAATCTCACAGTGAACTTCATGGTTCATTGGGAATTTGAATCTGGATCTTGCAAGTCTCAATCCAACACTGTCAATGCTATATTATAATGGAGCAAAAACACAACAATCCTATACTTTGCCACAGAGGAGGGGAAAGTTACTTTTTGATACTACAGCTCACAGGCTCCCATGGTCAGTGCTCAGTCAGAGGATGTCCAGAGATATATATATATATTAAATTGTTTTCACCACTATCTCTTTCACTCACTAATTAGTTCACCAAACAAAGACTTCAGCCTTTTCATTACAGGATAATGAATATCCAACTGAGTGAAGAGTGACTGCAGAGGCATTGGTCTTGCTGTTTGTTCACTGTGGGGATGCAAATGCTGGCATGAACCTGCCCAACTCCAGAGCATTCTTACCCATACCTTTCTGGGTCCCTGTCAGGAGCAACTGCTTTTCAGGTGCAGGTAGAATAGCTCTGTTTTAGTTTGTTTCCAGCACATGCCATTGCTGGAATTGAACCAAAGCAGAGCTTGTGGCTTTCAATTTCCCAATATCATTAAGTGGATTGAGAAGACAGCTTAGCCACGTCACGATATTGGCGAATGAAAAACTTTCTCTGCTCCTCCATGGAGGGACAGAGCAAGGAAGCAAAAGCTTTTTTTAAAAAAGCCAAGTTGGACAGTGCTGATGTGCCACACCTTTTAGAAGAAAAGTTTTTAAACAATTGAAATCTTTGTATTCTCGAAGGCAATTGAAATCTTTGTCCCAGAAGGAGCAGGAGAGAGAATGAGGCAAGGAGTGGGGATTTTTGTTTGTTTCTTTTCTTTGTCCTTAAGGGAGGTGGGCCAAATAGGGTCGTTTGAGTTGTATATGCCATGTGGATGCAAAGATTATACTTAATGGCATTACCAACCTCTACACAACCTTAACTGACCCTATTTGGATCAATTCAGCCCACTCTAATTGAGCCGTCTAGACAAGCCCTGAGATGAGTACAAGCTGGAATATTTGCTTTTTCTGTTCTTCCAAGTTTGGGTAGCTGTCCAGCATGGATTTCCACCTGAAGCAGATCAAGCTGAGAGAGTGATCAGCCCAAAGTTACTCAGTCAATTTCATGCCTCAGTGGCACTACAACCTAGACTGCCCAAGTCCCAGTCCAATATTATAATCAATATCCCACACTTTGTTAAAAAATGTTATTCTGTGCCATCAATTCAGCTCCAACTCATGGCAACTCTATGAACAAGTGCTCTCCAAAATGTCCTGCCCTCAACCACCCTGCTCAGCTCTTGCAGATTCAAGCCCATGGTTTCTTTTAAGGGGTTAATCCATCTCATATTTGTTCTTCCTCTTTTCCTGCTGCCTTCTATTTTTCCCAGCATTATTGTCTTTTCCGAGGAATCCTGTCTTCTCATGATGTATCAGAGGTAGGACAGTCTCAGTTTCAACATTTTTGCCTCCAGAGAAAGTTCAGATTTGATTTGATCTAGGAGGCACTTGTCTGTTTTGGGGAGTTTGTTTTGGCAGTTCAAGGTACTGTATCCGCAAAGCTCTCCTCCAGCACCACATTTCAAACAAATCATTTTTTTCCTGTCAGCTTTCTTAGCTGTCTAGCTTTCTCACCCATACACGGTGACTGGGGAAATACAAGAATGTTAATAGAGGTGAAAGGGTTCATCTGTCTCATATCTTCCTCACCTTCCTTGTAACCCACTGTCCACTGAAGACTGCAGCCTCATTTCTTAAAAGTAAAACTTGGAGGGAAATAAAATGCACAGCTATACAGAGAGGAGTGGTGGAGAGGGGCTATCCTTTCTCAAGAAAAATATAGTTAATTGTTGTTTTTATGTGCTGTCAAGTTGCCCTTGACTTATGACAACCCCATGAATGAGCAATCTCCAAACAGCCCTGCCAAGCTCTTGCAAACTCAAACCTGTGGCTTCCTTAAGGGAATCAATCCATCTCATATTTGGTCTTCCTCTTTTCCCTCTGCCTTCAACCTTTCCCAGCATTATTGCATCAACAAAATTAATATACCAACTAAATAAAGCTAATTTCAATGTTTTTGACACAGTGTTTGTTGAGGTGAGGTCTCCCTTTTTTATATATTTATACTTTTTTCACAGGGTTTTTAAGCTGTTCCATTTTAGAGTAAGTGATACACTTCTGAGCAGCTCTGCAGTTAGTAAAATACTGTATGAATAGCAGCATTCCACCCCTCCTACCCAGGGTCAGATCAATGATCTGTGTAGGTTAATAATCTATTGTCTTCATCAATTTCTAGCAGTAGCTTGGTTTGTAACTCTTAGCCCAGTATTCAGCAAAATTAGGTTTTTGGGATTTATTGGGGACTTCAGCTGTCTTACATACGTACTACTGTAATCTTAAACTGAAGGCTCTAATCATTAGTTGCTGGAGTGGTGTGAAAAATGCCAAACAGGCAGAAATAAAACATAATAATAATAAAACATTTGACCGTTGGAAAAGGATCAAAGACTGAAAGGTTAAGTTAATTTTTATTCAAACAGTTTGGGCCACATTTCACTTGCTTGCAAACCCTTGTACCACAGGAGTGCTATTAAAATAGATATGTTAGCAATAAAAGCAAGTTGTTGGTATGTTTTCCTTCCTTTTTCAGCTGCACTGGGCCTAAAGAACAACACTGTGCTGCAGAGTGTAAGTGACAAAATAGTATGTGGATTTACTATCATGACCAACAGTTTTATGCATTTTAAAAAAAATAACATCAAAACCACCAATATTTCCTCTTCCTCATTCTGGGGGTGAGGGAACTAGCTAGGTAGGAGGAACTTAAGAATTTCCATTCTTTTAGAATTTCAACAGCTGTGCTTTGTTTCTTATTCTTTCCAGACTCTAGGTTATGGGCAAGTCAGAAAGTCAGATGGATATAACTGAAATGAACTCTCCAAAACAAAAGAAAAAACTGCGATGGAGTGCGATGGAAATCGGGCTAACTGTTGTCGTCATTCTACTTGCCATTGTGGCCATCACCATGATCATTCTATACACAACCTACGATGGTAAGCTGGAGCCTGAAAACTCCCATTTTGATCTCAAAAGTTATTTTAGAAACTCGATGGCCAAGGGAAGGGAAAAAACGGGATTGCATGAAATATAATCCCGGAGAACGGGAGTTGATTACAATAGTGTGGGGAAATGTTTTAGAATTTGAACCAGGACTTGGGAAAAAAGTTACTTTTTAGATCCCAACTCTACAAACTCTCAGCCAACATGGCTTTTATCAATGCTGCTTGGGGCATTCTGGGAACTGTAGTCCAAAGAAGTAACTTCTCCAGATGTTGAACTTCTCAGTGGGATCATTGTTGAAATATTAGTCACTAAAGCATTGTGTGTCTCTTTTGCTGTAGTCAAACTTTAATTCGAATGAAAAAGCCATGCCAGGTTTCTTTGTTTGCTGGTTGATAAGAGTTCTGTTTGGGAATGGCTTCTCTAAAATTAGATGATTAGGATTCCATGATCCGGTAAAAACTTGAAAACAAACAAGCAAAAGAATTTTACTGACTTCTAACAATGTTCAATTTTCAAGGATGCAGCCCTTATCTGCCTTTTGGTACCCTCCTTATGAGATACTGTAATACTTTAATGTATTCATTCAGGAATTGAGCAGGTTGAACGTAAGTTGAGGTGGGTACCTACAAAAGCAAACTGCACTGTCCCTCATCAAAATTTTAGGAAGAGCCATCTGTGCTCTGAGTGGTACATTCCAGAGGTTACTTTCCTCTTTGTCTCTCACTCCTTACTATCTCCCTCAGTGACTTTCT
Organism: Intellagama lesueurii; assembly: GCA_037013535.1. NCBI lineage: Eukaryota > Metazoa > Chordata > Lepidosauria > Squamata > Agamidae > Intellagama > Intellagama lesueurii. The sequence continues at coordinate 242,896,861 of JBAJHW010000003.1, forward strand.
ACAGGCTTTTGCTGTTTTCCACTGACACCTAATCCCCCTTCCCTCTCCCCGGCTGAAGAAGGGAAATAATTATCTTCTCCAATCATCCCTCTGCTCTTTGTGGCTACTTTTTTTACAGTTCCCCTTTACACTAGATATGTCTGGCAACATTACTATTGACTATTAAGGAAAATCTGCAGTCATTCTCTCTTCCTTTAACCCTTCCTTGTCCAAAATTCCCCAGGCTCACAGCTTCCCCCCAAAAAATTGGTTTCCACTCTACCTTCCCCTTGCTTTTAAAGAGCAACAGCTTCTCCTCTGAAAGAACTGTTCCTCTTAAATAAACAGGTTAAAATGATAGTAAGACTTGCATAATTAGTAAAAAATCAAAGCACTGTTATCTAGTCATTTCCCCTTCCTCTCTCACAACTATACACACAAATTTCTTTCTGCAATGTCTATTCACTTCTCATTTCCTAAGAAATAAGGCAAAGTTACATTAGCATCAGAATTCTTTCACATTTCCTTCTACCTTCCTAAGTGCTGACAGACATTAGATGACTCTGCCATCGTAAAAATCTATAATTTCCCATACTTTTGTAAATTCCTAATAGTATGAATTACACTGACATAGTTAAGGGGAAGGAAGTTGCTAGGAGGTGTTCACCTAAAACATTTTCAGATCCCTTTTCCCATAAATTCCTTCTGCTGCTACAGAGTAGCAATCAAACATTTCCCTTTGTGATCCCAAAACAGCCACCCGCAAAATCTTAACAGTTACAGACTCTTGCCAAAACACATTTTCCTACTTTTTCTAAACATCCTTGACCCACTTCTGTATTTTTGGAACAAATCTCCCAAATGAGTAAACAAATCAGAAAAATTAAGAAACATTTCTAAGAGCGCACACACACACAAGCACAACCACAACCACAGGCATGAATGTCCACATGCAACAAAATAATAAGCATTTCCCACTGGGTTTCTCCTTGTTTTAAAGTACCTGATAAACCATATCTGGGATGATTTCTCCTGCTACACACAGGATCTCCAGTTAAAATTCCCCAAACACCAAGTGAACCTTGATCCCAACTGTCAATGGAAAATTACAGAAGGATTTTCTATTGCTTTTCTGGAATGGTTTCCTCACCAAACCCAATTTATTCCCTGATCTGAACTGCATATCTATGTTCAGCCACTACTCTTTATCTTGGGATAGAATTCTTCAGCTCTAGCTGGACTTCGCCTACTCATATTGGCAGCAAGAAATCCAGTTCTTTGTTCGTGTTCCTAGTTATGTAAATAACATGTGGCCCAAGCTATGGCAGATAATAGTCATAGTATCTTATGCAGGCATAGCTCATAGGCTTCTGCCTTACTGCCACTGACTGGCTTTACCTCTGGAGTGAATCAGTTTCAAGGAAATGAGTCCACCCACTAAGGCAGCATTGGGCAACTTCCAGAGATCTGGGACTGCACATGCCCATCCCTGAACCTTACAGGACCATTCTTAGAACCATCACTTCCCAAAACATTGCTTACAGGAATGGATATGGGGCTACTATGAACAGCCCTTTGAGTACCTTACTAGCCAGTATATATATTTAAAAAGTCAGGATATGCTCTTCCAAGCACACAAAAGGACTGTTTTTGAGCCACTCAAAAACATTTTTGAATTTTTGGGTATGTGTGTGGCAAATGTAGACCCTAGGGATTCTAAGGGTCTACATTTGGGCCCTGGAGGGCTACTGCATATTGCTAATCCCTGCACTAAGACCTTTGTGGGGCAGCCATGGGACAATTATGGAATATGCCAGCTGGGGGGTTCTGGAAGCTAGAGTCCAAACAAGTAATGTTTCCAATAGCAACCTCTGATGAGGTTTAAGCTCCATAATTGCCTTCCATTCCTTTCCCACATTAACTGGTATACAGAGGCATATAGCCTCTTATGATGGAGGTAATAGCAAGAAACCATGACTAGTATCTTTTACTAACCTTATCCTCCATGAATTTGCCTCATCCTCTTTTAAAGCCACTGAAAGTTAGCAGCCACCAGTGCTTCTTATGGTAGCAAAATTCACAGTTTGACTAGATACTGTGTAGTCAAACACTTCCTTCTCTGTGCCTTGAACATTTCCTACAATTGAGCTTCATTGGATGATTAGTTTTCTTTACCACTGTCTCCATTTTATGCACAAATGTTACCTTTAGTGTCATTGAGGCTGAGATTTTTAAGCACGAAGATAGAAATCTAATTATCTAAAAAAGAATTAACAATATAAATATGTTACATAATTCCTCTCTTTTTGTTCTCTCTCTCTCTCTCTCTCTCGCTCGCTCTCTTTCTCTTCCCCCACACTTTTAGATGGTGTTTGTAAGACTTCCGATTGTATAACATCAGGTAAGATTTTTACTGCTTTCCAGTTTGCTTTAATTTATTAATGTGTGTTTCTCAATGTAATATATCTCAAATACACACAGACATCCACAAAGGGGCCTTTGTGCTTAAGGTATTTGGATAGCATTCCTTCCCATCTCCCAGTTTCCTTCCATCCAGCCACACTATAACAGCTAACTGGTAAGAAATTGGAGACAACCAGTTATGGGCAATTCATGGGCAAGCTTATAAATCAGGAGCTGGGATATTTCCAACCAAGACAAAATTCTGTAGGGATATTCTTTTAGTAAATCTTAAAAAGCCAATGGGGATCAATCTCTCATTTGTTTAGTTCATCATCTTAGAAGGGGACAGATTATTGGATGGCACACAACCTTAAAGTTGTTTTCTGCACATACGGAGACTTGAAATGGATTATAAATAGGCTCCTTAGAAACAGCCTGGCTCTATCCATGCAGGATCTCTATAAAATACCGGTTGTTTACAGGAAGTGGTACTGAGGCCAGTATAGGCATTAGAAACACAGTGAAAAATAAACCTTCCATTCCATTCCAGATTTGTAGCAATGGAATGGACCATTGTACTTTTCCTAACATAGTTTTCATATAATATTTGGTTGAACTGTTATAGTGGGCCTGAATAGCTGTGATACTCCAGATGCTTCTGGTCTATGACTAGAGTTTCCAGGTGTGAGGTTTTGGACCTGAGACTCTTGTTTTGGGGGTTCATTTTCAGGGTCTCTTGTTTTAGCCTAGAAATCTCAAGGAATGGGATGTCACTGACCTGGCAACCTGAACTAGTGTTCAAGTCCATCCTGATACACTGCAGGCCAGGTAGAAATATGCCGGTAGCCTCCAGTCTGTAAATATTTCCTAATAGACTTTAGGAGGCAGACCATTGGTAACACTGATTCATTGTCCTTTAAGCTCTAGATGGTCTATCTGTCACACACCATTTTGCTATTGATGTTGATATGTCTCCTCTATGACATCACAAGAGTATAAATCTTCTCAGGAAACATGATGTTGATGACAGATTCCCAGTCACATGGACAGCCTCTGTGCACAGCAGAGCATCTTCTCATCAGACTGTCACTCTATGCAAAGAATGGTAATGGAGAGCTAGCATACCCACTTCCTAAGCTGTTGATTTTCCACTGCCTTTCTAACACCTGGGGTGAAACAGCCACAGTGACCAAAATCCTACTGTGTCATTAGGCTGGCAAAAGGGATATGGGGTAACCTGCTTGGATTCCTCATTGCAAGTTAGTTGAGGGCTTGGTGCACAACCAGAAATCCAAGCAGGGACTTGTTAATTAGCAGCAATTTGCCACCATGAGTTATGCCACTTCCTTTTCTCTGGCATAACTACGCAACAGGATTTTGGACAATCATTCTGCATTGTGCCAGAACATCCTGACTACACCAAGCAAGATGACAGTACTATATAACATTAACCTTTGAGAGTCTGGCTTCAGTGTTCTTTTGTCATCCTGAAATAGTAGGTTCGAAAGCATCAAAATGCAAAAATACGAGTAGATAAATAGGTACCACCTTGGTGGGAAGGTAAACGGCGTTCCGTGTCTAGTCACGCTGGCCACGTGACCACGGAGGATTGTCTGCGGACAAACGCTAGCTCTATGGGTTGGAAACAGAGATGAGCACCGCCGCCTAGAGTCGGACACGACTGGACAAATTGTCAAGGGGAACCTTTACCTTTACTAGTATTGTTTCCAGATAGGTTTCAGTTAGGGTGGCACATACAAGAATGTGCCCCTGATATAATCATCCATTTATGTAATTCATTAACATGCTTAGGAAAACCAGTTTCAAAACCTCTCATTCCTACTACCATGTTTCTTATTATTTAAAACAATTGTTATCAATTATTTGATTTATGTCCTGCACTTCCTTTGAGGCATCCAGGGAAATTATGAATATAATATAATTTGTCTTCTATCTTTTTCTGGTAAACTTTCCCAAACCAGGGCACAAAATGTAAAATCACAAACTCAATAAATCAGTAGTAAGAGTAATAATAAAAACAGTCCAGTTGTAAACCAGAACAATCATTAGTTCTGTCAGGATGGTCTGGTTTATAACTGGATTGTGACTGCACTTATTATTGATTTATTGAATGCACGCACACTTTTGAATAAGACCCGTGGAACACAGTGGGATTTTTAAAGTAGACATGAATGGCCTGGATTATAGAGGAAACAGGTTGAATGAGAATAACAGTGTGGCTTAGAGCAACTGGAGCAGGAGAAGGTTGAGACATGAATTATAAAGGTGCCATTTGAAAGGAGGATGAAAAATGGCAACCCAAAGAAGAGACAAAATTGCTCCTCTCGACTCCCTGAAATCTTACTTTATGTAATACAAAGGGGGAAGGATTGAATTGGATGATATGTACAACAAGATCAGAGTTTGTTTGTTTTTTTTACAAAAACAACCCTCCCATCCCTATTACTTGCACAATAAAGATATGTTTCAAGAGGAAAGAGAGAGGAGAAATACACACTTCCCCCTTCATGCTCTCCAGAACTGCACCCTGCTGGCAGATCTCTGGCCCTACATATTTGTAGCACAGCAAGAGAAGACTGGGAATGCTGAGAAGAGAAGAAATCTGTATATTTTGTCATTTTCCCCAATCCTAAAACTCATCCCATATAAGAAGATTCCTCTTCCTGACTGCTTGGAATCCTAAACAAATGTACATATTTTTGAGGAGAAGGGATAAACTATAGAGTTGTATTGTAGATCCCATTTGTTGGCTCCCTAAAGCTAAAAGCTAATTTAGGGTGGTTGTACTAAAAATGCTTGCCAGGAAATAACAGTGTTTTGTGGTAACACTGAAAGCCAGAATGTGGCCCAGGGTTAGACTCTACCATTAAGCAGAATGCAGCAGTTGCCACAGTGTCTGGTTGTGGGAGGCAGCAGCAAGGTGTTGAAGAAAGAGCAAAACGTGGAAAAGTTGCTTTGGGGAGACAACAGCTCCCAGAATTCCTCAGGTAGCTTGGCCACTAGAGTTGACGTTCAAAAAAACCAACATTTTTTTCCATAGCAGTTTATGGAAACTTCCACCTGAGATCTACAAGGCTTTTCTCTGTCCTCTTTCATCTTGATCAGTTTGTCATTTTTGACAAGGCCAGAAATATTGCCCTATAATTCCCATCCTTTCGAAGCTGCTTGGAATGGATTTGATTTGGATGGGATCCATGCTGGTCATAGAAGCCAAAAAGAAAATGGTAAATAATTTCTTCCACCCTTGGCAATGTCCTCAGTATCACAGTTGCAGATCCACAGGGCAGTGTCTTACCGACGTCAGCAGTCATGCTCCTCCTAAGCCATCTATCTGCAGCTGCCTCATCTATGTGACACTGTCACTGGGCTTGTGCTTAAGATAGAGGAGCCCTTTGTAAATGGAATGAAACAGAGGAACTTGTCTATCACATGCGAGTGCTAGATAAGGCCTGAAGATTGAAATGGCTTCACCCACTATTTAAACTACTAAATATATGGTTTGTAAAAGTTGTTTTCCCATGACTCATCTTCTGCATTGTATTCTGTTGAGACATTTGCTTTATGTTCAGTGATTAAGAAGGAGAACTGCTTAGATATAACTGGTTCTCATCTTGTCTCCTTGTGCACGGATTTTGTTATAGCTTTTTTAAAATCTTGTTTCCATGTTTAAAGAGATCTTTGGCCTTGAGGTTTTGTTGCTCTCCCCTCAAAAGTTTTCACAGTTTTCACTTAAAAGGATATTTTGGATCAGAATTTTTATTCCCCATTTGTCTTGTAAAGCTACTATTCTCTTGCTTCTAAACACTCAAAGTTGTAAAAAAAAGAGAGAGAGAGAGAGAACACACATTATTTTTGACCGCTAATGTTTATGCTATAGGAGTTATTCTTGACTAAACTCATTCTCTTCAACGTGGTCTACTGTGCTCCCTGAACTACAAACTCTACATATTACCATACCATCAACCCTCAGTATTGTCCCTGTCATGTTCACTATAGGAATGTTCTCTACAAGTAAATGATGAACTTAAAAGGTGAGATCAAGCCTTACGTCAAAACTGTTTTAAAAGGATTGATAGCAAAATCCCTACAAAATGTGTACAAAATACCTATTTCCCCCTATTCTATTGTGTATTCTCTTCTCTTGTTCTTAATCAATTTTTAAAATTATTTTTCATTATTTGAGCTTTATTTTCTCCCTCTTATTTAAATTTTATGAAAAGAAAAAATAATGTGACCCTTAAACACATTGGGTAAAGTGTTAACAGCTATATCAGTGCATATGGTAGTTTGTTGTTTCCTCTTTGATGTTGGAAGAAGCTATTTGGTTGGAATTGGGTCACAACTGTACTAAATGTATTCCATTTGTTTCCAGCTCCAATTTATGACTCGTGGAACATGCTTCTTTTCAGCTATCCATTATTGACGGGCACTGTATCTCTCTTTATGAACAAATGCAGGTCTTGTTTTATAGTTTTCCATTTAAGAGGCACATTATTTTTTATTTTCATAAAACCAGTGGTTGCTCTTGATATATTCCAAGGAGTAAAGAATACATTTCTGAAATATAAAAGCTTCCCAAAATTCAGTTTTTGGAAGGGAGAGAAAAGCATAAAACACTTTTTCAAATAAACAGCATATGAGCCAGATGTACCTATCCGTTCATCAAATTAAAAACATCACCACAGCAATTAACTGTCAATGCTAAAAGGGTTCTTGCTTAGATTTCCAAGGCCACAAATGTATACGGCAGTTCTAGGGGGGAAGTGATTCTACAGATGTTATTAGGCTTCTGAGTCCCAACAGCCTAATTTCAGTGCAGCTAGTGGTGCAGACCAACAACATCTGGAGGGGCACACATTACCCATTCCTGGTGTACACAGACCAGGAACTCTGTGGACCCCATAATTTTATCAGACTCTATCAAACAGTAGGTACTTAACTGTACCTTAACTGAAACAGAACTCAAAAAACAAGTGGGCTAAAATAACACAAAGACATTTAGAATGCAGTTTGGCATATAAAGAGCAATGTGGAAGGCTCAGCTGTTCCTGTGTATCCAGCTCTTCATATTGTACAGCCTCTCCCACTTATATTATGAACGCTCAGCTTGGTGGTATCTTCAACAGAGGCAGAAAGAAAGAAAGAAAGAAAGAAAGAAAGAAAGAAAGAAAGAAAGAAAGAAAGAAAGAAAGAAAGAAAGAAAGAAAGAAAGAAAGAAAGAAAGAAAAGCTTTGTAGTACCATGTCTTTGATCAGATGTAGAATGACAATCTCCAGACATCTGAAGAACCCATCAAAGAGAAGGGGAGGGGCTATATATCTGTTAATGCGCATGGAAAATGCTAGGAATAAATAATCACATATGCATATGACTCACTACCATTGTGTAGCAAGTCTCCATACTTCTGCCAAATGTCCCTTGCAGCTAGCTGGGTTTGGAAGTCTCCTTTCATGGTGGCAACGGTCCAGATTGTAATTCCTGTGAGTTACAGCCAAAGCTTACAATGCTTGTCAAAGGAAGGTGGTCTTGGGTAATCTTACTGTGATACATGTAATGCACACCATTCCTTTTCCCATTGGGACCTGAGGCTCAGAAACAGCAGTTTGGCAAGATTCCCCTTCATCCATTTCTTAGAAACTATTGGAGTCATTGACTCAGGAATATCACAGTCTACGCTCTGATTTTGTTCATATCTGGGAGAACTGAATATAACTGTAATACTTACCAGCTGTTCCTCATGGGACATAGGAAAGCAGTGAGAGAGATGGAAGGTCCTGGTCTGGTCTTTTTAGCCTGGTGGATCCTGATATATAGTCTGAGAGCAAAAGTGTGGCTTTCCAGATATTGTTGGACTGTGGCTCTTAGTGTTCCTCACTATTGCCTATGTTGGCTTGAGCTGATGGGTCTTGCAGTCCAAAAACATCAGGAGGGATGCACATTGCCCATTACTGATCTAGCCATTCTGTGTGTCCCTGTGAGTGGAAGTGCAGCATTCAAGGTGCCCTCTTCCCAAAGTTGGGATTTGAACCCACCTAACTTTTAAGCCAATTCCAGCTCTAAGCTTAGGCACTGAGAAGATGTTGTCTGTCTGTGTCAACATTGTTCTTCCATCACAAATTCAGGGGAGATGAGATGTCTGAGGGGAATGCCCATCAGATATCTGAATTCTGTTGCAGCCCAGCTCCACAGATGGACAATCAACATACACCAAGCCACATTTATGTTCTCTTTCTATGTATTTTTGAAATACCTTCTCATCTTCAGGGAGAAAATTGCCATATAATTTCTGCAAAGAGAAAAATGAATATAAGTCCATTTTTCTTCATTATTATACTGAAGGAATATAGTCCCTAACTATAATTTTTAAAGAGTGTTGCCATTCAAAAGGAAGATCCTCATCTTGACCATTTGAATGTGGGGAATGGGATTAAATAAATTGCCTGCCATTAAGAAACACTGTGCTGCAACCCAGCCATATACGTATTAGAGGCACTTTTCCAGGCTGCATACTAGTAGTTTCCTAGTATTAACTGACAACTGAATTATAAGCTACTTCCAGGATAGCTGACAAATCAGCAGAGATAAGTAATTCTTCTACTGTGTATAATCATGAAATGGATGATGAAAAATGTAGAATCCTGTGGAAAAAAATGGTGGTGACTTTTTAAGATGTGCAAGTTCATTGCAGCTGGATAAAACACTCGGCAAGGATCCAACTATGTCTTCCATATGGTAGGAATGGATTCCACTTATGGAACTGAGAGGGCGACTATTTCCCCTTCCGCTGCATCCTCAATATCTTCCTTGGAGAGTTGGGAAACCCTCTCTCTCCAGCAGTTTTTGGGGGGCACTGCAGAAGAGTAAACAAAGCAGAGGAAGTCCTTCTGTGCTACAGGGAATCTTCTAGCACCGGGCTGGATTTCAGCACACAAGATCTTCCATTGGTTTAAAAAAAATCTGAATAAATAAGAGATCCTACTGAAAAGATGTAAAACTTGTCTGCTCTCCGCTAATAGAGTGAAGGAGGAAGCGGCAAAGAAAAGGTGCCATAATACTTGAGTTTGGAAAAGTTATTCTTTCAAAATATTAATTTTCAAAGGCGTAGCCATTTGAGTCTGTACTCTGTTGCATTAAACACAATAAAGAGCTATGGCACTGTAAAGACAAACAAGTTATAATTCACGTAAACTGGACTTTAACCTCCTTCTTCAGAAGTGGTCCCTAGTGTAGTATCATCAGTTGCTATGTAGCAGGTCCATTGGTTGCCGATCCATTTCTGGGCACAGTACAAACTATAAGGCTCTAAACGACTTGGGTCCAAGCTATCTCAAGGATCACATCTCCCTATACACCGCATGCCCAGGTGTTATGATCATCAGGGGAGGCCTTTCTCTTGTTCCCATCGTCTTCACAGATGTGTTTGGTGGGGACACAGGAGAGGGCTTTCTCTGTTGATGATCCTAGACCCTGGAACTCCCTCCCACTGGAGGCCAATCTGGCCCCATCTTTACTGTCCTTCCACAAGCAGATGAGGACCTTTCTCTTCAGGCAGGCTTTCCCTTAGTGACTGTCTGAGAGTGGTTTTTAAATGGATTGGTGTTTGCTTTGAATGTATTTATGGTGTTGATTTTGTTCACCGTTTTAGTGTAGTATTTGTCTGATTCTTTTTAAAAATATTTGTATTATTTATGTTTTTAACTTTTAAATATTGTCTTTCACTTATGTAAATTGCCTTGGGAAAAAGGTGGGGTAAAATATTTTAAATAAAATGAATTAAATAAATGTATGTGAAGAATTCTGGGAGTTATGGCTGAAAATCAGATATTTTCCAAGCTCTAGTCAGTGCTCACCACAGTCAACTACTGAAGGCATCTAGGGGCTTCTGAAGAGGTTCCTAGTTATAGAACACTTCCTGTGAGAAAGCCACTTCCTGTGTGAATTGCTTCTAGTCGTTAGCTGCTTTCAGATTCAAAACTGAATTTCTGGGTTGCTCCATCTTTTCTGCTACATTCAGTTGTTTCCTTTTTTTCTTTGTCATGACAGCTGCCCGTATCATTGAGAACATGGATACCACAGCAGAACCTTGCAGTAACTTCTATCAGTATGCCTGTGGAGGATGGTTGAAGAAGAACATCATTCCTGAGACAAGTTCCCGTTATAGTAACTTTGACATTTTAAGAGATGAATTAGAAGTTGTCTTGAAAGGTCAGTTGGAATATAGATTTGTGAACTAAATGTCTGGATCATTTCAATCTTCCCTTGTTTTTCCATTCTTCCTATTTCGTATCAGAAGAACAAAAAGTATTATGTTCTGTACCGTATATATTGGTATTTTCCTCTGCTTCTGCCCCAAAGCAACTCAGAATGTTTGCTTGGTTATGTGAATGCAGTTGTGAGTTCTTCTGTTGTGTCAGGTGAAAAATCAAAAAGAGACAGTCTTCTGACTTGGGTGGATCTGACCCCACTCTGAGGAATGAACTTGGCACTGGATTCTGACTTTTTCAACAGCTGAAACTGGGCCCTCATAACCCCGCAAAGGGAAGCAGCTGCCCTAGTGTGAGAAAAAGCTGGTTTTCCTTCAGCCCAGCTCAGCTGGGAATGCTGTTGAAAACACTGTCGGCCAATGTTGGCCAACCTTATATCCTGTGTCCTGTATTTAGATACAGCCAAGTAATCCATTTCTAAATATAGGTATCTCCTAGGCATACCAAGATATGTTTAGTTCGTAAACATCAGAAGTTGCTGCCAAACACTGAAGGGTATAAAATGCTGCAGGGATATCCTTCAGATTTCCTGTGGTGACATCCAGGGACACCCACAAGAAAAGATAAATGAAATTATTACATAAGCTTTAGAAACTTTCCTGAGGATATAGCAACTCTACTCTTGCAGGGTGAGGCTGGATCTGTAGCAGAGGATGGTATCTCTCCTAGAGATCACAATTTTGCCCCCTAACTGCTTTTAAAGTGTGCTGTCATAGTCATATATGCTGAGATTGCAGTAGATAATATGAGCATCCTTGTCCGTGGTATCCTTTACATCTGTAAACTAAATTAATTTAGCCAGACCTATAAAAGAAAACCATGTAAGGTCAAACCTGTAAAACAGAACAATGCTCCCAAGTATCCATCACTCCCTGAAACATTTGGCTGTGTATATCTCCTTTGTTTTCAGATGTCCTCGAAAAGGAAAACAGTGGCGATATAGAAGCTGTTAAGAAAGCAAAAACACTCTACAGATCTTGTATAAATGAAAGTAAGTGTTCATGTAGATAAATTGCTACAAGTAAAAGAAATAACAAGTTGCTCACTTCTAGCTTTCCTCAACATGACATCTTGCAGATGGATCAGATTACAACTTTCACTATCCTAGTCAGAAAGGGATGACCCAGCTGAGAACATTGCTCTTTTTTCTGCTCTTCAGGACCTCCCGTTTTAATAGTCCAAAATACCTACCATCCATCCATTTCTAGTTTCATCGGGGTGTTGAATTTTTGGCCATCTGTGCAATGTCTGAAGGGTCTTGGGGGCAGAAAATTACTCCAGAGCCCCCAATGTTGTCTACCCCTGCTGTAGAGGAATTGTTTTAGTGGGTTGTATAAGACCTACAGTCATTCATATTCATAAACACAAGTGTATACAGTACAGCCAATACAGAGAACCTGTGTTAAAGCAATATCCATATTTCATAAACAGTTCCACTGATCTTATTCTCTCCATACTTATTTTTTCAGTGCTGATAAAAATTCTAAGGTTGCCAATTCAGGGTTAAATCCAATTTTAGTCCCAGATAAAATTAAGGTAAAGGTAAAGGTTCCCCTTGACGTTTAGTCTAGTCATGTCCGACTCTAGGGGGCGGTGCTCATCCCCGTTTCCAAGCCATAGAGCCAGCTTTTGTCCGAAGACAGTTTCCGTGGTCACGTGGCCAGCGTGACTAGACACGGAACGCCATTACCTTCCCACCGAGGTGGTACCTATTTATCTACTCTCATTTGCATGCTTTCGAACTGCTAGGTGGGCAGGAGCTGGGACAAGCGACGGGAGCTCACTCCGTCGCGTGGATTCGATCTTACGACTGCTGGTCTTCCGACCCTGCAGCACAGAGGCTTCTGCGGTTTAACCCACAGTCCCACCACATCCCTAGATAGAATTAAGGCTTAGTGCAATTTTCATCTCAAACACTGAAACCAATGAGACTTACGTTACTGGTAACTCACAAGTTTCTTTCATCTTAGTAGGTATTTTTGAGCCTGAATGAAGTGTGGATTTAGCCCTTAAATCTATCCCACAGAGGTTATTAGGTGACTGTAGGAAAGGATGACAGAAATGAAAATAGTTGTTCCAAATTCTGGTATCTGTATATACAATGAGTAGCAAACTGGCAAAATGACAGGGGAAAAATTAGAGTGGTCATTTGATTTCCACAATCAAAGCTACATAAATTTGTTAATTCTAAAGTGTTACTCTGGACTGATATGACCACCGGAACATCCCAGGTGGTTGTAGACCTACCCTGCTTCTTTTCTTGACTCACTCACCTTGGGTCTCTAATCTCAATTCTTTTTGTGAGTAATATATATCTGTAGAATCTTCATTGCCCCCCTACCCCAGAATAAAGACGCAAGACCAGAATTGTGGATTAAACACGGGCCACACTTTATTGAAAACAATCAATGTTGCCAATCCTTTGGCAAAGGGGGGTCCTGCCGTAGTGCGGACTCAGGTTTGAACACATGGGTCTCAACGGACCCTTTAACAAACAACTGGGCGAGTCCCTGGCCCAAATTTTTGCATCCGTGAAGACCGCGATAAACCTGGCCGGCCAAAATTGGACTACCCCCAGACCTCAAGCCACCCTCTGCCTGTTGACTGTTGGTCCGGGTGAAGCCCCAGCGCATCTTCCCCCCCCCCCAAGCACTGTAATCGCACAATCCGCAGTGCTGGGAGTTCAGATGAGCTATAATTACCTGATATTGCTATGGGACTCACCAAAATACCAGTTTAGTCTGCACTACCCACCAGTGTGACCAAAAGTCCCCCGCCAAAGTGCCTGCGCACCGCTTCCAGTGTGGGATAGGCGAAAAATCCCCAGCTCCAAAGGCCAATCAGGAGACGGGTCAAAAATTCCTATCCGACCCCAAAGGCGACCAGCTAAACTCACACTAGAATATAGGGCAGGTGGGCAGGTTGCCATCAAAGGAAGAGGAAGAGGAGAGGGGGGAACGGTCCTTAAATAACCTACCGTTCCCCCCTCTCCCTTGAGTTACTCATGCGAGACTGTGAGGTCTCGCCTCATCCGGGGAAGAAGGCAAAGGCAAGCTGCGCTGCCCAAGTGTGGCTCTGCAGCAGCTTCATCATCTGCCAATTTCTTCCCTTTCTACATTCACTTCCATTGGTTAGTTGGCTGGTTGGCTGGTTTTAACAGGATGAGGTCCATCCCAAATTTCACTCCTTTCTCCAAATGTACATATCCTTGTGTACACATGTTAAATTGTATACATTTCTACAAAACATGCTCCTCATGGGCTAAAGAGTATTAAGCAATGTTTTGTGTGCATTTTTCATGCCTATTTTTTCATCCCAGCTTGAGTAGACCTATTGAAATAAAGGAAAGTTGTGATGCTTTTGTCAGGAAGTTGATTGCACACTCAGGACAACTCCTTTGGTTGTTACTCTTTTTTACTTTTTAAAAAATATACTATTCCTTTCAAAGAGCTTGAGTCTGGGGGGGGGGGGGTGTTTGTGAGATGATCGGTGACCATGGAGCAGAAACGTGAGAATGCTTAGGATCATTCCCAGTACTAATCTTGTGGCTGGGTGCTTTTAAGGAACCTATACTTATAACTTCTATAACTATGTTTGTCTTCACTAGCTGCCATTGATAGCAGAGGAGGTAAACCACTCATTGACATATTACCAACTTTTTCGGATTGGCCAGTAGCATCAGACAACTGGGACCCTGATTATGGTAGGACAATTTTTGTTATTTCTCCATTACTATTTGCAAATGAAATATGAGGAGAATCATTTTCATCAAAACACTGAGTATGATTTCTTTTCTTTTTCACCATTTCAGGCACCACATGGACAGCTGAAAAATCTATTTCAGAGCTAACCTCTCAGTATGGGAAAAGGGTCGTCATTAACTTTTTTGTTGGTACAGATGATAAAAACTCCACACAGCATATCATTCATGTAAGTGCATCCCTTTTCAAAAGGCCCTGTGTATATTTCAAGAAAGGATAAGCAAAATTGGATTAAATAAAACAAAGTTCCAGTGTCAGATGCTTGCTACTCTTTAAAAGCACCAGAGGGTTTTGTTCTTTCTGCAACAAAGGTAACGAAATGGATCACTCTTTAAAACTGTACCTACCAAGCTGTTTGGGGTGGAACAAAGCCAAGTCATTCCAGCTTCATGTTCCATGGAAGCTGCTGGTTTTGCTCTTTCAACATAATTTTTAACATGATTTTATTTTTTTAACATCATTTTTTTTAAACTGGCCATGGGAGACTGAAGCCAGTATTTTTCCCCTCATTCCATGACTGTCCTGTCAAAGTAATGATGGGTACAATAGGAATGGGTCACTGTGACCTTAATAGCCATGCAAAAGAAGAAGAGTGGGAGGGAAACACAAGGATCTCAACAAAGCTTCTTTGTTGTTGTTATTGCCGTCAAGTCACTCCTGACTTATGGCAAACCCATGTATAAGCAATCTCCAAAATGTTCTGTCCTCAGCAGCCCTGCTCAGCTCGTGCAAACTCAAACATGTGACTTCTTTACAGAACTAATCCATCTTGTATTTGGTCTTCCTCTTCTCATGCTTCCTCCTGCCTTTCCCAGCATTATTATCTTTTCCAGAGAACCTTGCCTTCTCATTCTGTGCTAGAAGTAGGACAGCCTCAGTTTCAACATTTTTGCCTCCAGAAATAGTTCTTAAAGAAGCACAATCAGAAGTGGTCAAGTGACAATTGCCTCTTTATACAACGGTCATTCCCAACCTTCGGGTTTCCGGTGTTTCTTGAACTACAGTTCTCAAAAGCCCTATTATAGGTTGTGTTAAGGTTTCTACAAATACATTTATAGGGGCAAGGTTTGGATCATATAGTACAAAGCTAACATTCAAAGGAAAGTGTAGATGGCTTTTCCTTTGAGGAGAGGGGGTGTGTAGAGTCATGTGCCCTCTTCAAACAACACCTTGCATCAAATATTTTTAACACATAAAACCCTTTTAATGTTTGTTTGATTTTATTTTTCAAAAGTTAGATTTATTGAGGTGGGGGGGTTCTTCCCATCAACCCTAAAAGGAACAGATCTATTGTTAATGTATTAAATCTGATGCATTACGTCCAGGCTCTGGTTTGGGATACAGATTCAGCCACAGCTGCACAGTGCTGCCTCCCCCCCCCCACACACACACACCATATGTTGGGCTGTGTTTGTCCCATTTAGCAAAGGCATATGGATGCTATTTTCCCTTGGTCCCCACTAAACTACTCCACACGCCTACTAATTACCATTGTATTTTTCTTCCTTTGTGTCTGTCTCTAAGTCCAGGATCCTTTCATTTATTTTTCCTTCCCTGGTTTGTTTTGTTTTCTGTCTTTCTGTCTTTCTTTCTGTCTTTCTGTCTGTCTGCTTTCTTTCTTTCTTTCTTTCTTTCTTTCTTTCTTTCTTTCTTTCTTTCTTTCTTTCTTTCAGTACTGCCATTCTCAAGATCTTCTGTCTCCATTGATGGGTTCTAGCATTTATAGTTTAGGATTTGTTGCCGTGCTTCATAGTTGTTCTAAAAGAAATGGTTGTTCAGAAAAAGTAGGTGTCGCTATTTGGAATCATGTATTTGCCTGTGGATTGCCGTTGTATATCTAGCCTAAGTATCTTTTCAACTTGATTTTATAGATTGATCAGCCTTCACTTGGACTCCCTTCCCGTGACTACTATGAATGCACTGGAGTATACAAAGAGGTATAAACTGACTCCTAGATCAGCAAGGACTCCTTGAAATTCTTCTGTGTTTTGTTAATTTTTAATAACAAGGATAGACTTCCAAATACCTTTATTCCCAACTAATACCGAAGTCTCACTCAGGAAAAAATGTCTATGGTGGACATCAGAAGGATGTTGAAGAGCAAAGACTCCTTACCATTCTCAAAGTCAATTCTCTGGGGGGGGGGAATAGTCTGCCTATTCCCTAGGTAGTTTAGAAGCTTGAGGAAAATATGCCTGTAAGTGGCTATCAGAATATAGTGAAAAAGAAATGGTAGTATTTTCAAACCACTATATAGGAACAAGTTATAAGGGTTTTGAATGTACATGTCCTGCATTCTTTATACTTCAGTTCCCTTCAGTAAGACAGAAAAGCACTTCTCCATTCCATATGAAATTATTCAGCACATTTTTATAGTTTTGTATTGTACCTATTTTGTGCTCATCTTTACATGAAGACCCATGCCATTTTAGAAAATGACGTCCATGCAGACACTGTTAGCTCTACTAGCATGGGTTCAATTTCATCATCTTAGATAATCGTCTTAGAACTGCAGAGCTGGAAGTTCATGGATCATCAACTCCAATCCCTGTCAAGGAGGCACAGTGGAGAATCGAACTCCCAATCTCTTGCTCTGCAGCCAAAAATAATAATAGTCTTAGAACTTGAAAGCTGGAAAGCACCCTATGGATCATCAAATCCAGCCCTTGTCAAGGTGGCACAGTGGAGAACTGAACTCACAACCTCTGGCTTCACTGCCAGATACCTACACCATTGAGCTATCCATAGCTATCATTGCACAAGATACGTTGCCAGGAACAATATTATGTCCTTTATCTCCCCACCTGCATAGTTAAAAATCTGCTGCTTGGTGGGACTCTATATGACTAGTGTTAGTGTCTCTCCAATCACATATGAAGAATTTACATACAGTTTTGCCTCACTGTGCACAAATATAGGGAGGAACTGTAATTGGCTGGACCACCTTAACAAGTATACACTCATTTCCTACATGATAGTCAAAATTCATTTAGGATACTGTCACTTGTGAAGTGGATCTGAAAATTGATAGCAATGTCTAACTGCCAGAATATGAAGAAGACAGGTCTTTGAGAAGGAGCAAACACACACACACAAACCACACGTACACAAACCAAAAGAGAAGTTAGGAACACTGAATCATTGCTCCTCTCAGGAGAGTCTCATCCTAGCTCATCTGTTTAATACCTCAGTCAGGAAACTATATTTTCAGAAACTGTAATTAAGTAAGCCCTGTAGGAAATCCGTAATTCAAGTGTTAGCTTTTAAATACGCATTAGTAAGTACATGATTGCACTCATAATAAATGCCTGGAGCTGTATTTTGGTGGTCTGTGATTAGAGAAATATAACGATTTGCTCAAGAGAACATTACAGATTAATTTGGAGTTTGTTATTATTGTTAACTTGATTTCAGCATGCATCGTTGTGCATTATTTACAGCTGGCAACAACCATGTATTAATGTTCCTCATCAGTAGTAGTAATACATAAAAGTGCATGAGTTTAATAATACTTATAATGCATAAGGGCTGGAAGAACCCATAGATGGGACCAAGGAGCTCACAGTTCTCTGGATGTTGTTGGTCTGCATCTCCCCTTAAGTCCTAGCCAGAAATGCCAGTAGTAAGGGGTCAATAGGAGGATGTTGTTTAACAATATTGAGAGGACCACATCAATGCTTCCTGCTACAGTGTATTAAAAGAAATGGCTTAGAGGGAGAGAAATTAAAAAGCAGAATATGAAGTGAGGGCTGGGTGGCCCTGTATAACAACATTGCCCTGTCATCTTCCCTCCATCTCCCTATCATTCAGATCCTGGAAGTGCTGAGTTACAGGCAATGCAGTTACCTTTAGCTCACCACTTTTTTCTTATTTTCTCCTCTTTCTTCTTTCTTTCTTTCTTTTCAGCAGTTAGGGGCATAATGAAGTTACATTTCAGAATGTAAGAGTGGGAATGCCATCACTCTTTTGGTGATAGTATTTTCCAGTCTTTAGGCTACGCTATGAAGACTTTTTAAAGTGCTATGCCTTTTTCTTATCAATCATAATTTTTTTAGAGTAGCAAAAAGGGAAAAGTAACATACAAGTAAAGTAATCCAATATAACATTACTTTTGCAAGTACAGTAATACTAAAATAATTTTTATGAAGAACAAAAGTAAAAATAAAGGATTACCATTAGCTTGTAATGGGCTAAAGTAATTAGTACCACATAAAAATTACTTTAAAAATAAACTTTGATCTCATGTTACACATTCTCCTGCTGCATACAGTTGGCTGCCAAGAACAAATATATCTTTATAAAACAGGCAGTTTTCAAGGCCAAAATAAAACAGAAAAACAAAACTGGTAGATAAAATCAAAACACATGTAAATCCAATGGGACAAATTTGTCTTAACTATATGACTGAAAGAACATCATGAAACCTTGGGAAATGATTGTGATTGATGAGCATATTTATGAGTGGTGGTCCTTCAAATCACCTTATGCTAAAGAACAGGAAGAATGAAGGGTGTGCATCAATCAAATATCTACTGGCTGTTCAGCACAATGTCCAAAGTGGATCTACCAAACCTATACATTTTTTTTTTCTTACAGGCATGCTCAGCCTATGTTGATTTTATGATTTCAGTAGCAAAACTGGTCCGCCAGGAAAGAAATCTTACTATCGATGAGAGCCAAATTTCTACAGAAATGAGGAGAATAATGGATCTGGAGACAGAGATTGCAAATGTAAGTCATCTTTAAAAAAGAATCTACAGAACTGCATGTATGTGTTTGAATCTTTTCCTGACATTCAGGCTAAAATGCTGAGTATGAGGATCTTGGGCAAAGGTAAATAACAGTGTAACACATTTGATGCTATATACAATACGATGTTTTATTACGGTCATTGACCAGCAAAAGTAAGCAACATTATTTAAATTAGGAAACATAAAATCAATCTAAAAGCACTAAAAACATCTATATACATTTATATAACTACATTCATACATCTTATTAGATATCTCCTGCCTCTCTATCATAGGCCTTGTCTGTGGGCTATTGTAGCCTGCATAGAATGACAGAGTTGTTACTCAGAAGCTCATAGAGCCCGTATGATCATTAAGGCCTCTACGTGTATACACCAATTTACAGATACTATAGCTGCACTTTGGGTGGAACCTTTCCTTCACCAATTTTGATTGCAGCAGCACAGAATTTAGCTACTTTTGTCAACATATCTGAATTTTGATTTAGCTCAGTATATCTACCAGGGCATCGCCCTGACAGCAAGAGCAGTGTGTAATGCACCTCCGATCATCCAGGAAATGCCCTTATGTAAGGGTTAACGAGGACTTCTCGAATGCCAGAATAAAAAGCACAATGAAGTAACACATGGGAGATGATTTTGATCTCACCAGAGTTACAGGGGCATATACACTGAGTGCAAGGGGTGTTGTTATACCTCCCTTCCTGAACTGCTGACGGAAGTGCATTTGATGCTATATGAATCTGATGTAGTACATCTGGCATGAGATGACATGAGCACACTCATTTCTAGGTGTATCCATCATAATTACAGTCCTATGTACCCATGCTGAAAGTAAACGCCATTGAATTCAGTAGGACCTGCTTCTGCCTGGAACCATAGGAATAAGCTAACACAAGCTAAAGGAGAGAATAAAGAAGAAGAGAGATGTTCTAGAATGCAAAAAGGTTATTTGCATCATAACACGTCTTTCACTTTACCCTACAGTTTCCATGGAATGGCAGGCAGAGTGGCTGCGAAGAGTGATATATAGCAGGTGGTGACCTCAGCCTGAGTCCTCCTTAGTGCCTTAGTGGTTGGAGGATCTAGGGGAGATCCTTTATTTGGGGGTTAACCTGTCAATCACCTTTCTCCTTTGATGCCACTAGCTTAGCTTACTATATTTTGTTTTCCCCTTTCCTTTACTCAAATAGCTGACCTTTTTTTAACCCTATGTGTATGAAATGAAATATGAAATATCCATTGTGGTGTTGCTTCACCCCAATGACAGCTCCTTGCTCTGTCCTGTAGTTGCTCTGAAATCACATAAATAGTGCTAATTTGATCCATTTTTACACATTTGCACAAAATAGTGCACATGCCAAGTACATGCTTTATCCTCTCTCAGAACTCGTGTTCATCCTATACTCTTGGTCCAATAATATAACTTACAAGTAAGAAACATATCAAGGAGAAAGCAGGTAGAAATTTCTTTAGGAGATTTAGGTGATGAGCATAACAGATTTTGCTTACATGATCATTAATGCAGCACATTATAAATCTTTATATTACAATTTTTTAACTAAGCACTATTTGTTATATAGATGTTGATAGATGTCTGATACAGCAAGTACAGTAACAGAACAGAAAACAAGATTGAATATTGAGGTACTTGTCATTTAGGCACTGCACAAATACTGCCCAGGTCTCAATATATGTACTTCTTATCTGACAGCACTGTCTGATTTAAATTGTTTTGCATCTAAACCTTGAATAGGCTTACTTAAATGAGTAGAATTTTTCTGCATCTCTCTTTTCTCTGCTATTTCTGATAAAGGAGATCCTTTGTTTATTGTACATGTATTTTTCTAGGCTACAACCAAAGCTGATGACAGAAATGACCCACTTCTGCTGTACAACAAAATGACACTCAATGATGTCCAAAAAAATTTCTCCTTGGAAATCAATAAAAAGGTAAATGATCACTGATATCTTGTTTTCTGTTTCTATCACTGACTGGACAATGCAGTAGTGTAACATGTTTTGCTTTGCTTTTTATCTTAATCCTGAAGCTAAATGGAAACTTTTCAATTGCAAATGCTGGATTTATCAGCCTGTTGGATACAGCAGGCAGGAAAAATAAAGCAAGGACCCTAATGGGAATTGTGCTAAACTGTGAACAAATGGGAGGGGGGCTATATGAGAACTGGCAGTGCAGTCCTATAAATGTCTACTCAGAATAAGTCCCCTTGAACTCAGTATGACTTGCTCTCAGGGAGGAATTTATAGGATAGCAATAAAAAAAATACTGCCTGTTTTCTCCTTCCCAAACAGCTGATCAGAGGTATCACTGATTTTTCAAACAGGGTTGATAGTCTTGGAAGCTAGATTAGGGAAGCTACCACCCAAATGGAAGGAAGCTACACATGGATTCTAATCAAGCATATATGTACCAAAGTTGACTTCTGCATTTCATGTGTAGCCTATTTCTACTGAAATAAAGAAACTATATCACTGTCCATGGTTGCAAGCCAAACACTAGGCAACTGGGCAAAAGTTGCATTACAGACAGCTGGAATCCAGCGTATGCACTTTTATCACCAACCTATTATTATTTGATAAACACTAAGGAAAAATCATTAATGTGACACATGATCAGACCTTGGTCCAAAGGCTGAGTACTTTGACACCTATTAAGTAATTTACTTGTGCTGCTTTTAACTGAGGAAAGGATTGGTTTTTTGTTGACCTATCTTTTAACCTATTAATGATGTGATTATATTTCAGTCTGGTTTGCATATTTACAATTCAGCCACATAGGATCCATTTAGAGACTTGAAGGAAGGGTCAGGGAAACCAAAGTCAAAGGAATTGTCGTTCCTAATCATATTTCTCCAGATTCAGAAACAGCAGGCAAAAGAATGCAGCTGCTCAGAAGCCGAAGCAGAAGGGGTCTACTGACTTCATGGCTTGCTGATGGGCTTCCTAGAATAATCTAACTGAGGAAAACAGGACAGTGGAATCAGACCTGGGGTAGGCACCATGTTGCCTGCAAGCTACATGTGACCCAAATATGCTTCCCAGCATCCCTGGACCCCCTCTTCATCCCCATTTGTTTAAAGAATGCTATTTCATACCTGTGCCCTGTAGCAATATTTCATAGCTATGCCCTTGGAGCAATTTTGCCATGATTTGAGGGGACACCGCCATCCCTGCCCCCACAACCCAAAATTATTGTGTTTTGAAATGGTCACTATTAGGTACAAGTGGTTTTCTTTTTCAGCTTTGAAAAGATACCAGATTTTGTAAGAAAAACTGGGGAAGTGTGGAAATGGCTGCAGCCCTCTAAGGCCCAGGGGCAGGTTTGTTGCCTCTGGGCTTTTAGATATGTCCCACTCTGATTTAGATGGAGTTCTGGTCTGTTCCCAAAAGTTCTTCTTTTCTTTGTATTTTTGCTTTTCATTAAATTAATGTTAGAGCATGCAAAGAACTCAGAAAAACTGATTTTGAAGACCACCCCTCCCAGAATCCCCGAGGCCAGCAAGGCCACAAAAAACATACTTCCTAATCTGCAGCTCTACTGATTAAATGCCATAATGATTGCACATGAATGGTGTTTCCCCTACAGCCATATGGTATGAACCTCTGAGTGAGCACAATTTGCAAGGCGCACCTGGTGCAAGTCCAAGGCCAGAGAAAGTAACTAAGTTCAAGTCTCCATCTTGATGCTGATACATCTAGAGCCCCAAACTCTGCTGTGAGGATGGTTTTGCCCCCATTTAGCAACACTGCAGCAGTGCTACACATAAGGGCAGTAGCAGAGAGACTTCCACATCTCAGAGTGTTGTCCAACTAGGATATTCACATGGATCCCTACGCTGAATGTTCAGCACCAGCATTTGCCTTCAGTGGCTCAGCAGCGGTCTATGTTTGACAGCTGACTTGCAGCAGCAATTAGCAATCCACTTTTAACAGGCAACTTGCAGCAGGACATCATAAACTGCACTCATTTTTTCATTGGGACAACTGGGAAGCAGCCTTTGAATGGGTAGGAAAGTCCATTGAGTCAAATGTTAAATTTTCATGCGAAGTTTCATACACCAAATTGTGATATCAGATTTCAAAGACTCAATCCAAAAAGCAAGATTTTTTTTTTAAGGGATCCAATTTTTATTATTTTTTGCAAAGTTTGGTTCTGGTCTGAACTGGATGTCATTTTCTTCTTGAACATGGCTGGCCCAATCCTTCAGTTTGTCTAAATCTCAATGGTTTTGTCTAACATAAAAAAGATAATTTAAGAATTATACCAATGCAAGGGAGTTAGACTTGTGCTCTTTTATTGTTTTACAGCTCATTAACCTGAAATTAAAGCTAATTCACCTTAGTTTATTGCCTTTTGGCCAAGACTCATGTTGAATTGCTTCACAGATGCTTATTCTTATCTACCAATTGAGTATTTTTCCCCTTAGCTACTTGCAAAGGATTCTTTTTACAGTAGCTATCCAGTGAAAAACACAAGATAAAATGGTACGGAATACTTTCTGAATACTGAGTGGAAATTTCCAACCCCATATTACCAGGTTGAAGCATTAAACAACACTACCACAGCCTGCCTGTAACTAGCTTTAAATTCAACATTTGCCATGAATTTTTGGGACAATTATTTATAATTTTTCTGCACTACAAGCTACTGGTGTGTGCATGATGAAAGGATTGTGTTAACACATGAAAGCTTGTATTAATTGTTTTATTTTTAGTGGTCTAATAAAGGTGCCACATTCTTCTACATTTGTATTATTGTATAATAATCAGACTGCTTCCTAGGTATTTTTTAAAATGATTCTTTCTATAACTGTTGTAAACACCATAATATCTTTATTAAGTCAATTACACAACCACAAAAACTGTGCAAGTTTTTGAGATCCCAGTACCAACCATTATCCCCAGCTGGTGATATCATTACCTATCTGCAGCTATAAGTTATACAACAGGGTTTCAATGTCTGCTTACTGCAACATTTTGCCTGATGAAGAAATATGGCAGTTTAGAGATCCCCAAAATTTGAACACTTTTATGAACGTTGAGTTGACATGAATTCTCCTAAGGTTTTACACTAATGGATTTTGATGGGCGGGTAGATGGATGGACAAGCAAACACTCAGATATAAAATATATTTGCATTTTGTCCTGAAATAACTTATATTCATACAACTTAAATACTGATTCTCTCACTCACTGCCCTGGAAGTCAGGGGATTCGGTGTTAGTGGGTGAGAGAGTAAACATCTCTATGTTTTACCTGTCTCTTGTACAAAGTAACATGTGATGTGAAGGATTTGCAGACTTTCCTCCCTTCTTCATTTTAAGCATAAAGGTTTGTAGGAAACAGAGCTTGCCTCACAGATAATATAATATCCATTTGCCCAGTATCAAAAGTATATGTATAGCTTAACCTGATGATTGCACTGAATCTGATTTAATTTCTAAATTGAGAGATGCCAATGCTCAAAGGTATCTGGAAGTTTGGATTCTCTTATCAGTAATCCAGATGTGTGAAAACTGCTTGACAGTGAGAATCATGCATTTGACACATCACACAATTTTTCTTCTGTTATTGCTTGACATATTCTAGGTTTCACTGCTTGTGTTGGAAACAGCTGCCTCCTGAAAAATAACTGGCATAAGTCATGCTCTATTTTAATGATGTAACAATACAGCTGGATCTCTTAGAATGCTTGATGTTTCAAAACAATTTCAATTTTAAACAATATACACCTGTTTAAAAATATGGAGTGTTAAAAGATTCCTAACCACTATGCTCTGCATTTGCTTTGGCCTCTCTGGTTTGCAATTGCCCAATCTGGAGATCATCCCATTGCACACAGAGGGGTTCTCTGCTTGCATTAGAGTTTATTGGATTCCCTCTGGGCAAGAAGCATTTTAAAAAGGAACCACTCACAGTATGGCAATTGGCCACAGTTTCTGTTTTGACTACCTCTGGAGATCTGTTATTTGAGAATGCTGCATCACTTTTGGATTATTCGTGCTTCTTTTGCTGTGAGCCTTCCAAAGGTTGGCAGGGTGAAAATGTAATATAGGTCCTCATGCAAGAGGCAATCAGAGCATAAATCTTTCTGCGAGATAGAAGGCACTCTTGGATCATAGAGGGTGAGGTTTCTTAGAACTTTTGATCTATTAACATGATACGTTGGGCATGTCCATAATGCAAATACCCTTTCCCTCCACAGCAATTCAACTGGTCAGCCTTCATAAATAATGTAATGTCATCAGTAGGAATTAACATTCAAAATACAGAAAATGTGATTGTTTATGCTCCAGAATATCTAACCAAATTGAAATCTGTCATTAGTAAATACACTGCCAGGTACGTATGCCAAATACATTTTTTATTTTTTAAACTGGCTAATATGTTCTGTAGTTGCAATTGTAGAAACATGATCAGCTTCTCCTTCTTCTTTCTATTTTCCAATGCAGAGAAATTCAGAACTACATGAGCTGGCGATACATAATGGATATGGTAAACAGTCTAAGCCGTGATTATAAGGACACAAGGAATAATTTCCGTAAGGTGCAGGAATCTGTTGTTTTGCTTCATATTTAAATCTTAAGATTCCCAGTTTTCAGGCATTAAAACAGTCACCTGCTGCCAGTTCCGTGGCTACCAAGACTTCTTCAGGATGAAAAGGATCTCTAAGGACCCCTGGAACATGCACAGAATAAGAAATGTTTAATTCTCTCCAAACAGCTGTGGTTGGTGATGTCATCCATGTTGCACAGCAGAAAATTGTGCAACAGGATTCCAGTTACCAAGTATATCTATATCACAGAGCTACAGAGTTTGATAGTGCTTCAACTGTCCTATGGAATCCTGGGGATTGTTGTGGTGAGACAGTTAACATTCTGTACTAGAGGATATTGGTGCAGTACCGTGCCCCACGTTAGAGCTCTCTGGCAGATCATGTTAAGCACCTCATGAATCTATGAATTCCAGGATTCCATAGAATGCAGCCGTGGCAATTAGAGTGGCATCAAACTGTGCAGTGTTCATAAACCCGTTGTATGCAGCAGGACGAAGTCTGTCACCTCTATTGTCCACCCTGGAGAAAACAGGTCTGTAAGTTTTGAACAGAAATGTGTATTCAAACAGTTGCTGGCATGTTTCTGCCATGGCCTGTGTTTTGTGGGGCCGCAGATAAATTTCCAACAGGATATCAATGTTGCTTATGTTATTCATATCATTTTATTTCAAAGATCTCGACACTTTAAAAAGAAAAAAGAATAGAAAACTGCCCAAGTCAACTAACATTACATTAAAATGCTGGAATTTGTAATTCAACATCTCAAGTCCAATTTCACTGTTGTCTATTATGTTACAAATGCAGGGTGCAATCCAGTGACTGCTAAGTGCTACTTAAATCCCAGATATTTGAAGTGTGGAGTTAGAGCTTAATATTTTGATGGATGAAAAGAGGTTAACTCTGGCTGAGGACATGATTATGACTGTATTTCCGAGTATAAAAAAACAGATATAGAAGTCAAAGGTTGGCCTTGTTCCATTCAGATACTCCTTTGCAGCACTAAATCACAGGGAAAAAAGCAACAACAGCAAAAACAAATACTGGAACAATGCAGTCTTCAGAGGAGTTAGCTTAGCAGCAAGCTGTTCTTTTCCAGCTTTGCTGATAACACTTATCCAAAGAGTTTTCCTCTCTTCCTCATTCTTTATAGACTTATCAGGGTCAAAATACAACCTGTTCCTTTTCCGTGCCTTTCATTTTGTCCAAAGGATGGAATTTCATAAATGATTACTTACAGGACTTTAGACACAAGGTTAAGAGAACTGGCAAGTGTAAGGAAAGAAAGATGTAGGAAACTTTCAAGAAGGTTTCAGAGGAGGAGGACATAATTTCTCTGGCCTTGATAACAGTGCCCTCAGTCACCATTATCCTGTGGTGGGAATACTAAGTTATAGAAAACATGGATACATGCAGCATATCCGCGGCTCAAGAATAATGAAGCAGATACAGCATCTTAGCTTCATTACACAGTGAAAGTCTGTGTATAGACTAGGGCAAGAATTCTCCAGACTTCGCCACAGGCCATATTGGTGCATATTAGAGAAGCACCAGAAATAAGGAATCTACATATTTGATGTCTACTGCCATCTTGCCATGCACCCAATACACCTTGTGCTTACTCTATTCAACCTCAGTCAGCATAATCATATCAGCCAGAAATTTTGAAAGCTCGACATCTGGGCAGCACCAAGTTGCAGAAAGTTAGATTGTTGCAAATCCAAAGCACCTGCTATCCAAAGAGATGACCCCTGGTATCTATGATTTGGCTTGCATTGGCTTTGTCTCCTCCAGATCAGAGGCATTGCATACATGATGCAGAAGGAAACAATAGACTAAGGTAGGGACATTCCAGACCATTTCCTATATTGCCATCCCCTGAGAGATCAAATCTTTCTTGGGACAAACTAAATCGCCTCTGTAGTGATATATTTTTCAAGATGTAAATCACAAAAAGCCCAGAGTGGGTTGCGTAACCTGAGGAGGATGCTTGCCAGTGGAAGGGAATTATATTGTCAAGAGTACTGCATTATTTTTCTCTATTACTGCCTAGTGCAAATCTAGGCTTCTCCTCACCTAGTTCAGCAAGGCTAATGAAGACAGAATCTGAATGGCCTTGTTTTATTTGTCTCCCATTCCCTGCTAGGAGAAATAATACTGAGTTGGACCGAGGATTTATCCAATTGTAAAAGTTTACATGCAGATGTGTGAAATTGACTATGAGCCTTTTCTGCAGGGAAGACACATCAGTATGACACCTCTTCTCTGCAAGTCAGTTCTTTTATACATTTCACGGCTTGTCAGAGCTAATTTCTGCAGTTTTCAGTGTAAGAATGAGTGCCGCTTCTTCCAGATCCTGAAAGTGGCTATAAAAGAATCTGGGAGAACAAGGGAGATCTCCTAAATCAAAGCGGATGAGAGTTTTGTTTCAACTTCTTCTTCTTTTTAGGATTTACCAAATAATCAGATTCCTTCCTAGTTTGAGTGGGCAGAATTTGAGATTTGAAATACTTGTGTATGGGATAAACTGAAATGGGTAGTTTTTTTCCAATCAAAACTTAACTTGTTTCTAATGTCTAGGTTTTCATCCCTGGCTATGCACCCTTGAGAGTACTGAAAGTCAGCTCTTTCTCTTCCCGCCCCCCTTCTAGTATCCTCTTCATTAGCATCTATATGGCAGACAGGCATAACATGGTCTTCTCCATGGTTGGAACAGCTCTGCCTATTGAATTTGGCTGGAGGACAATTTCATTTCAGGGTTTACCATAATTTGCAAATGAAAACTAGAGAATGAAAGATCCTGAGATATAAAAATTCTGAAGGAAAACTAACTGATTTCCCCACATTTTATTATGAAAGAGTAAGCAGCAGATTCAGCTCTGGAGTAAAGAAAGATCCAAGGCAACATCTGTTGCTTCCTTAAGTCAAGTCCTTGATCCTTTTTATCTGTTTGGGGGCCAGCCATTTCATCCCTCCCAAGAGACCCTGTAGACTAGGATGGGTAGAATACAGCTTTGAGTGAATTACTATCTCAGACTGCATCTTCTATGTTCTTTGAAAACTGTGCATAGATAATAAAAGTACAACTGCATATTTCAATCCTGCTGGATGGATACAGTGTACTTCCCACTTTCAAATTGTTCTGATAGGAAGAGTATTTCGGATATGAAAGAGGAACAGGAGAGAGATTTATATGTGCTTCAGTAACCTATGATCATCTTTAAATATCACTTCATTTCCATTTACATCAATCTATTAGCAGTAATTAAGAAGGATTCAGTGTGGATGTGAAGTTTCTCCCCTGCTTGCATGAGCTTGTTTATATTGCTAAATATGTAATTAATGCCTGTAATGTTTACACTGAACAGGTGCTGTACGGCACAACCTCAGATACTGCTATTTGGCGCCGCTGTGCAAATTACGTCAATGGCAACATGGAGAATGCTGTAGGGAGGCTGTATGTTGCAGAAGCATTTGCTGGAGAGAGTAAACACATGGTAAGTTTAAATGTTCCATATGTAGGGTATTTCTATAGACTAAGAGTGTGCAACTTCCAAAGGTCTTGGGACCACCCCAATTATGGCACCTCTAATTTTGGGGTTAAAAGGAGTTGTACCAATTCAGTGGTGTGAAGGGGCAACCCCCTCCCTCTTTCAGGACTGTGGGTCCTTTTTTTCAAACTCAAAGTGACTTAAAGTCTTGGGAAGAACTGAGAGGAAGGCTCATGGGGTGTACAAAGCCCGTGGGCTGCAGTTTACCCAGTCCTGCAACAGACCTTCAGATTATTGTTGAGCTTTATCAAATTACTGCTTAGAAATCAAAGCCCACACATACCATCTACTTGGAAGCATTCCACATTGCTGCTTTCTCCAGTAGGGCTTGAAATGGAACATTGGGAAGTGACCCACTGGGATCAGAATAGCACCAACCCAGAGGAACTCCATTGTTTCTGTCTTCTGTAGATTGAAGTTGCTCCCATCTCCAGTGCAAAATAGACTAATAACAGACAATAGCAACAGCCATGCATCTGAGTATGCCATCATACCTTAATTCTAGACCAGATTCTACCTTTGAATACTGGCAGCAGAGGAGATGCCTCAAAAGTCTTTGCTTTGGAATTAACAGATTTAGGGTAGGGAGTGAGGTGCTAAAGGGCCAGAAAAGTCCCCATTCCAGACCAGAAAATTGTTCATATGACAATAGATGCAATCCAGATTTTTCTTTGACATGAATTATCACAGAAGGAAAGCAGATTGTTTGACTAATTTTAACCCCCTGCCATAACCTTATATTGTTACATTCCTTTTGCAGATGTCCCAATCCTGATCTTATAGAAATGCTTAGCAAAAAGACCAGATAGTAGCTTCCTGCAACACCACTCTGCAAGAGAGAGGTTACCATTTTAGATTACAGCTCCCAGAAACGCTTTGCCAGCACGACCACATTATAATCTGAAAAAAAGCAACTTTTCCAAAGCCTGGTTGTTACAAAAAGAGATAATAATAATTCACCTTTTTAAAACTAATTTAGTGGTTGTGGTTGTTGTTATTGCTGTTGTTGTTGTGTGTTGTCAAGTCACCCTGGATTTATGGCAATCCATAAATGACCAATCTCCAAACTAGTCCTTAGCCTGTTCTAGTTAGCTACAAGGAATGAAGCTTTATCAATCTGGCAGTCATTAGCGAAGGAAACATGTTTGCCAGTAAAAGGGGAACAAACCTTTTCATCTTACACAACAGTTTTGAAAATTAGGTTAAGGAATCTGGAAGAATGTAATATCTTTTTGCAGTCAGACTAATGATAGGATTATGTAGCTCATCCAGGACAGCAAGCCAAGTTATTAGCTAATGATGAAGATTAAGTCGCTGCATGTTTTAGAAAGAAGGTGCTAAAAGACAGGAGATTACAGGAATGGGAACACAATTTGATTTAACATTGCTAAAAGGAGGAGGGGGACTACCGACATGTAGCTCAACATAAGCATAGTTAATTTATTCCTTTTATCATCTTCAAACCAATTTGAAAGTGTGTTTTCAAATGCTGCATCATAATTGTTTTCGCTGATGTTATGGAGCAAACCATTGCAGTTCACATTTATACATAAGTTTATTTCAATAAGGAAGGTCAAAATAAGAATAGTAGATCTCCATATATCTGTAAGTCTATGGTGAATCACAATGATTCTCAATCCATAGGTTCATGGAAGAAGAGGCACTGTTTACCCAGTTTATAATCCTGTCTTCTTCCTGATTAACAGATGGCCAGTGGGAGGTGGGAGGTTTACTTACACAAACATGGGAAGGACCTCCATAAACAGAGCAGTAGGTAATGTCCATCTGGGGACTGGAGCTCCATACATAAGCCGATGGTTAGAAGGGATTATAACTCAACTAACTACTAGAAGGAAGAGATTTCTCTTCCACCTGGCATATGGTGCATCCCTTAGGGATTACATGCTTTCAGGATGCTCCTTGTTAGAGCTTAGAAAATTTAGCATTTTGGTTTGCAACTCACAGCATCTCTGGCTAGCATGGTGATTCTGAGAGTTTTAGTACAAGGATTTAACACTTTCAAGTCCTGTTCCTTGTTTTTCTGGGGGCTAAATGCATATGTTCCATCTATTATATAACCCTCAATCATCCAGGTGGTGAGAATGCCAACATTTTCCCAGGGCCAATCCAAGACAAATTTGTCTCCAGAGACAGAGGTTGAGATGGTGGCTCCTCTATTCCCATTCTTTCTATAAAAGCTGATTAGATTAGCAGTTGTTAGCACTGACAATGGGATGGCATCCTCCACCATAGCTGAGGGTTGCAGGCCAAGTTAACGGTAATTCTAAGACAATGGAAAGGCAGAGGGGCTCAGGAGGAACAGCTCGGATAGATGCCCTCTCTCTTTAATGGTAGGCCTAACCCTGAGTTTTCTTCAGGAGGTTGCACACAAATTTTTCCTATAGTTTGAACTTGGTTTTGGGCTTTGTTTCTTTAGAACAGGATTCATTATTATGTGCTGTCAAGTCAATTCTGACTTATGGCAGCCCTTTCCAGGGTTTTCCAAGTAGATAATACACAGAAGTGGTTTGCCATTCCCTTTTCCTTGGGGCATCCTGGGACTGTGCAGCTTGCCCAAGGCTACACAGGCTGACTCTTCTCC
Source organism: Intellagama lesueurii (assembly GCA_037013535.1). NCBI lineage: Eukaryota > Metazoa > Chordata > Lepidosauria > Squamata > Agamidae > Intellagama > Intellagama lesueurii. The sequence continues at coordinate 242,928,766 of JBAJHW010000003.1, forward strand.
TGGGAGGCACAGTAGCGAATCGAATTCATCAGTCAGATACCTAAACCACTGAGCTATCCAGACAGCTTTAGAATAGGATTGTTTGAGGTTTATGGTATTTTTCTGATGTGTTTTGTGTGTGTGTGTGTGTGTGTGTCTGTTTGTCTATATATACGTTGTGTGTGTCTGTGTCTGTCTATCAACATGTCTCTGTGTGTATCATATGTGAGAGCTATGAGTTAATCATTTCAATGAATGTCCCAAAGTTTATTCCTTCTCCATTGATTTTCAAGGGAGATATCGTTCAAATATTATCTATCAATGTTGACAACTTTCCCTCAGTCTGACCTAGCTGTAATAAATTCAAGCCAGTGCTTTTATGCAAACCATGTTGTTGTTATATGCCCTGAAGTCAACCCCAACATGGCAATCCTATGAATGAGTGACCTTCTATCATTAGCTCTTGCAAACCCAAGGCCTGAGTTCCTTGATTGAGTCAATCTATCTCATGTCTTCCCCTTTTCTTGTTACCCTCAGGTTTTCCTAGCATTACCATCTTTTCTATTGATTCTTGTCTTCTCATGATGTGCTCAAAGTATAATAGTCTCAGTTTCATCATTTTTGCTTCTAGAGAGAGTTCAGGGTTGATTTGATCTAGCACCCAGTTGTTTGACTTTCTGGCAGTCCATGGTATCCCTAAACTGTACACAGACCAAACCAGCACGTTCCTTTGGGAGTGAGAAGAGAAGTGATAATTTCTGTCCAAATCCTTCCTCCTCCTGAAGAGCTCATCCTTTGTGAATTTTCTACAGAACAAAGGAAGATACTACTCTACCAAGAATTACCTCTCTCTGTCTTATGGGTCCCTTCCCTGACCAAACTTGTCTTAATACCCAAATAATGAAAGCTGTGTAAGACATCCCTGAAAGGTAATTCAGATAAACTTCAAATATTGTTACACAATATTGCTGACCAAGCAGCAATCACTTGGTCAGTTAAACAAAGAACCAAAGAGTAAAATCTCTATGTCACCACATAGGCAACTAGCAAAAAGAAGCCACAAGGGGTATGCACTCCCTTAGCAGCTCATACTATTTTATACTCACATGCACTCAGCAACCAGAAAAATGGCAGTGTGTGATGGTTTGCAGCTAACCACAAACCACCATGAATCACCCAGAAAACAAACTGGTTCGTTGTTTGTGGTGGTTCGGGCCCATCTCTGCCTCCCTCTTGCCTGGCCTACCTGCCACTGCTGCCATTACCAATGCCATCAAGTGGTGGTGGTGGAGAAGCCAGCCAGAGGAGCTGGCTGCCTCTGTGCATGTGCCCACTAACGAGCTAGTTGCCATGGAAACAGCAGTTGTGGGTGCATGTGCAGAGGCTGTGACCCAGCTCCTCCGACTGGCGTCTCCGCTGCCACCATTGCCTCCACAAGCCACCTGGAGAGGTAGTGGTGGCAGCAGGGAAGCCAGCCGGAGGAGCTGGGTTGCAGCCTCTGTGCATGCGCCCATGAACCAGCCCAGATCATCAGTTTTTCTGGTTCGCAGTTTGGTTTGTGCCCATCTCTACTGATTATCAACATAGGGTGCTTATCAACACAAACCTATGCATGCCTGTCCAGAAGTAAGTTCCATCAGGGCTTACTGCCACTGAAGTGGGTATATGACTGCAGCCTTAATTTTACTGTATTGTGTACATTCCCAGGTACAAGAGATGATTGCACAAATCCGTGAGGTATTTATACACACACTGGAAGAACTCACTTGGATGGATGCTGAAACCAAAAAGAGAGCAGAAGAAAAGGTAAGAATGCTTTAGAAGAAATTTTGTAATTATTTTCTTTACATAAAATCTGGATAGAAGAGCAGACCAGTCAAAGTTATTCACTGCAATGGATCATTTGTGAGAAGAGCGGACACAGTCTTCTCCACAGCACAATTCATGATAGTTAAGGGGTTTTTTACCTCATAGAAACTGGTAGACATGTGAACAACTCCCTGCAACTATTACTTTTGCACACCTGCCATTCCCTGAGTGTATGTAAAATAGAATAGATAGCCTGGAACAGTGGTTTTTAAGTAAATGCATCAGCTGACTAAATGAAAGAGATCTAGGCAGAGCCTGAAAAGTCACTTTAAAGAAGAATGGAGACAGTGACCTCCCAAAGCCTTCCATCATTGAGAAGAAGTAGGATGATGGGTCCATATCTCAGAGGCAGAGTATATGCTTTGCATTTATGATTTCCTGAAATCAAGCCTACACTTATGTTACAGCATTTAAGAGTGTATCTAAATTGTATCAGTTTTATACCAGTTGAACTGCCATAGCTCTGTCCAGCTGTATGCTGAGATGTGTAATCTGTTGAATTCCTAAGAATTATTTTCCAGAGCAGTCATTCTCAATCTTCTTCTTTTTTTTGCCATGGTCATAAACACAACATGAAATAACTATAGGTGGAATCAAGATTGTATTATGTCACATGACGAACCTTATAAGGTGGTGTGTGAAGAATTGTTTCTAGTCTGTGCCTCCTTCAAATGTTCCAGGGGGCCCCAGAGACCCATATGCCCCCCCATTGGAAACGGCTGTTCTAGAGAGCTCTAGAGCATTGCTCTGAACTACAGGGGGAATTCTAACTACCACATACACCTATAGATACCCAGGACCTTGGAACAGTTACTCTCATCCAGCCAACTCACCACACAGGGGGGTTGTAAGGATAAGGTATGTGCTCCCTTGACCTTATAGCAAAAGTGGGGTATAAATCCAATTAACTGAGAGCACTGAGGGTGGTGTTGTAGATAGTATATCAGATGAGGATTCAGGACACCTGGGTTCAAATCTATGCTCAGCCATGGAAACTCACTGGTAGGTCGCAGTTGGAAAAGCATTCTTTAAATATCTCACCTACCTTGAAAACCCCACTAGGGCCACCATAATTCAGAAGCAACTTGACAGCACATAAGGTAAATATCTCACATGCCTTGAAAACTGGGCATGGTTAAATTACCACTGATTTTGGAAGCTGGTGACATAACTGGACAATTATTGATTGATTCAAGCTATATCTCACCTTTCTGCCAAAACATGGCACTTATGGCAGCTAACAATAAAATTCAGACATAAACAGGAATACAATTAAAACATTAAAACAAAATTAAAGCAAAATTACAGGATATCTAAAAAGGAAAATAACAGCATCCAATCATAGGAACATTGGAAGCTGTCTTGGCTGATAGTAATCAGTTTTAATATCATTTTAATCACTTAAAGCATCTCCAGCAGCAGGTCTGCTGAAATAAAAATGTCTACAAAGGAACCAACCTGTATTTTCTTAGGTAGGGAATCTAGGCGCAGGGAGCAGCTGCTGTGACATTTTTTCCAAGTTTAATTGAGTTCTTTGCGTTTGAAGAGGTAAGACCAGAGTTCAGGAATGTGACTTTTTTGGCCTACAACTCCCAGAATGCCCAAGCCTTAGTCCCTCCCCCACCCAGTCATAGTCATTGTCCCTCCCCCACCCAGAAAACATTTTCCATCTCTGGCAAAGATCATTATTAGAGATTGGGGTATTCGTATATGAATACGGATACCCACACACAGCTCGACTTAACAAGGGTTGGCCCCTGGGGTCGGACCATCCACTCACTCATCTGGCGGCAGCAGCCTCGGTCAGCCTTCCAATCGCTCCCGGAGCACCGCTCTCTTCCCACTCATCTAGCCACTTGGCAACCGTACAGGGAGACTCATCCTCTCTCCCCCTGCGTGGAGTTGACTAGATGAGCAGAAAGAGAGTGGTGCTCTGGGAGTGATTGGAAGGTCAACTGAGGCTGCTGCTACTGCCAGATGCATGAGTGGATGGTCTGGCCCCAGGGGCAGGACCCTCGTTAAGTCTAGCTGTGCGAGGGTATTCGTATTTGTATATGAATACCTTCATCTCTAATCATTATACAACTTCAGTGCTAGTTATTTGAGCAAGCACAGAGAATGCAAGCATGCCATGTTTGGAATGCACACACATACCGACTGAAATCCCCCAGGTGAAAGGTATGGAACCTGTTTCATCCCAAGGGCTGCATTCAATAGTGGAGGGCATTCTAGCAGTGATTGGGGCCAAAGGCAAAGGTGTAAGGCCAAAATAACAGCATGTTTTAACTTTAAGTTCTTTCCTTTAAATATGGATTATATGTGCAAACTTGAGACACATGCTTTCTTACAATTTCTGTATTAGTGAATGTAATTAACAGCTCTCTGGAAGGTGTCTTAGATCATCCAGGACTGTGGAAGTAAAGATGAGGGCCCAGCCAAAGCCAAGACTTTCCAGTTCTCTTAATTTTAGTGAGAAATATTTGAACACATCCTCAACCATTCCAATTCACTGAAATCAGTTACACTTAAGCGCTTTAGTTTGCTTGGGCTGTGTCAGTGTGTTAGGGAGGAATGAACTGGCAGTGCTGATGTATTTGTGGTGGCATTTATATATTGGACATGTCAAAAAGGATTCTCAAGGAGCTCCTCAGCTTTTGATTGCTTCTAATGAAAACACTGAAACTGCCATTGAGTAAGAAATGTCAGCTGTTGGGCGGCCTGGTTTACTGCATGGCTCTGTTTTGTGAAACATAGAATAACAGATTGAAGAGCCTCATAAGTGTGTCAGACCTTCCTGGCCAACTGGATGATGTCTGAATGTACAGTTTGATTCCCATTCATTTGAGACCACTGTCGTTATTGTTTTTAAGGCAACAGCAATTAAAGAAAGAATTGGCTACCCTGATGAGATCATGACAGACACTGCAAAGCTGAATGCAGAATACAAAGATGTAAGTACACAAGGAAACACATTGCAAGCAACAGCAACAAATGTGACATCTAAATCCGGCTTCCCCAACCTGCTGCTCTCCAGGTGTGTCTGTTTACAGTCTGCATCACCACAAGCAAAACACAGCAATGGGCATGTTGGATAACCATCCATCAAGGATGCTTTTGCTTATGGATTCCTGTGTGGATGAATGGCCATTGAGATGCCTTCCAACTCTACAGTTCTGTGCTTCTGACTAAGGGTGCAGTCCCACTGGGAATTTGAATTGATTCCAGTTCTGACTTTTTTTATATCTCAGGCTCAAGTTACATGGTATATAAATTGGTAGCCATGTTCACTTTGACAGAAATTAAATTTAATTTCTGGAAATTAAAACCGATTTTGGTGGTTACACTGGTGAATCGATTCATTTCCTTTCTGTTTTGGGGGCATGTTTTTTGTAAACTGTCTGACTTTTTAAAAAAGTGATACTTCAATAAATTGATGGATTAATTCCTCTTTTTCAATTTTTCACAGTGACAATGCACTAAGTAATGCATCGCTAAGCATTTCTATAGGAATTTTTTTTAAAGAAGAAAAACCACAGTGTCAATGCTGCTGAAATCCAGTAGGGGAATCAAGTAAATCAACAGCAATGTCCACAGCCACCAAACTGAAATGAATTAAATCAATTTAGAAGTGAGGTATTTTTAAAAGTCCCTACAGCCAGTTGAAAAAAAAATTGCTTTGCAGCCCAAATAATTCCATTTCACCTCTGTATTGTTTAAATCAGATTTTATAAATCAATTTAAATAATGCTTAAATTGATTCATCTGTTGTTCTTATTGACAGTGGGGCCACATCCTCAGTGTTGATTGGTAATGGTGGAAGTTGTAGTCAAACTGGACGGCAGCAGGTTGGGAAATAATAATTTCAGTGGCAGCAGGTACACTGTGTCTCCACCCAACTTGGCAGGATCTATCCATTCCCCACGCATCATAGTGCACCCCATTTTTCATGGTCCACCAATCTTTGTGTAACATTTGGAGGGACTGCTATGGGTGGGGAAGGAAATCTGCCCTGTGCCAGTTCCATGCTCCAAAGTTTGAATTAGACCAGTAGATTTTATTTTTCACTGGCATTTTAAATCTTCTCCATGGGGAAGAGAAAAATTATTTTCCAATTCCAGGTTCTCTTGTACAAAGCATTTGAGTCTAGAAGCTACTAGATCTGACAAGGGTGATGTAGAAAATGAAATTTTCTGTCCTCATGACTAAATAATTTACACTCCCCCTTACACGATGGCATTCCTGGATTGTTCAAGATTATCATAGGATTTCCCAGTGGTAATTACATCTAAATTAAGAAACAGCAAACAGGAATTGTAGAGTGTGAACTGTGCCATGGCACAGACACTTTTCATGGCAGGTCTAGACAGAGATTGGAAATAGCACATTAAATCTAATGTGTTACTTTCGAAACTTGTCATTTTCAATAACGGGGATAAGCCAACTGATGCATCTAAAGGATAACATTTTGAAAGTAATGTGTTTAATCTTTTACTCTTACTTTCAAAATATTGCTCTTAAATGATTATACGCATTCCTCTCCTTTAACAGAAAGCTAACAATTTTAATGTTGACATGTTAAATCTAACACAGTGTTTCCAAACTCTGAGTCTAGAAGTAAAATGAGCTACCAGTGCTATGAGGAAAGAGCCTGGAATAATTTATTCCCTTAAAAAGTCAAAAAGTATACATTGAATGAAAGATAAATGTTATGGAATATCCAGGTAAACAGCTGTGCTAGTTACATACCATATCATTCTGCCAAGTTTATCATTAATGTGCCCTTGAGTTCAATGGCTGCCATTCCATATTAATTGGACAATGTTTGTCCCACTTTGTCCTTCATATTGGTGACTTGTTTAACAGACTTACAAGACATTCTGTTGAACAGGCAGGCTTTTTGGATTATCCTGTGAATTACACTTAGATGGAAGTAACTATTAGAATGCTGGGAATTCTCAGCCTTATTGAAGAATATGAAAGTCTAGAAAAGACTAGCCATATACATGCAGAGAGAAGTCCTAAGACTGGAGGGACAGTTTAAATATTAATTCTTTCTGATAGCTAGCCAGCCTGAATATTCTGAAAATGGGATTCTGCCCATTGTTATGTTTGCAGAGGATAAAGAAGAGATAGATTAGTAAGTGCTTTGCAAACAAAGCCATACTTATGGTTGTCTTCAGGGAACACTACATTGTACTATTATGGCCATTAATATGTGTCCCCTTCCCAGGCATCTTTCTAGGTCAAGTCCAACACTCAAGATGATCATGTCTGAGGATAGTCCTCAGTCTGATAGGCTGTTAGAGAACAATGCTGTATTTGAAAGGTTGTCTAGTCCGAGTTCCATTTAAAGACAAAGACCCCTCAGAAGCAAGAGCATCAGGAACCTTGAATTCCCACCAACATGCACATCAACAATGAGCATCTGGACAGTAGATTGAATAGGTACACAGGATCACCAAGTCATAGTCTTCCCCACTATGGTGAGATTTATTGAACACCTATTTTAGTTACAGTGATTCCCAGTGTGGTGTTGTGGATAAACCAATGGACTAGGACTCTGGAGACCAGGATTCAAATCCCCACTTGGCCATGGAAACTCACTGCGGTTGTGGAACTGGTAAAGCCACTCCTTAAATATCTCACTTACTTTGAAAGCCCTATTAGAGTTCCAATTAAGCCAGTTCCAATTTGACAGCACACAACAACCAACGTTTTAGTTGTAGCACTCATTTCTACATTTGCACCTATATATATATAAATCACCATGTGCATTTTTAATGCAAAAAGTGTCCTCTTTGTTTTGTGTGACGTGGAAGTACCCACCGTCAACACTTAGCAACTGCACAGGTCTGATTTATTCTCTTTCTTTCTCTCTCTTCTCCCATCTCTCTTTCTTAATTTAAATTAAATTAAATTAAATTTCTTAATTTCTCTTTTTTTCTTTTTAAAAAGTTGAACTACAATGAAGAAGAATACTTTGAGAACATGATTGAGAACTTAAAATTCACCCAGAAGGAAAGGCTGAAAAAGCTGAGAGAAAGAGTAGACAAGGAAGAGTATGTATTTTAACTATTAAAGTACACCTGCTTTGCTGTTTGGAAAACAGCTACTGCATGTTTTCTGCTAAAGTTGTGTTTATCTGAAGGGCTGCAGCAATCTCATGAGGTTTGGCTCTTTTTTAGAGTATCGTATCCCATTGGAGAAGAGACTACTGTCATTTTCATGTGGTCAGTGGAGCCTCCCTTCATCTATTATCCACTGCCACATAATGTGCCTTTTTTCCTGGCGGAAGGGAGGGAAGCAGCAAACCAAGCAGGACAAATAAAACTAGAGGTGAAGCAAAGTCCTGCTTGAGTTGGGCTACATAGCAGGATTTTGCTAGACAAACTCTGAACAAGTGTGCTTGCTTTAAGGTCAAACTAGACAACTCATTTATTACATTTGTTGCTCCTTCAAAGGGAGATATGTCTGTCATAGCATGTGACTTGTCTCATGTACATATTTTGCATTGAGTGTGTTTGGTGCTGTGACTGGGCACTGGAAATTGCATATGATGATCTTAATTTGCAAGTGTGATGAGATACTTGTAACTGAGGAAATTCCACTGAGGGAAGGAAAACAGCATAATTACAGGGCATATGAATTTCCACTAACATTTGGTTTTACCCTGAACTATGCAACCTCTGCATCAAACATTCATTCTCATTCATTTTGATCCTGTTGAACTGCTCAGGACCTGGACTCCTCCTGGTCTTTTAAGGGTACACAACAAACTCAGAACTGCATTCCTTTGCCTTCCCTTTCCTCTCCATGAGACACCCATGCATTGTGCTCTTCAAAATGTGTGTATTTCTATTTAAAAGTAGGTTCATTGTCTCAGCTAGTGACAGTGTTTTATTGTATTTTTATTGTATTTATTACATTGTGTTCTTATTGTATATATTTATTGTATATTGTGAACTGCACAGACGAGAGTGCTAACACTAATGGATGGCATAGAAGTGGAAATAATAAATAAGTAAATAAATGATTCAAAGCACTGGGGTTATTTTACTTTTGCTACCCAGTTTCTGAGTGGTTTAATGTGATTAATTTTTTTTCCTGCCAGTGCAGTCATCATTGACACTTCCATTTGTCTCTTTAACTTTCTGTAGGTGGATAAGTGGAGCTGCTGTCGTCAATGCCTTTTATTCAGCAAACAGGAATCAAATTGGTAAGTTGGGCTTCATTGTCTAGTCATTTCAGGAAAAAGAGGTTGTTTCTTGGCCCTGACACTACTCAGATTTTGACTGAGTCCGGAACCAGAACTTTAATTCTCCTTTGCTCATCTATCTGATTAGCATTTTCTTGTCACAGCATTATACCATATAAAAATGTTCCTGATAGATCTGCTTGTTTGATATTGGATGCCTTTGATCTATAAAAGTTAATTCTTCACAGCATCTCTAGTTTATGAATGTGATATGTTGTGCTTCTCTATCCATGATTCAAAACTTCAGGTAATGGCCCGATATTGCTGTGCAATATCGTGCCTGTATTGTCAGCAGGAAAAAGGATGCCAAGCTTTACATAGCAAAGGGCAGCCTGAATGTTGATGACACACATGCCAGCAGTCAAGATAGTCTGCAGGATACCCTCTTGTGCTCACTACCATTCACAAAGAGATAACAAGCAAGGGTATCCCATAACCTGGATCCTTTTTTCATCAGTTAACCACTTCTCACCCAAGCAAAGCAATTGACAGGGCTGTTTTGGGGGCACAGAGCGAGAGCAGACTGCCTGCTATAAATGTAGCAAATTTGCTGTCAGTCTGAAGCCTAGTTAGTTAGTTAGTTAGTTAGTTAGTTAGTTAGTTAGTTAGTTAGTTAGTTTGTTTGTTTGTTTGTTTGTTTGTTTGTTTGTTTGTTTGTTTGTTTCAGCTGTCCCCATGTTTCGAATCTTCTTATAAAATGTTGATCTGCTCCACTTTACAATATCAGAGGCACAACTCTAGTGCACCTTCAACGAGACCTTGCTATCTGGAATGCTCACCTTGTTGCAGTGCTTCAAAAGCTTGTTTGTTTTGTGGTTTCCTTGGTTTATGTTCTTTTGATATTGCTCTGGAGTAGAGATGGGGGTATTCGTATTCATATACGAATATCCCCACACAGGTGGTGTTAACGAGGGTCCAGCCCCATGGGGCCGGACGGTCCACTCACTGATCCGCCGCAGATGCGGACTGCACGATTCTACCAATCGCTCCGCAGCGCGCTATCTGCTTGCCACTCTTTGACCTTGCAGAGAGGCTTGTCCTCCTGCCTCCTGCCAGGAGTGGCGAGCGGATAACGCTCTGCAGATCGATTGGTAGAATCGCGCGGTCCACGTCCGCGGCAGATCAGTGAGTGGACCGGCAGATCAGTGGCTGGACCCTTGTTAACGCCACTTGTGCGGGGATATTCGTATACGAATACGAATACCCCCATCTCTACTCTGGAGATATCTGTGTTTGAAAAGAAACATCTATTGTTTTCTTTCTAAATACGTGAAAGATATCAAACTCAGCCTTTGCTCTAGGAAAGGAATAATTGTGTAACGATTATACCAGGAATGGGGAACCTTTGGCTCTTCAAATGTTTGGACTACAATTCCCATAATCCCTTAGCATTGACCATTCTAGTTGGGGCTTTTCAGCATTTTAGGCCAAACATCTGTCAAATGAAATGTCCCCACATTCTTGGCTTACAAACTGAAGCATGCAATGGAAAATTAAGAAAGTGACAGAGCTGGAATTGAATTCTAAATGTCCAGTTGATCTCTTCTTGCAGTGTTCTGCTTAGTTTTACACTAAGCATGAAGCCAGGATACAGAACAATTTGCAGTTGTTTGTTCTTAACTGTCTTAGAGATGGTTTTCGAAAAAAGGTGATGTGGGAGTAACCCTCCCCTTCTGCACTAGGTTCTGAAATGGAAGGGGCAGTTTACGACCGCTCTGGGATTATAGTTTCACACTTTACTAACACAGCAATGCTGAGAGGCCTAGCAGGGAACCATCTTAAAACAGGGGAGGGCGGGATTGCTGTCCAGTGCTATATTTTCACACTTAATTAACACAGCAGAAAGTGCAGTTCACTCTGAGCAAACACATTTCTCCTCTGCAGAGGAGGTGGTTTCTTGGTTTCTTTTGTCCTTTCCTTGTGATCAGTTTACTTTTTAGTCTTTCTGCTGAAAAGCTGTGCAAAGACATTCTGTGGCTGAAGGTGTAAACTGCAGCAACAATTTTATACAATGTATATATATTGCCTAGAGCTGACTAGATAGCTCGGTGGTTTGTGTATCTGGCTGTGGAGCCAGCGATGGGGAGTTCAGTTCCCCACTGTGCATCCCAGAAGAATCAGCCAGTGTAGCCTTGGGCAAGCTGCACAGTCCCACGGTGTCTCTAGAAGCAGGTAAACCATTTCTGAGTATTCGCTACCTGGCAAACCCTGAAAAGAGTTACCATAAATCAGGATTAACTTGACAGCACATGATTATTATTTATTATTAAATACATTGCCTGAGGGTTGGTATAAATATTGTGGCTTTCCTAAAAGAATCATGGGAATTGTGGTTGAGCAGGACTGCTGAAAGCAGGAAGTCATAGCTTCGGTCTTTGCTTCAGACCTCCAGTTCCTGGTTTCTCCGGAAAGGCTAATAAGTAAATAGTTAATGCAAGTCTATACTGTAGAAATGCCAGAACTGGAAAAACTACTTTCACAAAATAATTGATTATTTTTATAAAATGAGGAGACCCCAAAAGTAATCATGTAGTTATTTTTGTAAAGTAACTAGACAAGTTCCTTTTAGTTCTTTTTAAATCAATCTGAATGCTACAGGCCGTTGACCTGTAGTATCAAGCAATCCTACTGTCCACCTTGTCATGACCTCACTAGCTACAGCAAAGCATGAAGCAACAGCACGAGCCAGCACTTAAACGGCATGATATTCCTCCTCCACCATTTGTGATGCCAGAGCCCTGTGAAAGTAACTTGTTATTTGCAATTAGTTGTTTCCAAGCTCAATAAAGAAAACCATAGCCTTTAGTTTGCAAGATGTGAGCATGCCTGTTGATGATAGGACATTTTAGAGGTCACTAATTCATAGGACAGCCATAATTAAGAAATGGCTTGATGGCACTTAACCACAATACAGTTTCCAAACTCTGAGGTGTATCCTTTAGTTAGTCTTTAAGGTGCCACATGTTTTTGTCTTGTCTTGTTTTGTTTTGTTTCTTTGGATTTTGCCTGATATACCTTTGTAAAATGCATCTCTAGCAGGCATAGCCAGAAATTTTGATCTCTATTTTAAAACCATGCATTGATTCTACTGTGGATGCAATCTAGCTGTACTTGGCACAAGAAGCCTGCCTATGTTCAGAGCCAGGGCTGCAGTAGAAAAGAACAGAAGCTATAAAAATGTGGAGAGCCCTAACCATTTTAAAGCAGGGAAGGGAGGGATTGCTGTCACGTTTATGGGTTACAGAACAGAAGTATGGGATGGAGTATTGCTGTTTTTCTTTAAAACCACAGTAGTTTAATAATTCAAAATAAATTGTGTAATAGCAGGAAAGTCTCAGCAGCACAGGCTGCACATGCTCTGGCCATTCTAATGAAATGAATATTCCTCCCAGAAGGACTGTTGGAAGTATGCAGCTTTGAGCCAAAGGGTATCAGGATTAAGTGTGATCTCAAATTGCTCGTGTGGCAATAAATAATGCTAACCACAATGGATCAAGACCAAGAGGTCAAACCAAAGCAGAAGAAGGGATCAGCCAAATATAATGAATGGTTCCCTGCATGCTCATCCATCAATGCAGTTAGGGAAGCCAAGCATAATCTGTTTCTTACATCATGGCTAACAAAAGACAAGCTCAACCCAAATGTGGTAAATTTACCTTGGCTACAGTCTCTGTGGGAAAAGGTCTGGGACTAGATCCTATTGTTTGTCCCAGCTAGGGTAGACCTGTTGAATCAATGGCACTTAGGTAAGTGCTCAGTTAACAAGTTCCATTCATTCATTAGTTTGGGATTTAGCCCTTGGGATGGAGAACAGCCTCAGTTCGTCAATGGTAAGACAAAATGCAAAGATGGGCTTTTCTGAGGACCACTGAGATATGGAAAGATGGTGTGAGCTTTTAAGTTGTTGCAAACTCTGCAGTTCCCTATTAACCCCTCAGGCAATATTTTTAGTGCAAAGACAAGATAAACATTTAATAACAAATATTTACTTAAAATTGTACAACAGAAACTGCTAACTATCTAGTCCAGGCCAGAAAACTATCTAGTCTCATGAAAACTGGCAGCAACAAAGCAAAATTTTCTGCTATGCAAAAGCAAGGCGAAATGAAGATCATCATCACCATCATTATCTTAGAACTGCAGAGCCGGAAGGGACCCCATGGATCATTGAGTCCAGCCCCTGTCAAGGAGGTTCAGTGGGGAATTGAACTCTAAACCTCTGGCTCTGCCTTAACCATTGAGCTATCCAGACACCCTTTAGCAGGGATGTTTATTCATCTGGAAACTTTTTAAAAGACTAATCTATTTTGTTCATATTCAGTGCATAAAAAATATTAGGACAAAAGTCTTTGTGGTCATTGTAGTAATGAAAGAATTCAGGAAATTTGGATTCTTTTTCTGGCACCTTTTGAATGAGCAGTCAGGAAAAGAACTGTGGTTCCTTTGGCACAACTGCATTTCTTTGTTGATATGGACCAATGTTTTGCTAGTTAGGAAGGCCCTCCTAGGAATAATTTTATTCTTGTGGATTACTTGAGATTGCTCAATTTTTCTCAAAACTCATTAGCAAGTATTGGCTTGGTGCAAAGTAGCTCAGAATGAACATCTCATCTACATTAGGAACAGCATTTCTTTAACACGGTTTTGATGCTTAGTGCCATGATACAAAAGGAAGCCATTCATCAAATTGCAAAGTGGCGGCAACCAATATACACATGGATTAATAAATTTAATTTTTTATTTATACTGCTATTCCCCAAAATCATGTGTAGGGAAGGTTATACGGGATTTAAACTCAAGTTATTACAGTTTTATTGTTTCCTGAAGCAGTGGTTTTCCCTTGTTTTCCTGAGCTGGTGCAGGGTGGGTGTGGCAATTACAGAATACGTTTTCTTTAAAATGTGGGAAATATAATAGTCAATGTGGAGGAATACGAGAAGATTTATTTGTGTATGGATATATGACCCTACCTTCTCTAAAAAAAACGGACGGGACAATGCTCACGTTTGGGGGAAACTGCAAGATTGCAAATAATTAATCTGACATGAATAAAGGTTTGGAAAAGCTGATGGTTGTCTGCAACATCAGAATCAGTTCCTCTCAGTGACACTGTAGTGGGAAAATGTAATTAATCTAGCATGTGAGAGCCTGAAATGGCAGCCTGATGATTCAGGGGGAAACCTTTGGACCTATGGAACAGAAGAAATTCCAGGAAGCATAATAAAAAGCGGAAAAAAAGATTAGCCAGTGGGTTAAAATGGGGCAGGGGAGAGGGTTCATAAAGCTCAAATTAAGTGACACTTGATTATCATGATTTTTGCAGAGGTGCTCTCCCCAGTGACGAAAAACAGCAGTTTGTCATAGCATGTTATTTGCATCTAATGTACTTTGTGTTGGGTTAGTCACTGAAAAGTAGACATAATTTGCAAGTCTGATTGCTGGGACACGTATATCTGAAAAAATGGCATTGCGGGAAGGAAAGCAGATGAATCAGAGGAAACACACCAGTATGATCCTGAGAAGCAGAGGAAGCTGCAATTAAGTCAAGGGAGGGAAGAGAAATGGAAATTTGCAAAAGAAAGGCCAAGCAGCAAAGGAAAACATATGAGCCCTTGGCATTTAAGAGAAAATTGGAGAACTATCTGTCAGATCTGCTTTGATTTGGATTCCTGTATTGAGCAGGGGGTTGGACTCAATGACCTTATAGGCCCCTTCCAACTCAATTATTATCTGGTGATGATGATTCTACTCAGGCCAGGAAAAGCACAGACAAATGAACTTTGAAGGCTAAAATGCTATGTATTTGCAAACCCAGAAGGTGGGTGCCTGATTCAGCATGATAAAATCCAAGGCTCCAAAAACATGTATGTTAATAATATAACTGGATCATGGAGACCTTTTCCCACAGAAGTGGTAACCTTGGCACTGATGGCAAGGACTTACTCAATTGGCCCTGCCCACAAAGTGACAGTATTCACCCATCAGCTTTCAACTGCATTATATTAAAGAAGTTCTCATAGTTGGGAGTATGCCCACCAAGGACACCTGGCAAATTGATCTAGAATTTCTCAGGTGTCCTTTGCAGGCACATTGTAAGAATGGGAACATTTTCATTATAATGCAATTAGAAAGAGAGTGGATTGGAATGGGAAGAGTGTGTGGTTACTTACCATGCTGACAAATCTAAAAGCTTTCTGGAACGGTTGTTTTTGTTTGTCCATTTTAGTTTTGCAAATGAGCACAATTTAAAACCGTCATCTATGGTGTCATCTCTCTTGGTGCAGTCTTTCCTGCAGGCATTTTGCAACCACCCTTCTTCAGTGCATCCCAGCCGCAGTCCTTGAATTATGGTGGCATTGGCATGGTCATTGGTCATGAAATCACACACGGCTTTGATGACAATGGTAAGATAAATGAGTGACATTTCACCGTAAGAAGTATTGGGACTAAGCTGTATGACACCTGCTAGCAGTGGGGTCAGGACACCCATGGGGTAGCATGAAGGCCTCAGTCAGGACTCCTGTAGGTTGGGCACCCC
Source organism: Intellagama lesueurii (assembly GCA_037013535.1). NCBI lineage: Eukaryota > Metazoa > Chordata > Lepidosauria > Squamata > Agamidae > Intellagama > Intellagama lesueurii. Next base: position 242,944,407 of record JBAJHW010000003.1, read on the forward strand.
GTTTCTGAACGGGACATCTGGTTGAAATCTCAGGCACACCATAGTGCCAATTGCGTTTCTCTTTCCTCATCTCCATGCATCTTTCCAAGAGGGTTGGCCTGCTGACAGACTGTACTTTGGTCCTGATCCTAAAGAAATTGAGAAGCTCTAATGGCAACCACCACAGCGGAGGTGGGAATCAGACCTCACAGCTATTTTTACAGCTCCCATACACCCACACCCAAATTATCGTATCTGTATAATAATATTGTCACAAAATTTAGAGAATCATCTCTGTAAGTACGTTCCTCCACACATAGGATCATGTGGAGGAACATACTTTCTGGAAAACCTTTTGCCATTTTTAAAAAAATACTAGAAGTATGTTTTGTTTTGTTTCTTTTAAATCAGAAATAACCTTCTGATATCCAGTGTGGCATAATGGTTAGAGTGATGGACTAAGACTCAGGAGGCTTAGCTTCAAATTCCCACCTGGCCATTGAAACTCACTGAGGGTATGGAACTGATAAAACCACTCCTTAAATATCTAATTTACCTTGAAAGACCTATTAGGGTCTCAATAAGTCAGTTCTAACTTGATAGCACATAACATAACCTTCTCTGACTTCTTGTTCCATTTTCATTCCCAAGGATCTTAGAGCCATAAAAAGGACCCCCAGACTTCTATAATTTTCTTATTCATGCAGAAAAGCTATATGCCTAATACTTTTGAGTCTGGAGAGCATGCTTGTGGGTGTTGTGGACATGATACGATTTAATGCTTGTAAAGTGAAAAACCTGGCTGGTTTAGTAATGGTAATGACAGTGTTTCACAAGTGCATGTGAGGTCACCACTACCACACAATTCCAAGGTGCTGAATCCACCACCATGAACAGGTTCAGTATTTTGGATAGCCCTTTGATCATTCAGACCAAAATGCAGAGCAGATTCACTGCCTCACAAAATTAGAGTCACCAACTTCCACTGGCTTCCACTCAAATTAGGCAATGCTAAGATGTATGGTCTGCTGCAGTCTAAAGCAAATGTTGTATTTTCACTGTCTTCTTGGCCATCACTGTGTATTCTTTATTTCAGGTAGAAATTTTAATGAGAATGGAGACCTTGTAGACTGGTGGACTCAAGAATCTGCGAAGAATTTCAAGACACAATCTGAGTGCATGATATACCAATATGGAAACTTCTCATGGGATCTGGCTGGTGGACAACATGTATGTCCTTTCTTTCTTGATGATGTGATCATATAGAGATAGAGATACATGGATACCCAGTGGAGAGAGTGATGAACTAGGACATAGGAGACTGGGTTCGAATCCCTGCTCAGCTATTTAAATTCACTGGGAGGTGGAGCCAGTAAAACCACTCCTTAAATATCTCACTTACCTTGAAAGCTCTGTTAAGGTAGCTATAAGTCTGTTCTGAACTGATGGCATGTAAATAAATATAGATTCATATATAATTTCATTATGCAACAAAACATCTGTGTTTCGTTACACTGGAGAACCAAGTACTGTATAATCTTTTAGAATATCTACATTTGTGTACACATATTTGCTGGAAATGAGATTTGCTTCCCACCTCACAGAGCTTATGTTTAGATCACTGGTGGGCAAAGCACAGTCCTCAAGGTCCTGTTGGATTGCAGCTCCCCTCAGACCTAGCCACCACAGATTATGAGGAATGCTTGGAACTGTCATACTCAGCTGACAGCTTGCAATTTCTGGTGACATGTAATATGGGTTCCAAATTCCTTCACAGAGGTTGCAGAGCAAATGGGTTTTATTATTGCTGTTTCTTTCGACAGAACTCACCCAACATTCAAAGTGTGTTGTCATTTTCATGGTCAAAGACTAGCTGCATGCAATATCACTAAGTTCAAATCACTGCTCAGCCATGGAAACTGACAGGGGAGTGGAACTGATAAAACCATTCCTTAAATATCTCACTTACCTTGAAAGCCCTATTAGGCTCACTTTAAGTCAGTTCTGATTTGACAGCACAGAACACATATACTGTAGGTACCATGGTCTGTGTATACAATACATAATGTCCCATGAATTAAATTCTGACTTAAAACTTTTCCACCCCCATGTGTTTTCAGCAATTCAGCTCTCCACTAATCCCCATAATGAACTCATTCCCCTCTGTATTTTGTTTCATACTTTTAATGTTCTCCATTGCATGTCTGGATTGTTTAAATCCTTCATTTTGACCTTCAGCTCAGGAACCATTGTGCTTCTTGGAACAGACCGTTTTGTTCTACAGGAATGTCAAGCAACATTTTCATCTCTTCCTTGTTTGTTTGCAGCTCAGTGGAATCAATACCCTTGGTGAAAACATTGCTGATAATGGTGGCATTAGACAAGCATATAGGGTGAGAAATGTCTCTGTGTCTTCAAAGTTCACTGCTAGAATGGAAAGAGTTGAGGAAAAAGCCTTTGGTCTAGATGGGCGGGGTAGAAATCTAATAAAATAAATAAATAAATAATAAATAAATTTAGACCAAAAAAATTGTTTGTCAGAAACACATGTTGATATTGCTTTTAAGAATACAGGAAGCTACATTAAACCACTGGTCCATCTAGCCAAGGGGTTCCCAAGCTTGGGTCCCCAGATGTTCTTGGACTAAAACTCCCAGAAGCCTTCACCACTAGCTCTGCTGGCCAGGATTTCTGGGAGTTGCAGTCCAAGAACATCTGTGGACCCAAGGTTGAGAACCACTGATCTAGCCCAATACTGTCTACTCTTAGTGGCAGTGATTCCCCAGGGATTCAGGCATGATTATTTTCTACCAGGAGATCCCTGTTATTCCCTGGTGGACTCCTATCCAAGCACTAACCAGGCATGATTCTGCATAGCTTCTGAAACCAAATGAGACCAGTATATTCACCTTGTGTTCTTTTTAAGGAGAAAGGTTAGATAGATAGATAGATAGATAGATAGATAGATAGATAGATAGATAGATAGATAGATAGATAGATAGATAGATAGATAGATAGATAGATAGATAGATAGATAGATAGATAGATAGATAGATAGATAGATAGATAGATAGATAGATAGATAGATAGATTTGATAGCTGGCTTATCAAAGCTTCAAAATTTAGTTAGATACTTTCTAGCATTTAATCCAGCCTTGGTGGAGGATGGAGCAAATGATACTCCCACACACACCCAAATATTAAAAGAACTTGTGAATGGGGTTGCGAGTCCATACAGGCAAACCCAGCCCTTATGTTAGCTGTGATTATTCTCCATCCTTTTGTTCAATCAGCTATCTGGGAAAGGTATCTACACATGTCTACATAGCTTTACTCTTTCTTGACTTAGTCATGGCAGTTTCTTAAAGATTATGCTAATTCAATGGAGAATCAGTTCACATTTGCTAGGGCCCTCTACATTATTATATATTTAATGCACCCTTGGACATCAAAAACTGTACAAAAAATTGTACTGCCCCCCACCCCATGCAGACAGACATGTTTGTCCTGACACCTGATTTGTGTTTCTTTCCTGTGACAACATTTGTATAAACAAACATAATTCACAAATAACAGATATATGTATCTCTGGACAATCATTTTGTGATGAGATGTGATGGTTAATGGGGCATTTTCACAAAATGTTTGCTTCTGACTTCTCATGGGGCGTTAGGGAAGATTGGTCCAGCGTGCTGGCAAAGTAGATAATGAGGCAAGTAATATAATTCTGATGAAAGGTTAAGTGATGTAGAACTTTCTTTCATGTGATTATGGGGGGAAACTCCCTGCTCTATATTTTCATTATCTTAGTTAAAAGAGTACAGAACACACAGTCAAATTAGCTGACTGTACAGGACAAAGTACATTCTGGTCAAGACTGCCCTGTCTTTGCTTCTCTGTACAAACATCACAGCTCTTTAACTTTCACTTCAATTTATCAAGGTTATCAACAGTTTAACCAGAGTAAATAAAGACAAACTACAGCCTCATAAAAGTCATTCTCCTTCCAGTACCTTATTGTGATTTTCCTGCTAGCATAAGATGATCTAAATAGATGTGGCAAATAGCTTCTACAAAGAATCCCAAAGCATTCCAAGCTAGGCAAACTTTTCCACGAGAGCAAACCTGCTTTTACATTTTGCATGTTATTGTCCTGGAGGAAACTGTATGCCATCTATGACTGGCATCTATAATGTTATATAGCACATTTCTGTTGTCATTCCTACTATTGTGATCCCTGACTGGCTGGATCCTGGAGTTGCGGGGGGCGCGCGGTTAAGCCTTGAAGTTGCACGCAAATATTAGTTTACAGAAGCTGTTGATGGTTAATGGAAAAATATGTAAGGTACAAAGTTAGTCAAGTCTAAGCCCATTACAGAAACCATAACTGAAAGCTACTTCATAATTTTGTGGCACTGTGATATGCCAGGGTTTGACTTGTGTTTGCAAAACACATCAAGCATAAGGGAAAACACATCTTTATTCAAGTCATATGTAATCTGGATGCATGCTGTTGATTGTGTGTTTCCAAGTGCTTAGTGCTTCAGTATGCCATCAGGCAAAGCTGGAGGCTTCCCTCCTCCCATGGGGGTTGGTGAGGAGAGATCAAGTTCAGTTATTTCTAAAGCAGTCATTAATTGTAACCCCAAAAGTGGTTTAATAGCCATGAGAGGTTTGCCCACATTATAGATACCCAAACTGAAGATTGATAGAATTCCATAGCTGTGATGTCATACCAATAGACATAAGCATCACTGAACTTTGTTGTGTGTATATGCTTATAGCTAGATGGCTTAACTCACAGAAACAATGGGATATTATGGCAAGATTTTTCAGCTTCTGCCTTCTTCAGCTGCTCTAAACACAAGGCAACTGTTCTAAAAGGAGGCTGTTCTAAAACAGAGAGAGCAGAATATACCAAAGTGGATGGACGCTGCCAGATGTTGTCCTCCCAGGTTCAAGCCACATGGTGCTACAGGATATTGATATGTCCATCCACTTTGGAATGCCCTGTGTTCTATATGGGTCACTTTGATATACCACATTTTTATTCAGAACAACAGAAGAAGGAAGAAGCCCGAAAACCTTGTGACGATATTTATGTATTTCTCTTTTATTAGTCACTTTAATAAATTTATGTTTTGAGTACAGTAATTAATTAAATTCTCCTGTGATCCAGAACAGACTTGTTTGAAGTTATGCTTGATGTTTTAAAATTTCTCTTTCTCCTCTTTCTGTTTCTCTCTGTTGCATTACTAGGAAATGATAACCTCTCTCCCTCTGTTTGTTTGTTTGTTTGTTTGTTTGTTTTTTGTGGGGCGGGGAGCACAGGCCTATCGAAACTATATCAAAAAGAGTGGAGAAGAGAAATTGCTTCCTGGGATAGACTTCAACCATAAGCAGCTGTTCTTTCTGAACTTTGCACAGGTATTATACTTTCCTTGACTGAAAGCTCTGAAAATTATTTTGAGTTACAATTTCACAGTTAAGTTGGAAACAGCATGCTGGCTTTTCTCCTTTTAATATGAACTGGCAGAATTGCTAAGTCAAACAGCCTTCATAGCAGCTGCGCCAAGAGGAAAGTGACCTGTCAGGTTCAGTTAATCACAGCTTAGTGCATGAATGCATTCAGGAGGTGAGTCTGTGGAGCCTGGTTGTGTGTGGACGCAGAGTATTGTTGTTTTTAAGGACTTGGCAGCATGCAGCACTTTAAACATCTTCTTTCACTGTCTCAGTTTTGAATGTCATGTAATAGCCTCAAATAGACCTCAGCAAAACTATGGTGACACTGCTCTTATACAATCCAATCTTGCAATCTGTTGTTGTTGTTTTTCAAGATATGGTGCGGAACATACAGGCCAGAATATGCTGTCAACTCTATTAAAACAGATGTACACAGCCCAGGCAAATTCAGGTCAGTGTTGTAAAGCATCCATTTCCAAAATAGTTATTTATTTACACAGAGATCCTTGTCTGCAAAAGATCATACCACCATAAATATGTTGGCTTGGAAAGGTGCTGCATGATTTTGTTCTTTCTGTCTTATTCACTATTCAGTTGAGAGTACTGAGAAATTGTACCCTCCCATAATCTGGTGTCTTCCTGATGTACTGGCTTGGGATAATGGCTGCTGTGTGTGCCCCAAGGGAAATGAAAACTGCTAAAACAACACTGGTGTGGTGTTGTGGATTAACCCAGCTGCTCTCATTTTTTTTGACCCTCTATGGGAGCTTGGAGAGGGAGACTGTCATGATGAGTACCTGCACTTCAGAATTATCACTCTGCTATTGGAAAGATGACAATACCCTTCCTCCACCACATCAACCCCACCTCAATATTTTGCTGTTGCCTGTTAAGCCAACTTCAGTGCACAGAAATCTGGACTTGACTGTTAACTAGAGATGGTCATGAACCACCACTTTTGTAGTTCATGCCAGTTCAGTAGATGGCCGAACAGGTGTTCTATGGTCTGGCACCCTGCCCCCTCCGGCAGGCGCCCACTCAAAGACAATGCCCAGAGGAGGCAGAGCAGGGAAGCCAGGATGCTGCTTCTGAGTGGGCACCCACCAAAGGGGTGGGCGCAAAACCATGGAATACCTGCTCGGCCATTGCCAGTTCATGCCTATCCCTTCTGTTAACCTGTGTACAATTCTCTTAAAAGACTAAAGCAAAACAGACATTTGAAGACAGGCAGCAGGATACTAGTATGTTTGTTTTGTAATTCTCTTATAGTGGAGATCAGTGTAGAAACTGAGCCTTATAAATCTGTTCACCAACTAACAGTCTTGACAGGTTGATAAACAGTGTTTTCAAACTGCACACTCAATGCATATAAAGGATGATGTGCACAGATGTCTGCAACCTGTTCTGAATTTGCAGAATGCTAGCAATAGATAACATTTGAGAAACAATGGTCAGAATCCTGTCGGTGTTCGCATACATAACATGCCAGGCCTAATTGACAAGGTTTCAGGGCACATCTTGATCAAATGTGTGTCAGGCACCTGACCAAACAACTGAGATGTGTCCAGGCAACTCATCCATTAGCCACAATTAGCAGCAGCTGACAGTGCAAACTTACACAAACACAAATAGTACTCAAGCTGCTATGTTTTCTCCTTTAATTAAATCACAATGGACTAATAAAGGAAAAATACTAAATATTGTCCTAGATTTCTAAATACTAGTGCTGCCTACCAAATTTGGTGGACTTGTCTACGAAAGCTCACATTGAAATATAACAGTCTTTAAGGTGCCACCACATTTTTGTCTTTTTATTTGTTATTTTATTTTTATTATTTTTATTTGTTCTTACTTCTAATGTCTACCAATTTTGAGTGTGCGGTATAATCCCACGTAGTCAAATTCACATCAGTTTTGAAAGAGAACATTTTCTATCAAATTCTCATTTTATATTGTGGGAACCTAACTCTTGCTTATATTGTACATTTCATTTTAAGTGAAAGCAGCAACTGTTCCTGAAGTTGGCAGAAAAATGGTATTTTCATGTGGGTGTATTCTTGCAGATTTTTTCCCTAGGAGATCTGTGCCTTTTTCACTAAGGCAATTATTTTCAAAATCCTGCATTCAACCTAATTTCTGCTATAGTGTTTGCTCTGATCAGCTGCAGTTTCCAGGACTATTGCTGAATGTATATTTTATTCATTTGCACTGTGCGTTCACTGTTTGGGTTCATTGTTTTCACTTGGATATAGTTTGAATTTTTCTAAAAAGCCCTGCGTTTTACTTTAACCAAGTACTTGTATATAGATTATAGGCCCATTCTGGGCAACTCATAATAATGTGCTTTGTTGTGCTGTTGGTGGCCAGAGGGAAAGTGAAACGGCATAATCCAACTCTTACACCATTGGGATGCCATATAAGGGAATAATAATAGGATGTATAGGTTTCCTGAGGTGTCATAATAACTTTTGAACCACTGGTACTCATTATGACCATCCGCTTGATCAAGTATCCGAGGAGAATCCTAAAATGGAGGCAGCTGCATTTGCCCCAACAAATGAAACACTCCAAATAGTTTCCATCTTCATTGGCAGCAGGCCTTTTATAAATCTAATGGGACTTATTTGCTCATTCAAAACCAGTCCCTCCTAAAATACTACTTGAAGACTTCAGAAAAGGTCAGGGTGAACATGAAAGCTTGAGGGACATGACAGATGACACCACTGTCCCTGTTAATCAAAACGTCAGAGAATAATGACTCTGAAAGCCCGGGCTGTGTTATACCACTGCTGGTGGGCCTTTATGCTGTATATACCCGAAATCCCATTTCCTAAACCCTACTAAGGTTTTGTGAACAGAGGGATCAGGTTAGTCCTGGCCTCCTCCTAAATCTGACGACAATTTAGGACGGAGACAGGACTCTGTGCAGGATTTTTCAGAATTTTTGATTGTATGCACAGAGACTTTTCTCTTCAGATTTAGCACTCTACATGTGAGTCCTGAAACAAGGCAAGGCTAGGCTAGCCTGCCCCAGGGATAAGATGAACCCATTTATTGAACATCCAAATGGGCTATAGTTTATACATGGTTTCTTGCCACAGACACCCTCCTTGATGCAGAGGGCAAACCAATCGGGGAAGTGTTGCTGTGCAAAGATAACATGCGATTAACAGCTGCAGTGTCAATATAGCATAAAACTGGATCTTACTTACAGGCCACCTATAAAAATGCTTGTCTCAATCCAGCAAGGGGGATTCATGGAACCTGTAATCAGGTTCATATGAACGAGTTGGCTTTCACAGTTAAGTTTGATACCTGCCAGGGAAGGAAATTGCCACACATGAAAAGCAGTGGATCCAAAGTTCTTCCATTTTAACCAAAAGACATGCTTCTCCCTTTGATTTCCACTTGGGCAAAAAAAGGAGAAAGAGGCAAAAGAGTACGTCTGAGTCTTTCACTGTTTAGATCACAGGCCCTCTTCAGCATTGGAAACTTTACTTTTGGGGGGGCTATCTGACCCAGAATCCTCCAGCCAAGAGTAACATTTTCAAACTTTGGCCCTCTTTTCTTCTAGCCCATTTATTCCATAATGCCAATTAGCTATACCACTCCTGGGATTGACATTTTTAGTTCCGCAGTTATCAACCTTGGGTAATCCAAGTCTTCTTGGACTGCAACTCCCAGAAGCCTTCACGACTAGCTATGCTTGCCGGGGTTTCTGGGAGATGCAGTCCAAGAACACCTGGGTTATCCAATATTGGGAACCACTGTTCTAGTTGAACTAGGATTATTATTTTATAATTTATAAAACACATGCTTTGGGAATGATTGACAGAAGTATAATTTCTGTCTTGTGATTAGGCCTTAGATTGCCATTCATACAAAATGAAAACTATATAATAACAGAAGTGCAAAATACCCTGTTTCCCCGAAAATAAGACCTAACCTGAAAATAAACTCTAGTATGATTTTTCAGGATGCTCGTAACATAAGCCCTACCCCAAAAATAAGCCCCAGTGAAGTGAAACCCCGCCCTCCACCATTGTGCAGCAAGCAGAAGAAGGTGACATGACTGTATTTGAATAAATGTAATTGTTTTACATGAAAAAAATAAAACATCCCCTGAAAATAAGCCCTAATGTGTTTTTTGTAGCAAAAATTAATATAAGACCCTGTCTCATTTTTGGGGAAACACGGTAGCTTTTGTGGAAACCAAGGACTAAAAGGGGGAAAGCGAGATTAACCTTCTTCTTTGTTCAGTGTTTACTTGTGGAGTAGATCCAGTGATACTAAAATGTTATTTTGTTTTCCTTTAAAGGGTCTTGGGAACACTACAGAACACCCAAGAGTTTTCTGAAGCCTTTAAATGCACCAATACACAATACATGGATCCTGTGAAGAAGTGCCGAGTTTGGTGACAGAACTACAGGCAGCAACACCCAAGAAAGACAAGCTTTCCAGGAACCTGGTATACTTTTTGGGTGGCAGCAGGAATGGAGTGGCTGCAAAAGGAACAATTAAGAAAAACCCGTAAAGTGCATTAACACAACACCTTCTCCAGGAAAGAAAAAGGAAGACATTCAGCAACTGCTAACAGTTACCCATGCTAAACTCGGGAAATGCTACATGGTTGCATACATATGGCTTCTTTATTTCTCAGTATCATGTAGTTTTAATTATGATTTCTAGTCAGTCTGCAGATTTTGTTTCACCCAATCCATCAAGATTGCCTTGAAAACACGTTCCCTGTATGCAAGCATGCTCAGCCTTAACAGATTATCCTGATGTGCATAACCAGAGAAAAGAAGAAAATGTCAAGGAACCCCAATCGCTTGGACACGGAAAGCAACAAACCGAGCGTTTGCAGCAGGAGTGCGAGATTCTGCATCAACTCTAATTATGGCTCACGTTTCATCAAGTGCTTGTTTTTCACAGATGGCGTTCAGAACTGTAAGGCCCAGATGAAAGAGAAGCCTGTAAAGGATCTACGTTCATAGCTGTAGTGGCAAGCAGCCAATCACATATAAGAACTGATGGCTCCAAATGGAATGGTTCTCCCAGTTCACAACCCAAAGATGTACAGGATCAGCAAAGTACTGATAAGTATTGCCATACAGTTTGGGACGTGCAATCAGATGCAATCCCATTTCTTGCAGGACCAGTGTCATGTGATTGGCATTGGTCCACTGCTGGATGAAGGCAATGCCACCGAGAAGGCCTTCTTCATGTCTTGCTGCTTCTGCTTTTGTTATCTTAATGGGAGACAGCTAGCATGGCTAGCTGTTTCTCCTTCTGATTCCATCACATGCCACATATGAGATTCTGATTTCTGCAAGCTGTATGCCCTATGTCGTCAGACTCTCTCTTGAGGCTTTGCCTGCTTCTTTTTTTCAATCTGAACCTCTTTTTATGAGAACAATCCAAAGACAAATTATAATCTATTTAAGGGATTAACACTTAACCAAATGTATTGTTTACTGCTTTCCAGCCAAAATGACACTGTAAATAATTTATTAATGTTTTTAGCATATATTGTAATCAGGGCTGTTGTAATCAAAAACCTCTCCATGTGTTTTCTAAGATTCTTCTGCAGTTCTAAGATTATTATTATTATCTCAAATTGGGCAGGGGGGGGGTATGTGGCTTTTTTGGAAGAAAACAAAAGTGTTTGCAATAACATATAAGATCACACTTTTTTATATTTAATTCTGAACTATACCAGACATGAATTGTTAAATATTACTCCAACAGCTGCATATCTTTGGAGAGTCAGGATCACTCAAAAGGCAGTTCTCAGTACAGAGATCTATACAAACTAAGAGACTGATTTTGGAAAGAAACTCATAAAGGCCAGTTCTACCAATCCTGGGATCTAGACACCTAATGCAAATGCTGTTTATAATTTGAATCAGCAAGACTCTTTGCTTCAGAAATAATGTTATAATTGTAGTCATTTGCATATCTGGACTCTTGCTAGGAGAAAAAAACTTTTAATTCTGAATTCTTTTTAATTCAAATACTTTTGACATGCCCCCCATAAGTGGTGACAGAGGTATTGAATCACAAAATTTCCAAACAAATAAATACCAGATACCTCAGATGATTCGAATGGGTCTATTTCTGAAGACTTTATGTGAATTTTACTTCAAGGCTATCAAGTGGGTTCAGGGCTGAGATGAAATATGAAACACCATACATCCTGTAAGAACACCTGTTCACAAATTTCAGACCAGAGTCTCCTAAATAATTATATTTCTAGTCAACTGTCTGAAGACTGAGGCTGGAATCCAATGGGTTGTCACTAGAGTAGACTCACTGAATCAACATAAGTAAGCACCTTAAATAGTGTCTAACTCCAGGTCAAATCCTTGTCTCAGGATTGAAGAACCTGGAGACATTGCTGGACTTCAGTTCATATCTGCACCTGCCAACCAAACCAGTGGTGGGAGTGATGGGAGTTGTAGTTAATCAACTTCTGGAGGGTCACAGATTCCCTAGACCTGGTTGCTAATTAAGGCAAGTTTGTGGAACCTGTGGTTTTCCAGGTTTACCAGGAACTACAGCAGGTTTTAGTAAATAAATAGCTAAAGTGTGCTTTGGCTTGGTGATGCTTTGGAATGCTGAACATCTGTCAATCCCCATTTTCCTTAGACACACTCAGGATTTTGTTTCAAGCCTGAAAGAATCTGAGGGTCATCACTAGAGTATATTTAATTACCTTGCCGGAATCATTTAGAATACAAGCAACTGAAGTAATCAGAACAGTTAGTTACATCTGTCACCCCCATTTTCTAAGCACCATACGAAAAAGTGTTCCATAAAACATGTAAATTTTTGCAGCCTAGGTTAGGCTTTCTTTATTTCCTCACTATGTTTTTATCTTTTATGAAAACTAAGGAATTATAGGCCTCTTCCTTGCTCCCCTCAACCTGTTGTCTAAAGAAAACAGTCTTATAGTGTAACTTAGCTGCTCTTTGGTACCACTAGATTTTCAGGGAGAGTTTTGTGTATCTGCATTTTTGTAAGATTATAGCCTAAGGGAGTGGTTACACTACTGAAGTAAATTGGGAACTGGATCAGGGTTTTTGAAGTCAGTTCACTTTTGCGGTTTTTGTCCTGTGCCCACCTGTCTGACCATCCTCACACTGGCTGCCTCTCACAGCAAACTCACTGCTGCTGCCACTGCCAACTCACTCCTCACGTTGAGGTGACATGGGTGACAGGGACAGAAGCCATGTTGTTCTGCTGTAGTGTGATTTTTAATTTTTTTTTTCAAACTGGCATAGTGCTCAATCAGTGTCACAGATATTAAAAATAACAGATCAGACTTCAAGGTTACCCTTCTGCTCCCTTCTGCTCCCACCTTCCTAGGCCAGAAGCCAGCTGCCTCTGGAGGAAGAAAGAAACAGCAGGCAGGCCAGAATGGGTTAACGTAATTTTTGGGGGGTCCCTTGTCATGTCTTAATTTTTTTTTATTTTTTTCAAAGTGGAATAGTGCTAGATCAGTGTGACAGACAGAATAAAATATAACATGTTGAACTGTAAGGTTACCCATGATCCTGGCATACAATCCAATATTTGATAAACCTCACAGGCACAATTTACTCTGACACAGGTAATCACACATGCAAAAATAGTGTTAATAGCACAGTTAAAATACGGAAGCCCCTAGCAAGTATTTTAAAAAACTCAATTTCTGGGGGGAAAAAACCATGCTTCCTGGCCAAAAAAAAAAAAAAAGTGCACTTAGCTGTATATTTTATAAAGAGATATTTTTAAATCAATTTCAAGCATGCTAAAACTGATGTACTCCCAGGAGTATTTAAACATGTATCCACACTCTAAGTTGCTGAGTTCTGCTTCAGATGTACTGTTTGGAATACATGGGCATGGAAAGGACTGTAAATTGTTATCATGGCTCAAGAAGATCCTCATTCAACAAAACAAGTTTTAATTACCAAGCATATGAGATTAGCAAGACAACAGAAAAATCAGAGGGAACTGGAGGCAGGAGACAACAAGGAACAAAAAATGTGTGTTTATTTCAATTTACTATACTTGGGTTTAGCTACCAACTAAGTTCAGTAGGACATAGGAACTATTTTTTTAATTGAGCTATTAGATAATAATTAGCTTGGAAAGTTGCTTTTTAAAAATCATTCATTCTATATAAAGCTATTCGTTACCATTGCTTCTGTTGGAGAAATCCAGTTAAAATACAGAAATGCCCAAAAATCCTCCAGTGTAACTCTATGCTAATGTTTCAGGAATAATGACTATGACTTTTTACAGTAAAAATTTACCTCTGTTATCCATCATTACAGTACTTCTTAAAAGTATTAACATTGGTAATATTGATACTAAAAAATGCAATGTTGCAAGTAATATGTTACAAGTAACTTGTAATATGTTACTTCCATCACTTGAAGAAGTGGTGGTTGTGGTGGTGGTGATATCAAATCTATTTGAGAAGGTGTATGTATGGCTTTTTTCTAGGTTGCAGCTAACCAGAAAATGCCCTCCATGGTGAGAGGGTTGGGCTAGATGACCTCAGAGTCACCTTCCAATTCTTTCATTTTGTGAAATGGAAACCACATTAAATCACTCTGTGCGGTAGCTCTTCTGGTAGGACATCACTATCAAAAACATCCAACAAGAAAGGTTCCCAGGGGCTTATCTCTGGTAGCTCTCATTATATTAAACTATTTAAAACAACTTGCACATGATGGGCCATGCATATAAATTTACCCTTAGCCACGAGATGCAACAGACAGAAGATCCTAAAGGATCAACAAGGGAAACATCTATGCTTTAAATATTCTATGGAAATGAGCCATACAACTCGACAGAATCTAAAAATAGAGAGCAAGCTAAAATCTCATCATCCCTGCCAAGCATACACATTAGCCACTTCAGCATAGTTTGGAGATCACTCTTCCTTAATACTGAACTTCACAGTGTGGTGAGGTCACTCTTATTTTACTCCTTACCCCCACCCAACCCTACATCTTCCCCTTATGTAACCTGAGAAAACGCCATCAAGCTGTTGTTCGGTCCCCTCCACCATGGAGGAATCATTGCTGCAAAGGAACCATTTCAGAGTTCCTTTGCAGCAATGATTTTACTGTGGCAATAATATAACGCAATAAATCATTTTGAGAGCAGATTTATTATTATTCACCATCACAAGTATAAAAAGTAATTTATTTAATACTTATGTTGAGCAGCTCTAATATTTATGTTAAGCAGTTCTGGTCAACTCCATTTTTTAAAAAAATAAGATTTTGTTCTTGAAGATCATCTTAATTAAAATGTATGAGAAAGAAATGTTAAAGGAAGTTGTGCCTTTATGGACAAATCCTAAGTATTAATTACACTTTACGGTGGGTGTGTTGATCGTGCTGTTGTGAAACCTTCTGGGACTGTGATATTTCAGTTTTGAAATGGTGCTTTTGATGATGATAAGTCGTAGAATCCCCCAGCCAACACAGTGACTGGCCCACAGGAAAGGTCTATATAGTCAAATATCCATTGTTCCTACATTGAGTGGACAACCAGTTACCTATGGGACCACTCACCCTGACAGGACATAAGCACAGCACTACCACCAAGTCATCGTTTCCACTGCCAGATATACTGAGGCACCCTGGCTCTGGTGCTGGAAAAAAATACAGATATCTGACATGGGTGATGGGCATTGCCAGCTTCATCCTCCCTGAATCTGTCTAAAGTTGCCAAGGCTGCCAACCTTTTTAACTATGGGCTATGTGTGTAGCTCCATGACTGTGATGAGTATGGCTACTTAAAGCACCAGACTATGACTGGTGAAAGTCAGGTCCCAATCCTCATTCATATAGGGTTACCAGGTCATCAGCATCTCATTCTCTGGGATATCAGGGCCAATGCCTGGAATGGGATGGCACAAGAGTGGGTACCGGTGATGTCACAGAGGCAGAACAGGCAAGGTTTGGGTGTGGGGCTGGAACTGCTTCTGAGCCATGTTTTTGACAGCAGAGCAATTGTCAAATGGTGCCCAAAGAATTCCACCATTCCTGCTCAGTGGAATTGTTTGGGCACCATTTGACAGTTGCCCCGCTGTCAAAAAGCATGGCTCAGAAGCAGTTGAGATTCTCACATGGGCCCACATGGTTTTATTGGGAGCACATCTGTATTTATAGATTATAATGCAGTTTCTCCACATATTCTTTTACCTGGGGATGGTTGTGAGAAAGAAGACAACAAGGAGGGACTAAAATACAGCTTGTAGGCACAAAGTAATCTCAACAAGCCAGAAACATGGGCCTGCTTGCATGGATATTTGTCCAGTTCTGCACAGAGAGGTCAGATCTGAAAGATGTCTTAGCTATTTTTATAACTGAGGATTAGATCACATGTTAAAGGTAATATGCATTTCCTAGTATTTATACTGTTGTTCTTAAAGGCATGCAAATATTTCAGTACTACATGTTTCAGATTTCATACATGTAAACAAAGCCATGCTATCCCCCAGTTGACCAATTGCAAAACAAAAGCTGATAATTTGCCAAATGTGGACTGAGGCAAGTTCATGTTAGAATAAACAGAAGGTGTCTTTTTCCCCCTTCTTAAGATCACTCTCCTCCTAATGACATATTAATTAATTGTATTGTCTAGTTTGGCTCTCACTGAGTGCAATGAAAGGCTGTTTGCCAAGTGCTTAATCACAGATAGAATGAAACTCTGCTTCTGAGAAACCAGCAAGAATAATTTCTTTTGATATTTAATGCCACTGAATCAATACTGATCTGAAAAGCAATATAACACGGACTTTGGTGGCGGGGGTTAAGCAGGCAAGGCAACCAAGGGGTTGGAGAGGGAATACAAATAAGGAGATAGAGGCTGAAAGCTCACTCCAAGGGAGGGAGGGTCAGAGATCATAAAGAAGCATTAGATCTGGTCCAGCCTGCCACAACGTACAGAACTGCAGGACCCAGGCATTGTTTCATTGTGAATAGGAGATTATGTGTGTGCTGTTGTGAGAATGGAGTCACAAAGACTGACTCCGGAAAAGTTGCTCAGTTGTTGGTGACAGAAAGGACATGTTTCACAGAGAGATCTTCCAACAGCCATACTGACACATGGGCTGCTTTTCACTGGAAGAGGTCATCAATCTTGCGCCTGATTAGCATTTCCAAACAGAGTTTAGAAAAGTCAGTTTTTGGATTACAACTCCCGCATTTCCCCAGTGACCATACCATCTGGGATATTCTGGGAACTGTCATTCAGAAAAGTAATCTCTCTCAGCATCTGAAAGGGAGTGAAAAATAAGGTGGAGCCCATTGACATACAGGTTCTATAGCCAGCAAGTGACGATGGGCAGCTAGTTGGTAAAAATGAGGGTATGGCTACACAGTGAAATACTCTGCTTTTTGCATCGCTGTTACCCCATTTGAGGTTGATGCATTTCCTATGAGTACACAATGTATTCTGTAGCATGTTCTTTTTCAGGGGTCAGTCAGTTTATTTTGATCAGGCAACGAGTGATTGGTTTTTTAAAAAAATCAATTTAAGAAGTGTACTTTCTCCCCTTTTCTCACATGTGTGAGCACCTCATTTGGGATGTGTCCCACAGCAACGTATTCATGGGAGCCACTGCAGGACATTTCCCCCTCATGAGCATGGCTGATGCTGACTATTTCAAGAATATATATATGTAATTCTTTCCAAATTAGGGCTATATCACATGGATTAATTCCTCCTGAAATGACTCCAGACTGAGCAGCCGGGGGTTAAGACATAGGAAATCTTAAAGTGTGGAAATGCCCATGGGGAAATTTCTGGTACTATTGTAATGGTAGCACTATGATTTTATTTATTTTGGATTTTGAGTTCATTTCAGAATTTATTTGTATTTTTATGGGCAGTTAACAGAGCCTTGAGCAACATGGAAGAATTTCAAATCCACAAAATATTTCGTCCCAGCACTCACAGATAAGTTTCAGCTTTCCCGATTTTAATTATATCCCCCAGCTTCCATAAATATAAAGAAATGAAATGCCTCATTGCATTCAGTAATTGTTGCTGTGAAGACAGCAGCTGTACAAGCACAGAGGCAGCGCCATTCACTGGCTGTGCATGAAGAGTGCAGCTCGAAACAGAAGTTTGAGAATCACATAGCCCCACCATGTGGCCGATGGTTACCAATGTAATCTTTATCAAGAAATTACACACGGGGCAAAATAGGCTGTTATGAAGCTTCATTTCTTTCCTTTTTCTGTTGAGCACAATACAAAAATGGCTGAAGTTGGACTCAAAACTTATTTTCTGCTTCATACATTGTATATATTCTATGAGACTGAACTCATAACACATTACTGTAGAAACTGATGCTACAGAATATGTAGGTAATAAAAGAACACATGCTACCCCCTTTAATAATAGCCAAGTAACCTGTGACACCCCCCATTTGCATAAAAAGGCATCCCTTCTCAGAAAGTAGAGGCTCCTTTCTCCCTCAAAGGGCCTGTTTCTCATGCATACACATACACACTAACTTTAATACCCCGCTCTGAAAGGTCAAGGGAGAAATTATTTAACAAGGGCTAAATATAAGGTGACCTGCAGTGCCCCAGAAAACATGTTGGGACCCCCTTGAGGGTAACGACCTCCAGGTAGGGAAACACTGATCCAGATGCAGCTTCTAGAAGGGCCTTATAGTACATAGTTTCTGAGAGAGAGAGAGCCAATGAGGCCACTCTTCAGTTATAATAGAACACTTGCTGGTCCCACATTGCATTCCTGTTACCACCAGTAAAATGGTCTCACCACTTCTGAAAAATAACTCTCTATAGGGTAGACACCACCCTCGGTGCATCTCCAAGTTACACCAAAACTGTAGGCAGCCACACATGTCTATTAGAAATATGGAGAAATGAAATTATTGCAATATGTCTATACCGGTGGAAGTGTAACAAAGTAGTGAGAAGCTTTTTTCTCCAAAACTCTTAAGCAAAACCAAAAAAAAAAAAAAAAAAGATATTGGAGAGAAAAAGCTGGGAGTGGAGGGGAAAAAAGCTTTAAAAAAATCTATAGTTTGTAACACTCTTAAGGTAGACTGCAGGAGGTGTCATTCAGACTAATAATGCATTCCTAGATGTGTCTGCTCAGAAATAGGATGTGTGAATGAGCAGAATGTGACCTTGTTGCAGTTTCCATCTTCAATTTCATTCCAACTTGTATGCACAGATTCTGAATTTTTTTTTTCTCCCTTCACATGAAAATACATGCATACTTCTGGGGTACATTCCTTTAAATGTACACAATTTTCATGAATTTTTTTTAAACTATGTGTTTTCTTCTATTGATTAAAGTATATTCGTGTGTATTCTAAATGTATTCAATTGCTATACATTGAATACACACATCAAATACATTGGGGGGGGGTGTCTGTAACTAAGATTGTAGGTTCATAAATGTACAGATTTCCTTTTGCATATTGCATTTATAACCAAAACATGCTAACAGGATGAATTCTGATCAGAACTAAAATGAACATCTTACCCGCCTGTATTCAGAAGTAAGATAAACTGAATTCAATGGGACTTGCTCCCAAGTGATTATGTACCGAATCATGGTTTGATCTGTTTGATCGGTGTGCCAAATACAGAATAGATTTCAGGTTTCACTACTGGAAAAAAAAAGGAGCAGAAAAGACTAAAAGGACTGATAACACTATCATTCGGTATAGATTCCCTCTGCATTCACTGCACAACAGCAGGTAAACATTCTGCAGATACATCAACGTTTGGGAGGCGCTGTTTCCCCACCAGAAGAAATTGGGGTGGAACTTTAGTCGCACGATCCAGTCCAGAAAGAGATGGTAAAGATATCCTGATGACTTTCTCAGACATTAGATAATACCCTGAGCACACTGGTGTCACCTGATTTTGGAAGCTAAACAGGGACAGTTACTACAGTGATAGGAAACAACGAGAGAATACCAGGGATCTTCACGTAGAACAAGGAACAAATCCAACCTGAATCCCTGGGAAGCCATTGTTGCCTGTCAAATTTGACAATACCGGTCTGCATATTCTTACTAATAATAGATGTTCTTGTTACTAATGTGATTTTCCCACCTCCTCAGCTATTACATGATCGTAGTTGTGTTCTTGGATTTCCTAGTGCCTATCCTAAGCTGGCTAAGTAGCTCACTGGTTAGGTATCTGGCTGCAGAGACGGAGGTTGGGAGTTTGATTCCCTCCAGGGAGAAAAGCCAGCCTGTATATTAATGGACATGTTGCACAGACCCACAGCACCCCCAGAAGAAGGGCATGGTAAATGTGTAGTCTCTACCTAGAAAACCCTAGAAGGGGTCACCATAAGTCAGAATTGACTTGATGGCATGCAGTTATTATTATTATTATTCTAAGAAAACTCAACGTTAGGAATAATTCAATTTAAATAGTAGTTCTTGGACACAATCTGAAAACAAGAGTGGGTGATACCTTTAGTTAGTTATGTGCCAGCAAGTTGGAACTGACTTATAGTTACCCTAATAGGGCTTTCAAGATAAGAGAGATATTTAAGAAATGATTTTACCGGTTCCACTCCCCCACTGAGTTTCCATGGCTTCAAAAGCAAGGTTACCTAAGTCCTAGTCCAAATCTCAGTCCGCTACACTAAATGTGGTATCCAGTGATTTAAATTTACAAAACAGCTTTGGATATTTGTTCACCATTCCCGTCTTTTACAAATGTGTGTCTCAAGACTTTATTTTATTAATATGGAAGTATTGTTTCCACTGCATATTTTTAAAATGAGAGATGGACATTTTCATCAAGTTTCCAAGCTCCTTTGTAAAGGCTTCTTTCCTGAATAACAGAAATAAGAGTTAATAAATTGTATTAACAACATCTGTGGTACATAATTCACTCTACGTGCTACAGACGAGATAGCAATCACTTACCCTCTTTTAAGAGAAGACAAAGTAAACCATGAGTACACAACCCGCAATCCAGCCGATCAGTAGAAGGATGGGGACAATATACTGGGTGTATGGTATTGCCTCTGAGGAGAGAAAATATTGTATTTACATGATGGGAGGAGATATAAATAGCATCAAGTTTAACCACAGGCATAGTATGCGAATCTTTGAAAAGTTTGGTTAAAGAGAGGCAAACAATCTAAGGGTGTGACCACACAGAGGTTTGTCCCAGGTTAATGTAAACGTCTCCATACTGCACCTTGGCATTTAAAATGGCTGCCATCGTTCACACAGAAATGTTTAATTATTCAAGGAAGGTGTCTTTCAAGGACCCACATATCCACCTTCTTCCTAACTCTTCTCTGCCATTATCACTACTCTTTTACCCACTCATTTTGCCAGTATTCAAATCCCTTCTCTTTTTTTAATGTTTAGCAAGTGAAATCACACTGAATTTGAAACGACAATGGCAAACATTTGAATTGGTGCAGTTTAGCATGGTGAATTATTTGAGGGTAGGGTGGGAGTATAATATGGAAAAATAGCGTTCAACTAGAAGAACAAAATATATTTAAAAATACAGTTTGCAAACTGCACTACAGTTGTAATCCTTACCAGTGCAAGCAGACGGTAGGCAACAGAGTACGGTTCACCTCTCCACATATCATGCCTCTCTGTACATCATGAGTGATATCACCTGGACACACTCAACAATGGCTCTAAAGGACCGATGTAGGCAATCAAACAAGCCAAAAGCAGGACAAAATAATGTGGAAATACTACCCAAACACACACACACACACAGAGAGAGAGTCAGCTGAACAAAATGTACTGTACACTTATGCCAAACAATCAGATCTGCCCATAATTAGTGCTCATGTTGTGTAGTCAGTGGAAAAATATCAAGAGGAACATAAAGAAAAATGGCACAAACAGTGAGACAAATACTATCTAATCACACTCTAAAGAACAGGGTGGACAACTTGTGGCTATTCAAATATTGTCAGCCCTAGCCAGCATAGCCAGTGATGAGAGACAATAGGAGCTGACGTCCAAAGACATCTGAAGGGCTACAATCAGTCTAACTTTGGTTTAGAAAATGGCCCTCCTCCCTCCCATCACTCTACATTCCCAAAGCAGTCGCCTCTAACCTCACCACTCACTATTAACTAAAATACCTTCCTCTCCTTCACGTTGCCAACCTGGCCAGAACTTGGAAGTAGCTAGTTACCACAGTGAAGGAAGCTAATAGGAAGAAAACTTATTCATTTGAAATATGGTGCTGGAGGAGAATTTTGCAGATACCCTGGACTGCCAGAAAGACAAACAAGTGGGTCCTAGATCAAATCAAGCCTAAACTTTCTCTGGAAGCAAAAAATGATGAATGGCAAAATGATATCCTACTTTGGGCACATCATGAGAAGGCAGGGTTTTCTGGGGGGGGGGGGACCCAATAATGCTAAGAAAGCTGGAAAGCAGCAGGAAAAGAGGAAGACCAACTATACAATGAACTGACTCCCTCAAGAAACCACAGCCTTATGTTTACGAGAGCTGAGCAGGACTGTTGAGGATAGGACATTTTGGGAACCACTCATTCATAAGTGGGAGGAGACTGGACAGCATGTAACAACAACAAGAACATGTCTTCTGAACAGCTAGAAAATACCTGAAAGAGAGTATGCTCCACTCTCCACTTCTAGCTGAGGATGGCATGAGACAACTCTCTCTATAAAAAGAGGCAAATGAGGAACAGAAAGAAAGAGAAACTGGTCTGAAGGGGCTCTTGAGCTAAGAGCATTTAGAGGGACTGCCTGGTTACCTCCTTCTGGAAATGTGGTATACGGCAGGGCAGTCTCTTTGGCTGTCTGATTAGATGGTATGTCTTTATTTTTCCATAAATGCTTCCTTAAGTGATTAAAGGCATCTGTTTGTCACAGCATATGATTCTTTTAACCTACTGTATGTAGCTTGCTTTTTTTGTGCTTCGTTTTGTGATTGGACACAGGCAGGCAAACACTGGTTTAGTTTGTGAGTTTAATAGCTGCAGAATGTGTCTTTGAGGACTTTTTTTATGGGAGGGAGATACCTTTATCATAGAGAGTATAGACCCCCTAACAGTGGTCCCCAGCCTTGTGTCCCCAAGTGTTCTTGGACTAATACTCCCAGAATTCTTCATCACTAGCTGTGCTGGCCAGGGTTTTTGCGAGTTGTCCAAGAACACCTGGGGACCCAAGGTTGGGAGCCACTGCCCTATAAGGTCTGATTTCGTTGTGTCAGAGTGTTTAAACACAGTGCCTCCACCAAGGCTGGAGCTCAGCCTATATATTTTATTGATAAACGTAAATATCTTATTACATAAATAAACTTCCATATAGTAAGGATGGGAACCTACAAAGATAGCTGTGCTCTTTGTTCTCATTTACTTGAGCCTACTGAGAATACTCTGTCCTCTCACTTCGCTGCATCGAGAAATTTCAACTCATGTTTGAAAGTGCCATCCGAGACTTTTCCACTCTTGGATCCACAGAAGCTGCTGTCTGCAACTCCTGGAATCTCATTAGCCATGCTTCCTGTAGCTTCCAGGAGCGGAAGTTTCTAAAGATGAAATCCAGTGACATCTGGTGATCCAGGTTGGGATACTGTATCTTCCTTAAAGCAGTGGTTCCCAAACTTTTTTGGGTCATTGCTCCCTTGACTCCATTCCGGAGCCTCCCTGGAGCAAAATGGCACTGCAGCTGCCACAGCCTTTTCTCCTCCTGTGCAGGTGGGTGTCCGGGGACAGGGGCACAGCTCACCCCAAGGTCTGTACTTGGGCACAGGCAGTGCATTGGGCACAATTCTGGCTAGCACGCAGGGAAGCCCACTGGTCAAGGAGAGGGAGAGGGAGGCAGTGGTGAAGGATGAGAGAATTCCGTGGCACCCCTGGCTGGGTTTGGCGGCACCCCAGGGTGCAGTGGCACACACTTTGGGAACCACTGGCTTAAAGAAAGCACTGCATGCCAGGAGCATGCGTGCGCACACACACATATGCACACACACACATATGCACACACATGCACACACAAATTCAGGCCTTAAGCACACAATCTGCCTGTCACTTGGCAATAATATATAACAAACAATGCAATCATGCTATAATTATTTAGTAGAACGGAGAAGAATTCTGAAAGAACAAAGAAATGTGCTATGTAAGTGAGATCCAATTTAGTTGAAGTAAGATAATGGAAACTGAAGGGTCTGACATACTGCAGTGCCCACCATATGTCATGCTGCCATGAGCAGCTGGTTGGGAGTGATATTGTTTCAAGGGACTTATTGAAAGCATGCAGGCAAGTGACTGGCACACAGACAAATATGGTAGATATGGAGGGTTGCTTGCCAGGATAGCTATCCCAAGAAGCCACACTCTCTTCAAGTGAAATGGGTTTCTAGTTTACTCCACAGATGATATTTTGCCCACTCTCTGACCTAGAAATCAGAACGAACTTTGAGCAAACTTTTCTTCATTATAAAACTGGCAAAATGAAACCAATGCTATAAAACAACCAGTTTATAGTGCAAGGTTGTGGTGTTTACTCCCAGGTAAGTGGAGTATAACCTTAAATGGGGAGAGTTTCATTTGAAACTTTCATCTGGATTGCTGAAGAAAAATGGTTCTGCCTTCAGTCTGAACAATAACAATAAAAAAAGTTTGATGGGCCTCTTTAAGAATAGAGTTCCACAGAGATGCAACGGAGAAAGTCTCTCATGCTCATAAAGTTTCTTCTTCATCAGCAGCATCATGTGCCATCAAGTCAATTCTGACTTAGGGTGACTCTTTTCAGGGTTTTCCCACTAGAGAGTAATCAGAACTGGTTTCCCCTTCCCTTCTTCTGGGGAGCATCCTGGGACTGGGCCGCTTGCCCAAGGCTGCACGCGCTAGCCCTACTTGCAGGAGGCACCGTGGGGAATCAGACTCCCAGCCAGATACCTAAACCACTGACCTATCGAGCCAGTCAGAGTTTTATAGAGTAATTTAGTAATAATTAAAGCTGACCCACCCCACCCCACCCCCAACTCTCAAAGCAAATATTTTTGCTTTGCATGTTCCAGACAAAATAATTGCATTATCTTTACTGGAATCTGAGAACAAGAGATTCTAAGGATATGGCTTAGTAACCATTAAGACTTTTCATCTTACATATGAAAAACAAACAAACAAACAAACCCAATGCAGTAGAAACTGCAAAGCAGCTAAGCCCATTTACAACTGAAACACACTGGCCAACATCTGTCTGTTAGTTCAACCAGAAGGTGCTTGTGGAATGGTCCTGTGCAGTCTATTTCCAAGTGGTCACATGACATATGGAGAAACACAGTCCGGACCAACCCTGATTCATGCCAAGACTGGACCTTTTTTGCTCCAGCTGTAGGGCTTCTACTTTTGGGGGCTGAGCTGAAGCAGTTCCCAGACAGATGGAAGGATCACTTTAAGGGAGATTTATCCCATGAAAGTGATATTTTCCTATGAGATCAGGTGTGCACCTTTGTAGCTGTCTGATCACACCTTTAATAATATAAAACAAAACTATTATTATAATTATAATTATTATTATTATTATTATTCACACTATAAGCAGTTGCAGATCTCAGAAATCACAACACCATCAGAGCTACAAAAAACGACAATATTAGGAACAGCATACATACTGTGCCGATATTTAACAGACACTTAGGTTTTTGGTTAAAACTTGTATCTGTTATATAATACCAGTCAATGTTTTTATAATTTTGACTGTGCCTGGAGTTTTTATAATAATCATAATAATCATAATAATATTTCTGTATCTGCATCTGGCAACCCAGGCCACTCTGGGTGGTTTACACAGTACAATAAAACAAAAATATAAAGGCAAAACAATACAATAACAGACAATAATATAAAGTAGTCAATACAATACAGAGAATTGAAAATATCAATAAGACATTAAAATAAAATAATGAAAGCATGGCAGGGGGTTGAACATTAGCAAATATCTAGTTGTTTAACCGCTATTGTATCAGGGTATGATAGAGTCCAGGAAGGCCTGTCTAAATAACCGTGTTTTTAGGAATCGCTTAAAAATGTCCAAGGAAAGCACCAGGCGAATTTCAGGTGGGAGACCATTCCACAATTGCCAGCCTACTGCTGAGAAGGCCTGGTTACTGGTCACTGCTTTCCGAGCCTCTCTTGGGGTCAGGACTCTCAACCACCTGGCCTGTGAGGATCTTACAGAATGGGCAGATCTGATTGGAAGGAGGCGTTATGTCAGATATCGAGATCCTAAACCATTTAGTGCCCTGTAGGTTAACACCATCGCCTTTAAGCTGGCACGGAAGTGAACAGGTAACCAGTGCAAGGCAGCCAGTGTGGGGAAAATATGTTTGTATCTCCTAACCCCACTCAACAATCTGGCCACCGAGTTCTGGACCCGTTGAAGTCTTCATAATGTAAAGAGCATTGCACTAGTCTAATCTTGAGACTACCAGTGCATGGACCAGCATGGTGATGGACCCGGTGTCAAGGTAGGGACACAACTGGACAATCCGCTTTAAATGGAAATAAGTGGTGCGGAGCACAGACGCTATCTGAGATTCCATTGATAGCAATGGGTCCAAGAGTATGCCCAAGCTGTGCACCTCATCCTTTGCGGAAAGAGTGATCCCCCCAAAAGAAAAGGAAGCACCCAGACCACAGACACTAGGAGCCTCCACCCACAGGATTTCCGTCTTGTCTGGGTTCAGCCTCAGTCTATTATCCCTCATCCACCCCAGCAACGGTGTCCAAGCAGCACTCAAGGGACGGAACAGCATCCACTGCAGAGGGATGGAAGGAGAGATAGAGCTGGGTGTCATCCGCATCTTGGTGACATGAAGCTCCAAAACTCCTGATGACCTCCCCCAGCGGCCTCATGTAGATATTAAATAGCATTGGAGAGATGATTGAACCCTGCAGGACTCCACAATTGAGAGTCCACGGAGCAGGCAGCATCTCCCCAAGCTTCACTTTCTTAGGACGGTCCTCCAGGAAGGACTGGAGCCAGGCCAAAGCCAAACCTCCGATCCCCAACCCAGAGAGCCTCCCCAGGAGGATACCGTGGTTGATGGTATCAAAGGCCGCTGATAGGTTGAGGAGGACCAACAAGGACATTTTGCCCTTGTCAGCCTCCCTCAAAAGGTCATCTTGCAAGGCGAACAATGCCATCTCCATGCCATGATGTGGCCTAAACCCAGACTGGAATGGATCGAGGGCATTGATCTCCTCCAGGAAACCATTTCAGATTTCACCTCTGCTGGTGCTGATTAGCATGTCTCTTCCAATCCTGATAGACAAAGAGGTGAAAGTCCTTCAGCATACCCCTTCCCCTACATTGCCCTATACTGAAGCACAAGGTTCTTTTTTGGTGTATAAAAAAGGACTGGCAGTTCTTTGTCTAAGAGGACTGAGAGACATTCCAATCAATACCAGCAGAAGTGAAATCTGAAACGACACTTCTGAATTCAGTTTCCAGTCCTTATTTTAAAAATTATTTCTAACAATGGAATCTGGCCATGAGGTTTTGAAATTCTCTCTGTGTGTTTTTTCCTGCACCTCTGCTTTGCAGCTGAAGGAATTTAACCAACAATTCAAAATTCTGCAACAGCTAAACATAGGCACATGGCATCTAGATGTATACAACCGAATACATATGCGATGTGGCTGCAAAAAAGGCAGATGCTATTTTAGGATGAATTAACAGAAGTATAGTCTCCAAATCCCATGAGGTACTAATTCCCCACTATTCAGCACTGATTAGGCCTCATCCAGCTTACTGTGTCCATATCTGGACACCAAACTTTAAAAAGGATGCTGACAAATTGGAACAAGTTCAGAGGAGGGCAACAAAGATAATCAGGGGACTGGAAACCAAGCTCTATGAGGAAAGACTGAAAGAACTGGACATGTTTAGCCTTAAGAAAAGAAGGCTGAGGGGAGATAGAACTTTTCAAGTATTTAAAAGGTAGTCGTACAGAGCTGGGGCATGATCTGTTCTCGATCATCCCAGAGTGCAGGATACATAATAATGGGCTCAAACTACAGGAGGCCAGATTTAAGGTGAATATCAGGGAAAACTTCTTAACTGTTAGAACAGTACGACAATGGAACCAATTACCTCAGGAGATGGTGAGCACTCCAATGCTGGAGGCATTCAAGAGAAAATTGGACAACTGTCTGTCAGATCTGCTTTGATTTGGATTCCTGCATTGAGTAGGGGGTTGGACTTGATGGTCTTATAGGCCCCTTCTAAATCTGTGATTCTATATAAGCAAAAATTATATGCTATGCTTAATTGCCAGCTTCTGTCTGGAGAATCCATAATCATGTGATATAGACCTGCAAACACAGGCTCTATTCACATGTAATATCCCTGGACAGACCATTAAGGCAGGCTAGCATGCTGGCTCCACATATTAGAACCCAGCAGAACTTCTGCAGCTTCATTCAGATAAGACCAGCATGAAGATCTTTTCAGAGAGAGAGAGAGCACAATTTATCCATCTTCCTCCTCTCAAAAAATGTTCTATAATTCCTTCTGGCTGTTTTTGGCCAAGGGGAAAAAATTGTTGAGGGAACACAGTGAAAATGCTTCCTTGCTATTTTCCGTGCCAAGAAATAGTTTCCTTCAGGCTGGCCAGGTGTCAAGAACAAGGTCAAGGCAGTTTAATTCTTGTAGGAATTGGACTAAGAATTTTTTTTTTTTTTTGGAATTAAATCCAAAGTGGAATCAGGTCAAGGAGGAAGACAGCAGGCACTCGCTCCAGGAAAGGAGTTTAGTGTGAGATCATCCAAAAATGGATTGTAGAGTGACCTCTTCCAACATCCCATAGCAGGAAAGAACAACAGCCCAAGCTGGCACAGCCATTAGCCTTCTTCAGCTGATCCATGGGATACGCTGAACTAATAAAGGGTTGGTGACAGAGCTTGGATGAGGTATTTTTTTGGGGGGGTGTTACAATTCTCAGAATCCCCAGGCAGCACGGTTACTGGCTACTCTTGCTGCAGGATCCTTGGAGCTGTACTCCAAAACAGTAACTGTTCTTGTGGGAGGAGAGCAGGAATGTACTGTCAGCCTTGGCCTCCATTTTCCATGTCCTACAGATAGGCATCTGCCACTCTGTCACTGCGTTTCCAGGCTAACACTGGTCCTGTCCCTTCCCTAAAGCTCATCTCACTTTGCCCTGACTCTTAGGTCTGCTTTGAGAAAGACCTGGAGATGCATTTCTAGCTGAACACGCTGTTCTTTGTGCTTGATCTTGAGCAGGACAGCCAAGTGAGCCAATCCTCTGACTTGTTGAAATTAATAATGGACTGTTTTTTACATGTACAAGTCTCTTTTTCCAATGCAAAATATCAATAAAAAGCCCTACAAAATTAATGAGTGTACTCATCTGGGTTAACATTGTACTACTTCCTCTATGGCTAAATCAAGCAGTGAAACTGACATTCCCAGCACCTCTTATTAGCAAAGTGGTGAGCCCAGACTACTTAGCTAATAATAATATAATTGAAGTCATATTGAATTCTGTGGCCCTGGTTCAAAACATTGTGCATTGCAACCATGATTATAACATGGAAGAACTGTCAAGTTTTATGCTTCAAGGAGTCACAAAGGAATTCCACATATATGGAGAGTTTTCTGAAAACGACACTCAAGAAGTCATTTTCCAAACTCAGGCAAACATCCAAGCTTGCCTTCAGGGATGGCCTGAGATATTTGTCAGCCAGAAGCAGGCAAGATCTGCTCCCCTGCTTCTCTACTACTAGTAGAGTAGATCTGGCAGTTAAATCTAGTTTTAACATTATCAATAAATAGAACATCCCTCTCCACCACCAGTAGACTAGTTTGGGAGATGTAGGGCAGACATAAAGCTCTTTTCTCTAATGTCTCAGTTCTTCTTCCAGTTTACCTCAGCTTGTACTGCCATGGGCACTTGCCTCATTCTGCCTAAAGGTAAGGCCAGCCCTGTGATGGCTCCCAAGCAGTGTGAGGAGGAGAAACGATAGGAAAAGCAAAATACCACTGTATGTTTATGTCTACTGTTTGGCAGGGATTTGTATTGTAGGAAGACGTATATGCAAAAAAACCCGCAATTCATCTTTCAGAATTGATAAATCTGAATTAACATTAATCTGAAATGACAAAAACACTGTTCACTTCTTCACAGAAGCTCGTACTGACACAAATTTATCAAAGTTAAATTTTGTCGGTGGTGGTTGGGGTTCTGAAGCAGATGGAAAACTGTATTAATCTGAATTAAGTAACCCAGAATGAACTTTTTCTTTCTTTCTTTCAAGTTTCGCTGTCATATAATATATGCATTCAGATTTCTTGGATGTAACTTTTTAACAATTTACTATCATTTTCAACTGTCAGTTTAACAGCAGGGAAAAGGTGCTAAAGTCTTACAGGCATACATTAAGAGTATGAAAAACACTCAAGTAGTCAGTGCTGTAAGTCACTGGGTAAAAAGAGGGGCCAGCGGGCAGGGTGCAGATCAAGATGCAAAGAAGGAGAAAGTGTAATTAAATGCCTCATGACATATTAATTGGGGGGGGGAACATATGAAGGAAACTATTTTTATCAAATGAAAAGATCACATTTTGAGAATGTATCCCTGCTGTTTGGTCATAAAAATTTTTTTATAAGTACCTTACTTATCTTTATAGTTGAAATACCAGATGCAGTGCTTACAAGGTCCTCCTGGAACCATGGTTTTATTTGTATCTGCTTTACATTCACTGTTGTTGAAAAAAAAACTAAAAATAAATGTCATTATAAACTTTGCTGTCTTCGTTACGATGAACGGGTCTATGACTGGATTAACTAAAATTTCCTCCCATAGTCATCTGATGTTTACAGAAAAGAATGTTTATGTTCCTTCGTAATTGGGAACATGCTCCTATGGTTTTAAAGCTCTCTCCGGTGTTTGGAAGGAAACCTCACAAAGGGAGGGGCAAGGAAGAGTTGGACTTCGTTAAACTGGGAGACAGAGGGAACTGGGAGGCAGCAAAGAAACTGATTTACAATATTGTACAAGGTAAAGCATTTTGGAAATCTAATAAAGGAATAGTAGTTGCTTGCATGTAATACATCTACCTGGTTCACTATGATCCATTTTTATGTTTGTAATAAAATATTGTGAAAGCACCATAATTCTCCAGCATGCTTCCATCCATAAGAAAGCTTATCCCTCACATTACTCTTAAGCTTATATCCACTTGAGCAGGTGAGGTATACATAACAGTATACCATATGGCAATGCATTTGATTGCATTTTAATTTTGTTGCCTTCTCTTCTTTTGCTTCAGGTGGTTTTAGATTGTTTTCATTTGGTTCCTTGCACTGAGATCTTCAGATACAGGGTAGGATGTAGATATTTTAATAAAGAAAGAAAATAGGCACATAGATGGAGCCCGGTAGCTTTCAGTCTTGTTTGCGGTTGGAATCAGGAAGGAAATCTACCTGCAGTCTTAAATGCTGTCATCGACAGGAAATCAGAACTGACATAAGTCAGCAGGAAATTACATTCATTTTCTTCACTTTAAATGTATACACAGCAAGTTACATACGTTTAAATCAAAGTGCAATTTAAGAAAACATTCATTAGGTTCATATTAGTGATCGTAACTTTTAATTTGATTAGTTAATTTCTGTTCCAATTTAAAAGATGCTTCCTTGGAAGAAAAGCGGTTCTCACCACTGCAGAGGATATTTCTAAAATTACAAACCTGAGTCAAGAAAAAAGTATTTTTTAATAATCCAAAGGAAAGCATATTGTATTTCTAATAGATGGAATTACTGCACGGTAAACATGAAAGACACAAAAGACAAAGTTAAACCAGAACATTGGCAGCACCCCCAGGCTAAACATTAATTCCACTCACGGATAAATCACATTTCTAAAACATTTGGCTTTTTATCATCATACCTGTTTTTGCCATTCCTCTCTTGTGTGTCTAAATAGAACTGATTTAATATTTGAGCCTACTGCTGCATGGCTGAGCTTTCTGATGCTTTAAATAGAGCAATATTTGGAATGCACTGCACCTGCTTCTCCCATGGGTGCCAATTTTAAGTTATCTGCATTCATCAGTTGGAAAAGTCAGAAACTGGAGAAAAGGAAGGGAAAAATCTTCCAGTTTTACTTCCTTCCAACTTCAGAATTATTTATTTATTTATTCTCAACAGCTCAAGTTTTTTTTTCTCTGTACCAAATGTGAAGAAATTTGCTCATTTGGGGAATTCTTATCATCCAGGAACTAAAATGAAGTTTTCACCTACTTATGGGGGTCTCACACTTTTTCGCTCACACAATCTACAATGTCTTTTTTACATGCTAGTGTCTCTTTTTCACAGCCTTTATTTTCTTTGCAGCAAATGTTTGTCATTCTGTTGTTCATTCCAGCAAGTAGACTCAGCCATTAAAGAAGATTGCTTCTTCTCTGATGCACTTAGAGGGCCATGGCTAGTTGCACTCCCTTCCATCTTTGCTTTCTTCACATACTCAACAAGGAGTCTGAAGAGGAGACATCGTTTTCAGCCAAGCTTCCCTTCCGTGACCGCCCACGTAAGTGGCTGGCCACATGGCCGGCTACATGAACGACTTTTAGGTGGGTTGTTATGCATTGCTGCTCTGACTGGGTCTTTAGTCCTATTTGTGTTTACCATCTCTCAGAGTATTATTTGTTTGTTCCTTTTTAGTATTTGCATACTTATTGTTTTTGCTTTAATATTGTCTTTTAATGTTGTAAGCGGGCTCTTTATACTCACTGTTCTTAGCTTTAAATATTGTCTTTCAGGGATGTAAGCCACCTTGGGTCCTTTTTAAGGAGAAAGGCAGGATAAAAATGTTTTACATAAAATAAATAAATAAATTGTTAATTACATGTAGGCTTCACCTGTGAGGAAGAACCCAGATTTTCCGGAGTTCTGTCTTGTCTGCAGAGACTACAAGTAACTAGGAACCTCTCCTCTTCAGCCACACTTATTTATTTGTTTATTTAATTTTTATACTGCCCATCTAACAAATTGCTACTCTGGGTGGTGTACAACAAAATACAAAGAACGTTATTGGATACATGGACAAAGTAATGACAGAGTGTGGGAAAGCTAGTCATTTCCCCCTTTTGTAAATGCCTGAATAGGGCTTATATACATTCAAGAACAACGATATGTGTTCTCGGATGTACATGTGATGGTCTGCGCCATTTTGAGGACTGAAAAGCCCTAGGTACTGTGAACTGGCTCCATTGGACATAGCAAACTGGACTGCTGTTCGCTACGTGATCACAGCCATGCAAGGGCAGTGTCCTGAGCTGCAGTGACCCTCTGCAGTGCTTAACATGCATCTGCTACTGGCGTCAGCTAGTCACTCTTTCACAAGAATACAATTGAAGCTAAAATAATTTTTTTCTTCTGAGAAAGAGAGGCA
This sequence comes from Intellagama lesueurii, assembly GCA_037013535.1. Classification (NCBI taxonomy): domain Eukaryota; kingdom Metazoa; phylum Chordata; class Lepidosauria; order Squamata; family Agamidae; genus Intellagama; species Intellagama lesueurii. The sequence goes on from JBAJHW010000003.1 coordinate 242,977,306, forward strand.
CAGAGACAACTCTAAACACATTCCGGAAGTTTATAAACCATGCCTGGATGCTCATTGTTTTCTCGTGCTAAACATAATACCAATACCAACCAGTGTGTTATTATGGCATGTCAAGAGACAAAGATAAAGCAGATTAAATTTGACACTGGAGATAATAGGTGTTTGAGGAACAGGATCTGGGGCATTGTTGAAAGAGACACGGTTGTATTCCCTGTATAACAGAGAAAAGTTTCATTCAAAATGCACTGTGCCAAACTAATCCTATCTGTTGTGCTTCTGCTAATTATATACCCCACACACCTGATCAAGTGGAAATAATTTCTACCACGAACAGTGTATTCCTAAGAAGACATGTTGACCTTTCCAGATTGGTTCCTTTCCAGTCCTTGTTGTTTTTGAGCAAGGACACAACATCAACATTCTCTGCAGCAGTTTGTACAAGGAAGTTCATTTAGATGAAAGCTCAAAAAAGACTGATCAGCAAAACCAGACCTGGAATGTGCAAAGGTTAGGGACATAATAAAAGTCATTTTAGGAAAGTTATGAAAGTCAGGCAGAGAAGGCTTGCAGCTGCTACTATAGGCTGCCATCTGGGATGTGATAGGAGTATATGGGTAGAATAATAAAGTAAAGACCTGTTCACACAACCATTTCAGTGTGCAATTTTCCAGAGGGTACCCACATTAGTCTTTGCTGCAAAAACAGCAAAATGGAGGGATGGGTTGGGGCTGAGGGAATTTCACCATATCAGAGGGTAGGATGTTTAACTTAGTTATCTATCTAAGGTAGACAAGGGATATTATTTTTCTTGCATTGTGCACTCTAAAGAAAAGTTGTCTTGCAGGCAACTTGAAACTAGGGTGGCCACATGAAAAGGAGGATAGGTTTCATATAATTTTAATAGTTAAGCAGAAGAGGGAACTTCAGCAGGTGTAACACATGTGAAGTGACCTCTGCTGCAATTCTCCCTTCCGGACAAATATAAAAGTGTCAGGATTCATGTACTCTTTTCTTGTGGCCACCCGACTTGTCACTATACAAGCCTATGCACAGTGTTCCAATCCAGGTATAGAATGCTCAAGAGAAAGATTGTACAGGAAATATTGATTTTTCCCATAGAAATAGCACACTTAACCAACACAGACAGTAGAATTATCCCATCTTGGCTCAAACATTGACCATTACAAGAGAGTCCGTAAAAGTGTGCACACAGTACTTCAGGAAGGCATTAAACAAGTTCTCACAACTTTAATTCTTACTTAAGTTCAATGTACCCAAGCAGAGTCAGCAATGTTTAGAAAGCAGATTCTTCATCCTGCACATAACCCAAACTGACAGGTTGACACTGAAATGTACAGCAGTGAGCAAAGGATTTCAAAAATATTTTTCTGATATTAATTTTTCTTACCATAAGCATGTTGGGAGCATATATGTTTTCCTGAGAGTTAAGTGGCATAGTGGGAAAAGTATCAGACTTGGACTTCTTGTAGAAGAAGTAGCCATGTCTGATGAAGTGGACTTGTCCACAAAAGCTCACATGAAAAAAATATAAAAGTTAGTCCTTAAAGTGCCACCACATTTTTGTCTTTTTTTACTCTTTATTTTTATTTTGTTTTCACCTATAAAATTTGAACTCGGGTTCAAATTGTTGGCGTGGGGCCAAAACTCCGGAATCTTAATGAGGCACTGGCCTCAAGAAAAGTTCCTAGAGTCTGGTTGAATCCCACTTTTACGTTTAGCAAAGTAAGAGACGTAGGGATTGAGTGACTTAGAGATTTAGATGTAGGGAGAAAATAACATGAGAGAGTTCTTAGTAATTATAATACATTATATTGATTATGGCTACACATATATACATATATACAAGGCAAGGTACATTTGGCATAGCAACATTCAGAGCATTGACATAGAAGTAAATGACCACCAGACTTACTGCTGAGTGGCAAGGTCTGTTCTGTCTCAGTTACATTTATACTCAGAACAACCAACCACATTTCTCCATTTACAGCTGGTCTTGTTAAACAATTTAAGCATTACATCATCTTGCTTCACCTGGATGCTGTAAGTCATTACATTGGCTTTTGCTCTACATTTGTGACTCTGCACTTCATTTACAATATTAAAATTTAACTCCCTGTTCACCAACAGAACAAAATCCTGACACTCCTCCTTAAATTTTATATATTGGAGAAACCCATCTGGTTACATATATACAAATGTTTTTCTAGTGTCAAGGGTTTAGTGAAAATATCTGCTACATTATTTTCACTGGGACAATATTGCAATTCTACCAATTGACTTTCCGCAGCATCTTTCACATTAAAGAATCTTATTCCAATGTGCTTACTTCTTCCTTTAATTCTACATTCACCAGCTAATTGGATGCACTTTCAAAGTTTCTCTGAAAACTTGTCTCCATTGGGGTTCGTACTGAGTTACAATTCTCCATGCCACTTTCTATTAATAATTTCTCTATTTTCATCTCCTGGCATATTTGAAAATTTCCATTTTGGTCCTTACTTATTTCTACTCCTAAGTAGTTACTTATCTGACCTAAATGCTTCAATTTGAAATTTTTACTCAGTTCTCTCACAAACCACTTGACATAAGTATCATTAGGTGCTATTAAACACAAGTCATCCACAAAGACTAGTAATATCAATTTTACATCACCCTGATTTTTGATGTATAGGCAAGGGTCGGCCAAACTTCTTCTAAACCCTAGTTGTACTAGCTTTGTATTTAAACAATTATTCCAATTTCTGGCACTTTGCCGTAAACCATACAATGCTTTGTGAAGTTGCAGAACTAAACCTTTGTTCTTTAGTTCAAAACCAGGGATTTGTTTCATATATATTTTTTGTTCCAAATCTGCATTTAAATATGCAGTTGATATATCCATATGATGCACTTCACTTTTTTGTGATGCTGCCAAGGCCAAGACTAGTCTAAAAGTCTCACTTTTGGCCGTTGGAGCAAATACTTCATCATAATGTTTAAACCTTCTTTGGGTAAATCCCTGAGCTACCAACCTAGCTTTATACTGTTGGGTATTGTCGGGTAACGTTTTTAACTTGTATACCCATCTACAGCCAACTACGTTTTCCCCTTCAGGTAATTTGACAGGTGAAAACACATTATACTCTTTCAATGAATTGAACTCAGCAAGCATAGCCTCCTTCCACTTATGTTGCTGATCAGTTGGCAATCTTAACATTTCCTCATAACTTTCAGGTTCACTGACAATTAAGTTTATATTTGTTACTTTGAACCTTTGAGGTGGGACTCCTTTATTTGCTCTCTGAGAATGCCTAGGAATTACTACTTCTTCACTTTGTTCTCCTGACTCACTATATGTCCCATTCTCCTCCTCAGCTTCACTATATGTCCCATTCTCCTCCTCAGCTTCCATTTTACTTAAGTTCTCCTTAACTTGTTTCTTACCATTTTGATCACTAAATGATGGCAAAAATACTTCATCATTAGCATGTATACGAGACCAATTCTCGTTCTCACAAAAATTTGCTGACCTACTGATAGTCACATTACCAAACTGGTCACTAAACCTGTAGCTCTTACACCCAGTTTGATACCCTATAAAAATCAGCCTTTTTGCTTTTGGAGTTCCCTTTCTTCGTGAAGCTTTTGGTATATTTACCCACGCATGGCAACCAAACGTCTTGATATGATTTAAAGTTGGTTGTCTGCTGTGCACCAGAAAATACGGGGTGTTTTGAATGACAGAATTCCAAATTCTGTTCAAAACATAACATGCACATTTCATTGCTTCTCCCCAAAAAACTTTAGACATATTAGAATCTGTCAACATTGAATCCATAACTGTTTGTAATATGCCACCTTTTCGTTCTGCTATACCATTTTCTTAAGGGACTTGTACGTTTGCAATTCTATGGTGTATCCCTTTCTTTCTTAACCACGTTCTGAATTGCTTACTCATAAACTCTCCCCCTCGGTCCGTCTGAATACTGGCTACATGTGTTTCAAATCTTCTTTCAATCATAGCCACCCATTCCCTGAATGTTTGGAATGCTTCACTTTTCTGTTTAAGAATGAAGACATAAGAGTACCTGGAGAAATCGTCTGTTATGGTAAGACAGAACTTATTTCCCCCCAGTGACTCTTGGAACGGACCCATTACAGTGGTGCCTCGCTAGACGATGTTAATCCGTTCCGCGAAGATCGCTGTCTAGCGAAAACATCGTCTAGTGAAGCACGTTTTCCCATTGGAATGCATTGAAATCTCTTCAATGCGTTCCAAGGGAAAATGCAGTCGTCTTGCGAAAATCTCCCATAGGGAAACATCGTCTAGCGAGTGCGGGTCCCCGTCGGAATGCACTGACAGCTGCACTGACAGCTTTTTACCACTAGTTGGCGCATTCCTATGGGGAAACCTCATCGTCTAGCGAAAATTCCCCATAGGAGACAATCGTTTTGTGAAGCGCAGTAGCGATCGCAAAAAGGCATCGTCTAGCGATTTCCTCGTCCTGCGAGGCAATCGTCTAGCGAGGCACCACTGTATATCCATGTGCACAAGCTCAAAGCACCTTTTACTTATTCTACAGCTCTTCTTACTCACTGGGTGTCTCTTTGATTTAGAGGCTTTACACACATTGCAATCTAGAAATCTATCACAGTTCTTTAAATTTAGATTGCCCACACATTGCTGAGTTTTCCTTAATACTTCAAAACTCACATGTCCTAAGTCTCTATGCAACTTATGTATGCATTTGTGATGTGGCACATTATCATTTAACACATTTGCAGAACATTTCCCTTCTTCTGTTTTATCCAAAACATAGAGATTTCCCTTTAAATGCCCAGTTGCAACAAGTACGTTTGCTTTCCCTATTTTGCAAACTCCTTTACTGAACTTAATTGAAAAACCAGCTTGGTCTAAACATGACACACTTATTACGTTATGGCTAATTCTAGGTACAAACAAAACATTCTCCAAAGTATCTTTAAGGCTTTTAACATAAACTTTGCCTGTTCCACATACTTCAATGTTTTTCCCGTCTGCTAAACTTACTTGTCTTTTAGCAGAATTTGTTAACTCTTTAAACCACATTCTCTGTCTACAAACATGTTGTGTAGCACCAGAATCAATCAGCCATTTATCATTGTCACAATCAGTAATTACTGACACAGAGTTCATTTTATGTCGCTCTGAAGTTCTGTTTACTTTCTCAGTGTCCTTGGGCTTATCTCTTCTTCTTCGACGAACATAGTCTCTAGCCAAATGTCTTTCACTGCCGCAAATAAAACATTTCTTTTTCTTTACAGCCAGGATTCTTTCAGTAGGGAAATCAGCAGACATCCTTCTGTTGCTATCATCCTTGGAATTCCCTCGTCTGTGTAGACTTGGCACAGATAAATCCTCGGCTTTCTCCTTTCTCCTCTGTTCCTCCTCCATTAGCCGCCCCGACAGATATTCCACTGTTAGACTTTCTTCTGGCAAACTTTCCATACTTATTACGAGCGTTTCCCAACCTTCATCCAAACCACTTAGGATAACGTAGCACTTATGGGCCTCTGGGAAATCCATCCCATGCTCCTGTAACTGGAAAAATAACTCAGAACACTCCTGGATATAGTTAGATATGCTTTGATTAGGGAGCAACCTCTTCTTATATAGCTTACGTGTTATTAACATCTTGGAACCAACTGTTTGTCTCACATAGACGGCTCTCAACGTCTCCCAGACCTGTTTACTTGAAGTTTTTCCTCTCACATAATTTAATTGGGAGTCATCCAGGCATAATATTATTGTAGATAGCGCTCTTTCAGCTTTAGCCGCATCTTCTTCGTCTAGTTGAGCTGGAGGATTAGATACAATCTGCCATACACTCTCTCTTCTTAAATACATTTCCATTTTATAGGCCCAAGACATATAATTATGACCATTTAAACGTAATAATGGAAGGTTACTGGCCTGCATCATGGTGAAGCCTCCTCTTTGGATCTGCTGTCCGTCACTTTCAGAATCTGACTCAGCTTCTCCAATTGTTGGCTTTTCCTCCATACACTTGCAGCCTTATAATGCCTTCTCCTTGGGCCAACAAACGTCTCAGCTTCTCCCTGGAACACCACGTCTCCTAGGCACCACGTCTCCCTAGGCTTACCACGTCTCTCTGCGTCTCCCTGGGCGTCTCCCTGGGCCCATAACCCTGTTGGCATGGGGCCAAAACTCCGGAATCTTAATGAGGCACTGGCCTCAAGAAAAGTTCCTAGAGTCTGGTTGAATCCCACTTTTACGTTTAGCAAAGTAAGAGACGTAGGGATTGAGTGACTTAGAGATTTAGACGTAGGGAGAAAATAACATGAGAGAGTTCTTAGTAATTATAATACATTATATTGATTATGGCTACACATATATACATATATACAAGGCAAGGTACATTTGGCATAGCAACATTCAGAGCATTGACATAGAAGTAAATGACCACCAGACTTACTGCTGAGTGGCAAGGTCTGTTCTGTCTCAGTTACATTTATACTCAGAACAACCAACCACATTTCTCCATTTACAGCTGGTCTTGTTAAATAATTTAAGCATTACATCATCTTGCTTCACCTGGATGCTGTAAGTCATTACATTGGCTTTTGCTCTACATTCGTGACTCTGCACTTCATTTGCAATATTAAAATTTAACTCCCTGTTCACCAACAGAACAAAATCCTGACACAAATCCCTACTTCGAATTCATGGAAGAGCAGCAATGGTAAACCCCTTACATACCTAAAAAACTTTATAAGGGTTGCCGTAGGCCAGAACCAACTTGACAGCACACAACGACACATACACACACATATGTAAAAATTTAATCCTACCTATATTGGCAAATGGACATGGGATGGAAGCTTCAGGGAAACAAAAATGATACAAACATCATGTTTACCTTGTTTAGACTTGATTGGAAGAAGAAAGAAGTCAAAGAATTCAAAGCTTATGCATGGATGATGATCCTTGCTAGGTAGCAGAGCCAGTTACACAACTGATCAGTTGGGGCCTACCTGCTGCTGATGCAACATGAACCTTGCTGTATTCTCCCACTCTCCTGAGCATCTTGGTTCCTCACCCATAGGCAGACCCTTGGCCTCTCCAGTAAGGCAGATGTTTAAACCACCCAGAAGAGGTTACCCCTCTGAGTGTCTCACTCCTTGGCAAGGAGGCAGAGCCTGAATGAGGTTGACAGGCCTCTAGACTGTTTAGACGAGGAGTGATCAACTCAGGCACTCCACATGTTGAATTTCAGTTCCCATTCCTCACAATGGACTATACGACAGTTAAGAACTGATATAGACTTCTACAGAGTCACAGTTTACCATCCATGGTTTAAAGTGTACTCTGTTCTTTTCCTTCGTCTCTGACTAAGGAACTGAAAAAAAACTACCTCTCCAATTTCTCCAAACCCTGTTGTTTGGCTCCAGGTGCTACCTTGACCAGGAGCTATCCTGGGAGATCAGAAAATCTAGATTAACAGGGAGCTGTCCAACAAAATAAAGCAGGTACACACTTCTCTGTACAGTGGTGCCTTGACTTACGAACTTAATCCGTCCCAGAAGATGTTCAGTAAGTCAAAACGTTCATAAGTCAAATCAGCATTTCCCATAGGAATGCATTGAAAACCGATTAATCCATTCTGGCTGTTTTTTGTTCTTATGTCGAGGTGCCGTTTGTAAGTCAAAGCATTAGTTCCCATAGGAACTAATGCAAAACTGGTTAATCCGTCCTCTACCACTAGGGGGAGAAAAAAATTTAACCTAAAATGGCTTAGGTTTAAAAAAAGGGCAGGAAAGAAGGGAGGGAGGGAACGAACACCTTTTAAACAGAACACCATTAAAACCAAGCAGCTTTAAACCAAACCAAGCACCTTTTAAACCAATTTTTACATTAAAATTACAGTACCAGGCGGTACCAGGCAGTACCAGGCAGTCCAAAGTCCATTTCCCGCTTTCCCCGCTTTTTTTGTTCGTAAGTCAAAGCTCTGTTCGCAAGTCAAAGCAAAATTTTGCGAACGGAGCTGTTCGTAAGTCGAAATGTTCGTACGTCGGGGCGTTCGTAAGTCAAGGCACCACTGTATATCATTACGCTGGGCAACAGCAGCTATTTTTAGGATCACATAGGTCATGTGTCCACATAGGGTGCTGCGTGTGTCCAGATAGCTGTGGGTTTCTGCCTTTGATAAGCTTTGTTCAGCACAGCAGACAATGTTTTCAGGCTTCCTTTGCATTGGCTGTACGATTATGGCCAGTAGAAATTATCAGGCTATTTCACAAATTAGTCAAGGCAGAGCTCTTTAAAGAAGCCTTTAGTAATATTCTTCCCCTATGGTAGTTTTTCTGTTGACCCTCATTTGTATTATCTGCTTCAGTTGTCGCCATACGACTTCATTGCTGCTGTCTTTAATTATTTTTGTTGTCTGTATCCAAGTTTAATTTTATTGTTTGCTGATTGGAATGCGATTGGGATTTCAGTTCTGCTGTAAACTACCTGGGGCAGTGCCTTTTCCCTGAATGGATGGTATAAAAATTAAATAAGTAAGTAAATAAAAGAATAAATAAAACATTTTAATAACATTCATAATTTATTACAGATAGGAAATGTGGCCATATGTCTAGGGGGCAAATATACTGGCCCAAATTCAATTTCTCAATCTGACAGACTGCCCATTATAAAGGTGTCAAAATGTTGTTGTCTTTCACACACAAAAAAGCAAAAAAAAAAAAAAAACCCACAAAAAAACAGGCAATTACCATTTGAGCTTGACATGTGGAGTGAAATTTGACTTCCATGACACCTGCAAAATGAGATGTGACAAAATCTCATTTACTTAACAATTTTGGTCTAGTCTGAAGACAGTTTTAGTAAAGTGGTGCCAACAATACTAGCTAAATCGGCTGCTGAAGACATGCATCCATTACAGCAATAACGCATAGTGGTGCTTGCAGAAATAGGCAATTACAAATATAAATTGAATCCAGCTGATTTAATTATTATTACTTTTCCAAATGCCTGATAAAGCATTTGCTGTTTCTCTGCACTCCCTCTCCTCCAGTGCTGGTAAATGTTTCATTTAGCATACCTGTTCTTGGATTGGCCCAGTCACAACTCACTTGCATAACCTTCTTGACAGGTAATTCACAAACACCCACATCATGCTCGGGTTCTTGGTAATAGGATTCAGCTCACTGGAAGGCCAGTGGCTGTAAATTAATAGTGTGTTAGGAAATACGGTTATTGGAAGTGGGCACTTTATTTCTTATAGCCTCCACTAGTAATAATAATCCTAGAACTGCAGAGCTGGAAGGGACCCTATGGATCATTGAGTACAGCTCCTGTCAGGGAGGTTCAGTGGGGAATCAAACTCCCAGCCACCTAAACCAGTGAGCTATCCAGTAGTCCACTATCATGCTGCAGTTTTGTGCAACAAATAATAAGAAACATCAAGCAAGAAGTGATCTAATAGTCAGACAACTGACCAATTGCTTTTTTCAAAAGCTACTTTCCCACATTTATCTACATGGTAATACTAGTGCTCAATCCTGGAATCCATTTTAACGCTAGGAACTTGTCACTACTAAATAAGTATTTTTTTAAGTAGATCTGTGCCATTTGAATTTTTTGGACTTCAGCTCCCAAAATTCTCTATTCTGGGAGTTCCACCTGACAGACCCACATCTCTAGACACCTATATGTGTCTATCAGCAAAAAGGAGAGCAGCTTCCTCTTTTAACAGGAAACTAGGCCACGTAGCTAGGTCATGAAGTCTTCCAGATAGACCTTTCTCCAGGTCAGCCACATATAAGTGTCTGGAGATGTGGGTCTGTCAGGGGAGCTCTCAGAATGGTGTATTATGGGAGTCAAGGTCCAAAAAAAATCTAAATAACATATCCCTAGAAAACAGTATAACTGAGTATATGAAAAGTGCATTTCTCCATCTCTTGAGCATATCTGTAAATATTTCAGTTTAGAGGAAAGTAGTTCTATGCTTCTGGGCTGACTGAATTCCAGGTTCTCTCACTATACAGGATTAAAGCATAAATGACAGTACTTACTGTTAGACAAGACATTAGCAACCCATTACAATTCATAGCACAGATTTCACTATTAAATGTCTGTTAAAATCATTATTGATTGTTATTAATCTCAAGGAAACAAATCAGCATATCCATGTTTAATAAATTCAATAAAAGCATTTCCCCCCAAAAGCATCACCAACAATTTAGTGCCAACAATGCACTAGAAATTATTAAAGAGCTTGGTAAGGTTACTTTTCTTTACTTAGAATGATCCACCCTTCCCCTTTAAAAGCTGCCACACAACTTTCTGGCCCAGTGGTAGGGCATGCAATCTTTTTGGCACACTTATTTAGCTGGGAGATTGCAGCCTCAGCTTCTAACTGCCATTGTGGCTACAGAAAACAAGGCAAGGAAAGCAGGGAGGCAGGGAGGGAGAAAACAGAATAGCACTGACAGAGGGAGAGAGGAGCAGTGTAAAAATATATATAATTTCACTTCCTCTAACCCTCTGCAGATGATAAGGGGAAGCGCTTAATTGACAATTTATCAGGCCACAAGGGGTTGTTTGCTGTTTGGATACAAGGAGCATGCCAAACGGCGCATCACTCCTCGTCCCAACCTCAACAGATTTTTTGTAGCCTGATCCACCCCACACCCAAAGCAGCCAGTCTGAACAGGCCCTGAAACTCTATAATCTAATTCAGAGAAGAGGGTTAAAGTCATAATCCTTGGTTTATGAAACAGCTGGTTCCAAGTATTGGAAGGCCTTTGAGCAAGCTGCCCTCAGTGGATTTTGATAGGGCACCTCTTCCTTGTTGCTCTCACTGCTGCTGATTCAGAAGTGAGAAGACTCATGCTTGTCATTGTTCATTCACTTAGACAACAAAGATGAACTGGAAGTGACAAGCAGGAAGGATTAACAAGGCCAGGGAGATCCAGAGAGTGGCAATGCATTGGCCTTGCCAGGTGCCCAGTGATGGCTACTCCCCAATGTTTGTCCAGGTATGAGAAGATTGTTGCCATGCTCTTGTTTTCATCTGTGGGATGTGAACAGCTTTGGAGATAAAAGGCAGCTTTTTTCAAAAGACAAAGAAAGATGTGGAAAACATTAACCCGGTCACAGTCTTTAGTCTTAGTGCCAGATCATATGTTAAAGCCACATTCACTGAGATAACTGGAACGTGGACAGTAAGGGAATATGTATATAGGTATCAGCAGGGTTAACATTTCTCGCACCTGCCAATTTTCTATTTCAATGTCATTCTTTCTCCACCCCAACAGCTCAGGCATATTCTCAGTTTTTAATCCATTGGGTGTGAGAGAACCAACAGTTTAAAATCTCCTGGAAATCAATGAGACTAAAATTGGCAGTGGGAAAAGGTTTCAGCCAAGAATCAGCAATCTTTTTTGATGTGGAAGCCAAATTTCACTTTGAAAAGTATCTTGGAAGGCTGTGTTCAGCAGCGGTGGGACTAAGTGTGCAAGGCAGGGAGAGGTGTAATTAATACCAGGTGGAACATGTTCCTACCACGCATGTAAAGCACAACTCAATTCTTTGCATGCCTGTTCAAGGATAAGCCCTGGTGCAACTGTTTTCCTACTTGAAAAGTATTATGAAGTTCCACTCTATAAAATTCAGGAGATCAACACCAGGGACACAAATCTTTGGTTATTTTATATTCGCAGCTGGAAATGAACAATTGCAAAAGATTTCCCTTCCCCTGGGCATGACAATGGGGGATCTTGCACCTTTTCCGCTTTGTTACCTTAGAATTATTTTGCCAAAAAATATATATATCACAGAGGGGTTTGCATAAAACAGCTTGTATTTTGCATTAAATCTTGTACTTTTTATGTACATTGTTTCCCCCAAGGGTGGTTTTGTTTTTTGTTTTTGTTTTTTGCACCTGTTGTTTTTCTGCAAAATACAAGGTATTTTTTACACACTTCTTTGGCGCAAAATATACAGTTGTCACACAAAATCCCTGGATTTTCATGCTAATACATATACTGCCAAGGGGGAAAAACTCTGTTCCTTGTTCTCAGTGTCCCAGATCTTCCTGAGCATCTTCATTTATCGAATCTTATGATCTAGGTTCCAAGAAGCCTCTACCATCTCAAAAGCCATGTCACTGGCTACCGGGGTATTTTCCACACCTAGAAAGGAATGAAAATAAGAAACATTAAAGAGGGTCAGGTCAGTTTAGATCAGCAGTTCCCAACCTTTTTGGGACCGCGGACCGGTTGGGGGGTGCGGGTTCCGTGCGTGGGGGGCGGGGGCACCCCCGCGCTCACGGAGGGGTGTGTCACACTGTGCTTGCGGGCATGCGCACGAGTGCAACACGCCCACCCGCAAGCGTAACATCCCCCTCCGCGAGCGCGACATGCCCACTGTGCGTGCGTGCGGGGGGGGAGAGCCGTGTCCGCGGCCCAGTTCAAGGAAGCCCACGGACCGGCACCGGGCCGCGGACCAGGGATTGGGGACCCCTAGTCTAGAAGACTCAAGAATTTGGTCCTCTAGAACAGCGGTCCCCAACCTTTTTGGGACCACGGACAGGTTGAGGTGGTGGGCTCCATGCGCGGGGGGCCACCCCCCCACGAGCACGACACACCCACCGTGCATGTGGGCGGGGGGGCGGAGATCCATCTCCGTAGCCCAATTCCAGCAAGCTCATGGACCAGCACCGGGCTGCGGACCGGGGGTTGGGGACCCCTGGTTTAGATGATATAGATAGATAGCTTGGTGATAGAAGCTGAAATAATAAGTGCCGAAAGATGCCTTATTGTCAAAGCACCTTATTTTCTCACCTATAGCTTGCAAATTAGCTTTGTTTTGTGATTGGTCATTAGAAAGTTAATATTGCTTCATTGCCAATCTGACTGCTCAGGCACAAAGCTCAGAAGGAATCACATTGCTGGAAGGCTTTCAGCTTTTAATGACATGCTGTCTGCATCCCCAGCTCTGAATATACCTTTTACTGGTACAGAAACTCCACAAAACCACAAGAGACAATACTAACAAGAATCTAAGTTTAAAATAAAACTTCTAAGGGGTAATAAATCCAGTGTCTTCCAGATATTTTGGACTGTAACTTCCATGACTTCTCATCCCTCAGCTTGGTGAATGGTCAAGAATTCTGGATGCTGTGTTGTAAAACATATGGTAAGAGTGGGTCGTTTGCCCTGGAAAGCAAATCTATAGAATTTATGCAGTAAAACGATGCATTTAAGATGATAAAGGAGAGCCTCCAACACATTCAGCTGTCCATCCAGCCTCATACTCCTTTTATGGTTACCCCTAGAAATGGACATGAACCACTGGTTCGGCAGTTTGGCATGGTTCGTTTCCCAGCTGAACAGCTACTCTGCAGTTCAGTGCCCCACCTCCTCCAGCAGGTGTCCACTCAGAGGCAGCACCCAGAGGAGGCAGGGCAGGGTGCTGCCAGCAAGTGGGCGCCTGCTGGAGGGGGTGGGGTGCTGAACCGTGGATCAACTGTTCAGCCAGGAAACAAACTGTGCCAAACTGCCAAACCAGCAGTTCATGCCCTTCTCTAGTTTTCCAAAGAGAACTGGAGATAAGAGGTATCTAAAGGCTAAAAATCTGTTGCATGGAAATGAGCTGTGCTTTGCATTCCTGAAAGCATTTGCACTGAGTTTACTCCTGAGTAGACATTCATAGACTTGAGCTGTGGTTTGCAGATTTGGTGGGTAGCTGTTCAAACTTGTAATCATTACAACTGGTCCCAACTGCATTGTTTTGGCCCTGACCTGTGATCTTAGTCCATCCGTTGTTTGGATGTGGCTACCAAGTCCAGAAATTGGAACTTAACCTCCCAAGCCGAAAACCTTTCCCCAACCCTGCTTTAAAGTGACCAGTAAGAATATTCAATAGGTTTTCAAAGACCCTGAACTGGTTGGCTAATCAAGGGATTTTGTAGCACAGCACTACTAAACAGCAATACTATTCTTTCAAGACTCAACATAAAAACAGATTCTTAATCGAGGAGCACTGACACCCAAAATAATTGAAAAATGGATTGTAAAAAGCTTAGCACAATTTCATTTCATCAGACTGCCTAGAACAGCCTGCTTAGGAAAAGGGTGTGGTCTCAATTATTCATTGATCTCTATTAAGAAAAGACTTTTAAGGCATGTAAACATTCTGTCATTCTTGTTCTTTGAGCACATGGTCCATGCATTAAAATTGGTAATCATCATCCTGATGATAACAGACATATCCTTGGTTCTGAGCATCTGGCCTCACTGATGACTGCATAATCTTCCAAAAGAATTTATCATCAGCTTTCACCTTTAAAACCTTCATAAGCTTCATTTAAACTGTTTCAAAGAGTTTTTTAAAAAATTAAATTTTTTATTGCAATTTGGAAATTATCATTTGGGAGATACGTTATTCTAAGTACAGACAATTATTGGCTATCACAATGTAATGGCTGAGAGACTGAGCCATGAACCAAAAAGCTTCCAGCTCAGATTTGAGCACACCTGCAGATCAAATCCCTTGACACCTGTAAAGACTTGTGAAGTGCTGATTCCAGCACTAACATGGCATTTTAAAGATTCAGACAGATACAAGGATTTGATTAAATTTAAAAGTCTGATAATCTGCTGAGTTACTGCAGATTTTACCTCCATGCTATTTCACCACTGTTGCTTTAAAAATTCATATTTTATTTGAATTACATTTTATAAGCTGCCCCTGTGGCAAAATATAAATATTTTAACAAATACTCAAGATACAGCCTTGGCTTTAAAAATAAGTTAGCTTAGAAAGTTCACAGAAGGAAGATTCCCTGTCGCCTTCTCTCTCCCTCTGCAACCATTTGTGATCCCTAGAAAGCTTCTCTTGCAAAGGACTTCATGCTGAAATTTTGAAACAAGTCCCCCTTTTCCCCCACCTGACCATCAACCACCCCCGCTCTCCTTATGGTTGGAGAGCCTTCCCAAACAATTTGGGATGGTGGGGGCCGTGGTTGTTGGGAGAAGAAATCAAGAAGCTCACTTTAGGGCAGTTCCTCCCTCCCAGAGCAGCTCAGCGTGTGTTCCATTCCATATTGTATGGGAGTAGAAACTGCCTGGTCTCAAGGTGCCATCTATGACAAGATGGTGGGCATGAAAACAAGTCCTGACAGTAGCATAGCTCCTTGAAAACTCTCCATGCATAATGAGTGCTGAAAGCAAAGTTGTATTGGATGCTCTAGCTGGAATGCTGATGGACACATATTGCCACCTGCTCAGCGACTGAAAACCAAGGGGAGGGGGTTCCCACATGCTAAATGGGGTGCCATATTACCTGATTAGCCAGGTTTTATGTGGGTTCTGAGCCTGTTTACTCAGATTCTCCTTGTACCTATTTCCATGATAAGTTGGCCCAAAAACAGTTTTGGCCTCCCTCTTAGGCCTGCTTGTACCCCCACAGTGATATCACCAGAACAAATTCCTATAATGTTGCAATATCTCGATCTTGTGACATCACAAAGTCCCACCCACTAGTCTTGGATTTTGGCCCTGAATCTCAGGGAAGAAGAAGCTGTTTATCTGGCAACCCACTTTATACAATGGGTCTCAATGCTCTAGATATACTTTTTGGTAGTCTGAAGTGGTACAGGAAGCAAGATTAGGCAGCAAACATTTGTTCCATAGAATTACAAATGCTCCAAGTGAAAGAGGACAATTATAGGAAATGTTAATTGTCTATAGCCTTGTATCTGTTAGCTATTGTCTCTTTTGTTCCTCAAAAAATTATATATATGGATCCATATAATAGTCAGAGACATTCTGACACAGCTAGATTATGCGGTCCCCTGACTTGAACCCTGGTGGCACTCCATAGGAAAACATAAAATTGCTACCATTGTAATCAAGAACCTGGTGCATGAAGTTTGGAGCCTTGAGGTATTCCTTCCTTAAGAGAGTATGGAATTCTTAGAACTCACTGTTCAATGGAAACCTGGAGTAAGGCAACATCTTGTCATACTTCTCCATTGTGTCATCTGTGTGATACATTGGTTTTGGGAGACTTCCCACCATAATTCAGTGATGTTTGGGTGCTTCTACTTTCCAGTGGACCACATCGAGAACTTCTTCAGCAGGCCTGGTCCCTTGATGTTCCAGGAATGTCAATACCTCTACTTTCAGAGATAGCTAGAGGGTGACAGAATAAAAGCAGTTGTCAGATGGCCTGAGGAGGATCTACTATCAGTACTCCCAAGTTGTATAATAAGTACCTCTTCACTTGTGTTATTTCTCCCCGAGTTAAATCATCAGAACTAGGCTATAAATATCATAATTTTCTCCTCCAGTCCTATCTCCTGGAGAGGGCACTTACAAACCATGGGTTTCTCCTCCTCAAGTTGGAAAAAATAAACCCAAGATGACAGCTATGGCTGTGCATGCTACTAAGAGACAGGAAGCCAATTTCAAATTCATTTTCAGCATTGTTGCAAGCATGTTCTAAGGGTTTTGTAAAACAATTCAGTCTGCAGGTGCTTGATTCAGCCACATGAGTATTTAGAGTCCTAGACAAAATGAAACCAATGTTAAAAGGGAGATGGTGTGGAGAACTGTTATGCAAAACCGAGTGTCAAATCTGTAGAGTTCTCTTGCTCTTAGCAAATAATGCCAGGACAGGGCTTATTAAAGACATTGCACAGAGAAAGCAATTTGGTTTTCATGTACCTGAGATCTTATCTATCAAGTCTGAGCACATAATCAGTACTACACAAACAGGTAAAATAGAAATAATCTAAATATTCTATTTTATGTGAAGGCAGGTTAAATGAAGTCAAGTTCAAGATGGAGATTTTGGAGAAAGCCCTTTGGAAAAAATAGTTGAAAAAAGTTGGGAATTTGAATCCCATTCTCCCAGGCCCTAGTAAGCCGGCCCACCACTCTAACTGATACACCACACTTCTAAGATATCTGCTTCAACACTGTAAATGTATTCTATTATCTCACAAGTTGTCCTTGCAAATAAACATTTGGTTTTGGATTGGGGTCTTTTTGGGGGAAAGAAATAAGCCCCAAACCCAGAATTCTCCATTTTGGGACTTCCACCTGCCAAACAGACACCTAATTTGTGCTGTACTAGAAGAAGGCTGGGCTGGAAGGCCTCATGGCCCAGGTAGCCCAAACTGAGGCCTAGTTTGCTGTTACTAAATTCATTGTTAACTGGCTTTTCATGAAAAGCTGTATTTGCAATTTTCCGGATTTTGCTTACATACGGAGCTTAGACATAAAAAGAACACTTCTGTTTTAGATACATTGTTTTCCTCATGGATAAAGCAACTGTGTGAATAGGAGGGGCTCACTGATCCTTACTAGGTCGTGTGGTCGAGAACCAAGTAAGCAACAACTGAATTATTGTCTTTGGACAGTGTCCTTTGCATATAGTGACTGAAGAGAAGAATCACAGAAATGCGAAGTCGTTACAAAAAGTTTGAATCCCAAGGCGTTTTACTACCCTCTGGTGGAAATTAAGTGAAGTTCATAAAAGGAAAGTTTCACATGATTTATCATCTTTTCCTAGTCCGCTGTGCTTGATCAGTAGAATATTTCAAAATCTGAGCCTGTGACATTTAATAAATGCTAAAACTCTTTTCAAATAATAACTGCTATAAAGATAAGCATGAGAGTGTGTGATGTAAGGATGTATGCATATACGTCCGTGTATATGCACCTTATCTTCCCAGCAGATGCATGGAAAAGTTATGTTTTTGTATCATCACACTGAGAATTACCCAGCCAGTCTTTCTATGTGAAGACGCCCAGGCCACCGAGCCATGTGCTGCATAGCAAAACCTGTCCCCCCAAGTGCATGTTCAAGTAAGTAGGTACAAGAATGTTTAAACAGGGCTATCTTAAAAATATAAACAAAAGAGCAAAGAGCACTAGCTTTCAGTCTCTCCCATCTCCTCACACATCAGGTCACATGCAACTGTTATGGAGCAAGACATGTAAGTCTAATTCAACACATACTCTGAAAAGCACTCATAACAAACTGCTTGCAAAATTCATCACTTTAAAATCATCATTGTCATCCTGAAGATTCAGAAGAAAGCCTTTGAACTGCTGATCAGCCCAAGTTTTGAGCTCAGCAGGTTTAATAAACGGATGGGGCAAAAACCCACTAAAATTAATCCTGGGATTTGACCAATTTTCCAGAGGCGGAAGTGGGCAGATTTTTAAATATAGGCTGGCTGGGGATTACCCCCTTGTTCATTTTTAATAAGGATGTGGAGAAGTATTGTATTGAGGGATGTAGATTCTTTGATCATCAGATATTTTAAAAGACCACCACCCCCTGCCTAGAAAATTTGTAAACCCCCAGATGGTGCTGAATATTTCCCCCTTTCCTTGAGGAATAAATGCTTCCATCATGATGAGGAAGCAACTGTTTCCTCCAGCTATGAATATTGATAACACTCTTATGAATATGTAAATTAAGCTGTCATCTAATGTTTGTGGTGGGAGGGAGGAGGAAAGAGACAGAGGTTGGAGGAGGGAGAGGAAAGTTAGGAGAAGACAGCTGAAATTTAGTGATATGAATTCAGGGGAAAGCATATGAAAGAAGGACAAGATTAAGAGTGAAAGGGAGGGACAGATTATTATAAGATAAAGATACTTTGTACACAGATCTGTAATTACATATTGTTTACCTAATATATCTGTAACCAGATATTTATGTCTGGAACGCAGTGAGGAGTTACTCCTAAATATATTTTGTGATTTTAAAAAAAGAGTCTGCCAGTTTACAATCAAAGTTCTGTCTCTGCCATGTTGGCTACCACAAGGTAAGGAGATGGAAGACTAAGGCTGATGCATTAACAGGTGTGTGCCACAGTTAGGAATGTTGGTCTGCAGTGTCCCAAATTGTGCTTGCTTACAAATTAAACTCTTTGCACCCATGCTTTGCCCCATTCTTTCAGGCGCAAATCCAGATGGGGATGCCGGACTGTCTGGGACCATGCCCCACTGGCAAAGACTGTGTTATGAAGCATCTGGACCATGCTGCGTTGTCAGTGGGATCTTCCTGTGAGGTGAGCCATACCTATTGCTTCTTACCTCACTAGCTGGCAGAATTGCCCAAGATGGTGAATTGAAGCCGAGCAACCAGTCCTAAAGGGGAGGTCCAGTAGCCGCCACTGGAGAAGGTCAGTGACAGAGTTGGCAACATACCAGGGGTTGCTCACAAGCAGAATTTCCAGAGTTGAAGTTGCACAAATGAGTCTTCAACCACAGAGACAATATTTAGTGAAGAAATATATATATTGTGTCAGGTTTGTAGCAAGATTTATACATACAGCTTTGTCCTTGATCATTCCATTGGTCATTCACGTCTATATCAACAGAGTTTAGGCATAAATCAGTTCAGTAGTCAATGTCCATAAATCAGTCCAGTATTCCTTCTTCTTCTCCTTGATTCTTGCTTCTTTGCCACACACGACAACCAACGTCCAACACCCACCGACCCACAAACTTGTGTGTGCTCAGGCTGCTGGCTTTATCCTAAGTTTAGCCAATCCATAGCTTCTTCTACAGCTGTTACATATATTCTTCTACATACATCTCTACAGCTGTTTAAATCATTACTTTCAGGCTTTTCCTTTACATAGATCCTTACAAAAACTTACAGCATTTCATGCTCTTTACAATTGGTTCACAAAACTGTATTAACAATTCCTATCAGGTTTATCTCAGACCTGTCAGTCAGAAGCTCCACCACCAGAGCAAAAATATTGACTGCATGATGGAGATTGGTAATTCAGCCCTAGACACATGCATGCTTTTCAGTTCACCACCACCACCACTACTCCGTTGTTTATGAAGTGTTGTGCACATATGGCATGGCTGATCATGAGAAACAGAATTGTTGGAATGCTAATGGTGCTCACATAAGGTTTGCATAACTTGCCACAGCTAATTGTGACTAATTGACAAGGTAATATTTATTTATTTATTTATTTATTTATTTATTTATTTATTTATTTATTTATTTACTTACACAGAGTTTCCTGGAGACATCCAAGATTGAAGCATTGGCATCAGCTCGATTTGATCCTCACTAGACTCTCTAGCCTTCCTAATATTACAATCCCACACAGTTATCAGGGTGCTGATTGCGATACTGATCACTCCCTGGTGTGTAGCAGAGTAAAACTGCAAATAAAGAGATTGTATCACACAAAAAAGGAAGGAAGACCACGTATTGACATCAGCAAGACTCGCAATCAGAGAAAAGTGGAGGAACTTGCCCAAGTACTTGAGGAAACCCTTCCAAGCCCGGCTGGTGCAAATGCACCTGAACGATGGGAACATTTCAAGAACGCTGTTTATAACACCGCCTTGTCCACATTTGGTAAGAAGACCAAAAAGACAGCAGACTGGTTCGAAGCCCATTTGGAGGAGTTGATGCCAGCCATCGAGGATAAGAGGAGAGCTCTAGCAGCATACAAAGCCTGTCCTAGTGAGTACAACTTGCAGGCTCTTTGAGTTGCTCGTAGCAAAGTCCAACAGGCTGCCAGGAGATGTTCTAACGATTATTGGCTTCAGCTCTGCTCTCAGATACAGATAGCAGTGGACACAGGTAACATCAAGGGAATGTATGACAGTATCAAGCAGGCTTTAGGTCCAATACAGAAAAAATTTGCTCCCTTGAAGTCTGCTACAGGTGTGATCATCCAGGACCAAGCACAGCAAATGGAATGCTGGGTGCAGCACTACTCTGAGCTATATTCCAGAGAGAATGTAGTAACCGAAGAGGCATTAAATAACATCGAGTGCCTGCCTGTCTTGGAAGAGTTGGACAGCAAACCAACTTGAGCAGAAATAAAAGCGGCCTTGGATTCCCTTGCCACCGGCAAGGCACATGGGAAGGATAACATTCCTGCTGAAGTGCTGTAAAGAGATCATCACCACCGAGCTGTATGAAATCTTTTGTCTTTGCTGGAGGGAAGGTGGAGTACCACAGGACATGAAGGATGCAAACATCACATTGTATAAGAACAAAGGAGACAGGGGTGACTGCAATAACTACCGTGGCATCTTCCCTTCGTTGTAGGGAAGCTGCTTGCCCGTGTTGTGCTGAAGAGACTCCAGGTGCTTGCAGACAGAGTCTATCCAGAATCACAGTGTGGATTTCGAGCTAATAGATCCACCACTGACATGGTATTTTCCCCTCAGACAGTTGCAGGAGAAATGTAGGGAACAATGACAGCCACTCTTTGTGGCCTTCATAGATCTTACGAAGGCCTTTGATTTGGTTAGCAGGGACGGCCTTTTTAAAATACTTCCCAAGATTGGATGTCCACCTCGACTCCTTAACATCATCAGGTCCTTTCATGAAAAAATGAAGGGCACTGTAGTTTTTGATGGCTCAACATCAGATCCCTTTGACATCCGAAGCAGAGTGAAACAGGGCTGTGTTCTCACGCCAACTCTGTTTGGGATCTTTTTTGCTGTCATGCTGAAGCACGCCTTTGGAACTGCAACAGAAGGTGTCTATCTCCGGACTAGATCAGAGGGAAAGCTCTTTAATCTCTCTAGACTGAGAGCGAAGACCAAAGTCCAGCTGAAATGCATGCGGGACTTCCTCTTCGCCGATGATGCAGCTGTTGTTGCCCATTCTGCTGAAGACCTCCAACAATTCATGAATCGTTTTAGCAAGGCCTGCCAAGACTTTGGATGAACAATCAGCCTGAAGAAAACACAAGTCATGGGCCAGGGCGTGGACTCACCTCCCTCTATTACCATCTCCACACAAGAATTGGAGGTTGTTCATGACTTTGGGTACCTTGGCTCAATGATCTCTGACACTCTCTCCCTAGATGTTGAGCTGGATAAACGCATTGGCAAAGCAGCTACCATGTTCTCTAGACTCACAAAGAGAGTATGGCTTAATAAGAAGCTGATGGCATATACCAAGATCCAGGTCTATAGAGCCTGTGTCCTGAGTACACTCCTGTACTGCAGTGAGTCCTGGACCCTTTGTGCACGGCAGGAGAGGAAGCTGAACACGTTCCATATGCGTTGTCTCCGACGCACTTTGGGTATCAGATGGCAGGACAAAGTTCCAAATAGAGTAGTCCTAGAATGAGTTGGAATTTTTAGCATGTATACATTACTGAAACAGTGACGTCTATTTTGGTTCAGGCATGTCGTGATAATGGCTGATGGTTGGATTCCAAAATATCTCCTGTATGGAGAATTAGTGCAGGGAAAGCGCCCCAGAGGGAGACCACAGCTGCGATACAAGGATATCTGCAAGCGGGATCTGAAGGCCTTAGGAATGGACCTCAACAGATGGGAAACTTTGACATCTGAGCGTTCAGCCTGGAGGCAGACAGTGCATCATGGCCTCTCCCATTTTGAAGAGACACTTGTCCAGCAGGCCGAGGCAAAGAGGCAGTCCCAAAACCAGCAAAATCAGGGAGCTGGACAGGGGACAGATTGTATTTGTCTTCAGTGTGGAAGGGATTGTCACTCTCGAATTGGCCTCGTCAGCCACACTAGACGCTGTTCCAAGTCCTCTATTCAGAGCATGTTACCATAGTCTCACGAGACTAAAGGATGCCTAATCTAATCTAATCTAATCTAATCTATTTATTTATTTATTTATTTATTTATTTATACCCCACTTTTCTTTTTAAAAAGAACCCAATGTGGCTTACATCAGTAGAAGGCAATATTAAAAACAGTAAGCATACGAATATTACAAAAGGATCAAACAAATACCGCACTAAAAAACCATAAACAAAAGCAGTATTAAAAGCCCATGCAAAGCAACAAAGCATAACAATCCAACTCAGGCAGACATTCATTGAGTTAAAGCCTGCCTGAAGAGAAAGGTCTTTGTCTGCTTGCAGACGGACAGCAAAGATAGGCCCAGCCTGGCCTCTCGTGGAGACAATTCCAGAGTCTGGGAGTGGCAGCAGAGAAGGCTCTCTCCTGTGACCCCACCAAAAGCATCTGTGAAGGTGATGGGGCTGAGATAAAGGCTTCCCCTGATGATCTTAATACTGAGGCAGCCTCATAGTGCAGTCCTTGAGACAGCTTTAACCCAAGTCGTTTAGAGCTTTATAGGTCATGTGCTACAGTGTACGTCACCAGGCATGCAAGCGAGATGTGTCCCAGCTCCTCATCAACTAGCTGCAATTAGCTGTGACAAGTTACACAAATCATACACAAACATCACTAGGATTCTGTCCAATGTATAATATATACATATGAGCTGAGAGAGATAGTTATGTCCTAGTAATGCCATCTGCAGTCTTGCAGCAATGTCTGTCTAAGGGGCTGGTAATGTCTAAACAACTCAAGGATCGGCTCTCCTAGATGAAGGTTTCCTATCCCAAGAATTAAGAATAGTTGTTTGAAATAATATGTTATCTATCAAATCAATTTGGGACAAAGTTTGATTGAAAACATCATGCCTGGCAATGCTTAATATAAATCAAGGTGGTGACATTTTAGGATAAAGTGGTTTCAGCAAATGCATGAGTGAAACAGAACAACCAAAAGTGTTACTCCTGTTTGATATATTTGAAGTGAAATTTAAGTTAATTATAAACCCTAACTTATGCTAGACTAGAGGCTGCTATGTCTCTGTGCTGTTTCTCCCCACCCTGATAAGCCAAAAAGAAACTCCATGTTTCAAGCAGGCAATGTTAGTGTGTACGTGTGTGTGTGGGGGGGGTGCAATCGCAGAGTAATGGGCAACCTTTTGGTCTTAAGAGCAGGGGTGTAAAATTTCCAACCAGACTACAAAGTTGTTCAAGACAGCACCTCAAGAGGACTTGCATCACTTTTCAGAGATATGTACCATCAATTGCTGGACTTTTGTCTACACTTTTCTGCACTATCCATGGGGTTGTGCTAAGCCTGAAAAAGTGAAATTTTATCCACAAAACCCTGCCATTTGTTTAATTTTTAGTGGTCCAATAAAGAATATCACCCACATTAAGTTGCTGTGTCTTTCTAATATTTCTAAATTTCTACCAGCAGATGGCAACAAAAGACCTCTTGCTTAAACATTGGATAAATTAAATATTGGTATGCCTTTCTTCTTGCATCTTTTCTCCCCCAACAGAACAAGTTAGACTGAAGAGCTAAAATATTTGGGGAAATGGAAACATAGAAAAATGGCAAACTACAAATGTTGCAGAAATATTAAATGACAAGGAGCCTGAGAAATTCAGTACACAAGTCCCCCAGCAGAAAGCCCCTGGGGGTCAGACAGCAACAATAGGGCTCCTATATCCACAGGAGATTGGTTCCATGATCTACTGTGGATACCACAAACTGCGGATATATGAACCCTATATATAATAAAATGAGATGAGATAAAGGCCATAAGAGGGTGCTCTGGTATATTGCATATAGCACTCTGGTAAACCACAGGGAAGTGAAACCATGGATACTGGTCCCATGCATACAGGAATCCTACTGTATAATGATTTTATGGGCTGTATCTTCTGGTCTCTAGAGACTCCTAAACACATATAGAAGAAAGACCCCATTGAATTAAATTGACTTAGTTGACTTCTGAGTAGGCTTAGACCAGAGGATTCCAAACCTTTCCAACTCATGACTTCCTTGAGCGGCAGCGACTGGGCAAGAGAGGGGTGCGGGAGGAGCTGGAAGCAAAGGAACACGAAGGAGCTGGAAGAGCAGCAGCACAGCCAAAGCAGCAGCAGCAGCAGCTGGGTGAAGAAACAGAGAGAAACCTCTGCTGTGCTGCTAGCTGTGTCTGGTGGTGCCCTGGCATGCCATGGGGCACCACAGAAGCCACAGTGCACTATGGCACACACTTTGGGAACCCCTGGATTAGACAGAAAGATGCATTCAAACACCAGATTTTAAAGCTAATCTTTGAATGTAAAAGTTGCTATTGTAAGATCCAAATGACCATAGAAAACAATCTGAAAATCTCATTGCCCAAAATTCACACACCATCTTACCTGTGCTTTACATGACTCTCTCGCTGATCAAGGCTAGCTACCTAACATAATGTCTTTTGCCTTATGGAAACAGGCATCATTCACTGACTGAGGCACCATCACTCACTTCTGCTTGCAGTGTCCTGTATCTTGCTGACATTTCACAATTTGCATTATGGCAGCTGGCCCTTCCTTGTTCATGCAGGTGCTGAGCATATTCAGAAGAGCTATTGGTCATATCATGAGAAATCAAGACTCACTGGAAACGATAATAATGTTAATTGAAAGCAGTAGGGAAAGAGGAAGCCCTGGCATGAGATGGTTTGACTCAATAAAGGAAGCCATGGCCATTAGTTTGCAAGACCTGGTTAGAGCTGTTAATTATAGAACATTTTGCAAGTTGTTACTTCATAAGATCACCATAATTTGGAAGTGATTTAACAGCACATAGCATACACATATGTCTTTATGATCTTGGTGGTGCTTATACATTCCCTGTGCCTGTATGAGAAGTGAATGGCCATCCACCCTTGATCTGTGAACCTCTGTCTTATATATTCTTCCCAATGGGACTATGGTCACATATGCAAGTATCTCGTGGTCACAAAATCCAAGTAACCCGAAGTATATTTGCCATTTTTTCAAGCATTCCCTAAGCTGATTAGAACTCCTTTCCGCCCCTTAGTTATTTTCAAAGCCATAACCCTTAAAGTTCAAATGCTGTAGATGCTGAAGGATGTTTTGTTCCAGCTGAATACTATTTGAATTAGTAATATGTGTAATTATGCATTTTTAATGAGAAATACAGTATGGGGGATACAAATGGGAAACTCATTTGCATACACTGTCAGGTGCATCTTCATTTTTTTATCAACCAGCATTGAAATATTAATATGGAATATGAATTTCATAACTGAATGATGGCTGAACACTGCCATTGATGTCATTTTCTATAGTATGTAACAATTTTTCTTTAAAGCCTTATGCGAAGAGTATTTAAAATGTTCAAGTCTTTGCCTTAGTCATTGTATTATCGTTGTGTGGCTTGTCATTACAATAAATAGACTTGGGCTGTAATCCTACACATTTGATCTACTTGAAATTAAGTCCCATTGAACTCAATGAGATTGTCTTCTGTTAAACCAAGAGCAACTGCAATTAATTAAAGTGGAAAGCAGTAGGAGAAGAGGAAAACATAACAGGAGATGGACATGTCTTTGAGTTTGCAAGACCTGATGAGGGCTGTTAATGAGAGGTCCTTTTGTCATAATGTCACCATAAATCAGAAGCAACTGGACATCACATAACAACATGAACAACAACAACAAAACCCAAGGTTGCTGACATCATCCAAGTTGCACGACTTAAAGTTATGCAACAGAATTCCTGATACTGCTTTATATCTTTGGAGGCAATTAATAGCCTAGCAGATTTGGGTATTTGTTAGTAGATTTATATTATTAATTAATTATCTTTCTTATTGCTAAGATATTTATGACCTTTTTGTTTATCATTTCACTTGGCCTCCACCCCACAACCACAACCATTGTGCATATATACCCAATCCTTTGATATTGTACTCCATGCACTTGAGTGAGTGGATGGTATCCCACAAACGCTTGAGCTAAAATAAATCTGTGAGTCTTGAAGGTGTCAGAAAGCTTTTTTCCCCTCTTTGTTTTAAGCACTAGCAAGCAATTTATGTGGGAAAAAGCCTTTGTGCCTGCTTAACTCAACAAGCAAACTGTACAGCCCTGTTATTGGTTGTTGTTTTTTTAAACAATAATGACGCTCATTTCCATATTTAGTAAGACTGGGTAATAAGAACACATTTCTGTCACTGGACTTATCCCAATTTAAAAAGGCTTAAGGATATATTATATCTGCATCTGTTCATATAAACCAATTCAAGTTATATAATGTGCGTGGCTTTGCTTACAACTGGATTCCAGATGGTACTATGGTATTAAGCCAAAGCTATACAATTGCAGTTGGACAGAAAGCAGGTCAGAACTTTATTTCAGTTAGAAATATCAAGCCAGTCTGAATCCTCCAAGTGAACGAGACAGTGTGAAAACAACTTGGGGAACACAGACAGATTGTCAAAGGAGAAATAGCTATGTTTAAGCAGACAACTCCTTGCTAGTCCTAGAAGTAGAGTACACCACCCTGACATGAGCATGAATTGCTGGAGTTGCCGTAAAGCCAAGTGTGATTTTTAGTTTGTGTTTGGTGTATTCTATGTTAGTCAGAGCAAACCTGGAGTACTGTGACCAAGTCTGGGAACACTGATTTCAGAAACATATAGGCACTTGAGAATGGGAGCGGATGGAGAGACCGACGAAGATGGTCAAAGGTATGAAAATCAAGGCCAGTGAGGAAAGGTGGAGGAATATGAGTGTTTTTAGCCTGGAGAGGGCCAAGAGAACATTTGCTGTT
Source organism: Intellagama lesueurii (assembly GCA_037013535.1). Taxonomy (NCBI): domain Eukaryota; kingdom Metazoa; phylum Chordata; class Lepidosauria; order Squamata; family Agamidae; genus Intellagama; species Intellagama lesueurii. Next base: position 243,004,743 of record JBAJHW010000003.1, read on the forward strand.
CCCATCGGGCAGGACGAAAGCTTGTGTCCTATTTGCAACTGTGGATCATAAGCATAAGCATGAGGAGTGGGCCCCTTCATGGATTGCTGCCTTGTCGTGGCGAAGGGGCTTGAGTAATTCAGAGAAGCTATGGGCTATGCCGTGCAGGGACACCCAAGATGGACAGGTCACTGGAAAAGATAATAATGTTAATTGAAAGCAGTAGGGAAGAGGAAGCCCTGGCATGAGATGGTTTGACTCAATAAAGGAAGCCATGGCCATTAGTTTGCAAGACCTGGTAAGAGCTCTTAATTATAGGACATTTTGGAAGTTCTGACTAAACGCGATCCACTGGCAAGCCACTCCAGTATCTTTGCCAAGAAAACTCCATGGACAGAAACAAAAGGCTAAAAGATATGACGCTGGAAGATGAGCCCCTCAGGTCGGAAGGCATCCAACATGCTACTGAGGAAGAGCAGAGGACAAGGACAAGTAGCTCCAGAGCTAATGAAGTGGTTGGGTCAAAGCCAAAAGGACGCTCAGCTGCGGACCCGCATGGAAGTGAAAGGAAAGTCCGATGCTGCAAAGAAAAATATTGCATAGGAACCTGGAATGTAAGATCTATGAACCTTGGTAAGCTGGATGTGGTCTAACAAGAGATGGCAAGAATAAACATTGACATCCTGGGCATCAGTGAACTAAAATGGACGGGAATGGGCGAATTCAATTCAGACGATTATCATATCTACTATTGTGGGCAAGAATCCCGTAGAAGAAATGGAGTAGCCCTCATAGTCAACAAAAGAGTGGGAAAAGCTGTACTGGGATACAATCTCAAAAATGATAGAATGATTTCAATACGAATCCAAGGCAGACCTTTCAACATCACAGTCATCCAGATTTATGCACCAACCACCGATGCCGAAGAGGCTGAAATTGACCAATTCTATGAAGACTTACAACACCTTCTAGAACTGACACCAAAGAAAGATGTTCTTGTCATTATAGGGGACTGGAATGCTAAAGTAGGGAGTCGAGAGATAAAAGGAACAACAGGTAAGTTTGGCCTTGGAGTTCAAAACGAAGCAGGGCAAAGGCTAATAGAGTTTTGTCAAGAGAACAAGCTGGTCATCACAAACACTCTTTTCCAACAAAACAAGAGGCGACTCTACACATGGACATCACCAGATGGGCAATACCGAATTCAGATTGATTATATTCTCTGCAGCCAAAGATGGAGAAGCTCTATACAGTCAGCAAAAACAAGACCTGGAGCTGATTGTGGCTCTGATCATCAGCTTCTCATAGCAAAATTCAAGCTTAAACTGAAGAGAGTAGGAAACACCACTGGGCTAGGCAGGTATAATTTAAACCAAATCCCTTATGAATACTCAGTGGAAGTGAAGAACAGATTTAAGGAACTCGATTTGGTGGACAGAGTGCCTGAAGAACTATGGATGGAGGCTCGTAACATTGTACAGGAGGCAGCAACAAAAACCATCCCAAAGAAAAGGAAATGCAAGAAAGCAAAGTGGCTGTCCAACGAAGCATTACAAATAACAGAGAAGAGAAGGGAAACCAAATGCAAGGGAGATAGGGAAAGTTACAGAAAATGGAATGCAGACTTCCAAAGAATAGCAAGGAGAGACAAGAGGGCCTTCTTAAATGAACAACGCAAAGAAATAGAGGAAAATAATAGAAAGGGAAAAACCAGAGATCTGTTCAAGAAAATTGGAGATATTAAAGGAACATTTTGTGCAAAGATGGACATGATAAAGGACAAAAATGGTAGGGACCTCACAGAAGCAGAAGACATCAAGAAGAGGTGGCAAGAATACACAGAGGAATTATACCAGAAAGATCTGGATGTCCCGGACAACCCAGATAGTGTGGTTGCTGACCCTGAGCCAGACATTCTGGAGAGTGAAGTCAAGTGGGCCTTAGAAAGCATGGCTAACAACAAGGCCAGTGGAGGTGATGGCATTCCAGCTGAACTATTTAAAATCTTAAAAGATGATGCTGTTAAGGTGCTACACTCAATATGCCAGCAAGTTTGGAAAACTCAGCAGTGGCCAGAGGATTGGAAAAGATCAGTCTACATCCCAGTCCCAAAGAAGGGCAGTGCCAAAGAATGCTCCAACTACCGTACAATTGCACTCATTTCACACGCTAGCAAGGTTATGCTCAAAATCCTACAAGGTAGGCTTCAGCAGTATGTGGACCGAGAACTCCCAGAAATACAAGCTGGATTTCAAAGGGGTAGAGGAACTCGAGACCAAATTGCTAACATGCGCTGGATTATGGAGAAAGCTAGAGAGTTCCAGAAAAACATCTACTTCTGCTTCATTTACGCAAAAGCCTTCGACTGTGTCGACCACAACAAACTATGGCAAGTTCTTAAAGAAATGGGAGTGCCTGACCACCTTATCTATCTCCTGAGAAATCTCTATGTGGGACAGGAAGCAACAGTTAGAACTGGATCTGGAACAACTGATTGGTTCAAAATTGGGAAAGGAGTACGACAAGGCTGTATATTGTCTCCCTGCTTATTTAACTTATATGCAGAATACATCATGCGAAAGGCAGGACTGGAGGAATCCCAAGCCGGAATTAAGATTGCTTGAAGATTGCAACAACCTCCGATATGCAGATGATACCACTCTGATGGCAGAAAGTGAGGAGGAATTAAAGAAACTCTTAATGAGGGTGAAAGAGGAGAGCGCAAAAAATGGTCTGAAGCTCAACATAAAAAAAAACCAAGATCATGGCCACTGGTCCCATCACCTCCTGGCAAATAGAAGGGGAAGATATGGAGGCAGTGACAGATTTTACTTTCCTGGGCTCCATGATCACTGCAGGTGGTGACAGCAGCCACAAAATTAAAAGATGCCTGCTTCTTGGGAGGAAAGCGATGACAAACCTAGACAGCATCTTAAAAAGCAGAGACATCACCTTGCTGACAAATATCTGCATAGTCAAAGCTATGGTTTTTCCAGTAGCAATGTATGGAAGTGAGAGCTGGACCATAAAGAAGGCAGACCGCCGAAGAATTGATGCTTTTGAATTGTGGTGCTGGAGGGGACTCTTGAGAGTCCCCTGGACTGCAAGGAGAACAAACCTATCCATTTTGAAGGAAATTGACCCTGAGTGCTCACTGGAAGGACAGATCCTGAAACGGAGGCTCCAATACTTTGGCCATCTCATGAGAAGAGAAGACTCCCTGGAAAAGCCCCTGATGTTGGGAAAGTGTGAAGGCAAGACAAGAAGGGGACGACAGAGGATGAGATAGTTGGACAGTGTCACCGAAGCTACCTACATGAATTTGACCCAACTCCAGGAGGCAGTGGAAGACAGGAGGGCCTGACGTGCTCTGGTCCATGGGGTCACGAAGAGTCGGACACGACTTAACGACTTAACAGCAACAACAATGAGGAGTGGGAAGTGAAGTTACGGGAAGACAGGGTGTTGCACAATACAATAGCAGAAGACAAATGGACTGGCCACAATGCCCATTATACAACATTGCAGGCAGAATCATTAGCTAGATATAGGATTATGCAGCTCCTCAAATATTGGAACTGCTTGCACAAGAGCTCATTAGGACTACAAATTCTTCCATGATACTAGTCTAGATCTAATGAGGATAGATTTTGACTGAACATTATGAGAAACATTCTGATGGTAAGAAGAGTTTGTCAAAGGAATTAATTGCCTTGTACTGTTTATTCTTCCTTGTTGTGAGAAATGTCATTAGTTGACTCATTAGAAATATTTAGAAGCTCTGTTTTAGGGCCACACTGATATACATTGCAAAAAGAGGAAAACATGACAAAAATATTTAGGCAGTACCAGGTGAAGATGGCTAATAATAGATAGTCATTCTCAATGTATAAATCTATGGTCTGAGTAAACGTTGGGTAAAATAGTCCTGAAAACCATATTTCTTTAAAATCTTCATTTAAGTGATTGAGTAATGGAGAAGTTGTGCACCTCTGTCAGGAGGGCAATTTGGACCTGAAGAGCCACCTTAAGGAAAGCCTTGTCCGATGTCCTTGATAACCTAACAAATGTTTACAGATGGACTGTTACATCCCTCATCCCCTCCATGGATACAACATGAACACTTCTTATTTTACCTTCATCTTCTCATTATAATGCACTTTTTGAACCTGATGGACTCTCCTCAGGTTCCCTTGGACAAGGGCTGTAGCTTTCTTTAGCTTGCATCCCTCGAGAATATACTGTATGACTCAACAGGTGGAGGCAGATTCTTCTTTTATCCCTCTTTTAATAAACTGAGAATGCCCTGAGAATGGGAGCCAAAGAGTAACTAAAAGGGGAGAAGCTGCACCCCTCATACTGCAAACGTGAAAGGTGCCAACAAGCAGCGCCGTTGTTTTGGCTTGGCTGCCATATACTTGCTGAGCATGTTCTTTACAGTTTTTTCAAAGTGGCCTCTTTGCCTGTTTGTCTGACAAGGCATACCAAAACCCATAAGGGTTTATTTTAAGGAGTTCCCTCATCCTTTTTCATCATTCACCCCATAAAACTGAACCCTTGATCTGTAAGAATCTCTTCAGGGAAGCCCACCTATAAAATGAGATATACCGGGTCTAGGGGCACCTCCCTGGCTGTGATCAACCCCTGACATTGGGGAGGGGGGTTGTTGCCTGGTCAATTATCATTAGAATATGAGTGCATTCATCCACCAATCCCTCCCCCACCCCCAGCCTTCAATATCTACAACAATGCATTTAAATGGGGTGGCTGTTAAAGGTAATGGAACTACGAAACCACTAGAGTGCCTTACCGTTTTCTAGGCATGCTGCACAGATATGTTTTGCCTCTTTATGTAATCCCAACCAGAAAAACTTCTGAAGAATGTGGTCCAAAGCCTTTTCTTTAGTAAGATGCCCTGCTATAAGCCCCTTGTGGTCTGGCTGTATGACATTTCCTCACAGGAGCAGGGGCACTATTAATTGGAGGTCTTCCCCTCAGCACAACCACCCCATATAGCAGGTCACCCCATATAGCAGGCCTGCTCCCCCAGGGGCACACCTGGGCACAAGATAGGTCAGCCAAATCTTGCTAACCTGTTGATACCATGTGAGTTACTTGCCCCTCTTACATAGAAACTGGCTGAACAAACTGTAAATGAGTGCCAATTTTGGCCAATCACTAGGAGTCTATGTCAGAATTGCTCCTGCTCATGGTCAGTGAGAGTGTCCCTTGAGACTTCTCTTTGTGTGTGTGTGTGTGTGTGTGTGAAAATCTGCAAAAACCATAGCCACAGTTCCTATAAGAACATAAGAAGAGCCCTGCTAGATCAGGCCAAGGGCCCATCTAGTCCAGCTTCCTGTATCTCACAGTGGCCACACCAGATGCCTCTGGGAGCACACAAGACTACTAGATACCTGTCTCCTGATACCCATCCCCTGCATCTGGCATTTTGAGGTACCTTCCTTTTTAAGCCTGGAGATTATACATCCCCATCATGGCTTGTAACCTGTGATGGACTTTTCCTGTGTCTCTTCTTCAAGCCTCTCCTTCAAAATCAGTTGCAAGAAACTCTTTTTTAAAAAAAAATTAAAACTCTGTATAAATACATTAAATGGTTCCTTATAATAAGACTCCAATTTAATTTAAGCTACCAGCTCTTTGTCTGAAAGCAACCTTTGTATAAGTGCAAGACAGACTGATTGGTATGCAAGGGTTGTATGACTAAACAGATGGATTTGACAGCTAGAGCATATTATTTCACGCCAAGTGGCTGTATTATAAGTGGAAATCTTGTAAACCTGGCTACTGTTATCTTAGCCACTTGTTTAGTAATATTGGCAGTTTGTCAAGGGCTCATTACACACCCATGAAATTAGCTTCATGAGAAAGGTAGTGGCTCACTTTTCAGGACAGCACTGACATTCATTATGAGATGGTTTTTATTTTGAATATATCAGCATTCCGAGGAAAATCAGGAGTCTCCTCTTGTGTCATACTGAAGTAATAAATAAAGATCTCAAATAGCAGTCCCTTTGGGGGCCCCAAAAAAGCTTTCTTCATGTGGAAAACTTTCAAAGGGCATTCCCAATAAGATGTGTACTGGAAGTATAACAGGAAGTGTAATCAATAGTATCATCACTATGTGGGTACGTACAAGACCAAACCACAGAAAGCCACTATCGGGGATGTTGCAGGCCCTTTTTCCTGATTTTTGTTTCTTTTTAAATTGACTAAAGTTTTTAAATGTACATCGAGAGATTTTGGGGTATTTTTCTGAGCCTAGTTTGAATACCAGTGTCTTGAGGGTTAGAGCAACAGGGTTACCATGTCCTTAGGGCTAGATGTTTTATTTAATGGAATGTGTCTTGTACTTCCTGAGAACCCATTTGTAAGAAATGCACACAGAGACACAAATGGTGCATTTCGGTCAGCCTACCAACAACCAGAATAACTCACTTCTACTTCTTAGTGTCATGGCTTGCTGAAAAACAGGAAGAGTTACCTCGGCTGGGACAAAAATGTTCCTCAATGACAAAATTCAGCTTTTGGGATTTGTGTTTGCTTTGATTTGTTGGGGGGTTTCTTTCTTGTCCCAGTCCTGTATGGTGTGTGTGTGTGTGTGTTGTGTGTGTGTTGTGTGTGTGTGTGTGTAACTGTCTTTGTATAAGAGGACATGAAACCACCTTATATTACATCCTTTTATTTCCTAGACTAAACTGGTGTGCTTTGCAAACAAAGATATTCTCAGAGCAAATCACCATCTCCTCATGTCCTTCAGTGCAAGAATATTAAGACGAGTATTCTTGAGCCTTTGAGTTCCTTCTCAATTGATATATTGAGAAGAATTTCCTATAGTATGGTGACAGGAATGACTCTACAGAAGTCCTTCCCAACCTTGGATAACCCATGTGCTCTTGGGCTGCAGCTTCCAGAAGCCTTCACCATTAATTAGCTGTGTTGGCCAGGGCCTCTGGGAGTTGCAGTCAAAAGAACACCTGGATTACCCAAGGTTGGGAACCTCTGCTCTACAAGATATGTTGCTCTCCAGATCTTCCTCCATGCAATCAGGGCTGCATTCTGTGAAATGATGTTCAAAACCCCATCACTGTACAATTAGCTTTGAAATCTCCTTTTTTTTTTAACACTCCCATTAACTTTGGACCTTTAGAAACCCCATGGTATAACTGTCAATAACTTCAGGTTACATCACCAACCAATTTCTTCCCCTACCAGCTCAGATCCACTTTATACAAGAAGAAAAAATGCATGTGTAACTCCCTCCCAAAAAACCTGCAGTGTTTACAACAACTGTAATAAAGTCAGATAAACTACTATGAAACTGTACTATCTAGGAGATTATAGGTGAATAAAATGCTTTTAGCTGCTGCTATTGTTTAAATGTTCTGCTGTCTCCCATTTATCATTGGTAGGATTTAGGTTTATCATAATCCAAGTTCCATTAATGTTTGAGATACCTAATACATGCTTTCCAAAGTAAAGTGGGGTGAACCATTTTGCTTTGACTGGAAGCATAAAGATGAAACAACATTTCACCTACCTTTCTAGTCATTCCAATGGAATGCACACAGAAGGTTTCAGAGAATGATTAAGGATATAGATGTAGGCCCATGAGTTTCAAGAGAGAGACAAAGAGCTGCAGATATGAAGGAAAGTTCAATAATGTTTATAAACATGCTGGAAAATTCATCTTTAGGTAACTAGAATTTGTCAGCTGAACTGCATTATTTTAAGCAAGAGAAATATTAAATGTCATCAGGTGACTGCTGAAAACCACTGGATAGTTGTCTCTTCCCATAATTAGAACCCATCAGTCAGTTTATATGACAATGCAGCAGTATGGAACCCTTCTCCATTCATCCCTCACCCCTGACCAGTGGGACCATATGTCTATTGACAAAACCTTTGCCCAATGTTACATGACTTCATAAATGCAGAGAAGCTTCAACGATATGTTACTTGTTACATTTATTTTGGTCAGGAAGGGAATTCATTGCTTTCTTTCTTGCTTGTTTGCTTGATCTCTTGATTAAAATACTAATAATTTGTCTCTCTTTTTAGGGTGGGGGGGGGGGAGGAAGCCTTGTCAGAACATCTTTATAAATAGCTCAGCCAGCTCATAGTGATTCAATGTCGGATAAATTCTACCTTGAGAGTAGATGAGATTATTTGATATGTTGATAATGGTAAACTATTATACAGAAATAGAGGACATATATCAGGGCTGGTTCTGTTGCAGAGTTTTGCATTTCTGGTAAAATTCCTTTTGATATATAAGGAAAGTACATAGATCCACATAGAAAGATAACAATAAGTTCCCCAGATAGTGAACCCCTTTCTCATTAACTGGCACTTACAGTCTCAACAGCTCACTCTGATATATCTGTAGGAGAAAGAATAAAAACGTGTATTTACTTACAGTTGTGAACAGATAAACAGCAAACTAACAAATATAAACACTGCGTCCAACAGAAAAAAAGAGGGGAAAGGAACACTCAACAGAGAGATAGGGCTCTCTTTGAATTCAGAGGTGTGAAGGAAAGATCGGTTAGAGCTGGATAGATTGACAGTCATGCCAGCCCAGAAAAGTCCCTCCCAGTCACTAGAAACACAAGCACTATGCGAGGTTATAAAAACCCCAACTGGATCTAGCACCAGATGTTGCCAAGCTACAAATAATCATCTCCCACCATGGCTATCCTGACTGACTAGATGTAATGGCAGTTTCACTCCAACAGCATTCTTCTTTCTCACAAATATATACCACAAATATATTTTCGGTCAAAGCAAAGAAACAGAATCTGCCAACCAGCATGGCCTAGCCTTCCTTGGTAGGGAGTTCCACAGCCTGGGAGCAGCCTGGAAATTTAAGAGCTTTATTCTTTTATTATTGTTATTATTGGTAGATAATTTTTCATTTGTTTTTGTTTTACAATAATTGTATTAGCTTTTGCATTATGATGTTATCTGCTCTGGGATTCTTTTTGAGGGAAAAACTGAAAGACAAGGAAAGAAAGCAAAGACATAACAGCAGGATTCCTGCCAGCATATATGATCTGAAAATATTAAAGAGCCAAAGCATTGGATCCAGACATACTAAGATTATATTCATTTCAACAGGTCTGCTTTAAATAAGACTGACTTTGACCCAAATCATTAATGCACATTCAGGATATCTCTCATTTTAACTCCTGATTTAAACACAGGTGCTGAGCTACTGGGCAAGGAAGAACAAATATTAGATTAATGCTCTTCTGAAATACTGAGTGAGAGAAATCCCTTTTGTCCCAGAAGTTATTGAATCACTGACTTTTCTGATTCTTAATTTGTCTCTCCAACAGCAAAAGAACATAAAGGATAATCCCCAAAGAAATCAAATTTATTTTTGCTTCTAGCTTTTATACATCAGAGAAGAACAGTAATGAGGAAAAAGTGAGTCACTCTTGTTGTCTTATACATATGTAATCAAGATCAAGAAGGATTTCCTCCTGTGTCTGTCATGCAGCTCCTTTATTGAAATAGATTCGGTAGTCCACCTTCAAATGTGCACATAAAATTCAGAACACCTACTCTTTAGAACAAAATTACTCCAGCACTTTTTATTTGGAAAGCTATGGATTTATGCATCTGAATATGTGAGCTAATAAATATTGCACATGAAAGAAACATTGAAAGTCTAGCAAGTGGATAGATACATATTTAATTCTTTAAAAAACAATCCTCCGGGTTCTAAATGTGGGATATTGTGCTTCTGTACCCATGATTCAAAAAGCCAGGAATTGGCCCAAAATTGCTCCGCAATATTGTGCCCAAGTTGCCAGCAGGAAAAAGGATACCAAGCTTTACATAGCAAAGGGCAGCCTTTGATGACACCAATGGCAGCAGTTAAGATGGTCTACAGGCTCACTACCATTCAAAAAGTGACACTACACAAGGGAAAATTCCAGAAGTTGATTCCTTTTTCATCAGTTAAACACTTCTCATCCAAACACCAAGCAATTGTCAGAGCTGTTTTTCAACACATGTGAATGGTAGTGAGCAATTTTGGTACCTAGGGCAACAGGCACAGTGAGTCATGACTCTGAACACCACTCCATGACAAAGGAAGGGGAGAATATGGTGTTCCTCACAAAAGAAAAGGGAAGTTTATGCTTTCAGAAAAAGGAAAGTAAATCAGGCCAAGAGGTGTTGATTTTCCTAAAACCAGTAGCTTTCCTTCTAGATTTCAATGTCTTCTAAATTTTGGTGCCCTGGGGTCTGGAATCTTAAGAACTGTAGAACACCCAAGAAATAAATACTATTAATTTTAATTTAAAGATCAGGAAAGCAAAGACTTAATTGCACAAGTATTTTCTTTGTCCTGTCTCTGAGTTCCAAATTAATTATTTACATTTTTACATTCTGCATTACCTTTTAATAGAGCTCCCAGGATGGTTTACAAAACAAAAACAAAACCCCCACCACATATAAAATACAAATGGTGTCTTTTAAAAACCCAGAATAGATTAGAATGTGTTTAGCCATCCAGGGAAATAAAATTGTTCTTGTCTGGTGCTGAAAAGAATACAGTGATTGAATCGGACAAGCATCTGTTGAAAGAGAAGTCATAAACAAGATGCCACCATTTAGAAGGCGTACTGGATGGAAGATTCTGGGAACTGAAAAAGGTAATCACTCTAAGCTCCTTTTGGAGGTCATGGATTGCTGCCTTGTCGTGGCGATGGGGCTTGAGTAACTCAGAGAAGCTATGGGCTATGCCGTGCAGGGACACCCAAAACGGACAGATCATAGTGGAGAGGTCTGACTAAACGCAATCCACCTGGAGTAGGAATTGGCAAGCCACTCCAGTATCTTTGCCAAGAAAACCCCATGAACAGAAACAAAAGGCTAAAAGATATGACGCTGGAAGATGGGCCCCTCAGGTCGGAAGGCGTCCAACATGTTACTGAGGAAGAGCGGAGGACAAGTACAAGTAGCTCCAGAGCTAATGAAGTGGTTGGGCCAAATCCGAAAGGACGCTCAGCTTGGACACCCAAGATGGACAGGTCACTGGAAAAGATAATAATGTTAATTGAAAGCAGTAGGGAAGAGGAAGCCCTGGCATGAGATGGTTTGACTCAATAAAGGAAGTCATGGCTATTAGTTTGCAAGACCTGGTCAGAGCTGTTAATTATAGGACATTTTGGAAGTTCTGACTAAACGCGATCCACTGGCAAGCCACTCCAGTATCTTTGCCAAGAAAACTCCATGGACAGAAACAAAAGGCTAAAAGATATGACGATGGAAGATGAGCCCCTCAGGTTGGAAGGACGCTCAGCTGTGGATGCGCCTGGAAGTGAAAGGAAAGTCTGATGCTGCAAGGAAAAATACTGCATAGGAACCTGGAATGTAAGATCTATGAACCTTGGGAAGCTGGAAACAGGAGATGACAAGAATAAACATTGACATCCTGGGCGTCAGTGAACTAAAATGGACAGGAATGGGCGAATTCAATTCAGATGATTATCATATCTACTATTGTGGGCAAGAATCCCGTAGAAGGAATGGAGTAGCCCTCATAGTCAACAAAAGAGTGGGAAAAGCTGTAATGGGATATAATCTCAAAAATGATAGAATGATTTCAATATGAATCCAAGGCAGACCTTTCAACATCACAGTAATCCAAGTTTATGCACCAACCACCAATGCTGAGGAGACTGAAATTGACCAATTTTATGAAGACTTACAACACCTTCTAGAACTGACACCAAAGAAAGATGTTCTTCTCATTATAGGGGATTGGAATGCTAAAGTAGGGAGTCAAGAGATAAAAGGAACAACAGGGAAGTTTGGCCTTGGAGTTCAAAACGAAGCAGGGCAAAGGCTAATAGAGTTTTGTCAAGAGAACAAGCTGGTCATCACAAACACTCTTTTCCAACAAAACAAGAGGCGACTCTACACATGGACATCACCAGATGGGCAATACCGAAATCAGATTGATTATATTCTCTGCAGCCAAAGATGGAGAAGCTCTATACAGTCAGCAAAAACAAGACCTGGAGCTGATTGTGGCTCTGATCATCAGCTTCTCATAGCAAAATTCAAGCTTAAACTGAAGAGAGTAGGAAACACCACTGGGCTAGTCAGGTATAATTTAAACCAAATCCCTTATGAATACACAGTGGAAGTGAAGAACAGATTTAAGGAACTCGATTTGGTGGACAGAGTGCCTGAAGAACTTTGGATAGAGGCTCGTAACATTGTACAGGAGGCAGCAACAAAAACCATCCCAAAGAAAAGGAAATGCAAGAAAGCAAAGTGGCTGTCCAACGAGGCCTTACAAATAGCAGAGAAGAGAAGGGAAACAAAATGCAAGGGAGATAGGGAAAGTTACAGAAAATTGAATGCAGACTTCCAAAGAATAGCAAGGAGAGACAAGAGAGCCTTCTTAAATGAACAATGCAAAGAAATAGAGGAAAATAATAGAAAGGGAAAAACCAGAGATCTGTTCAAGAAAATTGGAGATATTAAAGGAACATTTTGTGCAAAGATGGACATGATAAAGGACAAAAATGGTAGGGACCTTAGAGAAGCAGAAGATATCAAGAAGAGGTGGCAAGAATACACAGAGGAATTATACCAGAAAGATTTGGATATCCCGGACAACCCAGATAGTGTGGTTGCTGACCTTGAGCCAGACATCCTGGAGAGTGAAGTCAAGTGGGCCTTAGAAAGCATGGCTAACAACAAGGCCAGTGGAGGTGATGGCATTCCAGTTGAACAATTTAAAATCTTAAAAGGTAATGCTGTTAAGGTGCTACACTCAATATGCCAGCAAGTTTGGAAAACTCAGCAGTGGCCAGAGGATTGGAAAAGATCAGTCTACATCCCAGTCCCAAAGAAGGGCAGTGCCAAAGAATGCTCCAACTACCGTACAATTGCACTCATTTCACACGCTAGCAAGGTTATGCTCAAAATCCTACAAGGTAGGCTTCAGCAGTATGTGGACCGAGAACTCCCAGAACTACAAGCTGGATTTCGAAGGGGCAGAGGAACTAGAGACCAAATTGCTAACATGCGCTGGATTATGGAGAAAGCCAGAGAGTTCCAGAAAAACATCTACTTCTGCTTCATTGACTATGCAAAAGCCTTTGACTGTGTGGACCACAGCAAACTATGGCAAGTCCTTAAAGAAATGGGAGTGCCTGACCACCTTATCTATCTCCTAAGAAACCTATACGTGGGACAGGAAGCAACAGTTAGAACTGGATCTGGAACAACTGATTGGTTCAAAATTGGGAAAGGAGTACGACAAGGCTGTATATTGTCCCCCGGTTTATTTAAATTATATGCAGAATACATCATGCGAAAGGCTGGACTGGAGGAATCCCAAGCCGGAATTAAGATTGCCGGAAGAAATATCAACAACCTCCGATATGCAGATGATACCACTCTGATGGCAGAAAGTGAGGAGGAATTAAAGAAACTCTTAATGAGGGTGAAAGAGGAGAGCGCAAAAAACGGTCTGAAGCTCAACATAAAAAAAAAACCAAGATCATGGCCACTGGTCCCATCACCTCCTGGCAAATAGAAGGGGAAGATATGGAGGCAGTGACAGATTTTACTTTCCTGGGCTCCATGATCACTGCAGGTGGTGTCAGCAGCCACGAAGTTAAAAGACGCCTGCTTCTTGGGAGGAAAGCGACGACAAACCTAGACAGCATCTTAAAAAGCAGAGACATCACCTTGCCGACAAAAGTCCGCATAGTCAAAGCTATGGTTTTTCCTGTAGTGATGTATGGAAGTGAGAGCTGGACCATAAAGAAAGCTGACCGCCGAGGGATTGATGCTTTTGAATTGTGGTGCTGGAGGAGACTCTTGACAGTCCCCTGGACTGCAAGGAGAACAAACCTATCCATTTTGAAGGAAATCGACCCTGAGTGCTCACTGGAAGGACAGATCCTGAAGCTGAGGCTCCAATACTTTGGCCATCTCATGAGAAGAGAAGACTCCCTGGAAAAGACCCTGATGTTAGGAAAGTGTGAAGGCAAGAGGAGAAGGGGATGACAGAGGATGAGATGGTTGGACAGTGTCATCGAAGCTACCAACATGAATTTGACCCAACTCCGGGAGGCAGTGGAAGACAGGAGGGCCTGGCGTGCTCTGGTCCATGGGGTCACGAAGAGTCGGACACGACTAAACGACTAAACAACAACAACAACATTCTCATTACCTCAAGTGGAAGAGTAATCTGAAGGAGAGCCTTTGAAAATGACCTTGATGCACAGAGAAGTTGAAAAGAGCCATAAGTAGCCATTTTGGCACCTGGGGGAAGCAGCATTGTCTCCCAGCCGCTCTGCTGTGAAGGAGCAGAAATCACATGAAAATAGAGGAGAATGTTGTGTTCCCCCAAGAGAAAAAGAAAGGCTATGCTGTCAGCTTCTCCTGCTTGCTGATTCAGAACTGCTACTTGAATGTAAACATCCTTGGAATCGCAGAAGCATCCATTGCAGGTCCTCAGAGCAGACGTAGGCAAAGGATGTCCCTTCAGATGTGGTTGGACTGAAACTTCCATCAGCTCTAGCTAGCATAGGAAATTATGAGGAATGCTGGGAGTTGCAGTCTAATTGAATCTGGAGGGCTGCACTTTGGCCCCCCACCCCTTACATAGTTATATATAAATGCTGGTTAATGTTTATTTTTGGTGTTTGCTAAACAGGTATATGTAGGTATGTGTTGTCAAGATTCAACTTATAAGATTCTAACTAATGGAGATCCTTCCCGGGGTTTTCGAGGTAGAGAATACACAGAAGTGGTTTACCATTCCCTTCTTCTGGGACTATGCAACTTGCCCAAGGTTGCACAAGCTGGTCCTACTCGCAGGAGGCACAGTGGGGACTCAAACTGCCAATGCCTGGCTCTGGAGCCAGATACCTAAACCACTGAGCTATCCTGCCAGCTATACAGGTATACTGATGGAACATTCAGTTTTCTTTTGGTCCATCAGAATTAGCACACACACACACACAATGGTGTAACAAAGGTAGAAGAAGACATTAGGCAATTAATATTATGTAGTGCGTCAATTATAATAGGTATTTCCCTCCTTATAGAAAGGAATAAGAGCATGTTGCAGGCTGTGACAAAAATTCATTTAAATGAATAATGGTGTTTTTTTCATGCCCTCAGGCTTGTTTTCCTTGTATAATTTTCAAGAAGGATCTGCTAAATGTTCTTATAATGCCAACCTGCTTACATTCCTCTGTGCCCAGAAATTAGTCTCAGTGGAAGTTTCTTTGACAGTATTGATCACTGAAATTTAAGACCTAAGAATTTATAGCCACGGTTTTAAGAACACCCCATTTGTTTCCCAGACTCCCTGGAGGCGGTGTGTTCCACACCATGCTTCAACAGCCCCACAAATACGTTACACAAAGGGATAACAGTGGAAGTTCATACACCTTCAAGTCTCTTCAAGCGTTGCAGCAGGCAACTGAGATAATCTCTTAGCTGCCTAGTCCACTGGCATTTATTTGTTTGGATCAGATGTTCTAATAAATGTCAAGAGATATAATGGTTATTTCTTTATGTTTTGGTCAGAAGGGCAAAGAAGTGTGTTAATAAATGTCAGCACTTATTTCTTGCATGAAATTACTTTGAATTTGGATTTGACAATTCAAAGCTGTTCATTGGGCGAATATAGGGATTTACAACTCCAAATTTACAAATTTGTTTACAAGCACACTGTGCCAAAGTATTTGTTTGCAAACCATTACTTATTGACACACATTGCACATATTGAAACCAAAGAAAAATTGTTTCAGATTTTGAAAGGTTGTGTCAAATGTACAACCCCTTGGCTTCCAACAGCAGGCCAAGGCATTAAACAGCCCATTAACCAATACAGGGCCTCTTAATGGTGGATGCATAATACTGTTGCTGCTGCTCATAAATGCTTTAAACCAGTTTTAAACTATTGGGTTAACTGCATATTTGTTTTGATCTGATAATTGTCTAATATTGCATCAACTTTGTAATCCATTGTGGGTTTGGTTGCACCTTTTTTTATATGTCTGTTCACTAAACTATGGCTATTGTACTTTGGACATGACATGAAAAGGCAACACTCAGTGGGAAAGATAATAATGCTAGGGAAAGACCTCAGGTGAGATGGATTGACTGAATAAATTGCAACCCCTGAGCAGAGCTGTTAATGGCATGACCTTTTGGAGGTCATTAATTCATAGGGTTGCCATAAATCAGATGTAGCTTGATGGCACACAGCCAAAGAGTAGATGTGCAGGACCTATTTGGTGGTGGCACTGAGATTGTTGAGATCTGCATTGCTTCTTCCTTTTAAGGATTAGAAGTTCACCAGAGAAAGACAGATTGATCAATTGGTTTAAACACACTTAATATTTGCTTTTTATCTTTGAATTAATCATGTCCACTTCTTATCTTGTCACTGGTTTTATAATGTCCCTTTTCATTGTTGTTTTATGAGTGGTTCTTTTCCAGCAGCATTGTTCTGTATATTTAAAATTTTTTGTAAGAGTCAAATTTTTCACTAGAGAAGCAGAACAATAAGAAAGAACTGTCAGAGAAATATCCCATGAAACAAACAGGACTATTTAAATAGAGTACCTACCAAAACGTGGCCCTTTCTTTTTGTGAATAACAAAACAATGCTGCTTTCCAAACCGATCCCCATTGAGTTCCTTCCAGGTCCTGATGAATGATCAGATCACAAAATGTAGTGTTGACAGAAATCAACATAACTTGGAAAAAGAAGGTAAGAGGACCACAGATTTGAAATCAGCATCAGTTTGCACCTAATAATCATGTGCCATGAAGTCAATTCTGAATTATGGTGACCCTTTTCAAGATTTCCCCAATAGAGAGTACTCAGAAATGTTTCCCATTCCCTTCTTCTGGGAGTTTCCTGGAACTGTGCAGCTTGCCCAAGGCCATACAGGCTGGCTCTTCTCTTGAGACGCACAATGGGGAATCAAACTCCCAACCTCTACCTTTGCAGCCAGATATCCAAACCACTCAGCTATTCATTAATTTTAATTAAGTACTAAATTATTAGATTATTATTTATTTCCTTCTGATCTCACTGTCTATACGCCTACCCCTAACCATGTATACTGCATGTCTCTGTGTGTGAATTTTTGATAACACATCGCATACATGATGAAGTAGGCTATCAGTCTATGAAAAACTATGCCGTAACACATTTGTTAGTTTTTAAAATGTCACCAAGCTCTTTGTTGTTGTTCTGCAACAGACTAACATGGGTACTGCTCTTTGCAAAACATTAAATCAACTATGGTTGTTTATAGGTTTTTCGGGCTGTTTGGTCATGTTCTGGCCAAACATCAATGCTTTTTTTAAATCAACGCTTTTTAAAAAAAAGAGGATTCAAATATTTCAGCAATATTGCTATTCTCATGAAACTATCACTGCTCATTGAAACACACAGATTTCTTAAATGGATGGAGGATACCTTGCTGAATTTATGTATTTTTTCAGAGATGGCAACGAAATTAATTCCAACCTACTCATGCGGTACCGTAGATTGCTATTTTTCATCAGGATGGAGTAATTGGCTATGCAACACTCTTATTCTTCAGCTGCTATGCAACAAATATATTTATGAAATGAGAAATGGGACCAACACTTCATTTGGCATTCCTTGCACATCTCACATGTAAACATCCTTTGCAGAATGAACTAGAAAGCCAGCAGTCCCCTGGAAAGGGAGTGCATTTTGGACCACATGATCATTGTCAACGTACATTTAGGAAGGAACGTTACTGTGACAAGGAGCAATGGTGGTGAAAGGCAGACCTCTTTTCAGTTGGCATTAGGGGTGCATCTAGCACATGACATGCTCCATCTGCCTCTGAAAAAGAAATAGGAAGCTTTGGTAGCACACTGGGTACCTTTCAAGCCAGAAAAACCATTAAGGGAATTGTTTCTTTGTCTAGTTCTGTTTACTCCAGCAGGAGATCATAGATTCTGAAAAGTATAGATAGCAAAATGTCCAATAGGCACAGGATCTGCTTTAGTGTTTCAGTGTTCTGATTTCTCCTTCTCACAAACGCCATTCATGCTGCTGTAGTAATGGATAAATGTCAGCTCTTCAAAATACATAAAGAATTTTCAGGACTAACCTTTTGCAACGCAAGCACCTTTCTTGTGTGGGGAAAAATCTAGACAGGATACAAACATATGGCTTAAATATAACTTGTCTACTTTTCCAAACAGAAATTGGACATGAAGGAACAGTAAAGCAGGTGATGCTCGACTCGACTATTTTCATGGAGTGTCCATCCCTACCAACCCCACTCCCCCTCAAAGCAAACAGCATGTCTTAGAATACCTCCCTGTCCTTTGTCCAGATTTTCTCTAGCTACTTTATGGGGGGGGGGGGAAACACACACTTGTTTCATATTTGGATTCAAAGGCTATAGGTTTGTGTCTGACCATACTGCTGCAATGACTCTGTCACCTAGCAAAAGCCGCCACATGCTCATTGAGCAGGTATCTTCTAGATCAGTGGCTCCCCACCTTGGGTCCCCAGATGTTCATGGACCACTAGCTGTGCCGGCCAGGATTTCTGGGAGCTGTAGTCCAAGAACATCTGGAGAATGAAGGTTGGGAACCACTGGTCTAGATTATGAATATGGAACCTTTTGCTCTCCAATGTTTTAGCCCCACTGGTCCCACCTAACATTGCCAATGGTAAAAATTATAGAAGTGTTGGCCCAAAACATTTGACGGACAAAAGATTCTGCACTCCTGTTTAAGCAAGGACTTTGTACCACATTCAGCGAAATGCTGAAGAATGACCTGAATTGGGGTTATTTGTGCATTTCCGTGGTGACTACAGAATGGAACAACTAATCATGAAGTGGAGCAGCATCCGATCCCCTTGATGCCTTGAGTTAAAAACAGTAAATGTGATGTGAATATAAGTGGGAAAAGGGAAGTTGAAAGTATCAATATCTTACAAGGAAAATGCAAATCAAGAGGCCTGGGTACCAACCAGCAGAGAAAGCTGAGAGTTTCACCTTCAGTTGAGCTGAAGACCTTTTCTTCACACTCAGCGAGGGTCCCTGAGTGAGATCACCAGCCTTTATATCCCCTTGCAGCTGTTCTCCAGTTTAGTTGCAATGAAGGATTTATGTCAGTGTTGCTTTATATAACCCAGGACTTGTATTGTTGTGATTTGCCCCTCTCTCTTCTTTAATCTTAGTTATTTTTGGCGCCTGGCAGTGCACCAATATATTGTGCATTAGCAGTATTCAACATTCCGCAGGAGTGCCCCAAACAAAAAATTATAGCTATGAAACTGGACCTCGGATCAAATTTGGCATGTAGCAGAAAGCCTGCTCTTGCTCTGTGCTAAATTTGGGGGTGTTTGGGCAAAGGGTTTTTGAGTTGTGATTTAAAAATATATATAACACTGTTTTACACCCGTGCAGAAACATAACTTTTGAGACTTCTGATATTTGTATAGCATAGCATTCTGGCCAATCAGAATGTGTCTCCAGTCACCCCCGCTGAGCAGGTGTCTGTCACTTTTACCCCTGCAATGGACTTCAGTGTGAAAGAAAGGAGACGTGGTGGTGAAGGAGACTCTCCCATTAGGGATGTTATGGACAGAGCTTGGGGGAAATTGCTTCTTTAATCTAAAACTCCCAGATTTCTCCTCCACCATATTTAACCTTAGGCTTTTACTCAGAAATTTATCTTCTTGGGATACCCAGTGTGGTCTAGTGGGCAGAATAGACTCAAGAGCCCTGGGTTTGAATCCCCACTCAGCCCTGGAAACTCACTGGGGGAGTAGAACCAGTAAAACCACTTCTTAAATATTTCACTTACTTTGAAAGCCTTATTAGGGTCAATTTAAGTTGATTCCAATTGAGGATTTTTATAAGGTTTGGCTGATCCATTCAAAAACTGATTCAGGGGATCTACCATACTAGGGGTAACCGTTGAATATAGAACTGTGTCCCCAGATTGGCTACCCAGCTGGTCCCTCTATTGCCTCCGCCAGATTCTGGAATTCTCCCCCACAGGAAGCCAGAATGGCCCCATCTTTCCTGTCCTTCCCCAAGCAGGCTGTTTATGTTTTTTGGTATTGTATTCATTCATCCTTTCAGTATTATACAATAATTTTTAATAATCTTAAATTATTTTAATTGTTGTAAGCCACCTTGCATCTTTTTAAAGAAGAAAGGCAGGTTAATTAAATAAATGAACTCTTTTTTCCCCGCTTTGTGTCTGGTGATGATCTCTTTTTTTTAATTTTTTAATATTTTATTTTTAAACTACTAGGAATAGGGTAGGGAATACAAAAGGTAAAAGAAAGTGGAAGGGATGGAAAAAGGGTTTTAAGGATATGAGAACACAGAATATACAATCATCCAATCTATTCATATTAAGTATACAAGCATCCAATCTATTCATTTTTCAATAAAAAATCAACTTTCTACTTTTTTTTTTACTGTTTGATTACCCTCTAGCTATCAACTTACAATTATGTTTTAGTTTAAATCTAAGTTACTCCAACACTATCAGGAAACCGAGACCAATTGTAAAATATATCCCCTCTTTCAATTTCCTTCTGTCTTGGACATACTTTCAGCACGCCTGAAAAAGTATCAATTTCAATCACTTCCCATATTTTCTCAGTATACTTCTTTTGTTTTCGTGGCTCTGTTTTCTTCCAGTTTTTGGAAGAGGAGGATGAATCCAGGACAGTAATCTGATTTTTAACATCACATTTTCTGACTGTTGTAGCCAAATAGCTCACTGGGTAACTCTTGATCCCATCTATGTTACCTGGCATCGCACTCAATAAAAACAGTTCTGGAGTTAGTACAGTTTCCTTTAACTGTTGTTTAACAGCTAATGATTTCTCTTTCATCAAATCTTCCATCTGGCTGAGACGCTCATTTACCTGCTGAAATCCTGTTATTATTATCATTTGCATGGTAACCTGCCATTCTTTATCTGGCAAAGTCCCCGACAGTTGATATTTAAAATTTTCGGGGTCCATTTCCATCTTTCCAGTGAGTATGATCTGTATAAATAATACTCTTTAGTTTCCACTATTTTATCAACAAACCAAACCCATCATCATAAACCTCCCCTAGATACTTCCTCCCCTCCTTACCCAGGTATTATAATATATAGATCCACTTTTAGCCCAACAATTTAAATTACAACCGTGGCAGTATTATCAGAGTCCCACACAGTCCAGCCCAGAAAAAGTCCAGACTAAACAGCAGACACAGGAAGTCAGTCTCTCCAATAGATATCGTTATAATCCGTCAAACTCCAGTCCTGGTTTTCCTAGCTCCTCAGTCTATTCAGTTGCGTTCGTCTCGCTGATAATTCACGGTCCGTTTTCTTGCTTCCAAAAGTTTATTCCTCCTTCTAAAGCCCAGCAAGGTTCTGTTATCAAAGTCCCATTCGTCAAACTCCAGTCCTAATTTCCCTAGCTCCTCATTCTAGCCGATTGCGTCGTCTCACTAGATTTACAGTCTGTTTTCTTACTTCCAAAAGCTTATTCCTCCTTCTTCAAAAACCCAGCAAGATTTCTTTATCAGAGTCCCACACAGTCTAGGGAAAAAGATCCAGGCTAAACAGCATTCACAGAATTTCAGTCCCTTGAAGCCTATCCAGTGGTGTTTTCTCTGGGATTTTTTCCAGAAACACAAGATTTTTCCATCTCACTGTCTCTCTATTTGACCTTGAGCCAGCCTGCTTTGAAAGAGCAGGCTGGCAAGCAAGACTCGCCGCTCCTTATCTTCTTTCGGTCAGGTATTTTCACTCTAATTTCTTTTTCATCTTAATGAGGTTATTCATAAGTCAAAGGCTTCCACTTACTTTGTTATTGTATATTTTCAGCCGTATTTCTTGTTCTCCTCTCCTCGGAGGGTGGGGGTGGAGTTACTCACAGCTATTCTGCCAAAATGGCTCCCGTCTCCATTCTGTGCTCGGGTGAATTTTCAGAGGGAAGAAAAATCAGGTTGCTGCCCAAACTTCTTCCTTCTGGGGCTCACCAACTGCTTCGGAGAGACCTCTCCTGGTCTCCCCTTCGATCCCTCATTCCCAGAGGGACCCCAGACCGGGCGGTTCCAGCTTTTCCCGGGAGCTATTCCCGGAAGCTGCTGACAGCACCGCGATGAAGCTCCACCTCCGTGTCTGGTGATGATCTCAAAACAAATTTTACCTAGTCTATTTGCAAGTAAAGAGACAGCAGCAACAGCTACCAAGGACAGCAGCAATGTGAGGGGAGAACATTGGGGTGAAGTTTAAGGAAACAGAAGGAAGGTGAACACACCTTCCCCACTCTATATGAGTTACTGACTTCCAAAATGTCCAGTCATTAAGAGCTCTGGTCAGATCTTGAAAACCAACAGCATCTCATGTTAGGTGCTCCTCTCCTCCTGCTGCTCCTACTCCTCCCTAGCAATCCTGTCTTTTATATTAAGTTCTGCTCAGTTCTTGGAAACTAACACCTGTGGCTTCTATTACTGAGTCAACCTGTCTCATGTTAGATCTTCCTCTTTTCCTTCTGCTCCATCACACTTTTCCAAGCAATATAGTCTATTCTGGTTACTTCTGTATTTCCATTATATGTGCATGGTAGGATAGGCTCAGGTTACTCGTTTTTGCTCCAGTGAGAGTTCAGGCTTGACTTGATTGAGCACTCACTTTTCTGCTTTCCTGAATGCCTTTTGTATCTGTACCAACACCACATTTCAAATGACTTGAATTTTGCCCGTGTCTTTCTTCACTATCTTCCTTTAACATAGTATGGATGGTTTTGACCTTGGTTTCCAGTTACGTTCTTTGATAACTCCAACCTCTTCCCTTTTTTTATTTCAAAAAGCAAAGGGACATCTTTTGGAAAACATGCACATTTGTCCATAGAGGTTTTGGTCCAATACAGCTTTTCTTCCTCAGCTTGCCTAACTCAAAGAAAGGGATATGAAATTGGAACATAGCTTTCAAGTCTGCATTTGGCAGAGCGAGCATGGCAACATTAGTTTAAACGAGAGGTTAAAGCATGTGCATGTTTCTCCATTGTATGTGTTGTACCTACTCACATCTTTGCTTTATCATTTAACAGCCCTTCAAAATATTTTGGAACACAGGAACTAGAGGCACATAAATTTAAGCAGTTGTCACTTCTGTCTGCTCCAGGAATCATAGTACAGATCATAGGCTAATCTTCTGGAATCCTCTACCACTGGGTACTTCCATAGGAGGGAAATTTCTGATTGAATTTGTGGGTAGCATATTTATATTTAAACTCCCATTTTAAAAAGTCAGGAAACTGAGAGACTGAGAGAAGGGCCTTCTGGAGGATCGTAAAAAACAGATGGAATTGGGTGTCATCAGCACACTTGTGGTACCAGACCACAAAATTCTGAACAGCCTCTTTCAGGTTTTTTCATGTATATGCGAAATAGTATGTGAAATAGTATTTCATGTATATGTGAAATAGAATCATGGAACCCTGAGACACTCCACAGGCTAATGGTCAAAGTGTTGACCAGGAGTCCCTCAGCACCACTACCATTCACAAAGTGACACCACACAAAGGAAAATCCCATAAACTGACTTTACATCAGTTCACCACTTCGCACCCAAACACAAAGCAATTGTCAGGGCTGTTTTTCAACAAGTGCGAATTGTAGTGAGCAGAAGAGGGTACCCCGTAAACCATCTTGACTGCTGCCATTGGTGTTGTCAACATTCAGGCTGCCCTTTGCTATGTAAAGCTTGGCATCCTTTTTCCTGCTGGCAACATTGGCATGATATTGTGCAGCAAATATTGGGCCAATTCTTGGCTTTTTGAATCATGGGTACGGAAGCACAATATGCCACATTCATAAACCGGAGGGTTTTTGAAGAACTGAATTATAATTTATTACACTAGCAGCACTCAGCAGGCATATGAGTGCGGATGAATGTCTGCATGGCTTTTTGAGTGGTTAGGTCAGAAATTCACTTTAGCAAGCTAACGCCTGGCTTTCTCTCACTCTTCTTTGGTTTCTCTTGGTGAGAAATCAGGTCCTGATCTGTGTCCCCTTATTTGGACATAGCATTAATCAAGGAAAAGAAGTCCAGAATCTAATTCCAAGCACTTTTATAATGCCCACTAAGGAAGAAGCTTTAGTTATTTAGTTATAAGCCCGGAACATCTCCCCTCAAAATTCCAGCAAAAGCCCCACTTTCCTTCATTTATTTGTTAAAATACCTCCTGAGCTTGCTCCAAGGAAACCACGTGAGTGAATGTTATACAAATTGATCATACTATTTTGCATGAACCTTTCTTTATCCTCATCAGAACTACATTATATCCCTACAGAATATAAGTACAAGCTTGACTGAGTTCTTAGCACCTGAAATCTGCTGAACATGAACTGCCACTTTTTGTCATTTCCTTTCATTTCCTTCTCTGTTCCTGATGCCCAGGAAAACATACTGCCTCAGTGCTGACCTGAAAATAATTTTGTTCTTAAACAACTTTCCTTAAATGACTGTTTGGTTTCACATCTTGGTCTCATTATGACAAAATGAAGTACGTTCATATTTGATTTAGCCAAATATTGCTACCTTTGGATGGTTCGAGTCATATTGCAATACAGGGCTGGATTGCTTCTGCTTACCCACAAGAGCAGGAGGAGGGAGGAAAGGAGGAGGAGAAGGAGAGGCTTTAAGCTCCTGGTCCCCTGCAGTAAAGAGGCAAGACACCAAATGGGTAACAACATTAAAACTGCAACTTTGGTGTAGTGGACAGAGTGACAGAGTAGGACTCAGGAGTTCAAACCCCTGCTTGCCCATAGAAACCACTGGAAAGGGTAGCACTGGTAAAACCACTCTTTTAAGAACTCACATTCCTTGAAAATCTTATTAGGGTTTCCATAAGTGTAGATGCAACTTGACAGCCTAAGAACACGTACTAAATCTTCCGCTACACTCCAAGTCTCTATTGGTTGCAGATTAATGATTGCATTTCCCTCCACTCTGATACTCTCTAGCTGTATTGGACTCCAGCTCCCATTACTTCCATCCAGCTTTGCCATGATGGACCATTAGTGTAGTGGTTCATCAACACCTGGAGTGTCACAAGTCCCCCAGCAATTACGTCCTACCTTGGAGATGTAATAGGCTCCCCTGGGTAGAGTAGATGTCTCCTTACACATAGCCAATATTGAACTGTTCCAAGACACTGCCTGTTTGTATCACTACTGTAGGTTTTTCAGGTCAGCAGAAATCAACAGTATTTCATATCCTCAGAGTCCAAGGCCAGAACCTGAGACCAAGGAAAGGTCCTCATGAGGTCCTGGCAAGGGTTGGGGAGAAAGCATGCAGGCACAATATATGTGCAAAGACCTTTCCCCTGAGCCAATGAACTCTACTTGTCAGATGGGAATGGACAGAGGTAGATATTCAGGTGTCATATAAACATTGCGGACAAAAGCCAGACTTTCCTTTCCTCCAGCATCACTTGCCCTAAAATGTGTCTCTCTGTTTGGAGACATGGAGAACAACACCACTTTTCTGGGACTTCAGTCAGCATCCTGGGTCCTTTCAGTACCAATCACCAGCTCCAGGTCTTGTGGATGTCCGTAGATATGCCACTTAGCCCTCAAGCAGAAGATTGGCAGCTTTGATGGTTAGTTGTGAGGGTGCCTCCTTCCATCCTAAACGCTGTCCCAGGCTGCTTGCCAAACTGATCTTGTTCTTTTGAACTCTTTGCCAAATGCTTTGCTTTCTTTTTTCCTCTCCAAAAATTGCATGTGCACAGCTGAATACTGAAATGCAAAAAAATGCTCATTTAAATTCTCAGGTTTTATAAGTGGCATTGGAATGTACCCAATAAAATGAACGTGTTTTGTTCTGCTTTCATAATCCCTTTGTTCTTAAAGTACTATTGAATTTCAAACCCCCGTTTCATTATGATAAAATGTATTACTTTCAGATTTGATTTAGATTTGCTAATTATGACTGTATTTGCCATATTCCATTATTGCTAGACAAAGCAAAACTTCACCTTCTAAATCTGCCTGCTTCTACAGGCATCAACAGAGGGAGGAAGGGAGAAAAGGATTGCCACCTCATCCCTCTGCTCCTCGAGATTTCAACAGCAGCAAACCAATTAGAGGAACAGAGGTGGGCGAGAGATATTCTCTTTCGTAGGGCCAGCCCTACTATTAGACAGAGCAAGCTAGTCACCTCAAGGCCAACAAATTAGCTATTTTATCTTTTTTGCTACCAGGAAGACGGAGAGGCACCTGTGGATTTTTTTTTTCCTGCATGTTGACTAGCAGGTGGGAAGGGCCATTATCTGTTGCTTTGCCTGAACATATCCTAGGCAGAGGTTGGAATAATGCATTAATTGAACACACTAGTGTTAAAATCACTTCTACATTCAATAGAGGGCAAACAAACTGATGACTCTAGATAGTAATCTTTTTAAGAGTGACAATTTTAATACTAATGCATTATTCTCAAAATATTATTTTTTACTTTATTCTTTCAACTTCTATGACACCCCATTAGTATGAGCACTCTCTAGGCAGTTCACAACTGATTAAAGGCATAATTATAAATCATAGAATAAAAAACACAATATACAATAAATAAAATAAAAACCCTGTCACTACTAGCTAAAACAGTAAAACCTGCATTGAAATAGAATTAAACAAGATTTTAAAATTTGAACACCTCAAGTTGGAACGCTAGTAAAAGGCAGTATCACATAATGCCATTTTAACTAACATCCTAAAAATTGAGAGGGATGGTGCCTGATGAACCTCTGTAAGAACTTTGTTCCAGAGGGAAGGGGACACAACTAAGAAAGCATAGTTTCTGATGTTAGCTCTTTCTGCCTCCTTGTGTGTCACAATTTTTAGCATTAAGGTCTGTGAGGAGCAGGTGAGATGAGTACCGTATTTTTCCGTGTATAAGACGCCCCGATGTATAAGACCCCCACTTTTCTAACCTCAAATTAGAAAATTTGATCACTGCTTTCCCCTCCACTTGCTAAGTGGAGGGGGAAAGCAGGGATCAAAGGGCTACAGGATCACTTTTATCCCTGCTTTCCCCTCCACTTGCTAAGCTCCCCTTCTGCAACCCTTTGATCCCTGCTTTCCCCCTCCACTTGCTAAGCCCTGTGGGGCTTAGCAAGTGGAGAGGGGAAGCAGGGATCAAAGCGCAGCAGGATCGCTTTGATCCCTTTCCCCCTCCACTTGTTTTTGTTCTCTCCTCAGCTTACTTCCGTGTATAAGATGACCCTCAATTTTTAGTCTAAAAATTTTAGACAAAAGTATCATCTTATACATGGAAAAATATGGTAGATGTTTTGTGGGAGATACATTCCAGCGAGTACCAAGGTACTAAACCATAACCAGCACCTTCAATTGCGCATGACAACTAACTGGGAGCCAGTGAAGGTGTACCAAGACTGGGGATATGTGTTCATATCTGTTAGTACCTGTAATCAGTCTCGCTGCCACATTTTGGAACTTAAGTTCCTGTACTGACTTCAAGGGCAGTCCTATGTAGAGAATATTAAAATAATCTATTTTAGAGATCAACGGACAAACCACTGTTTTGCAGTATTTCTTATCCAGGTAGGGGCACAGCTGGGCAATCAACTGAAGCTGATAAAAGGCACAGCAGATATTTGTGCCTTCACAGAGAGAGCTGGGTCCAAGAGTAACTCCAAGCTGCGGACCCAATCCTTCAGGGGAAGTGTAACCCCACTGAGGCCAAGCAAATATCTTTTTAACCAGTCCAATGGTTCTCCCAACAGTAGGATCTGGATTCAGTTTCAGTTTATTGGTGCTCGTCCAGTCCATTATCAACACTAGCCAGTGCTCAAGGACCTGCATAGCATCATTTGCAGAGCAGGAAAAGGGAAGAAAGAGTTGTGTGTCATCTGCATATTGATGACAACAAACTCCAAATCTCCATATGACTACCAAAGCAGCTTCATACAGATATTAAAAAGAACTGGGGAAACAGACAATCCCTGAAGAACCCCATGATGGCAGTCCCAAAAGGTGAGCACTGTTTCTCCAAGCTGACATTGACCCTCGAAGAAGACTGGAATCACCAAAGAACAGCATGCCCAAGGAAGTTAGGTTTCTCTGAAGAAACTGGCCCAAGTTCAACATGCAAGTGGGGGGACTAGACTCTGCTTCTCCCACATCCTAGCGCAGTACTCTAACCAGTGTGTATCACTGCCTCAAGAAAGTTAAAATCTGAATAGGAATGAAAGATTCTTGGTGCAGTCTATGGCCA
This sequence comes from Intellagama lesueurii, assembly GCA_037013535.1. Classification (NCBI taxonomy): domain Eukaryota; kingdom Metazoa; phylum Chordata; class Lepidosauria; order Squamata; family Agamidae; genus Intellagama; species Intellagama lesueurii. Next base: position 243,033,063 of record JBAJHW010000003.1, read on the forward strand.
CCATACATAACCTTTTCCACATTTATTTCCATTTCTTTACTGGCATGAAAACTTTAAATGAACCCTGCAGCTCTGTTTCCCATATCCCTGGAATGCAGGACAAGAAAGATCTCTCAGTATATATAATTTCCCATAAAAGCTCTTTGACTTCAAACTTGTATTACCACATTGTGCCTTGTTGCTATTATGGCATCACTTTTTTGAATGATGCCTTTTCTCTTACAACCTATTAAATTGCCAAGTGTACAATATGTCCTTCTGGAAACACTTTTAAAACTTCCAGCATGTGGTATGTACTTTATTTAATGTGTTCTTGCTTCATCATCTGTCCTGCCCAGCGCTGAGCTGTTGTTTTCATTTTCATTTTTTTTAAGCCTGTCTCCTAGCTGTATCATTTTGGGTTGTGCATGAAGTCTGTCCTGACTGAATTTCCTTCATTCGGAGCAACCTTCTTCTAGAGAAAATAAAATGTGTGAGGGAGCAGGTTGATCTTTTTGTGTAGCTTTGTGTGTAGGGAAATTCTGTCAAACCTCCACACAGTAGGACGTTAGATCAAGACTTTTAATCTCCACAACCTTGGGGAGTCACCCTGTTTCCAAGTGAAATTGACAATGACACCAACATTAGCTGAAGTATGATTTTAATTGAACAGGTTCCAGTTTAGCACCCTTTTGCATTAATAAATCATATGGTCATGATATGTATTTTCAGGACTGGTGTTTAATTAATTCCAAGACAGAGTTTCAAAATATTGCTGTCAGTACTGTCTTCTCTGTTGCCATCAGGAAGATCCTATTTTGGACATCAACAGATGAACCAATCCATATTTAGTCTCTTTTGCATATTTTCATTCAGACACCAGTGGTACTAAATCCACACCAGATTTAGTCTGGATTTTATAGAAGATAGCTAACGTCCTATCCTATCCCCCAGATAGGTTAGGGACATGGGATAGCTCCTAAAGTTTAAATGAGTCATAAAATATATCCTGTTTTTATGACGAAACATTTTTGGAAGGCTTAAGGAGTGTTAGTGTGGTTTGTTGCTAAGACATGTCAGCTGAAGTCTGTCAAGACATGTGGACTGCAAAATGTACTGAGAAAAGACAGATTTGTCATTGATCCACAGCTCTAAACATGCATTTTGCCTTCAAGCACCGAATCTATTTACAGGCCAAATACAGTTCCAGAAGGCATAGTTCTTTCTAGAATCACACTTCAAAAGATTTCAGATCCTCTCATCTGACACAGATCTTATGCAAGATGTCAAACTTCTTTCATCTTCGCATCTAAGCCCATTTCCTTAGTTTACCTTTCCTTGGCCCAAATCCTACTGGTCTTTTCCATGTTTGGTAGTGCAGTTGCAGAACTGGTGGCTAATGGAGGTTAAGGAATGGATAAAGTGCAGGTCATACAACCAGCACCTTGTTAATTAGTTTCAATTAACTCCACAATTGTACTATTGCATGCAGAAAAAAACACCTGATTTTGGTATTTTAAGTTTCCATTCTTTTCCTAGTTTTTCTGACAATAAAGTCCTTAATTTCTTCTTGTCATTTTTCCCTAGCAAAATGCAGAGTCCTTTTTAAAAAGCATTTCATCACTTTTCACAGAGACACCGTAGTTTTGTCATAACGCAGGTTGGCACGTGGGTCTATTTTGACTTTGCTACTGAAACAGCGATGGTGTGTGTGATTCTCTGACTCAACGAATGTGAATGACACAAGTATCAATTGGACTCCTGTCTACTAAAGAGTTTCATTAGTCAAGTCTGTGACATAAAGGCAAAAATTATAGTTAGAGGAGAGGAAAAGTTTAAAAAAAAACAGGTTACGTTTTAAACAGAATTGTATATCATGAATTGGGAAGAGTTTATTTCCTTTGGAAAGAGTGAATGTGAATGACAAAACAGAAGAACTTTGCAGTCATTCAACTTGTTTCATTTTCAGAAGCATTCCTTGGGGTGCTAAAATTTTATTTTAATGTTCACCTTCCATGAATACAAATGATAACATCCTGCATTACAAAAGAAAAGAGGTATTTATTAGGTACATATGTTTTATACAGAATGAAAAATGCAAAAAATGAATAATCATATATTGCAAACAAAACTCCTAGGAGATATATGTGTATATAGGTGTATTATTCTAAGTACATAGGAAGAACATAGATAGGGAGTGTACTTTTCAATGACTCTACACTCCACCTCCAGCAAACAAACAAAAAAAGCCCTTATCTCAAAGCCACAGGATGGCAAAAAGCATAGCTCCTTTTTCCATTGCTTGTCCAGTAAATGTGGCTTCAGTACGTACAGCTTTGCTAACTGTGTTTCAATTGCATTCACAGCCAAATATACAGAATAAGCAGAAAACCAGATTTGCTTTGACCTCACCTTTATGTCCATTAGCAATCGATATTTAATAGACTCTAGACATACATAAGGGACGTGGTGGCGCTGCGGTTTAAACCGCAGAAGCCTCTGTGCTGCAAGGTCAGAAGACCAGCCGTCGTAAGATCGAATCCACGCGATGGAGTGAGCTCCCGTCGCTTGTCCCAGCTCCTGCCAACCTAGCAGTTCGAAAGCATGTAAAAATGCAAGTAGATAAATAGGCACCACCACGGTGGGAAGGTAACGGCGTTCCGTGTCTAGTCGCGCTGGCCACGTGACCACGGAAACTGTCTACAGACAAATGCTGGCTCTACAACTTGGAAACGGAGATGAGCACCTCCCCCTAGAGTCGGACATGACTGGACATTTGTCAAGGGGAACCTTTACCTTTACCTAGACGTACATAAGAGCTTCTATAGGAAAAGGAAGACCTAATAGTTCCCATGAATTAAATTAAATAGCAAGTACTTAAAGCCATAATTTTGGCTTGTGTGTATTTTTTTCCTTTGCTTTCCCCCCCACAGTTATCCTTTATTCCTTGCTGTCCCTCTTACAATAAAGGGAAATAATATAGCATTACATCCACAAAGTGAAAACCATGGCTAATGTTAGCTAGAATCCTTTGATATCAGGGTTTGATATGGACTTTCTAAACCTAATTTTTTAAAAATATGGATTTCATGGGTAATTAACCACTGCCTTTGACTGGATGAATCATGAAAACTATGGATTATTCTAAAGAAATGGGTGTGCTGCAACATTTTACTGTCCTGCTCCTTGCGGTCAAGAATATACTGTTAAAATATTGGAAGACACAAGCAAAGATGTCAGACAAGGGTGTATTTCATCTCCCTATCTGTTCTATCTATATGCAGAATATATCATATGGAAAGCTGGATTAGATGCAGATGAAGGAGACGTGAAAATTGATGGAAGACACATCCATAATTTAAGGTATGCAGATAGTACCATATGACTGGCAGAAAGCAGCAATGACCTCTCCATAGCACTTAGAGCACTCTCTGGATAGTATACAATTCAATTATGCAAACTGCACATTGCCTCCGCCCATGAGCTGGGTACTCAATTTACCAACCTTGAAAGGATGGGAAGCTGAGCCAACCTTGATCTGGCTACCTCAGCCTGGGAGTCTTGGCTGCAGAAGAGTTATATAACTTTTATTTATTTTTTATTTATTTTTTTATTTTCACTCCACCTTTCTCCTTGAAAGGGCCCAAGGTGGCCTCTAGAACAGTGGTTCCCAACCTTGGGTACCCAGATATTCTTGGACTACAACTCCCAGAAACCTTCACCACTAGCTGTGCTAGCCAGGATTTCTGGAAGTTGTAGTCCAAGAACATCATGGGACCCAAGGTTGGGAACCACTGCTGTAGAAGCAAGTATGTCTAAACTGAGGCTATCATACTTTGGGCACATCATGAGAAGAAAGACTCAATAGAAAAGATAATAATGCTGTGGCAGGGGAATGAAGGCAACAGGAAGAGGAACAACAAACATGAGATGGATTGACTCAATAAAGGGAGCCACCACCATTAGTTTTGGAGGTCATTCATATATAGGGTCGCCATAAGTCAAAAGTGACTTGACAGCACATAAGACCAATAATAGTTCTAGGCAGCAAAACCAATGGTGGGGGAATCATGGGAACTGCAGTTCAACATCTGGGGGGGATGCAAGTTAAAGAGGTTATCCTGAAATAATATATACGTTTTACTTAATTATCTATAATAGCATAAGATCCAACTCCATGGGATGAAATTCCATTTGGTTTACACAAGAATGACCAAAGAAAACAGGGAAGGGCAAAGTGTAATCTTCTAGATGTTGCTGGATGGCGCTTCCCAGCATTTCTCACCACTGACTGTGCTGGCTAGGGCTCATGGGATTTGTGATCCAACAACATCTGAACAGCTGCACTTTGTGGACTTCTGCAGTAGAACGGAAGATATTTACTCAAACAAGTGTGGCACCAACATATGGCAAAATGTTTGATCAAAACAAGAAAATGTTTTGCCAGTGTCAAAACAAGAAAATGAGCCACGTACTGGGAACTAAATATGAGACAAATTTTGAGACTTTGTTTATGTAAGATCACTAGTTAGAGCAGCAAGTTAGTACTTCTGTGCAGATCAAAAATTCTTAGGAGTATTGCTGGAATCAATGTGGCAAAACACAGGACACATAATTCAAGACACAAATGCAGGAGTATATGCACTATATAACTTTTTATGAACAAGAGATGCCCTATTGTCTTCATGGTCAGGGGGCATAATATTTCCAACACATATTCAGAACAGTTCAAGCACTGAAGAAAATCAGGCTAGCACTCCAAATACAGACCAAATCCTCCAGTGTATATCAAAAGTATAGTGATTGTGGTGGGAAAATCTTTCACCATACACCAAAAAGAAAAGAACATTTACCAATTTCTGAACTCTTCCCTATGTGCATGAATCTGGTTTTGTTATTAGTTTCTTTTTCATACAGACCCCCATTTTGAAATCTGCATCCTGAAAATGAAAAATGCATTTCAATAACGTTTCAACTTTTTTAAAAAAATTCAGAAATGGCCCTCTTTTTCTGCTTCTGCTTACTGGATTACATTTGAGTGCTTATCTTTATTGCCATCTCATGTGGCTAAGTATTTCTCAATACCATTTTTTTTCAGTGACAAAAGTGTCAATTCAAAAATTTTGATCACATATTAAAGATGGAATTTCACCAGATAACTGCTCTAGAATTTCCTAGAACTAATAAGGATAGAAAAGGAGAAGGGGTTTCACTGAATGTAGCATTTTGTGGTCACTGACAGCTGTACCAAATTCTGTTGTACATGCATTGCAAAAACAAGACACCAGGACTAATTGCATCTAATGTCATGCAAAGAACAACAAATGTGTCTGTGTAGTTTTTTAAAAAATGAGATGTCACATTTTACAACATCTATTTACATAAACATTCATTGAAACAGATACATTAATTCCAGACAAGAATCAAACTGTAGTGAAAAATACATTTCTGAGTAATTTCAATGCTAATGGTTGCATTACGTATGGATAATCCTTCATTCAACAAGAAAGCTTGTAAACAACGAAGATGTACATGTATACAATTTACAGTCTCAGGAGAAAATAAATTTCTGGTTTATCATCTTCACTTGACTTAGTCTCTAAAAGAGAATCATCGACATAAAACTGGTCCCTGTGCCCAAAGCGCAAAGATGTGCATGCGCCTTCTGGAACACCTCTGCCTTCTAGATCATCTGGGCTGAAGTTATCCAGATAACTTGCTATGTAGGAACCAGTGGAATGTCTGTTGATAATATGAGGAGTGGCAGGAGGTTTATTTCGAAGGACTACCCCAGCTGTATTACTGTTAGCATTAGAAAGTTTTTGTTTGTTGGCTTCTTGTCGCTCCTTGGCACGACTAGCAATGTTTCGCACTCTGCTTTGACTCCTGGATGACAATTTTCTGACCAACATTCTGGGGCAATCCTCCTCCTGCTTGGAACAAAAGGATTGGCCGTCATCTTCCTGATCAAAAGACACTAGTTTTCGCAGTTGCTGTGTTAGAGCATCTGTGCTTTGAGGTTTCTTAGCCTTCAGAGAAGCCACCATTTTGTCTCTCATGCCAGATGTAATAAAACCTCTACTAATATACTTGTATTTGCTCTCAAAATTGCAAGAGATATCTTCTGAGGTTAAGTCTCCAAGACTTTTGGATTTACAAGGACTTGGTTGTTTTGGAGCTGTGGAAGAATGAGAAGACAGAGCACTCTTAGGCATGGTGACTGTTAGCAATTCATTCTGTGTGCCTGAAATTTGCAAATAATTATTGTACAAAAGATCAACACTTTGGTGTTCTGGGTATGGAAGATATTGTTCCTTCTCATTCCTAAATTTGAAATCTTCAACTTGGTTGGTATTGTGGAGGTTTACATTGCTCAGATCTTCACAGACTGGTTTATAATACAAAGTGTCTTGATCGTGCTTCAATTTCAGAGGAGAAGCAAGTTGGCTCATATCCTCCCTCTTGTATTCATAGGCAGTGATCAAGAGGTCTTGCAGTTCCCCGCCAACTTCCACTAGGCTACTGCCTGTAGAACCTGCACAAGCGAATGGGACAAAAACTGTATGCTCCACATCAGAAGTGTCAGAAAAACCAGAGTTGCTATCACTGAGAGATTCCCAGTTGGTTCTACACTTTCTTTTGGGGTTTGCCTTCAGCACAGTTGTAGGTGCAATGCAAGAAGACAAAGTGCAAGTATCTTCTACAGCATGCTTTGTATACTTGCAAGCAAGATTGTTCATTGAGTCATGGTAGGAAGCTGGAGAAAGAGAACACTCTGTCTTCTCAGGACTCAATAACATAGTAATTTCTGGTGTTGAACATATTGCCAATTATTTGGTGTTCTGCAGGAAGATTCACAGTCAAACATTTTATTCTGATTATATGGCAACACACATGGTGGAGGTACAGATTTCATATTAATTATTTGTTTGCTAATTCCAGGAGGGTTTGAAACAATAGTCCAAATTGCTTTGGTCTCTTGAGACGTCAACTTCTTCTATAAGTGCAGAGACAGAACTTCCCATATCGCTTGCATTCGTTAAAGAGACCTCATTGATAAGGTTTGAAATGTCACTATCTTGTATGGCTGGTGTGGAATGAAAGTCACGGACCAAACAGGCAGAAGAAATGTCAGCTAATGATATACTAGTTACAGTGCTTTGTACGGAAATGGGAGATTTGATTCCAGTCTCTTGATCTCTTTGAGGAGGTGAATTGGCTGTTACTGCTTTTCTCTCTTCTTCAAGCAGTGTGGTATCATCCCCTAAGATCTTTGGATCCATACAAGACACACATTCATTATTTTCTCTTTCACGTTTCTCCTTTAGATGTATGGACTCACTGGAAAGATTACTTTTCCAATACTCAGTGGAGAAATATGTTTCAGCTATCCCAACTGCAAAGTCTAAGTTTTCTGGTTTTGCATATTCATGCACAGTTGCATAACCACCAGTCATGTGAACATCTTGTTTCAATGGAGACACAAATGCTGGAGAAGATGGATGTCTCTCAGAAGAGGATATGAGCTCTTTCAAATTCACTTCGTCCTCACTTGTATCGTCCTTACTTTCTGCTACATTGAGGTTTTTTTTAGAAAAAGCAAACAAAGAGAAGCACTGGTTAGAAATACTCTTTCACATACTTATGAGTATTTGGTCGAGAAACAAACAAATGGAGAATGCAAAGTTGGTCACAACTGTGAGAAGACTTCATTATGGGGTAGTGCAAGTTTAGTACAAACTAGCCATATGATGTGAAGAAATGAGGAAAGTTATGATTGGAGGCACTTCATTGAAGCTTTTTTAAAAAATGTTTTATTACATCATCATAGATATGATGTAATAACTATTGTAAAGAATGTCAATGAGGTACCATAGTCCGGACATGTGGCATTACCTTCAGCTGTGTTCCTATTCAGATTTGTACTATAAAGAAGCATGGCAAACAAAGACAGAACAAAACAGCTCTGTTAAAACACCATCTGTAAAGAGGAGAGGCATGCTTATCAGAACGCTGAAATTACACATCCAACACCCCATGCTTCATGGCCTCAGAAAAGGACCTCACTTTCTAGCACTAGACATTCATCAAAAGAATGAGATTCTTCAGTTCTGCTGGCTACACTTTATTTCCCTCTGTATCTGCATATCTGCAGTTCCTGGACCCAGTATCCTATCCCACAGAGCAGACTCCCAATAATGTCACTATTTTTGTGACAATATCAGCAGGGCATAAGCAGCCATACCGACCAACAGGGAAGGACATTCAGCGGTGGAGCGAAGCATGGAGGCTGCGCGATTCATATCTATGTAGTTCTGACCTTAAAAAATGACTTCCAATTGATCGGTTCAAAGATTGCTGTGAAAGACGCCAGTCTTTATGAGCACTGAACACTCTGTATTCAAACAAGATTGCCATAAACTTTTATACAGCAGAATCTCAGAAATAAGCAAACCCAGAAGAATTAACTGTTCTGCATTAATACAGAATGCACACAGGGGGTCCCTTTTGAGTTCCTTATACATGACTATAAAACAACAACTGTCTGCTTAGTAAACAATAAAGGAAGGACAGATGGACAGACTGAGAACAAGTTAGTACAATGTAAAAGGTTACAAGTGTTATAAATGTTTTCATTCCCAAGTATTCATAACTCTTGGATACTCCTGTAATTTCAGTGAGTTAAATTTAAATAAAACAGAATTTAATTATTTATGGTGAATGGAGTTCATTACAATTTGTGGTAGGAGAGGTAAATCATACCTAGAAAAAAAAGGATGTGTGTGGGGGGGGGGGGGAGAACTTATTTTGAATCCATATTGCTTGATGCTGAATTTCTTCCTCTACGAGGAATAAGCAATTAATTCACCACTGGTACTTGTAATATACTGATCCTTTGTTCCCCAACCCGAATGAAGAAAGATTCTAATTCACAAATGGTGCCGGGGGGGGGGGGGTGAGGGAGCAGGGAATTCACAGGAAAGAACAAATACTTCCACATGCTCAATATAATAATAATAAAAATCATCATTGTCATCTTAGAACTGCACAGCTGGAAAAGACCCTATGGATCATCAAGTCCAGCCCCTGTCAAGGAGGCACAATGGGGAATCAAACTCCCAATCTCATATCTCTCAGCCAGATACATAAACTACTGAGTTATCCAACATATACCAATTATTTCCTCAATGAGCCTTTCCAATTTAGTATCCTCCAGATGTGTTAGATGACAGCTTCCATGATCTGCAGCTAGCATGAGTCCTATTGGGTCAAGATCATGAGAAATGTAGGCTAACACATCTAAAAGCTAACACATAGAAAGGGCATCAAGCCAGAGAAGACTGCCCTTAATGTACAGAACTCAAGAAATTTTGAAGGTTCACTCAACCATTATTAATGAATGTGGTAACAGACAAAGGCTTCAGTGGCTACCCATTCTGGAAACAGCCAAATATATGGGGAAATTGGGTAATCTTTCAGAGCAATCAAGTGCCATCATCGATGAATGTGTATGCAAGGCTGGATGATAAGATCACAGCAATGTCTTCACAGGTCCCCTACCTAAGAGGCCAACTAAAGGCTAATTAAACTAAAGTCTAACTCAACTACACTAATTAAAATTCAATATCATCCTAGAGAGGAGAGACAAGTATGATCTACTTGAGAATATATAAGAACTGCTTGCTGTACAGCCTAATTCCATTCACCTTTACTTAGGAGTATGATCCAATGAGCTCTATAAGATGAATTCTCTGAGCTTTAGAAAAGTTAGTCTTTGGACAACTCCCAGCATCTGTAACTGCTGCAGTTCACAAATCTTGGGAACATTGCGGGCTCTTTTGACTACAACACCCAGAATCCCACAGCCAGCATGGCCAGCTGTAGTCTAAAAAAATAACACACCCCAAAGTCTGTGGAATTTTAAGTAGGTGTGCACGGGGTGCAGTTTCAGAAGTGGAAATTGAGCTGATTAAATAGTTTGTAAGATGAAGATCTAGAAATCTCTTTTTAAGGAACTTACCAGAGGCATTTTTAGTTTTCACATCAGCATCTGTGGTAGCATTTTGCTCTGATGATGGCAGGCTGCCCAGAAGATATTTGTCAACTGGCATGGAGATGGGACGTGCTTGCACACTCCTGCTTGTCCTTCTCAGAACGCCCTCCTTGTCTTTCAGGTCTGTTGCTTCAGAAAGGCTTTCCTTAAGCTCGGTGGCTTCCTGAAAGCCCATTTTACTCTTCTTTCTGCCCTTTGCTGGAGCACTGGCTGTGCGCCGGAGAATTCGCTCCCCAATTGACCTTTTCCGAATGTATTGACCACTGTTTTCCACAGAACTGTGTTTGGGGGTTCTTGTTAAAAAGCCCTCGGAGTCCTATCAATTGCTTATTCTAAAACAAAAAGAGAATGGAAATAGTACCTTTTTAAAAACATAATATGGCCTATTTTTTAGTGATAACACGTTTTTAAACTGTTGTGTGTACATATTATCTGAGCAACGAATAAAAAGGAAGCCCAAGCAGGCAGGCAAGCAAGCAAAGAAGAGCTGTCGACCCAAACAATTCCACTTCTAGTCAACTGAGGAGAAAACAAGCACAGCTTACCATGACTTCATGCACGTATGAGAGAATTTCTCTTCATCAGGAAGGCAGCCTGTCGTGATGGCAAAGGAGCTTTACAAGATGCCTTCTAATCACACATGACAAGCTTACAAGAAATGTCCTGGAGTGAGAGGCTGCCCTGCCTTAGGACATGGAGTTTTATGGCATGGGCCCTTTCAAAGCAGCAGCACACAGTTTCAAACTTTGGATGGCAAATGAAGTTACATGGTAGTTATGGATCATGCAGTTCAGAATAGCTCTCGCAAAAGAAAACAGTTGCCCAGCAAGTGCAGAAGTGCATGCTAAAGAAAGGCTACCTTGGTGGCTCCTAGAAAGTGCATTATAGTATAACTGGGGTTGAGGACTAAGGGACTCCACTGAAAGGCAAAGAAAGGCAGACATGTCGAGCTAATTTCCACAATCCAGTGAGAAGAAAACAATGTGATATATCAAATGTTTGTGGCAGATCAGCCATCCTTAACCTGGAGCCTTCTAAATTAAACTTCCAGAATACATTAGTCAACATGGGGCTGGTTCTGGTTCTGATGCTTCACTTGCTCATTTTGACACTGCAGACTTTCCTTCATGTGGAGTATCCCAAAGATCCAGGGACACAGAGTAATGTGGGACCTGTTGCAACTCACGTTACAGTTGCCACTTTCTTTAAGAAACAAAAAAAAAAACCCACTAAGGAAATTTTTACAGAATTTCCCTAGGCACCTGGTTACACATTTTTAAAAAATAATTAGCAAATTTCTCTTCTTTTGCTAACTTACATGCTCTTCTCTGGGTATAAGATAAAAAAGATGAAGGCCCTTAGAGAAACAACAAAAAGATCTATCTTACTATCTAGCAACTGGTCACAAAATTTTCATTGTCTACATATTTTAACTTGGCACATTCCTCTGATCTACACACTGGAATATGCCTATGGCTTCTAAATACTCATTTATCCAAAACTGTATTTTAATAAAGAATAGAATCTTTATTAATGAAGACCTGAGTCAACACATAACATTTTATATCCAAACAGCAATAAAGGTAAACCCGCATCAAGGAAGAGAAAGTTAAGGAGAGGAGAGTTACTCTAAGCAACAAGCCACAAGGAGACACTAAAAGTAGCAGACCCTGACTCTGCGTAGACAGTGAGAGGAAGGGTGTGCTTCGTAACAGCAGCATTCAGCTTATTCTAAAAAACAAAAGAACTATTTTATCTGACAACAAAACAACTTTAACAAACAGAGTGGAAAAATGAGTCTATTCAAGAAGTTCCGTTGTGAACAATATATTTTAAATAGATTAGAAAGAATCACAGAATATAAGGCTATTGAGTCTAATCCCCTGCTCAATGCAGGAATCCTAGTTAAAGCATATATGACAGGTGACTGTCTTAACTTTCTCTTGAATGCCTCCAGTGATGGACAGCTTACCATCTACCAAGGTAATTGGCTCCATTGTTATACTGCTCAAACAGTTGGAAAGCTTTTCTTGATAGTCAACCAAAATCTGGCTTCTTGTAACTTGAACCCATTCTTAGATGTCTCTGGAATGACTGTTGTCCTTCCTCTGCATGGCAACCTTTCAAGCACTTAAGAGTGCTATCATATCTCCCCTCAGATTTCTTTTCTCAAGCTACCCAGTTCTTTCAGTCTTTCCTCATAGGGCTTGGTTTCCATCCTTGTTGCCCTATTCTGAATCTGTTCCAGGTTGTCTGGTTACTGTGTGATGCCCAGAATAGATAAAATACTCAAGATGAGGCCTAACCAGTGCTGAATAAAGGGGGACTAATACTCCACATTTTTAGCTGTAAATATTGTCTTTTAATAATGTAAGCCGCCTTGGGTCTTTTTTAAGGAGAAAAGCAGGGTAAAAATACTTCAAATAAATAATACTTCTGTTAATGAAGCCTACAATAGCATTCACATTTTTTTGCAGCCACATCGCACTGTTGGCTCATATTCGACTTGTGATCTATGACAATTCAAGATCCTGCTCATACACAGTATTACTGAGCTAAGGATCCCCCATCTTGTAACTGTGCATTTGGTTTCTTTTCCATAGCTGCAGAACTTTGCATTTATCTCTGTTACATTTCATTCTGTTGTTTTCAGTTCAGTGACTCTCAAGATCTTTTTGAATTCTGTTTTTGTCTTCCCAGGTTTCAGCTATTCCACCCAATTTGTGCCATCTGCAAATTTGAGAAGCATTCCCTGCACCTCTTCATACGAGTCATTAATAAAAATGTTGAAGAGCCCAGGGTGCAGGACTAAGCCTTGTGGTACCCTGCTTATTACCTCCTAACAGGCTGAGAATGAGCCTTTATAAGCACTCTCTGAATACAATGCTGTAATCATCTATGTATTCATCTGATAGTTGTTCTATCCAGCTCACACTCCACTTTCTAATCAGACTATCATGGGGCACTTTGCCAAAAGCTTTGCTGAAGTCAAGATATATTACATCAACAGCAATCCCACTGTCTATCAGAGAAGTTACTCAATCAAAACTAGTTTCCACACTGTTGTTCTAAGGAGCAGAATTACCAGCAACATTGTTCTTTAGTACAAAAATATAACATGCACAGCAGACTGTAGCCCATGGAAATTCATGTTATAATATATATTAGACCACAGCTTGGAAATAACACATCACAAGTTCTGCATTACTTTAGGGGGCAGTAATGGTATAGTGGCATTCAAGTAATAAAAGGATTGGTAGCATTAGTACACTTTTGTGTAAGAATGGTGTTTATTTATTACTTGATTTCACAGCACTTTGTGGGCATTTTGAAAGGATTTCTCTCCATTTTATAAATTGGTTCTGATTTGACAACACATAACAACAGAAATCAATCTTAACTATGGTTAATTGAAACAAGCCAGATTAATGAAACAAGTTGTCTTATTTCAGTAAACTATAGTTAAGACTAACCATACTTTATACAGGATTTGATTAATGACAACCTGATTTATTGAAAATGGAAGCAAAAGCCTCTGATCATTCTCATGACTGTATCAGGAAAGACTAGAGTCCAATCTTTTACTTAAAAATATTTTTTTACATCCAAATACAGCCATCAGAAGAAAATTGGTGAATTATATATAATCTAAACGAAAAGTACTTTCCTGGACCTGATTTAAAAGAAGACTAGTTCTACATTGTGTTCTGTTATGCTGTGGCTTGGCAACACAGTGAAATTTAAAGGTGAGTTCAGAGCTCATTTCCAAAATTTATTACATTCAGCACCTCTTTAAGGCTTACTAAAAGCCCTAACTAGTACAATCACCAGTGCTCATGAAAATATTATTAGTATTATTATTAACGATGTGTTCAATGTTAAAATTGATGAGGTGGGCATGAAATATACATCAGCCTTCTGTCCTAAAATGAAAACAGATGCTAATATGGCTGACTGCCACAATCAAAACCCTTGAGCCACCAAGCAAGCAGGCAGCTTGCAGGCACCAAGGTTGCCTTAAAAGACAGATACCTTTACTAAGCAGTAAAAGGAATCTGCAAAAACCTCCAACTTCCAGTTGTATTCTTGATATAAAAGCCCTCTTTAAAATTTTTAACACATATTTTTCAAATACTTGTTTATATCTTAGATTTTATTTTTCAAACGTATTTTGTATCTCCTGTTCTCCTTCAAATATAACAATTATATTATTGTTCTCTTATTATCCTAGTTCTTAAATGCCTGGTAAGAAAATGCTTTTTACTACACCAGACCACGGGCCCAACAAGTTCATTATTGCTTCCTCTTAGATATCGTCTTTCCCAGCCCTACCTGGAGTCACCAGGTTATGAACCCAGATCCTTCTGGATACAAAGCATGGACCTCATCTAATGAAATATTCACCTTTGGCAAAAAAAAAATTAAGATAAAAGCGCTTAAGATAAAATATGATATCCTTTTTTCCATTTTAAAACTTGAAGTTTTAAAATTCCCTATCTTCCAAAATGCGAGGAAAAGCAGCAGCTTTGCAGTAAAATAAATCCAGACCAAGCTCAAACAAAAAGCATTTACCTTTTAAAACAAGGCAAAAGAAATTCCAAGTAAGACTGCTGTCAGCAATTTGTTGAGAAATGAATGCTCTACAACTTTGTTCTCTCAGAGATACAAGTGACTGGGCCAAGTCCCTTTCCAGGGAAGGTGTACCTTGTAAACATCATATTGGTTCCCTCACTAGCATACAATTCACTAAAGGAGAAATAGCCAATTTCACTTTTCAAGAAAGGAGATGGAACCTGCAAGACTGTGTAGAAAGGAGGAACGCTTCAGAAATTTTACTCTTTTGGACTATATTTTCAAGAATATGGTCACTATGGCCAAAAGTAACTTTCCAAGCTCTGAAATGCAGGGACAGTCATAGAGGACTTGGCATACTACAGTCCATTCAGTACTTACATACACATCTGAAAGAAGGCATGTTGCTGCACATACTTCATGTCTTTTTGTATATCACATGCATATCATTTATCAGCCAACATAGTGACTGACAAATGAGTTTTTTAAAACCCTGAATCAACAGTTGAATAAATATCAAGCATCTGTGCACTGGGGGTGAGCTGAAGATTATGCTATGATCTGCAATATGAGGTAACTGCAGGTTTGCACCCTTACATTATTAAATAATAATGACTTGGACCATAGACTCGATTGTTCCTTGCATGGAGAGTAAGGTGCAAAGCGGCACTGTCAGAAGCCACTGTAATGTATCTTTCATGTCCACTATCATTCCAAACTAGCAGGTGAGTCTTTCTTCAACACTGAAGATGGGACATCTTCCACCTGAAGGCAGCCTAGTTTACAGGGTGAAGGGCAATACCTGTGGCACAGAGCATATAGCTCTCTCCTCCATCACCTTGCCATTCCTGCTCAGTATCTGCTGACCAAAGTGCCTGCTTCACTCAGCCCAGCAGTAGCACTGGCTCTGACTCCCCCTTTTGCCAGGTGTAGCCTGAAAGCTGGGAATGAGCAGATTACTGTACACTTTCTTCAAAACGAAGTGTGGAACCATATCTTTTGAACTGATCATTATGATGTTTTAAAGGTGATGATGACAGTGACCAAGAATCAAGAACTTACCTGCAGAGTATGTCACTTAAACCAGGCTGCTTTGTCGATGTGCACAGCACCGGCATCTTAGGTACCCAGTAGCTGAAATCCTGTTGCTTAGCACAGTATGTTGCAACTAGAATAGGTGCAAATCAATAGGGATTTGGTAAGTCGATTCCTCTATAAGTTCCATCAGTTCAATGGGCTTACTCTAATTGTGACTTACTACACACTAAGCAACAGGTTTTCAGCCATCATCTGCTTGGATACTGCACTGATATGATAATACAGAGTGCAGATATCTGACTTTTTTTCTATTTAAGTTGGTGCCAGATTTAAATTGCAAACTGTGACGGGGGCCCATGAGAAGTACAGGGTGGCACGTAGGCAAGAAGGCAGCCTCATCAGGATTGGGGGGACAACACTGGACTCCAGTGGAGCTACCTTTTTTATGTGGAAGAACCAGGATCTGTCTTACATAAACAGAAGTTCTTCAGCTGCTTGAGAGGGATGGTTTTTATTAAACATTGAAAACTCTTGTTTTATAATCAAACTTGATGCTTCATTGCAGATTTATTTTCTAACTTCCATGCAATCCCCCCGCCCGCCCGATATTCTGCCTTTCTTCTACTATTCTACTACTTTCTTCATTTCGTAGAATGATTCTGGACAGTTTATTTCCCAACTTGGTAAGCAGACCATCCATGATAGTTGGACAGAATGAAATCCTTATATAGGTAAAAATTAATTCTTTCAGAAATGAAAACTAAAAGATAACAGCACCCATCTTACCTTTCCATAAATTTCATTTATTGTTATATGAACAAATATAGAGGCTTCAGTCAATCCTTCCAAATAAACATGACGGTAGCCTGTGAAAGTGAAAGTCAGAAATTAGTGTTTCACGCACCAAACTATACATGATATATCAATAAATGGCAAATAGAACTGGTTTAGGAGATTGAGAATGAGCAACAGCAAACCTTGAGTTCATGTGCTTTCCCTTGTTTAAGTCCTCAAGAAGAGAGGAAAACCTGCTAGTTTCTCTTTAGAACAGCCATAGTCCTTATGTATACACAAACTGGAGAACTAAGATTTGTACTAACCAAGTTTATTGAACAAACAAGAATTTGAAACCATGGTCTGATTCAGGTTTATTTAAATTAATCTTAGTGAGAACAAACTCTAGTTCTACAAATCTAGAAGCAACATGGAACTGTGGCTTGGTCTATACTATGTGGAAATGTTATGGAGAGGAGAAGAGAACAAGGAAACACAAATGAGTCTGAAGATCATCTGAACTAGATCATGTAACTGGCCATAAGAATTCAAACTGGCAGGTATTGTTATATACTGGCTGGAATCCTAATAGCATTTGTATAAGATGTCCACAACTTGCAGCAGCTAATTGATGAGGTGGTAGGATAAAGAGGTAGGTGACCACACACATGACGAAAGAGTGCCCCAGCACTTCATCAATTAGGCATAATATACCATGGCAATTTACACAAATTTTACACTAATACTAACAGAATTCTGGCCACTGATTTTACAGCTCCACTTTCCTATTATTTACAATTATTATTTCCTATTCTTTTACAATGAGTACAACTCCACTGTTTCCTATTATTTATTCTGCAATATATTTTTAATTCATTCATATGCACAACTTCAGTTAAGGAATGGAGGAAAAAATGAGTACTTCTGATCATACTACTTCTAGTCATAATTTCTGAAAGGCCAGAAATTACAGCGCATTTGAAATTCCTAAGCTTGACATAACACACTACACCTTACAGATGATAAATCACTCAATCTAGTTTACAGAGTCTCTCCAACATCATTCCTTCACATTTGAACATTAAATTGTTAAATTGTTAGATGATATGTTGTTACCCGCCCAGAGTAGTCTATATGACTAGATGGGCGGGCTATAAATGTAATAAATAAATAAATAAATAAATTTGTCTGGAGTCAGATTCCGACCCTGAGCTATGAAGGAGCATTGCTTGGTCCTCTTGTATTTGACAAATACAAATCCTCTTGTATTTGACAATCCACAACAGCAGCACAGGCTTTTTAGAATTTTACATGAAGGCAGAAGTCTTGGGGTTCCTGCAGATAACTGACAGGTAAACAAATGCACTAACCAGGCATAAGGCTGCTGAAGGCCACTGTTCTTTGCCCAACAAAGTCTCGGCCAATAGGATCATGATCCCAAACAAGAAAGCGAACCAGTGCTATTTCAGGCATATGGATAGTGAAGCTGAGAGTTTCTTCCCAAACAGGATTGAACCCTGTGAGGAACAGACAATACAATATGTCAAAGAAAAGCAAAACTAAGCTATTTGCATATGTTATCATCATGGCAGCCTCTCTAAAAGAGATCTGGATGTTCAGTTAACAGACCTCTCAAGTGACACACACTGAAACTCCAAAGGATATCTTAGTCTTGGGAGTGGTGGTGATGGGATAGAGAAACAGCTGGAGAATATGGTATCGCACAAAACATGGAAATTGGCTTTTCTTGTTCTGACTCACTTTTCTTCTAAAAATAAGAGGTTATTTCAAATACTTACTATGAGAGTCACAGGTTTTGTTCGCTTCATTTCCTTAAGCTTTT
Organism: Intellagama lesueurii; assembly: GCA_037013535.1. Lineage (NCBI taxonomy): Eukaryota > Metazoa > Chordata > Lepidosauria > Squamata > Agamidae > Intellagama > Intellagama lesueurii. The sequence goes on from JBAJHW010000003.1 coordinate 243,051,323, forward strand.
GCATTATAGTACATTCATAAATTCATTCAGACCACATGAATAATGTGCAAAAGAAAGTCTTAAGAATTATCCTTGATGTGGTGCAAAGCTAAACTTGATGTCAGGATGCTTTCATGACTACCACTGGAGCAGCAGCCTGGGATCCAAATTTGACAGGGAAAGACCAAGCACATCCATTAGTTCAGTTGCACCAAAGGAAAGGCTGGGCCCTGTAAACATGGCTGGGCATGAGCTACAGCCCAAGACTAGCCAACCAGGAGTTCCTGAGTTTGAAATGTCTGGATTCCATGCCCACTGAACCAACACTCAGCCCAAGGAACCATCTTCCCATATGTGTTATAAAAGAAAGATATTTTGCTTGTACTTCTAGCCATTCTTTGCCTATAGAGCAGACTATTACAGGTCAAGAGTAAAAATGATGCTGTGGAACAATGGTGAGCTGAAAATCTTGATAAAGCGGGAAAACAAACAATTATTTTTAACCAGCAATTGGTGAAGGAAGGAAATCAATAGCCATTTGTCAACAAGATGACATTTTCCCCAGCATTTCTCATTTGTTGGTTATGTTTCTGAGTGTTGTGCTACCTAATCAAAATGCAGAGTATCTCTGCTTCCCAACTCTTGTGAAAGAAACTCAATAATTGTTTGGTGCTATCCTTTTTCATAACTCTTGATAAGCAGTAAATTCAGGCCCATCATCTGCTCCTCCCATCTTTTCAGGAACTCGAGGTTGCTCTTTTTTCAGCGACTACAACCTAAGTCAGTAATACCAACCATACCTGCTGAAACGATAATCTGGATCTGTCTACAGTATTTACTACTATCTTTGATTTCTTAGGGACTCAAACAGAAGATGGCAGAGTCTTGGTTTTTATTACTCCAGAGTGCAGGACGAGAACTAGTGCACAGAAAATCCAACGAAGCCTGGTATAGCTAAACATTAGGAAAATATTTCTTAACAGTAAACAAATGATTTTAGGTGGTGGTGATCTCTTCTTTGCTGAAAGGACATAATCAGAAGCTTTACAGACATCTGTCAGGGTGGTATGGCTGTATTCTGCACTGAGTTGGACTGACGGCCTCCAGAATTGCTCACAATTCTATTCTCCACGATGACTTCGTCTCTGGGCTGTCATGGCAGGCCTTGTGGAATCTTTGTGAGAGAACATATTCCACAATTTAACATTCATTACAGATAGCAGATTGTGATATCGCCCAGCGATAATGAAAAAAATATTAACAATACTATCATGAACTCCAAATGTACTCCAATATACTTTAAGCTGCATCTCTTACCATTATCATCTACCACTCTGGTCTGGTCTTTGCAGCAGTCAGCTGGTAATCCAATAATTGCCACCTCAACAAATGGATCGATTATCTGCTTGAGACATTTTAGGAAGCACAATTTTTTTCTCAGAATTTCAAATAATCCTTTCTTTTTCTTAAACAAACATCTTACCTTTCTTAACTAAGGATATAAAATAAAATCTTACCTTACCAATATATTATTGTACAATGGTATTACTGCTAGATCACAACCATCACACTAAAAGTTAAACCTGAGGTCTGAGTTTCACCACAAAGTAAATATGTATGCATCAGCCACAATCTTGCTGAGTATCTTACACAGCGTGAGATTAACGCAGATCAACAGGATTCTAGAAACAAGCCAAGGCTATATTCATGGAGCTGTGAGTTCATATTACATGCTTCGCTATGCAAGATGTGTGATCGCTAGAATATTATGGGATAGGGTGAGATGCTTCAAGATGCTGCTGGACTCCACCTCCCATCAACTCCAGCCAACATAGCCAATGGTCAGGGATAATGGAACTTGGGGTTTATCATCATCATCCAGAGGGCTCCAGGACCCCCATCTCTGCTTTACATCTCTGTCATTCCCAGTTAAAGGACCTCTAGTTAGATGGGGAAAATCTCATCAGATTCTGCAAATCACAGTACCTAGCATTGAGCTAAGACACTTAGCATTTACAGATGCTTATATGTGTTTATATATGACATCCAATGTTGCATGATGGATAAAATATGACAACAGTAGCGGAGAGTGATACTGGAAGAGGACCTTTCACAATCAAGAGTAGTGACACTCAAGCTAACTTTTATTAGATAGCACTACATATGGATGTGAAAATTGGATAGTGAAGAAAGCTGACAGGTTTGAAACGAACTGCGGGACGAGAGCTGTACCATGAACCACTGGCAAGATAAAAAAGTGAGTCCTAAATCACAACAAGCCTTCCTAAAAGCAAAAATGACAAAATGAGGCTATTGTACTTTGGGCAGATCATGAGAAGACAAGATTCACAGGAAAAGGCAATAATGCTAGGAAAACTAGAAGGCAGCAGGAACAGAGGATGACCAAATGGGTCGACTCAACAAAGGAAGCCATGAATTTACAAGTCCATAGGACATTTTGGAGATCACTCATTCATCAGGTTGCCATGGACTGGAGACAACCTCATGGCACACTCCAGCATGGAAAAAGAAGTAATAACAAAGCAAAGTGTGCTCTTATATACCGCCCCATAGTGCTTAAAGTGCTCTTTGGGCGATTTACAATTTAATTATGCAGGCTACACATTGCCGCTCCCCCAAGTGAGCTGGGTACTCAATTTAGTGACCTCAGAGGAATAGAAGGCCGAGTCAACCTTTGCTTATAAACCATATCATTTATTTTTGCATTCTGAATATTATGAAACCATTTGGGGAGAGGTGGGGGGACACATTCCTGAGGCTTGCAAACTTCAACACTAGAAACGATTAAGGAAGGTGTCCCTAAATTATTGATATGAAATACATGTGGTACATTTCAAAATGTAGGGTTTGGTGCAATTATGAATTAATAAGAAGCATATTCAAGACTAAGGGAGCAGATGTTCATGTATCTCATGCATATCCTTAAAGTGCTGTAGGAATCATAAATATTCATATACCAGAGAGTGGGAATTCACACATACTTATCTATGTCCTTTTTATACATCAAAATATTTAGCTCTGTTGATGTGAGAACTCTTAATGCTGTATCACCCATATTTCTTTACCTCGCCTCTGTCTCCTAACATGGAATCTGGAGGTTTAGGTAGCTGCTGCCCACTGATGATTTTGAGAATAAGTTGCTTCTTAGGGAGAGCAGGAAGTGGATCTGCAGAATAGGGATTGAACGTGCCTAGAGTATGACATAAAGAGAGAAGAAAGGTAAAATGCTTTAAATAAGAAATGTTCCATGTCTTATGACATCTATATAGAAACACACAGTAATCAAGCAATGAATGGCAATCTGGAACTGAAATATTTAACAATGGAATGGTCTGACTTCCTGGGAGTTAGGAATATCACTAGTAGAGATGGGGGTATTCATATTCGTATATGAATATCCCCCCACAGCTGGACTTAACGAGGGGCCGCCACCCTGGGGCTGGACTGTCCACTCACGTGTCCTGCTGAGGCACCCATCCCACTCATCCTTCCAATCACACCCGGAGCAGTGCACTCTTCCAGCTCAGCTGGCCACTCAGTAGCCGTGCAGGGAGACTCATCCTTCCACCCCCTGCCTGGAGTGTCCAGCTGAGCGGGAAGAGAGTGGCACTCTGGGTGTATTGGAAGGATGAGCGGGACATGCAGCAGGACGTGTGAGTGGACGGTTAGGCCCCGGAAGCCAGACCCTCGTTAATTCCAGCTGAGCGGGGATATTCATATTTGTATACAAATAAGAATACCCCCATCTCTAATCACTAGTTATTCACCAGGATGGCGAAGTATTATCTTCAGAGACAGTAGGCTTCTGTATCTCTCCATCAATAGAGAGGGAGTAGAAGACAGAGGGCTGTTACACTCATGTCTTGCTAGTAGACACCATGAGAATCTGGTTCACCCTCATGCAAACATAATGCGGGACAAATAGACCTTTGAGTTGGGCCAGCATGGACCTCCTTCTGTTCCCCTTCCTAGCAGTTTTTCAATTTCTTATTTTAGGGCATTCTAGGCCATCTCATGAGAAGAGAAGACTCCCTGGAAAAGACCCTGATGTTGGGTAAGTGTGAAGGCAAGAGGAAAAGGGGACGACAGGACAAGATGGTTGGACAGTGTCATCGAAGCTACCAACATGAATTTGACCAAACTCCGGGAGGCAGTGGAAGACAGGACGGCCTGACGTGCTCTGGTCCATGGGGTCACGAAGAGTCGGACACGACTTAACGACTAAACAACAACAAGGACATGACAGTGTCTGTCTGCCAACCTACACAGTAAGCATTGCACACAGAGTTCGCTAGTCAGGAATTCAAAGGTCTAGTTCTCAATAATAAACACATGCAATATATATATCTTTAAAATCCCAGTTCTACTGTTTGAGCCTGGCTGTTTCACCTAAGGAATGTGTAACAGCAAGAGAGTTATCCAGTGCATTGCATGGTCCTACCTTTGCACATTTGCTGAGGTTTTAGGATGTATCCACAGTTGCCATTCATCCTGAACTTAGCTTGATTTAACTGCATCACACGTCCATCAGTCTGGTAGTTTAATGCCACTGTGGAAATAGCAGATTTTTGTATTACCTTCTGCTTCACTTGCACTTAACGAAAACTTGTACAGCTCTTATACACATGGGGTTGGATCAAACTAAGTTGTATTTCAACTAGTTTAGGCTTAAATGCAATTGTTAGTCCCAACTAAATAGATTCATGGAATCAAATGCGGAATAGTTCAGTCAATACATGTATAAATCCAATTGATTCAGTGGGTCTAATCCAGTTCACCCTAGTAACTCAATGAATGTCTTAGTCTAGCATTAACCTACATGGCTTTTGCCTTAGAACTTGTTGGTTTCTTTGCCCCTTTTGTGATGTCTTCTGGACTTTAAACAAATACATAGATTTGAACCAGGTATGTAGCAGAAGCTGTGACAGTTTCTTTGACACTGCTATTCTGTTTCAGGCACAGAATACAACGCCTGCAACTGCCCTTGCATAACAAAAATGCAAGCAGATGAATTGTGGCACCTGTCTGTGACCTATACCACAGCTCTGTTGCTTTTCTTTTTGTTATACATACTGAAACCAACTAACAAGGCTACCTCATTGTGCTATGTGTGGAATGAGAAGGGTCTCACCTGCTCAATAGGCTGAAAGGAAGAATAAATTCATGGTTCCCATAATAAACCAGGATACTGGGCTCAGGGATGGACATTTGAGAGTGTAAATCTGAACCTCTCAAAAGCTATGTTCTAAAGGGTCAGCTTTGAGATTCTCCCAGTGAGCATGGTCACTGGCCACAATGGATGGGCAATTCTGGGAACTGCAGTCCAAATATATGTACAATTTTCTGAGCTCTGATAAAATTATCTTTTTAAGAATTCCACCCAACAGAGTGGATAAGCCATTCATATAAGAGGGACACTTGCCTACCACTAATGGCAATGGCTTTGGTCCTGTAAAAAAAAATATAGTTACACAACACTGGCTATCTTAAGATACATAGTAGGAAATCGATCCTGTATGCTGAATTAGAAATTTTGGTACCTTGGCTGATTATTGACCACTGTGACTTGCAAGGTCTCAGGAAGAGATCTTTCCCAATCTTAACTAAATATTATTTAAGTGGAAATGCCTAGAGAGATAAAGTATGGATGGAGAACCTGTGGCCCTGTGGATGATGGACTCCTGAATTCCATTATCCCTGACCACGGGCCACTCTACTGGGGCTGCAGGGAGTTGGAGTCCAACAACATCTAGATACCATGGAATCCCCATTGTTCATACAAATTAAACTCTTGCAAAAAAAAAAAATTAATATACGTACATGGTGACAATTAACTCCCCCACTATCTATGCCAGATGCCAATCAAACATGAAGACCAGTACTAAATTGCTAGGATTCTTAAGTAGTTGAGGGTAAAAGGATATGTGCTAGCTGATGATGTGGACTGAGGAGAAGGAGTGAAAGAAGTGGGTATCAGGTCTTTCAACCTAACAATTGCTGTCTTCTCTACAGAAGAGGAAAGCAGACCAAACTCTCTGTATTAAAACCTCCCACCAGTGCTCCTATCAATTCTGCAGAACCTTTGAACTTAGTCCTTAGCACATTAATGGAGCTGCTGCCCCAGTGCCAAACTCTAGCTGCACCATTCACAGCTGCTGATTGATTCTGCTTCTTGGAGTGTGCAGTCTTCCTCTGCCCCTCCATCTTACCACATCCACCAAAAGGAGTATCATTTTTTTTAACATACTAGTGACTTCCTACTTGACAGATGACAAAACAATTTCCCTGTCGTGTAGGTAGACAAATCACAAGACATGCATAGTAACTACCCAGAGTCAGTTTGCCCTCTGTCCAATAACACGTGGGACAACAAAAGGTAAAGAACAGAACTGCACTTATCTTCAGGGTAAAGGAAAGGCAGAATATATGCCCATGCATCACACATATACTGTATATTTCATCACTTACCCAGCTGGCAGCCAACATTCCAGTATGGTAAAGGGTTGAAGTTGCTGGAGTCAATCCGGTATGCAGATGGATAGATTCTTGTGAGCTGTTTCTGATTATAAATCATAAATTGTTCTGCCTTCTGCTGCACTACCTGGTGTGCTCTTGTTTCACTGAAGGATAACACGTTCCCCATAGAACCTGCATGTTCATAAGAAAATTATGCCAAGGAAAAGAAGTTCACCAAGGATGGGAATCTTTGTATCTTCAAATGTTTTGGTTTCAAACCACCACCACCCCAAATCCCAGTCAGCACGACCAATGGTAAGAGACTATGGGAGTAAAGTCCAAAATATCTGGTGGATCAAATATTCCCACCCATGAATTAATTTCATATACAAAACAGACCCCAAAAAAGCTATCTCTGTACCAAATCTATATATGCACACAATTTTGTAATGAAATCATGCTTTGAGAAGTGAAGAAGTTACTCTCAAAGTCTACCTTCCTTTCCAATTTCCACTCTGTTTGGCTCCCCACCAACAGCTAGTCCGTCCTCCAAAGTGCTGCTTTGATTTTATTTGAAAAGAGTTATTTGCAATATGATCTTGGGCAATCAACAATCACATTATGCTGCACAGCCAATCAGGTCTGACTGTCAGTGTGAGGAAATGAAGATCCTTATTCGCCTTCTCTGTGAAAATCTTAGAATTCTATTATCTGCTTTAATAGTGACACCCCTCCAGCATTTCTAAATGTATCAGCTTAGATGAAGGCTAAGGGGCAGAAGCCTCACCTTCTGGGTCCCTTCCTACAGGTCTGAGATTTTAGGAAATACTGTTAACATAGTTACAAACACATCTTTGCAATCTTAAGGATCTGAAACCTCAAAACCCAATATTTTGTCATATTAATTTCAGCAAAAGGGAGGTGAGCTTGGGTTTAACTCTCAATAACATCAATGGAACTTAAAAGAGTTTGACTGGGATTCAAACATGCCCTTTTCTTTTTTTCGGGTTGATGGGAATGAAAACCACGAACTGCAAATTCTTTGTCCATTCCCAGGCTTCTTACCCCCGTGTCATGTAGGCACAGAAATCAAAAGACACATACAGCCCTGATTAATGAAACAAAAGATTTATGTTGAGCAACTCAGATCCCTTCAGCTCAGTTCCACAAAGTGCCTTTACTCTTTGGAAGGAGCCACTGGCCTCTCTGCAGCTCAGTTTTGTCTGGTGTTCTGAAGGTACTCATCAAGGACAAAAGATCATTTTGCCTAAATCTGCATTTGTCATGCCAACCTTGACTGAAGCAGGTTAGAATCCCAAGTTGCATAACATGGCTGCAGTATAGCTACTCTTGACATTTATTCCCACCCCACGCAACCCATCACTCTTCTGGAGGGACAGGTATTCTAATTAAAGGCTATCCCTGAGCAGAAAACTTGTCACTTCCACACTCCACAGGCTGCTCAGTGGAAACTTGTCAGTTTTATAGGCTGAAAACTGCCCAATGGTGCTAGCTGTCACTGATTTAATTCTGAGAAGAACATGAAAGGCAGCAAAAACTGCTTACCACACAGTTGCACCACTTTCTGCAGGCAGTACCCAGATGATTTTAAGGCTGGAGACAGAGGAGATAACAAGGTTGAGGAACCAACACCATAAACTGATTTTGGGCAAGAAAGGGCAAGAAAGAAGAAACAGAAGGATCTGAACTGATAGCCAGTTGATTTGTAGGCTTGGTTCAAGGCATTGATTTTAACTTTGAATGTCATAAATTGCTCAGGAGGTAATTAACTATAGGACTGTCTTTCTCATTGTGAACAGTCCAGTGATTAAGATCTATAGCAGAAATGCTTTTGGGTTCACAGTAGCTCAGAGATGCCAATTTCACAATGGATATGTGTGAAATGGCTTGCTACTGTATCAGTTCCAAACTATGGAATGGTCTCCCTACAGCGTTAGGTTTCACCCCGTCTCTTGTAATTTTTCCAGTCTTACATTCAAAATTAGTTGTCATATTTTGACATGGCTTTATTTGTGATTATGTGTTTTGATGGTATTGCTGTTGGTTTATCTTTATTTGCTTTGCACCGCCATGGTGACTTTGATTAGGGCCATTTTTGCTGGGGCCAATTCTACTTGGGTTTGGAGGAAATAGCTATATATCAAAGGAGCCCTTTGTTCTTCCCTTTTCCAGTCTTTTATTCTTATTTTTGGCCAGGATTTAAGTTACTCATGCTTCCATGGCCACTGCAAATAATGGGCACAGGGGATGTGTTACACTGCTACAAATTGTGCCACCAAACCCCGAGGGTCTGAGATGTTTCTAAAGGTCATCTATGATTTATTTAAGACATTTGCCAGTCATCTTTTCAGTACAATGCACCTTAAGGACACATGACAAATTGCATTGGGAAGGCTACAATCAGCCATTGAAAAGTGACATATCCCAGTTTTCACATGGTTGAGAAGTCACTTTCCCACCTCCCTGTCCAAAGCAACCCAGCTGCCACTTCTCCATTTCCCAGAGCATAATGATAATTTTTAATCACTTAAGCCTGTAGTGACAATTGATGATTTAGCCCAGGCTTTCCCAGATGTGTTGAACTATAGCAGCCACCAGCCCAAGCCAACCTGCCTGTGCTAACTGGAGATGACAGAGCTATAGTCTGCCAGATCAGATCTGGAGGTCACCAGGTTAGGGAAGGATACTGCAATCCATTTTTTACTTGTGAATATTCTTATTACCTACACACCATAAACTCCTGTTGTTACCTGATAAGGTAATTTACTCCAACATCACCTATTGAGAGTAGGGCAGCTCATGAAACATAAACTACAAACTCAGAATCCAAGTTAACATAAGAACATAAGAAGAGCCCTGCTAGATCAGGCCAAGGGCCCATCTAGTCCAGCTTCCTGTATCTCACAGTGGCCCCACCAGATGCCTCTGGGAGCACACGAGACAACTAGATACCTGTCTCCTGGATCTGGCATTTTGAAGTACTTTCCTTTTAAGCCTGGAGATTATACAGCCCCATCATGACTTGTAACCTGTGATGAACTTTTCCTCCAGGAATCTGTCCAATCCCCTTTTGAAGGCATCTAGGCCAGATGCCATAACCACATCCTGTGGCAAGGGGTTTCACAGACTAACAACACACTGGGTCAAGAAATATTTTCTTTTCTCTGTTCTCACTCTCCCAACACTCAATTAGAGTGGATGTCCCCTGGTTCTGGTATTGTGTGAGAGGGAAAAGAGCTTCCCTATATCCACTTTATCCACCCCCTGTATAATTTTATATGTCTCAATCATGTCCCCCCTCAGGCGCCTTTTCTCTAGACTAAAGAGCTCCAAATGCTGTAGCCTTTCCTGATAAGGGAGGTGCCCCAGTCCAGTAATCATTTTAGTCGCTCTCTTCTGCACCTCAGAATGTTAGAATGATCTTACTGGTTTTAATGTTGAATTCATTCATGCAGACATGAAAGAGATGCAGCAAAACTAATATTATCATTTTGTTAAAAAAAAATTAAAATGTCCATATTTACCCTTGAAATTTCGGTAACTTATACACAGAACTATAGAATAATTGAGTTGGAAGGGGTCTATAAAGCCATCAAGTCCAAACCCCTGCTCACACAACTATGCCACTGTGGATTCTGTGAAAAAGTCTAAAACTTACTTTCACATACTTTAGTGACTATCAGTCACATTTCTCCAGCACCAAGGCTCGGTTTCTATAATGCGCTGATCTCCCCAAAATAGCAGGTCTACTAATGTTTAGTTAAAACAGGGATAAAAGCCAGGCGGCCCTTCCAGTATTTTGGACTTTAGCTCCCATAAGCCCCACACAGTCTGGACAATTGAAAGGGATTGTGGGAGTTGTAGGCAAAACATCTGGCTACCTATATCTGGTTTAGAAACAGCTGGTGGTGGACAACTCTGTGACCACTTCTGAATCATTATGACTTTATTGTCTGAAATGGCTCAGGTGTGGATAAATCATGAATCTTTCCCTTTCATTCCCAAGTCCTCCACCATTTTAAGGTAAATGAAACAAATTTTATGAACAGAATTATAATTTGGTTCCCTCCCTATAAGCAGCAAGGTTTCTTGGTCCATCAAATTATAATTAAATAATTGTCTGCAAGATGATGCAAGAAAACACATTTTCTTTGCCTTTTGCAAGGCATCTACATTTGACAGAGACAAAGCAGTCTGTATGGAGAAGGGGTAGACAACATGAAGGCCCCCTGACTGTTTGTCCACAGTGAGAAAATGCTTCCTTTTAAAAGTGTGTTCCACCTCCCTCACAACTTATCATTAAAAACGAAGAGTTTCTGAAACTGGAAGTAGACTTCCTTTCAGTTTTGGTTTCAGCTGGAGGATATGGGTGGCCTACAGCAGGTCTGAAGATGGAGGCAATTTGTCTTCAGATGTGTTAAAGTTCCCCACCCCAGGAATAGCGGATGGATATAATGTTGTTTATTAAAAGCAGCTGAGAGTAGGTTTTTCTATTCTGGAAAACTGTGAGCTCTGAGCTTTCTGTCTGTACAGGAACCAAGTACCTAAGTGTCTGGGAAATGCCTCAAACACGGCATCTAAGCATCATTTTAAACCAAAAACTAGGATATGCTTACACCACTTAACTCAGACCATGCTGTCTGATGTCCTGTCCCATTGTCATATTTAAGACTTAAAAAAAGAATCATATCATGCAAAATGATTTTTTGCATTTTAGGCCTTGGGTGCAGAGAACTGGAAGCCAAATGTCTTTTGAATGAATGGATAAATGGATGAATGGATGGATAGTTGTACAACAGCTAAAATGCCATTGAACTGACACTCACTTCAACACTGCTAACACAAAAGAAACTCAACTAGACAAGTATGTGTTCATTTCTTATACAGTAGCAAATATATACCCACAAAAGGAAGAAAAAGTGCTGAAGTATTCACCCACAACCTTACCATCATCAATAATGTCTTGAGCTGCCACAGAATTTGTGTATACCACTAAATCAGAAAGATCGCGGCACAGCTTCATCGTTTTTCTCCGCCGTCCCAACCTGCAGAATAACATTAAACAAGATAATATAAAACAAAAGTTTTCTGCAAGCAGATAGAACTGTAAACTATTCATTCTGCCATGTTTTTCCCCATTAAATCAGGAAGAGATACTTATAAATGCATGGATCTGTTCTTAAACAACAGTTATTGCTTGAGTAGATGGTATGATTTTAAAAAAAAGACATGAAAATTGTTGAGAAAATTGAGAAGTAGGCTTGGTGGAAATCATCAGTTCGGAAGACTCCATTTCTGACCTCTGTATTTTGCTTTCTTTCATATAACTACACTCTGTATTTATAACTATTCAATAATATTTGTAGACTCTGGACATAAACCAGTTATATTTTTAAGCAATAGCAAGATGCACTAGAAACATTTCAAAAGCCACAGTTGTATCTGCAACAAATGTATACTTTATTCACTATATTCGCTAGCATAAAAAATTTAGACATACAGTATAATTTGTTCAGCTATTTTCATTGAAAATTGAAAGCATCTTCCTTCCACATACACAGGGCATTTCCATATTGCTACTATGCATTCAAAACAGCAATTGCTTCTTACTTTGCAGGGAAAAATATATACACCAAGGAATTGTACAATTTAGCAGTAAGACAGTGGGAAGAAAGAGCAATTATTAACCTGCATAACTGTCCAGTTTCCTTTGTAGAACAGTTTTGCTGAGAATCCTCATCATCAGATGTGCTATGCAATTTTGATCGTGGTTTAGCTGCCTTCTGTTTCAGAAGAAAAAGTTAGAGTTAACACAAGAGTAAACTAGATTCTTTCTTTATTCATATTAGAAGTTTCACAGTTTAAAATTATGGATGTATATGAAATATAGGTAAAAATTTAAAAAACACACAAATAGACATTTCTGTCAGAGCAACTAAATTCAACAGATCCTTTTGCTGTCTTTGAAAATTCATGCAACTCTGCAGCAAGCCTAAAAAAACACCCAACCATCAAGCGGAGAATTGTGTACATGCACAATTTCCTGTAAAATCACTAATATCTCTGTTTCTGGAAGCCCACAAAATCAAAGTTCTCTAAAGTTTAGATCATCATTAAAGTTAATTTAATTATTATCTGCAAGGGTTTTTAATACACTTTTTCTACTTTTCATTCATAGTGAAGAAAACAGAACAACTCTAAGAAAATGAAATTATTATACAATTGAGATACTTCACAGCCTTGAAAATAGTAACTGTTACATTTTTCTGAGGCTGTTTTTTCCAATAAGCATTTTTCTATACAGCATGTTGGAGACACCAATTGTTCACAGAGCCAATTAGCAAATGAAAGATCTATTTGTAGAATTCATGCATGGACTGAAGGAACAACTCAGCTTATTATTTTCTCTTCTTAAATCCTTGAAATCTGAAAGATGTTCACATATAAAATACATATAGAACATACAGAATGTCCTTGCAGGCAGCTAAATTTTTCAAAAACTAAAACATCTATTGGGTTTGAATCCCCCCTCATTGGGGGGAGTGGAACTGGTAGACCCACTCCTTAACTATCTCACTGACCTTGAAAGGCCAATTGGGGTTGCTATAAGTCAGTTCCATCTTGAAGACATATACCATAACAACATATCATATGCATAGAAAAGAACTGGCAAAACACAAAGGTAGATATTACCCATCCTACAGTGGTAATTTAAGAATTTATGTGCAATGTAAAGGCAACAATGGCCAAAATCCTGTTCCATAAATTACACTTGCATAAGGGTGATAACATTGTTGGCAAGGGGTGACTGACTGCCAGTAATTAAAGAGTCTTTACTTCCATCCCAGGGCTCATCCAATTCACATGTAATAAGTCTCATTGCACATGAATCAAGTTATCCCTGGGTTAGAAGCAGGAACTTTTTAATTACAAGCAATATTTACAGAACAAGATTTGGGCCAACATAGTTAAATGTAGCAGATAGATGGATGAATAGATAGAGAGAGTTTGGCATTGCTTACCTTATGTTTACCAAAGTTGCTCATCAGTCTACCATGGGATTTCTTGCTGTTATCTTTCAGGTCTGAGTTCTGTGGAAACACATTGAGCTGTGAATCTACTTTAGGAACAGTTTTTAGTAAAAGCTTACCTACTGTCCTTGAAACAGAACTGTCTATCTGTTAAGACTATTATAGAAGGACCCTCTCCTTCCTTCACAAGATAAAGAGGCCGACTGCAACAAGGGATGGGGTCTTCTGTGGTGGTGGCTCCAGCCCTAGGTCTTCTTGCCTTATGCCAAATTTCATGTGCTTCGATTTTAATTCCTAGACCATGGGAATCACTATTACAAGACACAGTGACAGCCACCAACTAAGATGAATTTAAGTGAGAGTTGGATATTCACAAAAGATAAGAGTCCCAGTTGCAGTGGCTATATGCAGACACATACAGTAATGAATTTAGACTTCAACAGCCATTTTCATCTTGTGGAGAATGAGTGGGCAGGGCTAAAATATCTGGGAGTTACAGGAGATTATGGGTGTGGTAGTCTCTGCCCATTCAGCTCTAAGACTCTCTCAAAAAAAAAAAAAAAAACCCTCTACAAGATCCATAATCCATTGTAGCTCCCCATGGAGTTTAGCCCCTTGATTAAAACCCCAGCAGTCTGGCTGGGGGAATTCATGCAGGCTTCTGAGGGCTGTAGTCCACGAATTCTGAGAATCCCAAGCCTAGTTGGCCTATTGTCAATCAAAAGACATCTTCCACAAACCAAGCTTAGTTTGTGATCAAGCTTTATTCCTTCCATGCTCTCAAACCACAAACGTCACTGTAAACATCCCAAGAGGGTCCACTTTTGCAAAGTCTTTTTCAGTAAAATGTCTATGTTGGATTAAATTCATGCCGTAGTGGTCTCAAATGGCCAGCTGCAAAATCCAAAATGTTTTGTTGCATCCAAGGTTAAGTTGAGAGAAGAGAAATTTAAGTTAACTTTACAATTTGATTTTTGACATAAGGGTTTTTTTAATACATGGAAATGTCAGATTTAAAACTTGTATGAATTTTTAACTTGGCAGTTAAGGTTAGTACTCTGTATTAGGCATCCTTCAGTCTCGAAAGACTATGGTAACGTGCTCTGTATGGAGGACTTGGAACAGCGTCTAGTGTGGCTGAGAAGGCCAATTCGAGAGTGACAATCCCTTCCACACTGAAGACAAATACAATCTGTCCCCTGTCCAGCTCCCTGATTTTGCTGCTTTCATGACTGCCTCTTTGCCTTGGCCTGCTGGACAAGTGTCTCTTCAAATTGGGAGAGGCCATGATGCAACGCCTGCCTCCAGGCTGAACGCTCAGATGTCAGGGTTTCCCATCTGTTGAGGTCCATTCCTAAGGCCTTCAGATCCCGCTTGCAGATGTCCTTGTATCGCAGCTGTGGTCTCCCTCTGGGGCGATTTCCCTCCACTAATTCTCCATACAGGAGATATTTTGGAATCCGACCATCAGCCATTCTCACGACATGCCCAAGCCAACGTAGACGTCGCTGTTTCAGTAATGTATACATGCTAAAAATTCCAGCTCGTTCTAGGACTACTGTATTTGGAACTTTGTCCTGCCAGGTGATACCAAAAATGCCTCGGAGGCAATGCATATGGAAGGTGTTCAGCTTCTTCTCCTGCCGTGCACAAAGGGTCCAGGACTCACTGCAGTACAGGAGTGTGCTCAGGACACAGGCTCTATAGACCTGGATCTTGGTATATGTCGTCAGCTTCTTATTGAGCCATACTCTCTTTGTGAGTCTAGAGAACATGGTAGCTGCTTTGCCAATGCGTTTATCCAGCTCGACATCTAGAGAGAGAGTGTCAGAGATCGTTGAGCCAAGGTACACAAAGTCATGAACAACCTCCAATTCTTGTGTGGAGATGGTAATAGAGGGAGGTGAGTCCACGCCCAGGCCCATGACTTGTGTTTTCTTCAGGCTGATTGTTAGTCCAAAGTCTTAGCAGGCCTTGCTAATACGATTCATGAGCTGTTGGAGGTCTTCAGCAGAGTGGGCAACAATGGCTGCATCATCGGCGAAGAGGAAGTCCCGCATGCATTTCAGCTGGACTTTGGTCTTCGCTCTCAATCTAGAGAGATTAAAGAGCTTTCCGTCTGATCTAGTCCGGAGATAGACACCTTCTGTTACAGTTCCAAAGGCGTGCTTCAGCATGACAGCAAAAAAGATCCCAAAAAGGGTTGGTGCGAGGACACAGCCCTGTTTCACTCCACTTCGGATGTTAAAGGGATCTGATGTTGAACCATCAAAAACTACAGTGCCTTTCATTCCCTCATGGAAGGACCTGATGATGTTAAGGAGTCGAGGTGGACATCCAATCTTGGGAAGTATTTTAAAAAGGCCGTCCCTGCTAACCAAATCAAAGGCCTTTGTGAGATCTATGAAGGCGACAAAGAGTGTCTGTTGTTGTTCCCTGCATTTCTCCTGCAACTGTCTGAGGGAGAATACCATGTCAGTGGTGGATCTATTAGCTCGAAATCCACACTGTGATTCTGGATAGACTCTGTCTGCGAGCACCTGGAGCCTCTTCAGCACAACACGGGCAAGCAGCTTCCCTACAATGCTGAGAAGAGAGATGCCACGGTAGTTATTGCAGTCGCCCCTGTCTCCTTTGTTTTTGTACAATGTGACGATGTTTGCATCCTTCATGTCCTGTGGTACTCCACCTTCCCTCCAGCAAAGACAAAAGATTTCATACAGCTCGGTAGTGATGGTCTCTTTACAGCACTTCAACAGGGATGTTAGTACTCAGAGTGCTGTAAATAAACAGCAAGTTTGCATGTCCCCCACAAATCAGGTGCTTTGAGATGCAGTGCTAGTAGCTGAATGGCACTGTGGAACAATTTTATCTTTCAGGCCTTAACAGATTTTTCTGGTTTGTGTTTTCTGTCCATTTGCCTGTCTGTTTTTTAAGATGAAAGAGGCTAGGAAAACTTCATCCAGTTGGATATATTATCTGGAACCCTTCTAAGATTATGGAAACAGACAGTGCAATCCTACAAAAAAGCTTTATTTAGAAGCACTAGTTTTGTCTAGATTAGGGGTCTCAAAACATTTCAGTATGAGGGCCACATCATATATTTTACACATTTTTGAGGGCCGAAGGAGGGAAGGGATCCCTCACTTTGCAGACAGCGGGGGTGGGGGATCGCTTCTGTCAGGCTTTGCTCCTCTTCCAAACTGGAGGCCCAGTTTGGACAAACCCGAACCAACCTGAACCAACAAATCAGTGATTTTCCACAAACGTCCTGGTTCATTTTTTGGTTTGTGCCCATCTCTAGTCTTCATCCATTGGAAGTATAATGAAATTCAGACAATGGGTTAAATTAAATGTAGTTGTGCTTCCAATGGGCCAGATGAAAAAAAAAAATTCTTCACTTTTCAGTTCCATTGATTTCAAGTGGGTTATTCTAAAGATGACTAACCCACTGGAACCAACCCCTTTTTTAATTTCTGCCCAGTTTTCAAGCTGTTGTCAGAACTACCACCAAATACAAAAAAACAAAATGCTGGAAATTATAAAGCACCATTACTTATTCTTATTAATTATTATTTATTCATAACATTGCTTTAAACGACCATACTAGCAGGTATAAGACTACATTGGGATGGTGATTGCCACCTGCTATGCATTCTTAAAATGTGAATTACAGCATAAGGGGAGGGCTGCATCTGATACAATCATCTCTTCAGTTCTTACTTTCCAACTGAGCATATTCCATACTATAGCATTTACCAGAAAAGTTTGTGTGCGTGTCTGTGTTTCTAATAATGGTGTTATTTATCAATAGCCGTTAACGTAATGCGGTTGAGACGGAGAGATACCTGGTGCTTCAAGAAACAGGAGAGGAAGCCCAGAAGCAAAATGCTCCCGAGATAGGCCAACAGATCAAGCCCTCACACTTTTGAAACTCTAAAATAAAGGAGGAATAAAAATATCCCAGAGTCACAAAGGCAGATGCAATGTTTGGTCAGCCACCTGAGATTTTCTGTAAGAATGATCCCTGGGGTCATTGGTTTGATGGTCTGTGGCAGGATCCCGTGGTGCTGTCAGAACATCACATCCCCTCATGTCTCTAAAGAGCCAAAAAAGGCACTGAAATACATTCTCTTAGCTAGTCCCAGTGTAAGTCCTTCTAGTTATATAAGACATGGCCTGTGGCAGAAATGTATTTTCCATTAGCTTCTTGTGAAGAACAAGGAAGAATTTCTTTTTCCCCAGTTTTGTCAAGCTTGACAAACTCCAACCAGCTTTTACAGATATTTATTTCTCATCCAAGATGCAAGCTCTACACGGGGGAATCTATTTGGTATTGGGCTTTCTTCACATGGAAGACAGAAGTTAAAATTCTGTTTGTTTTCACCATATGTATAAATCAGCTGTAACCCAGGGAGGGTGGGGCAGCTTTCATGCCCCTTACTTAAGTGGGTATTCACTACCTACTTACACAAGTGGAAATCTCCCTTGCTCTAAAAAGGGAAAAATTTCCCGCTGACATCACTGGGAACTAGAATTCTCATGGGTTTACCAATCCCTTCCTGTGGGGCCACTCTGGGTCTGTGTAGCCTACCCAAGGCCACACAGGGGGGAATCAAACGCCTGACTGCTAGTGCTTGAACTCAGTAAGCTATCCAGCCAGCCACACTTCACTGCCCTCTGCTCTAAGGACTTCAACCACATTCTGCTGCATTCAGGGGTTAGACAGGTGGTGACCAAAGGCCCCCACTGCTCTCACAGGCATGTTTGAGGAACCCATCAGAGAAAGCCTTCTTCCTGGTTGCTCCCAGGTTGTAAAACTCCCTTGTCAGGTGACTGACCACTAAGGAAGGGGCTTTTGGCACATGGGTGCTTGTTTTTCCTTCTTTTGACATACTTTAAAATTTGCTTTTAATACAAACATAATAATTTGTTACATTGTGTTTTAATATTATAAGTCACTGTATTTTTACTGTGTCTGGTTTTTAATCATGTTGAGTGTTGCCTTGAGTCAGGACAAATACATAAATAAAATTATAGGTCCTTTTTCGTATTGGATCTCTCCTTGAAAACTATCCTCTCCGGATGATGATAACGAGGCCAGCCTTATCATAATTATGCCACCAAGTGAAAGAAGGTTAAGGTTTTGGTCAAGGTTGCAGATCTTATGTTTAGCTGTTTTTGTATTATATGAACACTCTTCTTCAAACATGCTTTTAATGAAGGAGCCTGGTGGGCAACTCTGCCCATGATTTATGCAACTGTTATGTTTTTTTCTGCACCAACCACAGCTCTGTCATGCTGAGCCTGGTGGAACTGTAGAGCAGTGGTTCCCAACCTTGGTTCCCCAGATGGTTGTGGACTAAAAATTCCCAGAAGCCTTAGTCACGAGTTGTGCTAGTCCAGTACCATCTGGGGACCCAAAGTTGGGAAGCACTGCTGTAGAGGATCAAAAGCTAGCTTATGTTTGTTATTTTTGTATGTGTGTGGTTTAATAAAAATATCTCCTACTCTTCTTATTGTGTACATAGATGACAACGCTTTTTCCCTTTTTTGTTGCACTACAGAAGGCACCCCAAACAGCCAACCAGAGCACCATTTTAACTCCACCTAAAAGGGGCTACAAAGTAAGGACAACATCTTCATCTGGCCACTAGGCAATACTTTTAATTTGGCTGCAATTAGCTCACATAGTGTATAGCTTCCATTTTGTCCCAGCTGATATAAGATTTGATAGGTTTCTTGTGCTTCTATTCCAGCCAGAGGATCTTTTTGTTTCAAGGGGCAGGATCTGTTCTCAGTTATCCCAGAGTGCAGGACACATAATAATGGGCTCAAGCTACAGGAAGCCAGACTTAGGCTGAATATCAGAAAAAACATCTTAAATGTTAGAGCAGTACAACAATGGAACCAATTACCTCAGGAAGTCGTGAGAACAATGCTGGAAACATTCAAGAGAAAACTGGACAACCATCTGTCCAATTTGTTTTGATTTGGATTCCTGCATTGAGCAGGGGACGGACTCGATGGTCTTACACGCCCCTTCCAATTCAATTATTCTATGATTCTATGATCTAGGGTTGCTAAGAATGCTGAATGACTGGCAACCCTCTGTCTAACAAGATTGGGGAAAACATTCTAATCCACAGCACTAGAGTTGACAGCTGAAAGCCCACAACTCTTGACTTGAGTCTGCAGTTTCCATTTTAAAGTTTGCTTTTAACAAAGAAGCCTGACACATACGTGCCACTATGATTTTTGGAATGTTTATGTTTCTTCTAACCACCCACAACTTGGTAGTGCCCAGCCATAAGGAGTTAAAAGCTGCCTTGTGTTAGTAGTGACTTAGTTGTCTAATAAAGGTATTGCCCACCCTTGCCTTCAGATTATGAAGAACCTGAAGGCTCATTAAGTGGAAAAGTGGGCTACAGCATTTTGAATAAAGAAACAAACAGTATCAGATGGGAATGTGAGATTCTTCAGATTCCTATTGTGTTCAATTTTCATCCTAATCTGTACGTTTTGTAGTTCGCCAAATTTGAAAACAGACAAAGCTTTTATTTTATTTTATTTTTTAACACATACAATAGCCAACAGTGTCTCCTGTGGAAGCTAACAATCAAATAATTTTTTAAAAATTAAAAGCATTTCATTCAGCCAGGCAAACCATGACTACGGTTTCCAAAAAAATACAGGCAAGCAGCCACTGTTTAGTTTTGTCAAGCAAACTGGGCTTTCACACAGAACTTGGAAAAGTCTCTCTCTTTCTCTCCAGCCCTCAGATTCCCCAGCCAATCTGGCATTTTTCCAAGCTCTGCTTTCTCACTATACCATCCTTGGCTTGCTCATCTTCTAACAGAATACTTTGATAGCATCCTAAACTGCTGGCAAAGAAACACCCCTCCTACTGCCACACTGGCACCAGCTAGAGCCTCCTAAGATGTGGATTACCAGAAGACCTGTATTCTGCTTGGAAAATGTCAGGTACTTCTTAGCTCTGCAGTTCATCAAGCACATCCCGGCCTTTAGAGAAAGTCTTGGAAGCAGTTGTGTCTTGCAATTCTTATCCAAGCATCAGCATAAAGTACTATATATTCACCAGTGAAATAATATAAGAAGAGCCATGCTGGATCAAACCATAATTAAGAGTGATGATAATGGTCATGGCAATTCTATGAGTGATTGGATCATATATTCACATTTCTGCCCCCAAACCAAACACATGTCAATAACTTGCAGCTGCATAAGGTTAAAGAATGTGGTGGCCAGATTAGTGGCTGGTGTGAGGAAGTTTGACCATATCATCCCAATTCTGGTTCACCTGCACTGGTTACTGATCCGCTTCCATGCCAGGTCATAGTTTTAACATATAAAGCCCTCAACGGTTTGGGACCTCACTACTTGACTGAACATCTTCTGCCAAGTTTGACTGCCCGTCTGACCCGGTCTTCAAAGACCGCACACCTGCAGGTGTTAACTCCCAGAGAAGCCAGGAAAATGTTAACCAGAAACCAGGCTTTCTCTGCAGTGGTGCTATCTCTACGGAATCTTCTCCCGCAGGAAATACGACAGGCACCCCTCCCTCTGCATACTAAGAAAGCTCCTAAAGACAGAACTATTCAGAGAAGTCTTTGGGGAGAATCTCCCCCCAAAGCCAAGAAATTGGAGGAAGGAGGAGAGGAATAATGCAATAGTGTGTCCTGGAAATTGTTTTCCTGCCTGTTTTAGGTTATGATTTACGTTTGGGATAGTTTATTTTTTATATTATTACATAACGTACGTTAATTTGTTGTACACCTCCCACAGTAACAATTTGCTGGATGGGGTGGTCTATAAATTGAATGAATGAATGAATAAATGTATGAACGAATCAACAAACAAACTACAATTACAAGTCACACTTATGCTACAGAAACCCCTCAGAGGATTTGGACCTTTCCTTATTGACCTCCTGTGAAATAGTCAACATCTTCCTTTCTAGGAAGGTCTCCAGATTTTTTTACCTTTTGTTTTGACTGCTTGTTTTGAATAACTGGTTTTACTGGATTGTTTTACTCTTGGTGGTTTTAATTATTGCATTTCTTGCTGATGGTTTTTCTTCTAAACATTTCTAATATTTGAAGAGGGATATTAATGGGGTTCTAAAAACTGTATTTCAAGTAGTGTTTATGGAAACAGTTAGAATTCTACGTCTACCAGGAATGTTGGAAGATAAATTCATTAAAAAACAAAGAACCCTGAGGGGGTCTATAAATGTTCCCTCCAACTCAGTTTCCAGATGTCATTATGCCCTCCATGAACTGCTTAATGAAACACAACCACTCCTTCTATTTCCAGTGACCGAGCTTTGAGTGCCATTGTTTATTAGTGGCAATGCATCACCCATTCAAAAGAGAAAGGTATCGGTAGGTTGGAGTGAACTCCAAATTTCTGTAACAAAAATCCCTAGAACAGTGTTTCCTAACCTTTTTCAAGCCATGATCCCCTTTTATAAAAGCCAAATAAACTGAGATCCCTGTCATTTTTGCATAAAAAGGTATTTTTAATGTGGTAAAGAATCTTCACAGCAATCCACTAAGGACTGAACATGCTCAGCAGCCATATCATGTGACTCAACCAGGGTAGGTGGGGAGAGATAGAAAACTAGGAACTGGGGCCATGGACTGGAATGGATTGACCCTGAAATGGCAAAATACTTTGTTTCACATTCAACATTTCATTTCAATGAAGATTTCTAATAGCCTCCCTTACTAAAAACAACACAGTCTTCTCCTGTCTATCCCCTCTCTTTCCTTGATTTCTCTCCTTCCTTGATTTCTTTTTTTCCAGTCGAAGGAGGCAGAGAAAGATTTCAATATAAATAGTTCTAAGCAAGGGAATTAGATTTTCTATAGTAGTAAACACACACACACACACACATGTGCGTGCACACATAGTGATTTAAAGCCACTGAAGAGAATTAAGAAAGAGATGTACCCGGAGCATCGTAGAAAAGAACCATGCTATTTTAACAGTCAATGGAAATATTCCCACTGTATTATAAAGAATTGGTTCACTGAATGTCTATGCTGAATTACTCAGTGGTTTTAGGTCTCTGGCTGTGGAGCCAGAGGTTGGGAGTTCAATTCCCCATTGTGCGTCCTTGACAGGAGCTGGACTCGATGATCTATAGGGTCTCTTTCAGCCCTGCAGTTCTAAGATTACTATTATTATTTAATACATGCTATGCTAAAGAATATCCTTAATACACTCCTGCCAGATAACACTTTTTGACAGAACATTTTAAAGAAAAAATAAATACTGATGGCACTTAAAAGAAATATTTTACAAAAAGGAAAACTGAAGCTTCTTTTCAAATTAAACAAAATACAACTATTAGCAATCATTTTTTTCAAAATATACATATATTCTAAGCTATGTTAACATGTCCTAACTTAATGGAAGATTGTATGTGTGCATACACAAGCAGAGCAATTTCTGTACTAGGAAGGTAATTAAAAAATTATCTCAACAAGTAATCATGTTCCCTCTTATAATGTTCCACTTTATGTGTATTAGAGGTGTGCATATTTGCTGTGCTGCTTAGGGAATTCTGAGAGTTGTAGTTCAAAACCATGCATCTACTGTCCATATGTAAATAATCCATCCATCTGTCCATACAGATTTATCCATTCATCCATATTGTGCCCTTTCCTGAAATTGCCTCTTTTCAAAAAGGAGCTTTCTGCAAGGCATCTAGCAGATTTTACCCTTAGGGGTTTTGTTTTTTTACATGAAACAAAGTACAGCTATATCTTCTACATGTCAAATCAGCGATAGCTAGTAATTCCATCTCTCAATAAAACTAGAAGCAGAGGCAACCAGCGGAACAGGGGAAAATCCTTACCTGTGTAAAGTTTACATTTAAGCCCTCATGTGTTGCTTTTAAAAGTGCTCTCACAGTGAAGCAATCTGGGTCTTCTTTGTCTCTGATCTGAGACTCTTTTAACAAAGATTCAAGCTTCTTTCTTATAAAAGATTCCATCTGGTGTTCAGTTGTGCCATTGCTCTGAAACAGATCAGCAAATCCCAATGCAAATTGTTAAGTGATTTTTCTTTTGCAAAAGCAAACAGAACCAAATAGATGTTTCTACCCAGGTAAACTGATTCTTCCTACAAGTTTAAATGCTCTTCCTCTGAAGTAGGTAATACTAAGAAAAGGGTAATTTTTTTCCCTACCATGTTCCTGCAGAATCCCAAAAATAAAAATAAAAGCTAGTGTTACTTTCTCTGGAAAGACTGGAGGCTCCCACTACACTGTCTTTATAAATTTGGCACCATCTCAAGCCATACCACCATGTGTTAAAGTCTACAAAAGTTCTCCTCTGTAATGCAACACCACTGAAACCACTAGGGAAGATACAGACCCATACAGGCATGTCCCAATTGTTGGGAGAAAGTGAGAAGAACATGGATTAACTGGGCATGGAGAGACAAACAGCCACACATGGTTGTATGATGGTTTCACACACACATCCTTCACCCACATGTGCAAGGCGTACCTCAAAAGCCACCTCCTTAGCTGTAGCTGACTCTCAGAGCACCATTGCCCAGGCTGAATTACAGTACTATAAAGATCAGAGTTTGAGGAGGTTACTTTTTAGATTACAACTCCCGGAATCCACTGGTCATGCATACTGAGGGATTCATGAGTTTGCATTCCAAAAAAAAAAAAAAAAAAAGAACTTATCCAAGTTTTAACATAGAGTGTCTGTGCTTTCCCCCATCTGGTTCTCAACAGGGGGAATTGCACTACAGCAGGGGACGCCAAACGTTTCAGTGTGAGGGCCACATCATATATTTTTCACATTGTCAAGGGCCAAACGAGGGAAGGGGGACCCAAGCGATCCCCCATCCCCACTGTCTTTGCATTGGTTGGAGACCCCTGCTAGTGCAAGGAGATGACAGAAACATATTCAAATATCAGTAGCATTCAACCTGGGTTTCAAGTTTGGAACCTTTCAGTTTCTTGGAAAAAGTCTAGGTCTTTTTTTCCCACTGAATTTTGAAATTATGGTGGAATGCAGATGAGCTGCCATATGCGAGCTTATATGTCTGCAGTTGCTTCCATCTGCATAAAACTGAGGAGGAACAGACCCTGTATATAGTCTCTCTTGGACCTCACTATGATTTTATAAAACAATTGCTTTCATGCACAGTGAGCACTGAGGGGAAAATAATGTCTTGAGTCATTGCATGTAGTTGCTTTGCCTTGTGCTTCAAGCACTTCAAACCAAATGATTTCTCTGCATGGCACAACATCATGATGCACAGAAGACTAATCAGTCCATGCCGCGTTCTGATCTTGATCATCTGAACACAAGGAAGCAGGCTTCACCAACACTATCTTACTCCCAAAACAAGAACACATCACAGAACACCACTGTTGCTAAGTATGAACACATTCCTTTGACATCAGTGAAGGAACTGTTTTGTCCTCTATACATAGAGCTGCAGAAGGTGTTTGGGAGGCATCCTGTGATAAGAACATATTTTTAAAAAGAGTTCTTATGAGCATCTGTTCTCTCTCTCAGAATGAAATCTGATGGGACCTTGTAATATCCAAAGCAACCAAGTGATTCTCAAGCCATCTGCAAGCATTTTAAATCCCAATCGACAGCACAAATGAGAAAAACAAAGAGAGCACAGAAATAATTTCGCAAATGTACTCCATGTAATCGCTCCATTAAGGGCAAGGTGCACAGTTAAAAATTGAAATCCATGTGCTCATGCAACAGCGACACTCTCGAGTCTCCTCTGCTCTTACCAGATGACCAGTTCTATTCCAGACTGTTACTCTGACCCATGTAGAAATATTTTGAACCTGTTATGCTTGGGCTTCCTCTGAGCTAAAATAGAACATCTGTTCGTAATGAAGCAGATGTGCACCATTGTCACCAAGTGCAAAAAGTTCTACACACAAAGGGAAACAGCAAAGAGGAAGCAGAGAAAACGAAGGGAACTACATGGCCAGTGCAGTCACATCAAAGTCTATTCAAAGGCAATTTGCATTGTTTTCAATCATGCTTTAGTCAGAGATTACGTTTATATAGGATTGTAGCCTAAAAGCCCCCATCAGCATAAATAAATAATAAATGCAAGACTTGATTGGAAAGTCTAGCAAATCTGTATAAACCATGATTTATTATATGGTTTTATCGTATCTGGTTTAGGGGGGGGGGTGTAAATGGTTTGGGATTTTTTACAGTTGAAAAGTGGCATAGGAAGGAAGGAAGGAAGGAAGGAAGGAAGGAAGGAAGGAAGGGAAGGGGAAGGAAGGAAGAAGGAAGAAGAAGAAAGAAAGAAAGAAAGAAAAGAAAGAAAGAAAGAAAGAAAGAAAGAAAGAAAGAAAGAAGAAAGAAAGAAAGAAAGAGGGAGGGAGGGAGGG
The DNA here is from genome assembly GCA_037013535.1 of Intellagama lesueurii. Taxonomy (NCBI): domain Eukaryota; kingdom Metazoa; phylum Chordata; class Lepidosauria; order Squamata; family Agamidae; genus Intellagama; species Intellagama lesueurii. The sequence goes on from JBAJHW010000003.1 coordinate 243,077,258, forward strand.
AGGGAGGGGAGGAAGGAAGGAAGGAAGGAAGGAAGGAAGGAAGGAAGGAAGGAAGGAAGGAAGGAAGGAAGAAAGAAAGAAAGAAAGAAAGAAAAGAAAGAAAGAAAGAAAGAAAGAAAAAGAAAATTGAAACTAGCATTAATATTGTCCTAATACTGTGTGCAAAAATCTGTCACAGCCATGTAAGGTCCTGCCACAAGGAAAAAGTTTTCATACCAATCTTATCTTACAGTTTAGGGTGCTCTTTGAATAGTGAAATGTAATAGGTAAACATGGGCTGCTGTCATTGTGTGGCAAATGCTAGCTTGTGCTGCTGTGTGAAGCAGGGCACATATTAGGAAACAGTTGGGCACACTTACATAAGACAGCTTTAACTTGCAATCATCTTCAATTTCATCAGCACTATCTTCATCAGAAACTTCCCCTTCTTCAGCATCTGCCCCAAGGCTATAGGGGAGCTTTTTGCCCTGGAAATTAACAGACGAATATTGGTATATGCAAATCAAACCCAACTTTGTTACACAGTCAGAAGAAAAACAAAAACCGCACTATAAATGTATTGTAGGCATACACACACATTCCGTGTCTTGCATAATATGCCAACAACACATAGCAATGACTTACTAAATATTAGTAACTGTTCGTTTAAGAGGGGAAAGCATACTGAAACAATTAACACCCACGTTTTTCCTGTGTTTGTTAGCACATTTTTATAGAAGTAAAACATTTCAATATATTTCTATAATCACATGTGTTCTGAGTTAAACATACCTGGATCCTCCATATTTCCCGCATGCTATGTGTCAATGCATTTTAGCCTCTTTGAGGCTCCCTTTACAAACATCCTTAACCTCATATAATGTTATTAATGTAAATGCTGCTATACAAAATGAAAAATCCCTGCCCTGAACTGCTTGTGACATGATAAGTGTATTCCAATATTACTTATTCTTTGATGCCCAGCAGACTTAACAAATGACGTTTCGGTAGAGCTGAGTATGTCAGTCCTTTTAATTCTGGAAGGAAGGTTAGAAAGTAGGAAATATGACAATTTTGCCATTTGTCAGAATCTCACTGCCATTTTTTTCTCATCTGGACTGCATATCATTGCAAGATTTTTTTTTTCCTCTTCTACATGGATTTCTTGAAGAACGTGATTTTCTTTTTGCACAGACTAAAGGGTATTTATATGTATTTTTCAGACAATTTTAGTCATGTGCACACATGAGACCATGTGAATGCACACATGGCCTCATGTGTGCATTTTCTTCATCAAAACATGCTAGAAACCTGATGACTGTCTCAGAAGTTCAAATCAGAAGGGATATCCATTTTGCCCATATCCCACATAATTTAAAAATCCACTATTGGGCTATGTTCAGCCAAAAAACAAACCAGTACAACCGATCCAGCAGTTTATGGCCATCTCTAGTTGTAGTATTAAAATGTGATTAAACATATAATTCAACTGATGATGATGACATTAAAAAAACTGTTCTTAAAAAAAAACGCAGCATCCTCCATTAAAATCTTATTTCTCTATAGTCCATGCAATTTGCAAAACCCTGTCAGAAGAGGTCTTTGCCTTCTAGTGGGAGAATAACGAGAAAGGAGTCAACCTAGTCTTCTTTGAAAGGCAGTCCTATTAGCCCTGGAGTGGCCACCAAAAATGCCCTCCTTTACTTCCTTACCAAAGAATAGCCTGTGAGAGTCATGGGAACAAGAGAAGGACCTCCCTCCCAAAATCTTAAAAACCCAAACAGGCTTATGTGGGTAGACACAGTCCCTTCAGACAGTCTGCATATAAGTCATGTAGTACTTGGTAAGTCATAACCAACACTTTGAAGGAGACCAAAAAGAATAACAGAAATTACACTCTCCTTGTAACTGGCCCCAGTCAACAGTATTGCAATATTCTCAAAGTTTCTGAACATACTTTAAAAGACGACCCCATATGACAGTCATTCAATGGGGTTGTAACTATGGCATTTGTCACCACAGCCTAACATCTCAAGGAAGGAATTGATGATCCTGAGTATGAAGGACCAATGTCTTGGTCTGAAATATTTCTCTATCTTTCAAAATTCCAACAGGTCTTTTAAAAAGTACTGTAAACCGCAGTATTATGTTTTCGATGGTTGTTGTAGGTTTTAATAATGGTTCTCTGTGGCCGGCATCTTCAGAGGACAGGAGTCAGAACTCTGTCTGTGCTCTGGTTCTGACTCCTGTCCTCTGAAGATGCCGGCCACAGAGACTGGCGAAATGTTAGGAAGAACAACCTTCAGAACACGGCCAAACAGCCCGAAAAACCTACAACAACCATCGGATCCCGACCATGAAAGCCTTCAAGAATACATATATTATGTTTTCCTTACATCCGTAACCATGTCTGCTGGGGTCTCCCAATACGGACTCCCCAGAGGCAGGCTAGCCAAAATATGATTCCACTGTACTTTGGGGATGATAACCACATAGCACACCCCAACCTACAGTTACACAGGACATCTCCATCAGCTCATTGTAATATTAAGCATCTGTAATTCAATTACAGACTGTCAATAATATGAACATTGGGCTTGATAAGGGTCTACAAAGGCACATGTACAGGGGAGATCTGAAGGACACCGTGATAAAAACATTATACACCTGTAGTTTCAAATTCCAGAGCCCTCATATGTCTCAAGTACACGAAGGCAGGGTAAATCTATTTTATTTTAAACAGCCAGGACTTGACAGTCTATATAGCAAGAATAACAAAACCTTCAGGAGGACAAATCCTTTTACAGAAAAAAAATACATGGAGAGATGTATTTCCCTTGGAAAGGTTTCTGAACCCACCCTCTGAGCAGTGTTTTTTTTAGCACTCTGTCTTCATGTAAAAAGATCTGTGGCTGTTTCATGCTCACTTTTGCCATTCTATTCTGTTTTTAAATAAGAGGAGGTTAAAGGCTGACATTATGTTACAACTTTTGGAACAAGAAGCAGTAAAAAGGAAAGAACATGTAGTTGGTCACCTTTGGTGACCTTTATGGGCAAAAAAGAAAGGTCCCTATTAGAAGGTCACATGGAAGACACAGGTAAATGCAGTTCGCTCCTGGTTGACATATAGTGATTATAAGCCTAACTGTTCCCTCCAGTAACTATGTGCTTTTAAATACTGTTGCACTCGGCTCCTCAGTGGTGCAACAGAGGCAGGGTTCACAGGATGAAATGACAGAACTTTCTAGTTAGCAGAGATAATCATATCATCCACATTTACCCACCAGATTCTGCTTTTCCCTCTAAGATAGTTGCAATCTTAATAGCTGGGAGAAACACAGATTTTTCCAGGTTAGTATATTTTTGCAAGCTACCCTGTATTTGAGAGTGAATTAATCTTGAGTGGGGAATTAAGAGCCATTAGCTTTACAAAAAAAAACCCTACTCCTCTGTCACTGATATGGACTGATTCAGACTTCTGCATGTTCTGTATCTCCACGGAGGCTGTTGAGTGGGCCGGCATATATTTATTATACTACGCCAGTACTTTGTCATTTACATTCTGTAATCTGTTTCTGTATCCTAGCCAGCTTCTGGTCAGGTTACAGCTGAAGAAAGGGACCACTTGCTCTCACTTGTATCTAGCTAGACCTTGAAGTCATCATTAGAAGGTTTCTCTGAGGAGTCAGCGGGTAGCTACCAAGCGTGGGCCTTCTAACTGGTAACATCCTACTTGTGGAATGCCCCCCCTCGAGAGTCTACTCCAGGCACCTATTTTGTATTCCTTTTGGTATCAAGAAGAATGTTATCTTAAAATTTTGCTAGGATTTTTAATGGCCTCTCAAGCTGCAACCCTGTAATGACTTACTTGAAAGTAAGCCACATTGAACTGATTTCTAAGGAGACATGATAAGATTGTACTAACAGAAGATTTCAAAGATTTATGCCCTTCTGGCATTTTGAAAGTTCTAAGAATCACATGTGCTGTTTTGTCCTGATTTACTGTATTGATGCACTAATTGATTCTGCACTGTATTTCTTTTTAATGTAAGCTGCCCAGAGAACCCTAGTTATAGGGCTGCAGAAATGTTTCATATATAAGCGAGAAAGTATCAGCAGGTGGCAAGGAAGAAGGCACCAAATCACCAGTCTACCCACTCATACATACCTATCAGTAGGTCACACTTCACAGTGGCTTTGATAAAGGAAGTTTATTGCAAGACTGTTATACAAAAGAGTGACAAGATACTTCTCCTTTGCCCCCATGGATATACAGCATTTAAACTTTATTTTTGTGTCCTTTAAAGAATCAGTTCTTGGTCACTGTTGACAGCAGTGCAAAGGACTGACTAGTAGGATCAGGGCTACTCAGAATGACAAGATCTTCCCTGCAGGAGTAGATCAACTGTGAGATTGAGAAGCCAGTTAATAATAAAAAGGTCTCACTGAGATTGATGGCCAGGAAATTAAACATGCACATTATAAAGCATGTTCACTCATAGCTCCTGACTTGAGTTAGCTGCCAATATCCATAAGAACAGAGGCTGCTCTCTTCATCTAGAATATTATCATTAGATCACTACTGCAACTCTGCTCATTCAGAACAGAATCAGGAGGAAATACAAAGGCACTGGGTTGAGTCCATGTGGCACTCAGGTGCTACAGGGATTGGTTTGGAATGACTGGTGACACTCCATCAGACTTTGAATCGACAACAGTCCAACACTGCTTTGGTATTCTGCAACACTCTAGTGTTAACACGTTACCAGTCCTCGGTGGCATACATACTCCTAGAAGAGCTTAAAGAACTCAAATGGCAAATTGCTCATTTCTATGAAAAGTAAGCAGCAGCAGATATGACAACAGCTGGCTGTGTTTTCAGGGCAGATTTCCCCCCCCCCCCCAAAGTGCAAAGAGCCTCAGCTCTAGAAAAGACACAGCCAGAGAATGCAAGAATCTTCCTTTTGGCATAAATTATTTGGTTTATTATTACATCCCTCAGAGGGTGTTGAGCCATTGCTGCTTGCTCTCCTTCCAGCCATGTGTCATGAGAAGCCACTGTCAATCATGGTGTCACATTATATGCACACACTGAATTAGACACGTGCATTCATGGGTAAACAGTCCACAATTCATCTTGTGTGGAACATTATTCTCTACCATGGTCCAAATTAGAATTTTCACTAGTTTCTCATCTCTACGTTCCCCACCCCCACCCCCCCCCAAAGTAGCCAACTCTGCTAACATTGCTAAAAGAGAAGGTGGCAATCTATCTGGTGCACTGGCACTTCCACCTGCCTCTGAGACAAACAATATATATAATATATATATAAGAGCTTGAAACCAACATGTACGCTGCAGCTGTTTCCATCTAAGAAGCTTTCCTGGCCTGTACACCATCAGCCTTGTGAATTTGGGACATTAAAAACAGGATATTTATCATGTCTCTCCTTGTTTTACAGGCGTATATATGTGAGACATGATAAATATCCTGTTTTTAACGTCCCAAATTCACAAGGCTGATGGTGTACAGGCCAGGAAAGCTTCTTAGATGGAAACAGCTGCAGCGTACATGTTGGTTTCAAGCTCTTCTTCAGCTAGCAATTTGGCATTTATGGCCCATCTCTTAAAAAGAGAGGACAGTCACAGGCAATCTGGAGGACCTCTCCTTCTCTCTTTCTGCCTTTTTGAAACTCGAAGACTTTCTCTTTAGCTGGGGGAGGGAAGGCTGCCCAGTTAACATGGCCTGCCTCTAACAGAGTTGGGATTAGGAATTCATTTAAACCACCAGGAACAGTCAATTTAAGCTAAATTAAAGCCAAATAAATAGTGCACATAAACAGCACATAAGTTTGGAACTGCCCACAAGAATTTGATGCACGGCCTTGAAGAAGATGATTTATCATCGAGAGCTCGCTATTTTGGTTTGTTTGTTTGTTTGTTTTATATTCTTAATGGTTAATTAAAGGTATCACCTACTCCTGCATTTGTATCAAAAACAAGGAAACTGCCCCCATGCTTCCTGGGAAGCATAGGTCTTCAGTGTAGTTCTTTGGGAGGTACCCTCAATAGAGCCTAATGGGCAACAAGACTATACTGATTCCAGAATAGAGTAGGGACCATCGCTCGGAGGTATAGGGCATGCTTTGTATCCTGAAGGTTGCAGGTTCAATGTCTGGCATCTTCATGTGGGGCTGGAAAACTCCTGTACAATTACTTCTAGTCAATACATACCAGAGACTGGGAACTTCAGGTCCTTGGACAAGCTCTGGCCCTTTATCATAGAATCATCATAGGGTTGGAAGGGACCTTAGAGGTCTTCTAGTCCAACCCCCTGCCCAAGGCAGAAGACCTCATACCTTCCCAGGCCTCATACCATCCTGGCCAAATGGCTGTCTAATCTTTTCTTGAAAACCTCCAGCAATGGGGCACCCACGGTTCTCACCATCAGGAAATTCCTCCTTATTTCCAAGTTGGATCTCCCTTTGATGAGTTTCCACCCATTGGTTCTTGTCCTACCCTCAGATGCAATGGAGAATAAATCGATGCCCTCTTCCCTGTGGCAACCCTTCAGATATTGGAAGACTGCTATCATGTCTCCCCTCAGTCTTCTCTTCGTTAAGCTAAACATACCTAGTTCTTTTAGTTGTTCATCATAATATTTAGCCTCCAGTCCCCTTATCATCTTTGTTGCTCTTCTCTGCATCCCTTCCAGGGCCTCAGCCTGAACGTTGAGTCTATCTTCCAAAGTATTAGCAATTCCCCCCAGCTTTGTGTCATCAAAGTCTTCCCTTTTTCTTCAAAAGTTTTGTTACTTGCTGTGAAAGCTTCATGCAACCAACTGCTAGAATCTTTGGTTCCCTGCTCTTGATTATGGTCTCAACCACTGCTGTAATGCAGTTCCATAGAACTTCTCTGGAAATGAACTTAATCCTTGGACTGAAAGAGATTGACCACTTTTGGTATCAGCAACACTGTGGTAGATGGATCAACCATCCTGCTCAGTTTAGTATAGCTTTCTATATTCCTATAATGTTTGAGATGCCTTCCAACTTTAATACTAAATGACTGCATTATCTTCTAACAATGTATTTCGAAGCACCACCTAAAAGGGTTGGGCTGTAGGGGGAAGGAATCTTTTCCAAAGGAACAAGAAAAGAAGGGAGAAGACCTGCACAGACAAAAAAACTTTGCCACTTAACTAAATGTCATTGTCTGTAGTCATTTACCTTGACTAGGATTTTGCCTTTCAAACTCTGAGGACTGGGAAGCTGTTTGGAATCCTCCAGGCTTACAGAACTCAAGTCCAGCTTGTCACCGAAAATCTCCTTGAGGTACTGAGCAATTTTCTTTTGCTGCTGAACACTGCAGTGATTTTCAATAGAGAGTATAATTGGAAATCTAAAAAGGAAAAAATGCATCAAAAATGGGTCAAGGTCTAAATAATTTTTGTTGGCAGATACCAAACCCACCAAATGCCCTCTAACTCTATAATTCTATGACTCTAGAACCAACTGCCTTTGGATATGGCCACATGCTTACTAGGTGGTAAATCCTATTGAAAATAGAACTTACTTAGAAGTAAAAATGGGAGGCCTTGAAGTACACTTAAAAATGGCACACATATTGTGTGACCAAAGGAAAGAATTGTGACATGTGGGATACAGTTAGCTTTGAAAGATAGACTATTACCAGTAAAAAAAAAAGTCCAAAATTTTAAAATGTAGTTTGGAAATACAAAAATACAGCAGTAGGAAGATATTTATATAATTCTCTGCACTTTTAATTGTTTATAATATTGTATTACAAGGATATCTGCAAGCGAGATCTGAAGGCCTTAGGAATGGACCTCAACAGATGGGAAACCTTGACATCTGAGCATTCAGCCTGGAGGCAGGCGGTGCATCATGGCCTCTCGCATTTTGAAGAGACACTTGTTCAGCAGGCCAAGGCAAAGAGGCAGTCCCAAAACCAGCAAAATCAGGGAGCTGGACAGGGGACAGATTGCATTTGTCTTCAGTGTGGACAGGGTTGTCACTCTCAAATTGGCCTTCTCAGCCACACTAGACCCTGTTCCAAGTCCTCTATTCAGAGCACGTTACCATAGTCTCTCGAGACTGAAGGATGCCTAATCTAAATCTAAATATTGTATAACTCACACATAGTTTGTCTGTAACCCAAAGTTCCTACTATACTTACTCATTGTTTACAAAGCCATTTTTGTTGATCACTTCAACTACATCTTTAAAGAGTATTTTAGAAGTAAGAGTATATCCATGATGCACTACGGGCTCCCCATCTGGACCATCCCAGCAGTCCACTGTTAAGACAGAAAAGTTAAACATTAAATAAATATTTGTCTGAGGAACAGACTATCCTTTTTGGGTGGGAAGAAGCTGGTGATGGTAACAGTACTAGAAGGGAAGTAGTGGTAGTAGAAGATGGTTGTTCAAAAAAAATCCAATGAATTCCAGTGCATGCAAATTCTGTTCAGCAAAAGGACACTCTCCTACTACATATTATCATGCCTTATCTTCCATCATCTGCAAAGGTCACACTGGCAAATGATTAAAGCTGACTGCTGTGCTATTATCATGAAGTGTAATTAGCCAGAATATACCTGTCAAGAGAGCTATGATAGAAGTCCAAGAAAGCACACTAACATTTCAGTAAGCTAGAGCTGATTCAGGGGTTTCTGCACAGAAATGTTGCTGATTTTGTATTATAAGCTTCATTGTTTGTCCATCTACAGGTAGATATCACAGCCCACAGCTGCTTTACTGCAGCTACTTTGTATATACAGCACAAAGGCACAGAACTGTTCCCCTGGGACATTCATCTGATGGACCAGCTAAAGCAGATTTGAATCACATAAAAATACTGTAGAGTGGCCCGTCACTCCCTGCTTGCCTTTATTAAGCCCTGCCCTTCAGGTGCATATCAACTGTTAGCTCTTAGCTCCAGCCCTCTTCACCTCTGCCATGATCACTACTCGTCCATTTGGCCTCCATTCTTGGAATTCAGCACATGTCCACAATTAACCAGTGCTTTAAAGCAAGAAATGGTGAACTGCGGCATTCTGTAACCAGTCATGAACTATCTCACCCTCAGATACCTGCTGGGCAAGGAGAAATAGAAGAAGTGTCAGAAGGAGAAAGGAAAGAGAAAGAAAGAAAAAGAGGATGTCCACTATTGATTCCAGCCCTGCCTGCCGTTGGTTCTAGTCCCACACATTATCAGCTTTGCAGCTTCAGCATCAGACTACTCTTGAGGGACTGCAGCACTCAACAGAAAATAATATATATTCCTTAATGGACCTGATATACACATGAAGCTCCTGTACCAACCTGACACTTCCATATTCATGTTCATATAATATATCCAAAGATGAACAGAATGAAAACACTTCATTTGCAAAGCACTGTTCACAAAAGACTTCAAATCAGCTTAAAAGCATATTCTGTCAATTCTTCCATTTCTATTATTAAAATTACTTGTTTCTTCAAACACCTGTGCCTTCAAGTTGTAAACATAGTCAAAATCTGCAATGTAACTAAATGACAACACATTTTAATTCCACTTTTTTTTTTTTAACACTGATGGAAAGCAGAGCCTATGAAACAAACTAGCAAATACAAGCTTGTCTTCTGGAGCTAAGAATAGGCACACACACAAACACATATAAAGCAATGTGGTGGGAGACCTGGGTGGGAGAGGAGGGTGGTGTCCCCCTCTCCCAGCTGTGTCCGCCTGGGTACTCGGTCCAGCACCAATGTCGCTCGGAGGGTCGGGGAGGGGGAGTTGCTATAGTCTATAGGAGTTCTATCTCCTTGACCAGGCTTCCTATCCCTTTGAGAGGAGGTCTTGAGGGCCTGTATTGTGTGTTGGGCTTACGAGACAGATTGGGGATTCTGTTGGTGTACCGCCCACCCTGCTGCATACCAACAGTCTCCCTGCCTGAGCTGACGGAGGTAGTCTCGGACCTGGTGTTGAGGAGTCCCAGGCTGGTGGTGCTGGGGGACCTCAGCATCCATGCTGAGGCTGCCTTGACTGGGGCGGCTCAGGACTTCATGGCCGCGATGACAACCATGGGGCTGTCTCAATGTGTCATCGGCCCGACACATGAGAAGGGCCATACCTTGGACCTGGTTTTCTCAACGGGACTGGAAGATGGTGGTTTGGATGTGGAGGGGCTGGTTGTAACCCCATTGTCATGGTCAGACCACTTCCTGGTCAAGTTTAGTCTATTAGCTTCTTCTCCCCTCTGCAAGGGTGGGGGATCTATTAAGATGATCCGCCCTCGGAGACTAATGGATCCAGATGGTTTCCTGAATGCTCTGGGGGATTATCCGTCTGATATGGTCGGCGCTCCTGTCGAAGCTCAGGTCACCCTATGGAATAGGGAGATGACCCGGGCGGTTGACACGATTGCGCCTAAGCGCCCTCTCCCTGCACGCAGAGCCCAGACAGCTCCTTGGTATACTTCTGAACTGCGGGCAATGAAGCGAGAGGGGAGACGGCTGGAGCGCAGGTGGAGGAAATCCCGCTGGGAGTCCGATCGAACACGACTTAGAGCCCATTATCGGGCCTATTTCGTGGCAATATGGCTGGCGAAACGGCAATATTTCTCCAGCCGTATTGCTTCCTCAGAATGTCGTCCAGCAGAGCTGTTTCGGGTGGTCCGGGATCTTCTTCAACCGGGAAATCCGGTGGAGGTCCCGGACTGCTCATCAGCTCGCTGTGATGAGTTTGCCATTCATTTTGAGGGAAAAATCGCTCAGATTCGCAGTGGGTTGGACTCCACTGTTACTGCAGAATCAGAGGATGTGTCCAGTGTGCCGTACTTAGGTCAAGTATTAATGGATGAGTTTCAATTGTTGAGACCTGAGGATGTGGACAGGGTGCTTGGATCTGTCCGTTCTACCACCACTCCGCTCGACCCTTGCCCGTCTTGGCTAATTGGAAGATCTGCCAGGGGGGTTCGCACCTGGGTCCAGGAGGCCGTGAACGCCTCTTTGAGAGAGGGAGTGGTCCCTACCACCTTGAAAGAGGCGGTAATTCGGCCACTCCTAAAAAAGCCTAACCTGGACCCAAGGCTGGTGGTTAACTACCGACCAGTGGTGAACCTCCCTTATTTGGGCAAAGTGTTGGAGCGGGTTGTGGCCGGGCAACTCCAGGCGCTGCTGGATGAAACGGATTTTCTGGATCCATTTCAATCGGGTTTCAGGCCGGGTTTTGGTACGGAGACTGCCTTGGTTGCCCTGTACGATGACCTTTGCCGGGAGAGAGACAGGGGGAGTGTGACCCTGTTGATACTCCTGGACCTCTCAGCGGCTTTCAACACCATCGACCATGGTGTCCTTCTGAATAGGCTGGCTGGGTTGGGAGTTGGGGGCACTGTTTTACGGTGGTTCCGCTCCTTCCTGGCTGACCGTGTCCAGAGGGTGGTGCTGGGGGACAGTTGCTCTGCCCCATGGCATTTATGTCATGGGGTTCCTCAGGGCTCGATACTGTCCCCCATGCTGTTTAACATCTACATGAAACCGCTGGGAGAGGTCATCAGGAGGTTTGGGCTGAGGAGTCAGCAATATGCTGACGATACTCAGCTCTACCTCTCGTTTTCCACCAATCCAGGTGAGGCGGTTTCTGTGCTGAACTCGTGTCTGGACCTGATAATGGACTGGATGAGGGTTAATAAATTGAAACTCAATCCAGACAAGGCGGAAGTGCTGTTAGTGGGTGCTTCACCGGACAGGTTGGAGGGCCATTTCCCTGCCCTGAATGGGGTTACACTCCGCCTAAGGGACAGGGTCCGTAGCTTGGGGGTGCTCCTGGACCCCAGTCTAACACTGGAAGCCCAGGTGGACTCGGTGGCCAGGGGCGCCTTCCTTCAGCTGCGGAAATTGTACCAGCTACGGCCCTACCTGGACGAGCAGAGTCTCATGACAGTTACACATGCACTGGTAACATCTCGCATAGATTACTGCAATGTGCTCTACGTGGGGCTGCCTTTGAAGACGGTCCGGCGACTGCAACTGGTTCAGAATCGAGCTGCGCGGCTGGTGAGTGGTGGGGCCGCTAGGGGACACATCAAGCCGATTCTGTTTAAATTCCATTGGCTACCAGTTGCTGCCCGGGCCCAATTCAAAGTGCTTGTTTTGACATATAAAGCCCTAAACGGCTTGGGCCCTGGATACCTGAAGGACCGCTTCCTTCCATATGAACCTACCCGGCAGTTAAGATCTAGTCAGGGGGCCCTTTTGAAAGAGCCATCCCTCAAGGAGGTAAGAGGGATGGCTTGTAGACAAAGGGCCTTTTCGGCAGCTGCCCCCAGACTATGGAATGCCCTCCCGACTGAGATTCGTCTGGCGCCGACGCTGATGACATTTCGGCGCCAGGTCAAAACCTTCCTGTTCCAGAAGGCTTTTAATTGAAATGATATCAACTGTGGGTCCTGATGGCAATTTTTAGAGTATATATTTTAATTGCATTTTAATTGTTTTGTCTTTTTATTGTATTTTAACTGTTGTAAGCCGCCCAGAGACCTTTGGGTAGTGTGGGCGGCATATAAGTTAAATAAATAAATAAATAAATAAATAAATAAATATTATCTCCAATGTCACTGTTAGCATCAGATTCAATTTCAACTTGTGGCTTTAAAAAACAAGAATTTTTTAAAATTGCTAACAGAAATAGAAATGCAGTTCATAATGTAAACGGAATTTCCAAGTAACTTTATTGGATGTTGATTTAACGCATATGATATAATTACTGGTTGAAATGCTATCTGAATGGTTAACATTCATGTTGATAAATAATAATAATAATAACATGCCAACAAGTAAATTCTGACTTATGGTAACCCTTTCAAGGGTTTTCCAGTGCTTTACCAGCCCCTTCTTCTCAGGGTGCTCTGGGACCGTGCAGCTTGCCAAAGGCCAAATAGGTTGACTCTGCTTGCAAGAGGGACAGCGACAGGGATGTGGACTCAAGTTGTGGGACTCACTTTCAAGTCAGACTTAAGTCGCATTGGTGACTTAACTCGGACTTGACTTTTGTTTGTTTGTTTGTTTCAATCATTCAAACTCAATTCATGACTTTATTCTTTCAATGACTCGGGACCCACCAAACCCCTCCCTTTTTTCTGGGGGAAAAATTGTTTTGAATATGGACTTGGGGCTTGGGACTCAGGACTTGGTACTAAAGACTCGGACTCAGACTTGGGACTTGGACTCAAAGATTTGCCAACATCCCTGCACAGTGGGGAATCAAACTCCCAACCTCTGGTTCATGTTAATGGACGCCAAATTAAGTTATAGCAGAAAATGGTTCTCAGATCGAACACATTCCTATATTAGGTCTTCATAAATACAGCTTTCAGAAACATAACATTCTATAAATCAAGTGATTCCTAAAGAACTACAAAGCTTTGTTACAGTAGTATCAATATGGACTTTAAAAATACACAGCATTGCAATAATACTTCTATATTAAAAATATTAAATCTTCCACATGCAGTACATTCATCTAGACCAGGGGTCCCCAACCCCCGGTCCGCAGCCGGGTGCCCAGTCCGTGGCCTTGGCCGGACCAGGCCGCGGAGACAGATATCCCCCCCCGCACGCACTCCCCCCGCACAGCCCCTTCACGCATGCGTGTAAGTGCACGCGCCCCCACGAGCATCCTTTGCGCATGGGCGTGAGTGTGTGCGCACGTACCACGTGAGCGCCCCCTTTGCACATGAGCGTGAGTGCCCGCGCGCCCGAGTGAGCGAGCGCCGCCCCTTTGTGCATGCGCGCGAGCGCTTGGGGGTGCCCCCCCACGTACGGACCCCGTTCCCCCCCCAACAGGTCCGCGGTGTCAAAAAGGTTGGGGACCACTGATCTAGACAGCATACAGACTCTGTCCAAATGAGTCTGTCTGTCTGTCTGTCTGTCTGTCTGTCTGTATGTATGTTGCCTTTCTCCACAAAGAACCATAAAACAAATATACCCTAACCCCACCCCAAAAAACAGAATAAAATGGGCACCTTCAAGACATCGACATCCATCTTGCAGGACTCGTGCATACATCTCAATTTTAGATTGAGAGAGAAGCTGGTCCCCAGTTAGGTATGTATTATGAGAAGAAGCAACATAATAGTTGCAAAGGGGCTGATCCATATCCTGATGTACCTCGCTGTGCAGTGGGTTGAACACATCACAGGTGGGGCTGCGCATGAAGTTGGTAAAGCCTTCAAAGGGACAAGAAATAAACAGGCTTCAGTACAAAAGTACACTAACCAAAAGTTAGACAAGGTGCTTTGCCACTAAGACCACATCCCAATTAATTAATTGTTGAATTATTACCAGCTGCATAAAAACCTCTGCTTCTCATGCAACAAGTCTACTTGTGCTTCCTTCATCTATGTATACAGTTGTTGATCACTAAATCACTGTCATTGCAACATTATAACAAAGAAAAAAAGAGAACGTTTGTAGATTACATTCCAGTTCTACAGAGGATCTTGGGTCTCACTCCAACATAATACTGAGACCTAAGATCATCTAAAGCAGAAACTTCTGCTAAAGTTCAGCCAGGACTTCCTCATGCATTATTCAGACGGAAGCAACCACAGAGATAGGTTGCAAATGTACAGCTTTATATATCTATTTCTCTTTCAAGGCTGTCTCTTGAATGAGCCATGTTGAAGGGAAACTAGTTTTTCAGATTTGATTTTGAGTCTTTCCAAAGGATTTGGAAAACCCAGGAGTATTGTTCCTAGAGAGCCATGTGTTGTAGGCATTTAGTTCAATGTCTGTAGGTTTGCCTTGTTCAATACAAAACAGAAGTCAGACCCATGTGTGCAATGTGTGCAATGTGTTGCCCTTCCCAACTGTAATGTATAGCACAGTCCATAAAGGCAAAAAGGGCACATATACTGTACCCATTAAAATAAAAATCCCACTAAACAACGGATCAATTGATGGATTAATGGACAGGAGGTAGTGCCTTCATCTGCCTCCATATTTGGATATGTTAGACTACAATTCCCATCAACCCCAGCCATGATTAGCCATGCAGGTCAGGGAAAGGAGGAATGAGAAACAGGATAAAAATGAACAGGAAATGCAAACATATCCCTTTCCCCAACTCCTTCCATCGGTTCCTCTGCCAATTAATATCAAAATGTACTCTCTCTTCAGCAAAGGGAGGGTAAGTGAAGAGATTAGGCACATGTCTGACTCTCAACACAAATTAATAGTGTGATTTCCCCACAGAAATGAAGAACAGACAGATATTACAATAAGCCATGGGTAGATTACCTTTAGAGAGCCAGGTGCCACACAGACACCCTTCCCTGGATCTTGGACAGCCGCCCCTATTTTTGTGAGCTCTCCAGTTTTGTCTTAGAAGATTGTAAACCAAAAAAATAAAAATAAAACACTGTACCATCTAATTCCCAGAATTTGGGGGGGGGGGGGGGACCAGTACATTTTGGGTGTGTGCAGGAGCCCAGAGAGAAAAAGAGTTCAAACTATCCCTCTAGAGCCATGGTCCCCAACCTTTTCCCAACAGCGGACCGGTTGGTGGGGGCATGGTGCACCCGCAGGGGGCAGAGCTCGCTCATGCGCATGCGCACGTCACACTTGTGGGGGGAGCGGAACGAGATCGCACACATGCGTGCAATGGTGCTGGGGGGGGCGCTCACGGGGGGTAGGAGATCTGTGTCCATGGCCCAGTCCTGGATAGGCCACAGACACAGATAGGCCAGTTGGGGACCTCTGCTCTAGAGGACAGAAGGGAACTTTTTCAGCCAATTAAACAAAAAGATTTTAAGTTGGGGGATGGGCCCACATGGCTTCAAATTACTTGCCTTTTTTACTGGATGGCACATAACAACAACAACATTTCTCCAATGGCCATCAAAAATAGATTCTATGTAAATTGTTTATTTTTACTTTACCATTATTATTTTTGTATTGGTTGTATTCTGTATTTTAGCCATGCTTATTGTGTGTTTTTTGATGTAAACCACCCAGAGTGGCCTTTGGCCATATGGGCAGTATAAAAATGAAACAAACAAACAAACAATAAATAAATAAATAAATCCATGCCCTTACTGTGGCTAAAAATTAATGCCTCAGCATTGGAAACATAAGTACCTACCTCTTGTTAGTTAATGAACTGGGGGCCTTACAACTCTACTGACATATAAATATAAACAGACACTTTCTTTGTGACTTTAAAACAAAATGTCACTATTAAAAAAAGGGGGGGGGGAGAGAAAAAACAGTTTCCAAGCCTCTGTCTCAAAAAGCAGATAGAAGGTTTTCAGCTTTGCAGTCTAAGGCTTTGGATAGAGAAGATCAACTGTACATGTGGGGCTTGCTTAGACATGTGCAGTTTCCCATCCAGATGAGTGATGCATATGTGGAAGCTTACTTGTGCATGTGCGTTGCTCCCAAGAGAATCAGGGAAAGGGGGCTTTAAATCATGATAGTAAATATTACTGTCAAACACAGGGCTAGCCCTCCATGAAAAGGAGTGAGGAGGCCTCCTCAGGCAGTACAGTTTGGATGGCTTAAGCACCAAACTCTGTTATCTATTTTGTTCTTATTGTATTTCTAACACCACAGATGAGAAGAAGTTCCAGCTGTATTTTCTGCCCCAGGTGCCCAAACACTTTGATAGGCCTTTGCCAATGTGTGCCTGGAGATGGATGGATAAAGGGTGTTTTCTGGTTCTCTCTGTTCTAGGCAGCAGGGCAGCCCTGGTCAAAGGATACATCCTTCTCCCTAAGATAGTAAGAGAAGGAATTCCTTCCCATTCTATGTGAAGAACTGAACTCATACTTGTCTTGAGACATTCCAAAATCTCTCCAGCACTGCCATGAGAGACAACATGCAGACACAGATAAAGTGGCACAATACAGAACACATACAAACTGAGTTCCTCATTAGGAAGGCCACCATCAAACTAATTCAGATTGCACACTGAGCACTGCCTCCAGCCTCAGTCCAAACTTGGCTAATTTTGAGACTAACATCAACCAGCAAACCAATTTCTAGGTTTAAACCAAAAGCCCAGGCATGTTTCAAAACCAAAATAACAGCAACCAGCACCAGAGTGACTTGCCTTCTCTATAGTGTGACCTTCAAATGCAGTTATAATTTGATGGGTGTTTCACAACTCTTATTGAAAAACTGATGTCCCAACCACCTTGTAAGTCATTATAATTCCCATTTTACAGCTGGGATGCTG
The DNA here is from genome assembly GCA_037013535.1 of Intellagama lesueurii. Lineage (NCBI taxonomy): Eukaryota > Metazoa > Chordata > Lepidosauria > Squamata > Agamidae > Intellagama > Intellagama lesueurii. The sequence continues at coordinate 243,094,481 of JBAJHW010000003.1, forward strand.
AAGGAGCAATACTGTAAGGCTGCACAAAATGAGTTCAGGGCAGAACTCATTTAATCTCCTGTTTTACAAGCTGAAGTTCATTTGTCCACCCAGTGGACAATGGCACTCTCTAAATTTTTTTAAACTTTTTTTTCTTTTGCTTCATCTTAAATATGGCTACAAACCAGTAATCATCTTTACATTGTCAATTTCTTTTGTTCATCTCCATTAAATCTGTAGTATCAACAAGACAGGAACAAACCTCTCCATTACTTGAAATGGATTTTAGTTGGTCCCACAATTCAATTCCTTACATACAAAACTTTGCTTTAGAAAGTACTGCTGGAATTGTCACTGTATGGCAGCAAAATAAAATGTCATCAAGACAAACTGAAGATGTGAAAGAACTTACCTTCTATGCCCAAAACATTTCGGTTCTTGTTTTCTTCAGAAACTTCAAATTTCGTTATGATGTCCAGACAATACTCTGTCGTCACGTTATTCATCTGCAGCAAACACAACATAGGTGCATTTTTGATCCTCCAGAATATGTGACTAACATGTCAAAATCAACTTCAGGCCTCAGCATTTGTTGACAATCCCATGGTCATACTCTGTGTGCAGTCAACCATGAACACAAGTGTCAGCAAAAGGATTCTTCAATGACCTTTAAAAGAGTTGGGGGATTTGTGTGTATATTTGTTTTTGGATTTTTTGGTGAGCATGCCATCTATCTGTCTGTCCGTTCGTCCCTCTATATGCCAGCAGGGCTGAAAAGTTGAAGTAGTGGTATTAAAACTACGTTTTGCTGTTGAAATAGGTATTATGACTATAGAGATACAGTTTTAGTTGTGTTACTTCCACAGCATTCAACTGTTTGGACAGCAAAACATAGTTTTAATACCACTACTTCATTGGGCAGGGCTCCGCCCCTTGCGCATGCACTTCTGCTCCCCTCTGCCTGCGTGTCTCCACCCCACCCCCTGCATGAGGTTCCATCATGACTGGAACCAAAGGGGCTAGAAACTATCACTGTGGGTGCACGGAGGAGGATCCCTGTGCAGAGGGGGTGGCGTCACACACAGTAATGCAACCACACACCTTAGAGGGAACCTTGGCCACATTACACTCTTTGCTTATAGCAGAAAAGCTGGCCACATGTTGCTTTCTCAATAGGAGAGAAAGGTCAGCAGAGGTTGCCTCTGGTGGGCTGTCTAGCCCCAACTCAAGAGTCCCAGAAGAGCAATATGCCTGCCTTGCTGTGGGAGATGGTACGCGGGAGACGCAAAGCTAAGGACTGCACAATGCAGACCAAGGCCACCACCAAAGGAGATCCCTGCCATTTCCCTGGGGAGCCCTAGACTGCACAATACAAATGGAGGCTGTTCCTGCCAAAACAGGGGATAGAGACCCCAGAGTTACTCCAAACCAGTTAACAGCAGAGTGCCCTCTGGAGGAGGAGAAAGCCTCAGGAGGAAGCTGGGGACAGAGGACTACAAAAGCTATGCTGGAGGAGGTGGAGGGACAGACTGAGTAGGGGGGAGGTAGGATAGAAACCTGAGGTGTCATCACAGAGGAGGAGGAGAGGAAGGGGCCTGGAAGAATGTTACAGTGATGCTGGGGGAAGCATATCAAGCTGAATAGGCGGATGATGAAACAACAGTGCCTTCCCAGGAGTGGAACAATGTAATCAAGGAGAATCTTTGGATGGGTGAGTTAGTGGAGTTGTGGGTACTGAAGGGTGAGGAGCCTAAAACACCAATATTCAACCTCACATCCTAGTTACTGGGGAGAGGAGCACACCAGGCCAAGGCTCCAAACCCCTGGGGAGACCCATGTAGGAGAGCCCATCTTGAGCTCTGGAGACATCAGTGCCACAATGGGTCATAAACAAGAGGAAATGCAGTGGAAGTCAGAGAGATTAGCAGGCCAAGGAGCAGGGCCCCTGTTACACCATGTACCATGCCCTGCCCTCATTGCAGTCATACAGGCCCTCACTTCTCCTGGCCTCAAGCTTTGGAGGCCAGTGACACTTACCACTGAGATAAACTGTGGACTCATATCCCCCACTGCAGTCGACTGGAGAGACTGCGAAGAGGAGGACTCAGCCAGGACTAGTGGAGTCAACTAGCCCTGGAGTTGGACTGTTTGCAAACTTGCCTGTTGTTTATTCCCCTCCCAAGTTTCAATAAACCCAGTTGTGTTTGTACAAGCTGGTTTGGACTCCATAGATTTGGGGATGGAAGAGGGGCCACCCATTGACCAAGGAACAATCAGCGAGGCTCACAAAAGAAAAACAAAAGTACAGTAAGAATTGTGGCTGTCCGCAATTTTTTGAGTGTCTCCAAATATTACTAAGCTACTTCTCCCACCATACACAACTGGTTATTTCAGGAAGTACTTCATGCTTCAAGAACCTTATGGTGCTGCAATGCCTCCCAAAAGAAAGAAAGAAAGAAAGAAAGGAAGGAAGGAAGGAAGGAAGGAAGGAAGGAAGGAAGGAAGGAAGGAAGGAAGGAAGGAAGGAAGGAAGGAAGGAAGGAAGGAAGGAAGGAAGGAAGGAAGGAAGTTCATTTCCAGTTCTGAAAAATTGATATTTTGAGGTGTCAAAACGTGCAGAAGGGTCCTTAAAAGGTAAATAATCCATCCTGGAATCTTGGGAAACTCTGCTATAGGGGATGCATATTACCAGTACTATAGCTATAATAAGCTGAGTCCGTGGAAAGGTTAGGGGTTGAACACCCTTGAGGGTCCTAATTTACCCATCCCTGCTCTTTAAGATGTTTAGCTTCAGTGAGTGTCACCAACTTCAACAGGACCTTTTTGAAGACCGTGGCCAGCTCAAGACTTTTCTTCCCCAAGTAAGATTATTATTTGTCCTCCTCCTCCATGCTCACATGCAGTATTATTTAGTTAGTTAATTAAATTTTCCAAGAGGTAGCTATCTTTGTCCCTTTTGTGTTTGTTTATTTATTTTGTTTCTTTGGATTTTGCCTGATTAGTTAGTTAAAATATTTTATCCTGCCTTTGTCCTTAAAAAGGACCCAATGTAGTTTACATCATTAAAAGACAATATTAGAAGCTAAAAATAGTAAGCATACAAATACAGTGGAACCTCTACTTACAAACTTAATCCGTATTGGAATGGTGTTCTTAAGTTGAAACGTTCTTAAGTTGAAGCAAAATTTCCCATAGGAATGCACTGAAAACCGATTAATCCGTTCTGGCTGTTTTTTGTTCTTATGTAGAGGCGCGTTCGTACGTTGAAGCATTAGTTTCCATAGGAACTAATGCAAAGCCGGTTAATCCGTACTCTACCACTAGGGGGAGATTTTTTTTTTTTTTAACCTAAGATGACCTAAGGTTAAAAAAAGGGCAGGAAAGTTTTTTTTTCCATTCTTATCTTGGAGCTCCGTTCTCAAGTAGAAGCAAAATTTAGCGAACGGAGCTGTTCTTAAGTTGGATCGTTCTTAAGTAGGGACGTTCTTAAGTAAAGGTTCCACTGTACTTAAGGATCAACCCTCCCAGCCACTGCCAAAACTTGAGCATCCAGGCTCAAGGATGAATCCAGGAGCACCCCCAAGCTGCGCACCTGAGGGAGTGTAATACATCCAGCACAGGCTGAATCCCTATTCCTTGATCTGCCTTTAGACTGACCAGGAGCACCTCTGACTTGTCTGGGTTAAGTTTCAGTTTATTCACCCACATCCAGTCCATTACTGATGCCAGACACTGATTTAGAGCTGAAACAGCTTTCTCAGATTTAGATGGCAAGGAGAGATTGTCAGATGGTATTTCTTTGTTAATTTCCATTATAGGCAAAAGTAACTCAAGCGGCAAAATAAATTGCACTCCATTTTTTTCTTTTTTGTTATTGTCGCTGTTCACATAACGTAAGCACCATTGTTTACTTGTTCATCATGAACACTGGCACAAAACTCTATGAATGAGCTACTGCTGTCTTATCTTATCAGTTCTATTTATTCCAAAACAAGTAAGTTGTTTTGGTTTTGTTCCCAGCTCTAGTTTTTGAATAATACTTTCACTTTTAAGGCACCTTTTTGAGGCACATTTTAAAAGGACTTTTCAATTTTAGAGCACCACCTCTGCATCCCATTCAAATTATACATAATTTTCAAATTGTTTTCAATTGGCAGTGTTCATGATGAACAAGTCAAATATGAATTTTGATAGAAATATATGGTTTCAAATTATATATAATTTTCCTACCATATATTCCTATCAAAATCCATATTTGACACAATAGAGCTGGGTGTCATCTGCATATTGGTGACACTAAACCTCAAAACTCTGGACAATCTCTCCCAGCAGTTTCATGTAGATGTTAAATAACATAGGAGACAAAACAGAACCCAGACGGACACTGCTGACCAGGTGCCAGGGTGTCGAACAGTACACATCTGATTAAAACATGTTAAGGAACTTTCTGTCCTATTCAACTGAAGGCAGATCCTAGAACTTTGCCTTCTGCCGCCACAAACAATCACTCAGCAGCTGAAGTCACATTGCCTGCCTCCAGCTGCCAATCCTTCCTGACCTCCAAGAAGCTCCTTTCACCCCAGCACTTCTATTTCTAAATTTATCACTCATAGCAGATCAGCATTTGCAAATGAAACATAAATGCACCTAATGGCTAATGCTGTAATTGATTTATTTTCCTCCTCCCTATCTAGAGTCAGTCAACTCATTCCTGGAGGGCACAAGTAGTATGGAGTGTGTTGTGGAAAACTCTGCTGGAGCGGATGCCCTTACTCAGATAAATGAAGAAGATAATGTCCTAAGACACCGAAAAGTCCTATTATCTCAGCTTAATTCCAATGATGTCTTAAAGTAGTATAATAGTTCATCACATAACCATGATGGCTAATAAAAGTGGTAGCAGGGATACCGTCACGGCTTCTCCAGTTTTGTGTTATTTCGTTGATGAGGTTCTGGCAATGCGAAGCAAACGTCCTTTATAATGTTCACTATATTCTCTAGGTGCTTTGATTATATTTTCCCCCTTCCTAGTAGAAAGGAAGAAAGAAAATCTACATTCCTACCTACATTTTAATCATTCAAGACAGATTCCCTAGAAATTATTGTATCAATATTGCATTGCATTCCCATACAAACTACATTAACATTTCAAGAATGAATTGCCCCGAAGATGTATACAAAAATATCTCTATTAAAAAGGAAATGTGTTTTTTCTCTTTGTCTTTCAAGAACTGGCTTCTTTTTCAGCCAAGATGGCAATGTCTCTATTATGAGATTCTCTAACTCTAAGCAAATTTTATTGCTCTGTATATCGACATTTTAGATATTTACTTCTCAAATTTACACCCTGCTTCCTTAGAAGCACAGAAACCATACTTCCGTGTTTTTTGTTTGTTTTATGAGACATAGTAGACATTCCAGAGACTTGTGTTTTTAATCCCATATTTTACAGAGAAGGTTTAATGCTATATTGCGCAAAGAACTATCAGCAAGAGCTCAGAATTGTCTTTGTCTATCATCTCTGGGGAAAACTTTATTTATTTATTTATTTATTTTTGGTCATTTTGGAACATGGCAGGATGTGAAGCCATCCTCAAATTATATTCTCGTATCTTGGTTTCTTCACAGCTTTGTATCCTGGTTTCCTGTAAAGTAATTCACCTCATTTTCATGGTTTGGATAAAATGGAAAATTGTGATTAATTGACGACTTCCTACTTTCATTGCTGGCTTGCACAAACAGACTTCATGAAACAGACATTCACTCAGAAGTAGGCTTCTTAAATGAAGCAATGACCAAATATTTCCAAACCAACCCTTTTAAAGAACTCAGTGCAAAATAGCAACTAGATATCATCAGAACCAATGCTACATTGAACAAATACACAACTAGGGATGGGATTTTTGGATTTTCTGGACTACAAATGCCACAATTCTCCATTCTGGGGTTTGACCTGCTTTCCAGGCACCTTATAAATACCTGAGAGTGATGTACATGGGAGAAAGGCCTAAACTGGAGGACAATGAGGCTCAACGAGGCCAAGCTCTGTGCTGCTTCCTGATCCTGCCCTAGCTAGCTGGGAAGTTTCATTCTGAAAAAGAAGCTTGGGCAGAGCGTGGTCTAGATAAACCTCAAAGTCTTCCAATGTAGGCCTTCTCCCAGATGCATCACACTGAGGTCTTTGTAAGGTGCCTGCAAAGTAGGTAGAACCCCTCCCCCCAAAATGTTTGTGCATCTTACCACCCCTAGAAGTAAGCTAGTGGGTATGAGAAAGAGACTTTTCTCTGCAGAAACTCCTTAACTGTTGAACTCCCTTCCAAAACAGTCAAGCTGGCTTCAACCTAGTTGAGTTTCTGGCAGCTAGCTTTATTCCATATGGCCTTTAATTTTTAAAACTGTCTCTACAATTAGTTTTTGGAATTGTTGTAATCCAATTATAAAGAATGTTTTATCTATTTTATCTGCTTTATTGCATAGCAATTTGAGAGTCCTGGTGGACAGAAAAGCAAGCTGTAAATACCGTAAGTAATTAATTCATCAGATGATACTGTAATTTTCACATCAACAGTGGTGTTGAACTGAGTGTATCTTTCTGCGTTGGTTCAAAAGACTGCCAAAACCATGGCCTCTGCATGGAGCCAGCCTTTTCATTTATATAAACACAACCAACCGTATCACACTGCACTACAATCTATTTTTAAAACACCAAAGTGCCTGTGCTTGAACGAGAGGTGCTACATCTCAAACCTGTCAGGAATTCATTGCACTTAAACCTTATTGTGTTGAGAACAGTTGTAGCTTTTCAATACTGTGCAAAATGGTTTTTCGCTATTCAAAATGGGATTGCACTGAACTAAGGTCAAGGGTAAAATAATGGCTTAGGACTGGACAGATTTAGGTCTGGTTTAATTCATCACATAAATCACTCTAAATCCAAGTACCTACCTACATGGAGATGTGGATCAAGTACATAATGTAAAAGAATGTTATGTAAAGATGCTGCTAATTTCTTGGATGAAAAGGATGAAAGGTCAGGACCTGACCACAATCCAACTAAAGTTAACACATTTAATTCGATGGAAGTATGAAACATTAACTTAAGAGCATCCCATGGGATTCAACAGTGCTTCTCTCTAAATGGATCCCAACTGACATTTTAGCCATTTCTGAAAATGCAGTCATCCGTACCTAGTGAAACTCTTATCATTTCTGGTCTCAACTCATGAGATTAGTATTAATGTTGACATTTATTCCTTCTAAGCACATTAGAAACAGAGAGAGAGAGAGAGAGAGCACACCATGAAATAATTTCAGCAGTATACAACTGAAATTAAATCAAATTCTCTTAATGGAACAAGCAGAATGATGAGAATATGACATGTGAAGGAGTAAAATTAACAAACACAAGAAACAGCATCTGGTCCAAAAAAATTTTCATTAACTGAACTTCTGCGGAGCAGCTTGGAACTTCTAAAAGTGTTGTAATCAGCCACCCAGAGAAGAATGGTATGAAGTATGCTATGAGTGAAATGTGTAGTCTAGAAAGACTGTAATTGAAGCCCTAGGGTCAAACCACTCCTTGTAAATATTTATTTATTCATTAAATTTACAACCCACTCTATAGCAATAGTTCCTGGCTTGGCACAGAATATGAAACCACATTAAAAAACACAGTTACAATAAACTGCATTTAGAATGCAGCAGAAACAGACAAACTAGAACAGCGTAACTGAAAGCAATTAACGTTCCTCAGCCCATCAACTCAGGTTTCAGATACACAAGACAGGATGGCCTCTTCATTCACAACTAAGTCATGCATGAGAGAGCTTCTATTACCTACCAATCTGGCATTCAGGGACGGTACCAGCAGACCAGAACGCAAGCTGGTAGAAGTATCATGGACGGTGTTTCAGGAAGGGACTGTACAAGGGAAAGTTACCTAATGGCTCTCTATTCAGCATGTCAAACCCTGAGCAAAACACTTTTCTGTAACCATCATTACCATTATTAGAGTCCTCTGAGCCAAGAACAAAGAGTGAGAAGTCTGAAAAGTGCTTTTAAAAAGACTGTGGAATTAGGAAGCATAAACTAAAACTAGCAATCTAAGAGTAATAGGATAAAGCCATTTCAGACACATATGTTTCCATACTAAAACCACACAAGCGGGAAGCCATACATCATGAAGGCCATATACCAAGCTCTCATTTAGTCTTTATAAATCTCAAACATCCTAGCCAAGGGGTTAGAAAATATTATCCTTCAGTTCTTCATGTAAATGGAAATGACCCTGACTTTTGCTGAGAAATTCAGCGGAAAGTACAGAAAAGGAAACTTGGCCTTAGTTTGCTACTTCAGATGTTCTTAAAAAGCTCTCTCAAGTAAAGTTAAAGAAATCTCTTGATACCATGCAAAACAGCAAAAACATAATCCTTCATTCATAAAAATGGATTAAACACAAGTGAAGGCTTCTGTCTATTTGTAATGTTTCCTAGCCAATTGCTGTGCAGTTGTAACCCATTCAGCATAGTTTTTCATTATTTCTATAGGCATTTTAAAATCAAGAAGACAGTAGAAGGGTGCCTTGCTGGATTATACAAATTCTAGTCTATTCAAGCCTAGATTTCTCTGTTCTCAGAAATGAATTTTCAGTTTCCCAGCTGAGTTCTGGAAAATGAAAAGACCCTCTTCCCTACCGCTCCTTTTTTCCCATGCAGATCAAGAGAGCAGAGTTAGCAGCAATGGAAAGGAAGAAGCATAGATGGCTTTGTTCCTTGTCAGGGTATTTGCGGACATAGGAAAGGGCAGCCTTCTATGAAATGAACAGTCTGTTTTCTATACCTCCAAGCCACCCATTTGACACTAGCCGTGGGTGGTGGATACCAAAGCTCAGACAAAGCCAAGTAAAAATGAGGCACATCGCCCACTACTGAAGTCTATCTACCCAGGCCTTACAGCTTTCACTGAACTCCTGTTGGTCAGTGTGTGTTTGAGAGAGGAGCCTTCAAGCTCCAGTGACTTCCCATTACTGAGCAGCATACATTCTATATTCCTCTGTGTCTCTCATATGTCTTGTATTTCTCACTGGAAGTACTTCAAGGATCAATGAGCTGTCCATTCCACCGGAACCCATTCTTGTCTCCAGAAAGGAGGTCATAACGCAGAGCGTGCATGGAGGCCTTTGAATGAATGGACAGCAGGTGTTCCTCAAAGCCACTGATCCAGGTTGAAGTAATGGACACAATGTACTCTCTTGCATGAGTACACTCCAAAGGGATCTACATAACCGGTATAGGGACAGACAGGCTGGGTGTCTAACAGCTGACAAATGTATTGGCAATGAACAACAGATGACAAGTAGAACCAGGAGCACGGTGGAAACAAAATACCTTTTATGTGTAACAGGTGTTGACAGTGTATATTGACTGGAGCCCTAAGCCTGCAGTCTGCCTCCCAGAGGACTCAGAAGTCGGAGTCTCCTATGTTTTTTCATCCTTCTTCTTAACAGAAAGAAGTCTGATAACTAATGAATACGCATATATTATTTTTTATAAAGGTGAGTGTCCCCTGTCTTTGGTAATATGAGCATCCTCTCTTAGCTGTTATAGACAATGTTGTTTTCTTTTAAACAATGGAGAAAGGGGCATTCTCCCAATTGATTCATTTTGCAACAGTATAGGGTACCTTTCAGCACAAGAATCCTAGGAACAATAAAAATAATACAGTAGAATGCCATGTAAAAATCAATACAAATTACGAAAGTAGCAGGCAAAGCCCAGTAATCCATACAATCCAGTGGAAGCCATTAAAAATTCAATTGACCAGCCACAGAAAATGCTGAGATTCTAGAGCAAAATAAAGGAATTCTATGCCTGCTAAAAGGACATCAACTTTGGCACAATGTGTACTTTTCTGGGGTGGATAGTCTATGCTCCGAAGTGTTACGATGAAGAAAAACATTTTCCATGTCACCACTCCTTCTAATTCCAGATGGTTACAGGGAACGTAGAGGAGCACCTTTCATGCTAAATGAAAGATTAGGCAGTTTCATGTACTAGAAAGTACACAATGTACCAGAGTAAATTCCAATCATGACTTAAACCAGATATGGACCAGGCCCATTGAGATAATTTGAAAGGCCACTGCATTTTAGCTGAATTGCCAGCCTCCGAGCCCAGAATCCTCCTGAGCTTGGATATCATGTGATCCCAGGGAACCTGTCATCTATAAAGCTCCAAGAGCTGTTGAATTCTTTCGCCTGGGGCTCCTTGCCATTATGCAAAGCCACCACACTTTAGCTCTGTGCTCTTCGACAGTCAGATCCAAATGGTAACAGAATAAGATAACATGTGGTAGAACATAATCCCTGTTAACAAGGCGCAGGCATACAATTTTGTTACCTGAATGAATAGACTGGGAGCACATTTTAAAAATACCGACAGGTTTATGCCTAAACTGATTTCAGTTACTGGACATGAAAAGAATGTCTGATTATACAGTCTGCTTTTTAATCCTTTTTAAAAAAATGTATATTGATATCACAGTTAAGCATACATCTGTGGAAAATATTTATGGACATGTGTAACACAAATGTACATATAAAAATAAATCAGTTTGGAAGTAAAATAAGCAGCAGCAGCAATTTAAAAAGATATCCTGTGCTTTCAATATAGATGTCAACAGTTTTCATAGATCCAAAAATCAGGGGAAAAGGAGGTTACTTACCGTAACTCTGGTTCTTCGAGTAGTCCTCTGTGAATTCACACTAATGGGTTAGTCTGCGCCTGAGCAGAGGAATTCGGAAGCTTCTATAGCTTTAAGAGCTCTGCGCCGGGGGACCTCCCCCGGAGATTATATTACCACCCCGGCGCTGAGCACACTAGTTCCGTAGAACTGTCCGCCGCTGTACATGCCAACCACAAGGAGTCGGGACGCACAGCGGGGAGGAGGGTGGGTTCGTGTGAATTCACAGAGGACTACTCGAAGAACCAGAGTTACGGTAAGTAACCTCCTTTCTCCTTCGTATCCTCTGTGAATGCACACTAATGGGTGATTAGCAAGCTGACTTACCCGGAGGTGGGCGTCACGACAGAACAGAAGCCAGCACTGCTCTACCAACTGCAGCCTCTGCCTTAGCCCGGACATCGAGGCGGTAGTGGGCTGCGAAGCTGAAGGGTGTAGACCACGTCGCAGCTTTGCAAACATCCGCAAGGTCAACACCACGGAGGAAAGCCGTAGAGGAGGCCATGGCTCTGGTTGAGTGGGCTTTAATAGTGGAAGGTAGAGGCTTGCGCGCAATTTCATAAGCAAGCTTGATGGTAGCCACCACCCATCGAGAAAAAGTTTGAGAGGAAACTGGGGAGCCCATAGTCCGGTCCGAAAACGATACAAAGAGTCTCGGAGAAGAGTGAAAAGACGCTGTGCGGGAAACATAGTAGGCCAGAGCCCGCTTGACATCCAAGGAATGGAGTGCTTTCTCAATATTGGATGAAGGGTTTGGAAAGAACATAGGCAAGACCACCGGCTGGTTAAGATGAAAGGAGGTGGCAACCTTAGGCAAAAAGGAAACATCCGGAAAAAGGGTGACTTTATCAGGGTGAAACTGGAGGAATGGCGGGTCGGCTCGAAGGGCCGCCAGCTCACTCGCCCTTCTCGCTGAGGTGACAGCGAGGAGGAAAGCTGTTTTGAAGGTAAGTAGGCGGAGAGACATTGATGACAAAGGTTCGAAAGGCGGGGACATCAGCTTGCGTAGGACAAGCTGAAGCGACCACTGTGGAGTGGGCGGTTTATACGCCGGTCGCATATTGCGGAGTCCTTTGAGGAATTGTTTCAGAACTGGATGTTGGAAAAGTTTAGCTGCATTCGAGAGAGGTGGTTGGTACGCTACCACCGCGGAGATGTATACTTTGAGAGTGGAGTGAGACAATCCACGGTGAAAGAGGACGAGAAGGAATTGGAGGAGCGTGTCCAGTGTCGTGGGACAAGCCGGGAAACCGCGGTCCTCCGTAAAAGTACAGAAAGACTTCCATTTTTGCGCATACGTGGCCAGGGTAGTGGGTCGACGCGCCCGGCAGAGGACATCATCTATCGAAGGTCCAGCCTCCAGGCTGTCAGATGTAGAGAGTCCAAGTCCGGATGGAACGTTGTGCCATCGTGGAGGGAGAGAAGATTGGGAAGGCTGGGGAGCCGAAAGTGATCCGACGCTAGCTGGAGAAGCGGGGCAAACCACGGCTGTCGGGGCCACCAGGGAGCAATGAAGATCATGTTGGCTCGATCGTGGCGCATCTTGATCACCGCTTTTTGAATCAAGGGAATAGGAGGAAAAGCATACAGAAAGCCGTTGCCCCAGGGCGTCATGAAGGCATCCCCCAACGAGTGACGGCCGACACCCGCACGGGAGCAGTATCTCTTGCATTTGGCGTTTGCGAAGGAGGCAAACAGATCCAGGGACGGTACTCCCCATCTCTGGCAGAGAGACGAGAAGACCATGTCGTCGAGAGACCACTCGTGAGACGTGTCTCGTGACCGGCTGAGGCGATCCGCCAGAAGGTTGTCGGTGGATGCTACATGGACCGCGATGAGGAAGACGTCGCGGTTGTAACACCAGTCCCAGACCTGAGTGGTGAGAAGGCGAAGCTGGCGAGAGCGGGTACCGCCTTGTTTGTTCAGGTAGTATACTACAGTCGTATTGTCCGACGTTACCTGAACTACCTTCCCTGAGAGAAGGGTCTCGAATGTCCGGAGGGCTTTGAAGACAGCCAGGAGTTCCAGAACATTGATGTGAAAGGTGGCCTCCATCGCTGACCAATGACCATTGGCAGTGAGGCCACGAACGTGGGCACCCCAACCCGTCAGACTCGCATCTGTAGTAAGTTGGATGGAGGGTTGAAGAGCGCCGAAAGGCCGACCCACAAGGAGATTGGGACGGAGCGACCACCAGGTGAGGTCGTTGGCAAGGGTCTGGGATACTACAAGAGTTTTGGACAGGGAATCCGTAAGGGGGTTGAACGAGTCCAGATACCACGCCTGAAGGGTCCGCATCTTGAGTCTGGCATGTAGAATGACTGCCGTAGTGGAGGCCATAAGCCCTAGAAGGCGTTGGACCAACAGGGCTTGAACCCTGGCTCCCGAGGTGAAGTGAGGAAGCAGTTCCTGAATTTTCAGGATGCGGCTTTCTGGGAGAAAGGCACGACCTGAGATGGAGTCCAGCACACCTCCGATGTAAGTAACGCGCTGGGTAGGTATCAAAATGGACTTTTCTTCATTGACCTGCAAGCCAAGGTCAAAAAGAAGAGACAGTGTGAAGGTGACATGCTGCGACAATACATGTGAAGACGACGCTACCAGCAACCAATCGTCTAGATAGGGGGAAACAGTGATGCCCTGCAAGCGGAGGTAGGCAGCCACCGGAGCAAGGCATTTAGTGAACACTCTCGGTGAGGTGGATAACCCAAAAGGCAAGGCTTTGAATTCATAGACTACGCCATCCAAGGAAAACCGAAGGAACCGGTGGGACTCAGGAGGGATACTAATGTGGAAGTAGGCGTCCTTGAGGTCAATAAGCACAAACCAGTCGCCTTGTCTGAGCATTTGGATTGTGCCATCAAGGGAAACCATCCGGAATCGGCGAGGCGTAATGTAGAAATTCAAAGGCCTGAGATCCAGGATAGGCCGGAGCCCGCCATCTTTCTTGGGTACAATAAAGTAACGGGAGAAGAAACTTCTCGGGATGTCAGGAGTGTCAACTAACACAATGGCATATTTGGAGAGCAGCTTCTGCACCTCCTCGCAGAGGATGGGGGAGGAAGCTGTGTTCCTTATAAACCCCGTTGAAGGAATGGAGCGGAATTCAATCGCATACCCTGTGGCGATAATGGTGAGAACCCAAGAGTCAGAGGTGATAGCCCTCCAGGCATCAAAAAATTGTGCTAATCTAATAACATTGAATAGTGGTGCTGGTAGCCGCAGCTGGTTAAACCTGCTGTTTAGGCTTAGGGTCGGTGCGACGATATTGCTGGCGCTGTCTTGGACGGCCAGATTGTTGACGGGGTTGACCGCGATAGGTCCCCTGTTGGTTGCGGGATCTATCATAAGAGGGGTGTGAGGGATAAGACCTACGCCAATTGCCTCTAGATGTGGTAGGCGTTGAGATGGACTTAGCCGTCTTTCGGTGATCGATGAGATTTTTCAGGATGTCATCGGTCTTAGGGTCGAATAGTCCCTGACCATCGAAAGGGAGATCTTCTACTCTAGCCTTCACATCGTCCGTAAGGGTGGCGGAACGGAGCCAGGCATGCCTCCTAAGCGCTACCGCTGTGACCAATTGCTTGGACGAGGTATCAACGAGGTGTCGTGCCGCCTCGCGCTCTTGGCAGGCGAGGGAAAGTGCCTCTTGATGATGGGCAAGAGCAGTGGCACGGACATCATCAGGCGCTGAGTTGAGAATTGGAAGAATCTCATTCCAAAGATGGTGATGATAGGCCCCCATGGCCGCCAAGTAGTTTGCCACCCGGAGAGAAAACGTGGCAAAAGAATACTGTCTGCGGGCGAAGGCGTCTAATTTCTTTCCCTCTTTGTCTGCCGGAGCCAAGTTAGCCCTGGCCCGGGCTCCAGGCTGCGAGGCGTCAACCACCAGGGAGTTAGGTGGGGGATGCACTTGAAGGAAATCAGTATCCATGCCATGGATCTTATAAAGGTTTTCAGCCCGCCGTGGCACCTGTAGGGACACTGATGGCCTAATCCAAGGTTCTTTAGTGAGGGTGAGGAGGGAAGGAATAAAGGCTAGCTTAATTGGGGCTAGATGATCCTTCACCATGTCCTCAAAGACCTTGTCTGGCTTCGGCAGAGATGGTTGAACTACCGCCAAGTCCAGGACTTCAGCAATACGCCGAATAAGCTGAGTGTAGGCCGTATAGTTCTCAGAAGGTGAAGGGGGATGGCTATCTACTGTAGCCGAAGTTCCCGCCGGCGTTTCCAGCGGCGGGGCTTCACCACGACCTTCGTCCTCCGAGGCAGAAGCTGATACTTGAGGGGGACTAGCACCTGGAGAGTCGTCAGGCGGTAGATCCTCATCAGATTCACGGCTGAAGAAATCAGCGGCCAAGGCATCGTGCTCAGTCCGAGGCGACCGGCCCGATGAAAAAACCGGTCCTGGCTCGTCGGAGCGGCGTCCTGTCCAATGGGAGTGGCCATAGATGGTGTGCTGAGCCATAGGATCTGGCTGTTGTTGAGTGGTAGCGGCAGGTTGTCCAGGAAATTGGTTGAAGGCTTGCCACTGCTGGAAAGCAAAAAAGGTAGCCGGATCGAAAGGAGTAAATTTTGATCCTTCGAGCCCAAAGGGTGTCGAGCCCGAGAGCTGTTGTCGGGCTGCCGGTGGAGCCGGAGGCAGTTCGGGCTCGACATGTCGGGTTTTCCGTGTCCTCTTGTGCGGTGGAGCTACAGGCTCGGGCGAAGGAGGCACCGGGGTGAGTCATCGAGCTCGAGGCGATCCACGAGAAGATGCAGCTCGACGGCTCCTGGTAGGGGAAGCCGGAGGCATCGGGCTCGAGGGCGGAACGAGCTCTGCAGGTAGTTGGGTGAGCTCGACCGCCGGCAAAACGAGCACGGAACGTTCCGACGTGACCGAAGGTGCCGGGCGCTTCTTTTTCTTCGGCCGGCTCGGGCTCGAAGGAGGTTTCGACGCCGAAGCGGAAGCCATCGACGTCGAGCCCGAAGAAGAAGATGGCGGCGTTTTCCGCGGCCTTGAAGGAGAGCGCTGAAGGGAGGCCTCAGTCGGCGGCGCTCTCGGAGGGTCCATGGCAGGCGGGTCGAGCGAACGCGACCAGAGGAAGGCGGTAAGCCTATCCTGCCTGTGTTTCAACGCGGGCTTCGTAAACGCCTTGCAATGGGCGCACAAAGCCGGCTTATGGCCCTCCCCCAAACAAAAGAGGCACTTGGAATGGCCGTCTTTTGTAGGGACCTTTGCGTTGCAAGCGGTGCAGCGCTTGAACGGCGGGTCTTTGTCCATGCACCTAAGAGGTAACAAACTCACAGTCCCGAAGAATAATCAGGGAGTCCAAGATCAGTAACGGGAGGTCCAGCAGAAAGGGGGGGGGGATTTAGTTTTTGTTTTAGTTTTTTTAGAGAAGGAGAAGCTCCGAACGTGCTGCATACAGCGGCGGCAGGAAACGGAACTAGTGTGCTCAGCGCCGGGGTGGTAATATAATCTCCGGGGGAGGTCCCCCGGCGCAGAGCTCTTAAAGCTATAGAAGCTTCCGAATTCCTCTGCTCAGGCGCAGACTAACCCATTAGTGTGCATTCACAGAGGATACGAAGGAGAATCACAGAGTCATAGAACTGTACAAATGGGAAGCTCTCCAAAGAGTTGATAAGACAAAGCTGGAATCTACCATGAAAGTATCCATGACACATGGCCTCCCAAGCACTATTTAAAGATCTCTCACAAAAGAGAATCCACAACCTTCCAAAGCAGTCCAATTCCACTGTTCAGCACTTCTTACTGCCAAAAACGTTTCCCTAATATTTCATTAAAATACCCTTTCTTGAATCCATCACTTGTGGTTCCGCTCTCTGGAGCCACAAGAAAAAAGCTTGCTCCATCCTCCACATCACCACTCTTCAAATATTCAACAATGGCTACCTATCTTCTTACATTTCTCTTTTCTAAATGTACCCAACTCCTTCATAAGGCTCAGTTCTCAAGATTTTTACCATCTTGGTTGCCCTCTTATGGACACACTTCAGCTTTCTGACATCCTTCTTAAACTTTAATGCCCAAAACAGGTCATGGCATTCTAGAGTACATATGAGCAATTTTTAAAAAAATATAAAAACGTAACATAACTTCTTTTGTCCTCAATACTTTTTGCTGGCTGAACAAGACATGAGTCATAGGACATTCTGCTAGATTACAGCAAAAGCAGTCTTGATGTTTATTTTTACTTGCTTACCTTTTGTTCTACCTTCAGAAACTGAGCAAGTTCATCAACAGTGAGGTGATCTTTCTTGTCACTATAGCTCAAAAGCAGCAAGTAGAGGTCTCGCCTTAATGACATCATCTTGTAAAACACAGAAAACTCTTCAAAAGTTAAGGTTCCCTGATTCTCATCCGTGTCAGCTTCCTGAGAAACAAGCAGAACCAAATATGTATTCTGGGAAGTTAAGATTGAAGTAGCATGGCAGAATAGCAACAGAAGGAAAATATATTTATGAATATTTAAGTTGCTCAGTTTGATTCAACACATTACCATGGGTTATGCAAACTAAAACCCTGTTGCAAAAGTTACATCTGCAGAATGGTGATGATTATGATTGGCAGGGGGAGGTTTTCATTAATTAATGACTTCTTTCCTCCATCCTACAGCTTGTCCAACACGCACATAATCTGTTTCATTAAGTGGAAGGTATGGGATGGAAGGAGGAAGTCTTTAATTACTGAAAATCTTTCCCTGCTGGTACCCTTATCTAAGGGTGCAGATTGTCAGTGATTAAAGACTTCCTTCTTCCATACTGGGATCATAGTTTCAATGCACTAAAACAGATTACTCACATGCTGGAAAAGCCACAGAACAGAAGGAAGAAGGCTATAATTACCAGAAAATCTCCCCTTGCTGGTGTCATCATCTTTCCACAGGTGTAACTTACACAACAGACCAGTAAGACCAGATTTCATTGCAAAACAACAGCAGATCAGAAATAAACCCCAGTCAATATGAAAGGTTCTTGGCCAGAATTAGTTCCTTATGAAATCAGCATGTACTGCACTCCTCAATTTTTACCCGAGATTTGTGGGGGGGGGGGGGGGGAGAGAGAGAGAACATAACCACATCTGCTTCACTTTTGTTACCAAAATATTGTTCAAAAACATGACTCCAAAATCGGGATTCCATATGGGAGAGGGCAGTGGGAATTAAAAAAACTAACTCTGTTCTTGATTGCCACTGAGCCTGTCCTCCATGAAGAAAAGAGTCCTTACTGTATGTTATTGCAGCTTTTTTTTAAGGCAGTAACGACTTTGAGCATCTGCTTAAGAGGATTGGCTTGGGATTTACAAAACATTTCCCAGGAGTTCTTGCAAAATACGCTCTCTTTGTAAGTCCTAACAGCAACAGACTGAAAAAAGTCTGCTTTCCCCTCTCATGTTCTGGAATGCTTGTAAGCCATTCAAGACCAGAAAGCAGAAAGAATAGTTCTACCTTATGCTTCTAGGAATAATAACCTTTTTTCCTCTCCAACAAAAGCCCAGGTTTTATAAAATGAAATTTGGATTATATGCAACTGCAGCCTTCATAAAATAAATCACACACATGCCTGATTCATCTCACATTTGCTCTATCCATCTGTATGCACACAAAGCCATGCTTATTACACCCAAGCAGAGTGACATGAACCCCATGAGCAGAGGGCTAGCTGAACCAGTGTTAAATCAACCGCAAGACAGAGCCAATCATACTACTAAAAGTATATGCAAAAGGGTCCATCAAGATCTGCTTTCAGGATTATGTGAGGGCTATTTTTCCAACAGTGTTTTTTTTTAACCAATCTGTGCTAACCTGCACTCAAAGTCTGACCCAGAGCTGCTTGTAACACAGCTTTCCTCTCAGCATGGACAGCTCAGCATTTAGTATGAGATGAATGAGTCTAGGAAAAGCTTCAGCCCATACACAACACCACTCTCTTCTCTTCTGGCTTTACCATAGAGAGGAGGATGGAAACTTTCACTTCTGATTTTGATTCACTAGTTCATCAGGTTTCCCAAGCCTGATGAAAATAAACAGTTTCTTGAAATACTGCCTGATTCAGACAAACCATAATTACTAGTAACCACAGTTTGTCAGTTCAGACAATAAAAGCAACAGTTAAATAAGATTTTTTAAAAAAACTCATAAGTGAATGCTTCTTAATTCTTCTTCCTTGCCACACAGAAAATAAGTGAAATGAAAAAGCAAGGTGGAGCTTTGTGCCACCTGTTCTTCTTTGTCTTACTCCAGGAGTGGTAAAAACACAATGATGCAAAATACGAGAAACCATGCTGACTGGATTTGATCTTTATAATTTGAACAGGCAGCAGAGACTTGCCTTTCCTATGGATTGGATGGGGGGGGGGGGGAGTTTCATTTCCTTTTGCAGGTACAGACCCCAAGATATTTGATGGGTTCTAGTAGAGCAGCACTGTTATTTCCTCAATCTTGTTCTTGCTGCTACAACCTAAACTGGCATGGATGTCTTGTCCCAAATGACCATGCTATCGGCCTCAGACAGGATAATGCATCAGCATTTTGATTTGGCTCTGTCTTCTTTCCAAGATACGTTATTGGAGACCCAAAGAGAAACTCGCAGTATTGAGAGAGGTGGGGAGACCAATTCTGGTTTGCCAGAAAAAAATAACAGTGGCTGCTGTTTTTATTTTTATTTTTTTTAACTGCTAAAGTTAACTCAAGTTAACAATAGTATAGTGTATCCAAAATGATAGTTTTAAAGAGATCACTGAAGTAAAACCTGACATATTTATTACAAATATAATAGAAAAGTTACTTTTCAGACTGTAAATCTCAGAAACCCCTGGAGAATTGTAGGACCTGGAGTCCAGAAAATCCAGCTTTTCCAAGTTCTGGTTTATTTAGACTCATTACAGTCCAAGACAGATGTGCCTTGCTGTCCAGGCAAAGCAAAACACATTGATAAAGAGAGCCGAACAAGCACCAGAAAAATGAAACGGACAATGCACATAATTTATTTTTTTGTTGAGTTTTTTTCCCTCAGAACAAAAAAGCCTCAGTTGGCACAGAGGGAGAAGACTGTACAGAACCAAAAAAAAAAAAAAAAAAAAAAAAAAAAAAAAACAGCGTGATGTGGGGGCTATATAGCTTCCACATGGATAGAAGGAGCTATCACTGAGCTATCCAGCTTGTGGGATAGCTCAGTGATCATGGAATCATGTTTGTATGTATATTTAATATTTATATCCAGCGAGTTCAAGGTGGCTTGCATGGCTTCACATTCTCCCACCAGGCTGCCCTCACTGCTAATATAAGGCATAAAGGCCACAAACCATTCCAATGCACACTTTCATAGCCACTTATATTTATAAAAGTTATTCCTCTAGCCCTAATGAAAACATTATCTTTCTTCTTATTCTTGTCCCGGTGGAGGCTGGAGGTCATCATGGCTGTTCTGAATTTGGATGCAGTAGCTCCATTTTTCATTTTGTGGGGTTTATGACTTCTTGGTCTTTATTCATTTGCTTTAGTATTTCTTTGCTGGCCACTCTTTCAGTCTAAAAGCGTCCCATACTTCCTGGATGGTGTGAGGACCAGTTTGGCTGTGGAAGGGAGCAAGTCAGTCTATTTAAAGTTGAAGAAGCTGGCCTCTTCTCAAAAGCAGACATGAAGTCTAGTTGTTTGAAAGGCACTCCTTAGGCCTTAAATAGGCCAACCTGCCCTCCCAGAGTAAGGGTCCGCCCCCCCCCCCCAAATCTGTGAGGGAAAATTTGTATCAAAAAATAAATTAGGGAATGGGCTTTAGGGGTAGTCTGAGAGGGGGTATGTGTACCCCCCCCCCGATCTCTTTATTAAATTTTGTTTGGCTCCCATACAATCTTCTGCATGCAAAATGAAATTAATAACCCTACTACTCTCATTGAATCTGGTGGCATAGAAACACACAAATGACCCTCAAAAGTAATTGGGTCTACCAGAGATTAATCATTGGCCTTGTCACAAAGCCTATTAAGAACTCGGTGTCCAGTCTGCAATTAATTGAACGTTATAATTCCTTAAGGGAGGGCTAATGCCAGATGTCAGGAATCTGGGCATAGCATGATGCTGACATAACACAGCACGCTAGGCTGACCCTCCTTGCCTTTTCTGTATGAACAATTTATCACACTGAACAGCCTGCCCATTAATCTTCATTGATAAGCCCAGGCTTCTTTTTCTGAGAGACTTACACTCAGCCTCCAAAGTGAAAATGAAATGATGCCCACCTGAAACATCTGTCTTACTTTCCTGCGGGGCAGGTTGACGTTCAGTTTGTGCATCAGCTGGTGGATCTCTTCAATATTCAGCAAGCCGTCGCCATTCTTGTCTGCCTCCTCAAAGGTCTGCTTCACCCAAGTGCAATTAAATTAAGGAAAGGGTAGACTGCTTTGACAAAATGTTCTCGGTGTTCCTTCTGAATTATTGAAAATAAATGCAAAAGTAAAGAGTCACACTATATGAAAATCAGGCACAAAGTGACCACAAAACAGGACATGGAGAGGCAGTTCACATCGGATGCTTCTCCCTATAAAAGACAATGCAAAAACACTGCCTTTCACAGCATGGTGTTCCCCCAGGTGTGCTGATGAAAAGTACCATCATTCCCAGCTGAGACAACGACCAGCTAGTCCTGGGTATGAGTTATAGTCTACCCATCTGAAGGGCACTGAAGTGAAGAAGGCTGGTATTTCTGGTTCCTCTCCCTAGACACGTGTACTCCTCATAGTGGGAGGAAAGGTCACACTGCTGCTAAAGGGAAGGGAACTCCACCTGCAAACAGCCGGCATAGTAGAGGAGTAAGAGAGCAGGGGCCAAAGTGTTAAAGGGCTTATCCTCCATGCCACAGTCCCAGTGCTACACAAGGAGAAAGTCCACTTAAACCATGCCTGTTTTGGCCCTCAGGGGCTTCCTCCAGTTCTACAGTATGGTTTGTACAGTATGACTACTCTCAGTCAACTACTGAATTCCAGAAACTCTTCTCCTGTTGGGCCCCCACTCTTTCCACTTCGGAAAATCTCTCCCCACCTCATCCCCAGCAGATGCATCCCCCCTCCTCATGAAGCTGTATCCCCTGGTGGCTTCCGTTATGTTCTGACTCCATCTGGAACCGTTACAGGGGTCATTTCCCCCCACCGTCTCCCATCTGCCAGAACCAATCATGCCGACAAGGCTTGAAGTAACGTTTCAGCACAAGCAAATGCATAGCTAGCCACGTGCAACCTCCAAAAGTCAGGGATAAATATAGAAGATGCAGAAGAAGTTTATGGAGCTTGTAATTTACCACAAAAGGCTGGCAAGTATTTCTCTGTCTTGTGACAGTCTGAGCTGAAATTAGGAAATGGGAATGATTAGGTACAAGGTAACAGCCATTGCTTTCATGTCCTGGCAACTTGGATCCAACCCAACTGGGTCATGATCCTTCCTGTTCAGAGGGAGAAGAAAGTGCTTTCCTCAGAGAATCAAACTAGGCTGAGAGACTATTTACATAATATGTTTACCTCCACCCAACTGAACTCCAACTTTGCAATATTCATTCTGCTTATCTAGGCTGAAGTTTATTTGTTTATGTAACAATGTTGAGGTTTTTTTTAAAACTGCATTTCATTCAAAGAAAAAAATCACACAGTAGTTGCCAGTGAAAACTATGACACAATAGAACCAAGTGATAAAATAATAAAATGATAAGGGAACAATAAAATAATTCATTAAAACCCTGGATATCTTGTCCCAAATGGTAGTGAAAACCACAAAATTGTCTCACTATGTATTACCTTTGTATTTTAATATTTGTCTTCCATTTTTCCTTTCTGTTTTTCCTCTCAACAAAACTATTTGCAATCCAGTCAACAAAATTTATTTTCTCTCCTTCTCCTTTTACAACACCATAAAGTTACATGGATTGTGTCACAGCTCAGGAGTGCTGGAGCACACATAGACACATACCTAAGACTTTGAGGGAAGTTCTAAATAGTCAATTAATACAACTATAACTAACTGATCTTCTGTCATCCTATAAAAACATACAACTCTGCCATCTCAGATAGATGCTACATGCCATTGGAAGATACCACAGACTGAGGTGGTATCTTCCAATTGAGCCAATGTTATTGAGGAAGGACTTGGGAAGAACTGCATACTCCCTTCCACATCAAATTGCCTTTTCAAACCATTTGAAGGCTTCCCACAATTACAAAGGGAAAGCAAAGGTCAACATCCAAGCTAGTGGTCCATAATTTCTTTGTTGTTGATGGAAGGAGATCATAAACATAAAATAAAGTAAAATAAAATAACATGGAAAGAATGTGACTATCTAAAATGGGATTACAGCAGAATTTAACAAATGGTTGGCCCTGTCATTTTGTAATGGAAAAATCACCTCAAATGGCAGATAAACAGGGGCAGCCCTGGGCTATTTTCCTGTCTTGGACAACAGAGCTGTAACGCCACAAAGACTATCTTACACACCCTAAACTTGCCTGCTGCTTGCACACATGAGCAGGGACACTATCCATTTGTTAGTGCTGAAGAAAGATTCAGCTACCAGTCTTAGGAGCTTCTGTCCTTAAAAACGTGGGAAGAAGGGAACACATTTTGCCTTTTGCTTGAAGCAGCAAAATCCCTTGGGTGGTCCTAATCTTAACTCACAAACACCCTTATTTCTAGGATTCCATCATAGAAACCTAGGACACACTCTGTGCCTTGAGGAACATTTTTGGTGCTGGATTAAACAAGTATCAGAACATGAAAGGATATTGGTCGTGTGTTCTCTGCCTTTTTGCAAGGGAGTCCTCATCACTGATCCCAGCCATCAGGTACTTTAGTCCAGTGATCCAAGTGCGAGCTTCCTCCGGGTTAGAAGTTATCAGATCCAGGGACTCCATGTGGTTACCATGGTATATAGTAAAGCAGCAGCTTGGGTCAAAGTTGCCTTCACCATGGCGATGGAAGATTTCTGATTGCCGACCTTCAGTGACTTTGTAGATAGAATCAATTACAACTGTAGAAGAAGATTGGATCAGGGAGAATTAAAAAGGAAAAGCTGGATGTTTTAGGTCCTCTACGTGTTTATGGCAAATTTACCATCTAAGGAGCTGAGCCCAAAAAAATCCTTTAGGAGGGAGAGGCTGTAGTATTAGGGTTTTTTTTCAGCCGATAAGGTCCTTATTTGATACTGTGTGAAATCCCACCCACACAAAGGCATGAGTGAATAGGAGACTTGAAAAATGAACTCTCTATCTTCTTGGAGATAAATATTTAAGAAAGAAATGATAAAATAGGTTTCACTTCAGCTTACATTTACTCTATGAACTATATCAGTCGTTCTCAATTTTTGGTCCTGTAGACTTCTGGACTTATTTCCCACAATCTTTTGCTGACTAGAGCTTCTAAGAGTTCAAGTGAAAACAACACTGGATTATAGACACATCAGGCCCCCAGTACCTTAATAATAGCTAAAGAAGCAGGAAGAGACTCCCACACAACAATGGCTGGCCCAACCATTAGGCAGAGTAAGGCAACCACTTCAAGTGGCAGATGCTGGAGGGCACTGATAACAAGTCCTCAGTCATTAGCCTTTTGGAAGACAGAACTCTGTAACCAAAAATATCATTCCTGCCCTCAGCAGAAGTGCAGGATGCTGCAGTATTGAATTAAGATTCAACTACAGCTCAGTGAATTAGGTAACTGGTTGCAAAGCCAGAGAGGTTGGGAGTTCAATTCCCCACTGGGTCTCCCTGAATAAGACCCAACCTGTCTCACCTTGGGCAAGCTACAAAGCCCCAGAGTATCCCAAGAAGAAGGGAATGGTAAACCATTTCTGAATACTCTCTATCTCAAAAGACTTAGAAAGGAGTTACCATAAGTCAGAATTGACTTGACGGCACATAATTATTATATATCAAGCAGTCAACCTCCGTACATTAAAGTGAAGAAGGCAAGTCTAATTCTTTGCATAGGCAACAATGTGCCTTGCACCAGCCCTGCCCAAACCTTCTCTCTGTTGATCACAGTTAAGGTTATCAGCACCAACATTAACTCCTATTAATGACAATGACATGATGTGCCTATGGTAAGAAAGAGAATGGAACCCTTGTTTAAAGGTTCAGAAGGGTTACTTATGTACCAGTGCATGAAAAATGTGGCAACTTGCAGAGTTGTGAAACCTCACTGGAAGTGAACAGCTTATTGTGAAGCTGCTGTCTCACCTCCCTCTACTTTTAAAAATACACTCACTTTTGGCCTTTTCACTTTTCCTGGATGGTCTCCATCGGATACAGGTTCTGTGCTCATCAAGGTAGAAAAGACGCACTAAACCTTTGGCTCCATTCTTCAGTTTAACCATCTGAGTCCCAGACTGCATAACACTCATGCATCTTTCAACTGGAAAAAAGAGAGAAACAAATAATTACAGCAAACTGAAATAGAAAAGTTATTTTACTCTGCTGATTTCAAAATTAGTACTTCTTTATAAAGTAACTACAGTATTACATAATCCTACTAAATTTAATCACAAAACTGTAAAGTGAAGTATTTATGGCATGTACAGCTAAAAGGCTAAAAACAGCCTTTGAATTTGGACCTTGTTTAACACAAGCATCGTACAGAGCAATATTACACATATCTACTTAGAAGCAAGCAACACTCAGTTCAAATGAGGTCTAGTAAGTGGGTGTAGATATCCAGTGGGGTGCAGTGGATAGAGTGACAGACTAGGACGCAGGAGGCCTGGGTTCAAATCTCTGCTCAGCCATTAAATTCACTGGGGGAGTGGAACTGGTAAAGCCACTCCTTAACTATCTCACCTTGAAAGCCATGTTAAGGCTGCTATAAGTTAGTTCCAACTTGATGGCACATGACAACAAGTAAGTACAGAACTGCAATCCGATGTTGTAAATCATTTTAGTTGAAAATCAGTGCAAAGCTAGGGGAATACATGACCCTGTATTAGACTGCAATTCGCATCAGCCCTTGCCTCCACAGCCAATGATGGGGCTTATAGTACAACAATATCCATCAAAGGGCCACACTATCCTGAGCCCAGATTAAGCAGGTACAATCTCCCACTTCTCCTGTGTCTGCTCACAAGAGAATTGTGTGTAGGAAAGAACTAAGTCATTACTAGATTTTATACTGCTGTTTTGTTTTATGGGGAAATAGCCATTGTTACTTCTTATTACACTAAGACCACAATACTGGCTATTTAAAATCACACTCTATTTCTTTACCTCCCTCCTCTGTTTATATGACAAATGCCTTGAAGAAGAATCCTACAGAACTCAAAAGTGTGCTTTTCACTTTTATATAACTAAGAAAGTAATTGTGAAACTGAAAACTCTCCTGCTTCCAGTTAGGGTCAACTGGATTTTCACGGATTCTTCCCTGTTGAATATAATTGCAGAGTGTGCACAACTGCCTTTCCAAAGTACTAATATTATCCAGTTCTATAAAAGTACTTCTTTGAATTATAATTCTCAGAATTCCATACCCACCATGCCAGCAGCTAGGGAATTCTGGGATTTGTAGTCCAGAAGACAATAAAGAGTCTTGTGGCATATTAAAGACTAATTGGTTGTATCTGGCATAAACGTCTTTGTGCCAACTTTATCAGATGCACAAAGTGAAACATCAGAGGTAGACACTTACGATTAAGTGAATGAGGAAGAGATAGGTGAAATGTGACAGAAATGCAAAAGACGTTGGCATTATGATTATCTTAATGTGTATGGGTGACATCATTAGTGATGGGTAACAAGTACATATGTTGATCAGCTCATCTCTGCAGAGTTGTCTTTGGGGGGGTCCTTGTCAGTTTTGTATTCCTTCTCTCTCTGGCCCTTTTTAGCTCTAATCGTTCTCATAGCTTAAACAAAGTTGTTGTTCTTTACACAATGCATGTGTAAAATATGCTTACCTACGTTTGGATAAAGTCATCACCCACAACTGTGTGATCACCATGCTAGCATTTTTTTTTTTTTGCATGACTATCACGTTTCCATATTTCTCTTTCTCCATCACAGTTGAGTATAAATGTCTACTTCTAAGGCTTCAGGTTCACACCATGCATCTGACAAACTCAGCTGTAATCCATGAAAACACGTGCCAAAGAAGACGTGTTAGCCTTTGAGGTGCCACAAGGCTCTTGTAGTTTTCACTGCAACATACTGACATGATTTCTCCCTCCAATAGTCCAAAAGAGTAACTTTTCCAGGCTGTGGTTCTAATAATACCAGTCCTATGAACATGTGGCCCCTGGAGGAGGTACATTCACCACAGAGCATAGCAATTGCCTTTCTCACTGAGATCAGGGTTTGCAGGCAATCCAGCCTGACACACAACTGAAAAAAGTTATGTACTAAGCATGAACAGAAGACAAATACAAGCAAAGTAGAAGACACTCTATCCAATCAGTCCCTTCTCCATTCCCAACATTCATTGTCCCACATTCTATTATTGGTCAATATCTAGTCACTTTCTCCTAATGCCCAATGTACAGCCATCTCTAGGCTTTCATTTTTCTTTTTCTATAGTAAATGACTCCAGCTCAAAGGGCTGCATATGAGAAACTATCTTGATGGTCCCTATCTTGATGGTGGGGCCATCACCACTCTGGTCCATGCGCTTGTAATCTCGAGATTAGACCACTGTAATGCGCTCTATGTGGGGCTTCTTTTGAGATTGATGCGGAAGCTTCAAATGGTGCAGAATGCAGCAGCGAGATTACTTAGTGGAACGAGAAAATTCCAGCATATCTCTCCCATTCTGGCTGCTTTGCATTGGCTGCCCATTTGTTTCCGCATTGACTTCAAAGTGTTAATGATGACATACAAAGCCCTAAACGGTTTAGGACTTCGATACTTGGCAGAACGCCTTCTCCCACCTAGATCTACCAGAGTCACTTGCCATAGCCAGGAAAGACAGATGAGGGGCCTGACGCCGAGAGAGGCCCGGAAAGAAAGAACAAGAAACCAGGCCTTCTCGGCGGTGGCCCCTTGACTTTGGAACAGCTTGCCGCCAGAGATCTGCCTGGCACCCTCGCTGGGTGTTTTTAAGAGCCAATTAAAAACTTGGCTCTTTAGGCAGGCCTTCCCTCCTGCCAATACTTGATTTTTACTTTTTTGGTTTTTTGTTGTTGTTGTTGTTTATTCTTCCCATCTTGATTATATTATTATTGTAGATTTTAATGGTTGTTTTTAAATCTGTTTTGTGTTTAATATATTGTTAGCCGCCCTGAGTAGACTCCTGCCTAGAAGGGCGGGATAAAAATCCAATAATAAATAAATAAATAAAATAAAATAAACATACAAACAAGCAAGCATACTTCTGACGATTGGAAGAGTGCAGTATTTAGGAGCCTTGTGGCACAGTAGTTAAACTGCAATACTGCAGCCAAAACTCTGCTCACAACCCAGGTTTGTTTGTTTGTTTGTTTGTTTGTTTATTAGATTTATATACCACCCATCTAAAACGTGTCTACTCTGGGCGGTTTACATATAATATAAAAATAAACTAAGATAAAATCCAGATTAATCCAAGATGGGAAAGGAAAAAAGAAACGGGGGGGGGGGAGAACAGGAAGAAGAAGAAGATGGAGAGAAAAGAAAAAGAAGAAAAGGGGAGATAGGCTAGGGTAGCCACAGGTAGCCCATCAATCCCAGGTAGCCACATGAAGGCTTCACTCAGCCTTCCATCCTTCCAAGGTTGAGTACCCAGTTTGCTGGGGTGGGGGGCAATGTGTAGCCTGCATAAACAAATTGTAAACAACCCAGAGATTGCTTTAAGCACTATGAGGCGGTATATAAATAGCATGCTTTGCTTTCGCTTTATTTAGAGCATAGGAATCAGAAGTCGGGAAACTCAGGTTCCAGTCACCCAAAAGCTATGACACTTATCAGATGACCTTACACCACTCATTCCCTCTCAGCATGGCCTACTAGGGTTGTTTGGAAGATAAAGTGGATATGAAGGGAGGCATTGGGGGCTACAGCAAATAAGCCTAAATTAGAGGAAGGGAGACGCAAGCACAGAGTTAAGGGTAGATGAAGCCTTACACACAGTAAGAGGAATGGACCAAATTGATCAAAAGGGCAACAATAATAACATTAACAATAATAATCACAATAATAAACATAACAATCATAATCATAATAATATTCAAAAAAATGTACAAACACAAACAGGCCACAAATCACACACCCTCCAGTGTCTGTATACAAACGCCAGGAGTATGGGAAACAAACAAGAAGAACTGGAAATTTTAATTCAGGAGGGTAACTATGACTTGATATGAATAACTGAAACTTGGTGGGATGACTCCCATGACTGGAATACAGCAATTGAGGGAAATAAACTGATCAAAAAGAACCGAGAGAATAAAAAGGGAGGTGGAGTTGCAGTATATGTCAAAAATACACATTCCTGCACAGAAATACAGCAGGAGGAGAGTGGCTGTCACATCGAGAGCATCTGGATCAATCTAGTTGGGGCAAAAAAACAAAAGAAACTTGGTAGTTGGAGTCTACTACCGACCGCCCAATCGAAGAGAGGAAGCGGATGAAACTTTTGAAAAACAAATTGCAGGGTTTTCAAAGAGACACGATGTAGTAGTGATGGGAGATTTCAATTATCCAGATAGTAAACCAGTCAATCTTAGAGAGAACATCCTTAAAATGTTTCACAAATGGCATTTTACTCTGGTAAAACTGGCAAAAATGTCAGAAGGGATCAGCAATATTTGTTGGAAATGTAAAAAAAAATCCGGGGACTTATTATCATGTATGGTGGTCATGCGAAAAAGTTTTAAAAAAATTGGTTACAGGTTTGGGAAATGTCACAAGACATTGTTCAGCAAAGTTTTAAACCTGAAATGTTATTATTGAACTTATTGGGGGGGGGGGGAATAAAATATAGTCTACTGTATATATACACAGCAGCCAGGTTACTCTGGGCCCAAAAATGGAAGAATGGAGAAGTACCAACGATGGAGGAGCTATTAAAGAAGCTACTGGACATTGCAGAACTAGCTATGCTTTCAGAGGCAGTACGGGATCAACCGAGACACTTTGTAAAGGAAAGCTGGAAGCTGATATATAATTGGGCCCAGGAAAAGACAGGAATTTAGGGGGAGAAAAGATTGTAGCGAACAAGTACTTACAAGAACCCTTTGATGATATTAGATGACCAGACAATCGCGAAATCTCTGATCCATATATGTAGCATGAATGCTTAGTTTTGTTGTCTTTTATTATCTATGTCAGTTTTGTTAGGTCCTATTATTGTCGTTCTGTATGTTTTGTATGTATGAATAGTAATAAAAAAAATTATCCAGATATATGTTGGGAGGCAAATTCTGCCAAGTATGGCCCTTCCAAGAAATTCCTGGCTTGTGTGGCTGATAATTTTCTCCTACAAAAAGTGGCGAAAGAAACTAGAGGATTTGCTATCCTTGACCTGATTCTGACCAATAAAGATGACTTGGTGGGGGAAGTGGCAGTAAGGGGAACTCTAGGTGAGAGTGACCATGTCCTTCTAGAATTCTTGATTGCAAAGGAAACAAAAGCAGAGTGAAGCCACACATGTCTGCTGGATTTTAAAAAAGCCAATTTTAATAATCTCAGAACAAGGATAAGTAAGGTCCCATGGCAGGAAAACCTAACAAGAAAAGGAGTCCAAGAAGGGTGTGATCACCTGGTAGATATGCTTTGATTGTATTCCTGCACTTTTTCATTCTAAAAACTGAAATTCTAAAGACACAACTACAAACAATTCCAACAAGAAAAAAAGGTGGGAGGCAGCAAAAAAGGCCAGTGTGGCTTCGCAAAAAGCTCAGAGAGGACCTAAAATCCAAAAAAGACATGTACAGGAAATGGAAAGAAGGATGAGTACAGGGCAAGTAGCAAGGAAATGCAGGGATGGCATTAAGAGGGCAAAAGCTGAGAATGAGCTGAGGTTAGCTAGAAACACTAAAAGCAATAAAAAAGCATTCTTCAGGTATATGAATAGCAAAAGACAAACAAAAGACATAGAGGCACAAAGAAAAGGCAGAGGTGCTCAATTCCTATTTTAGTTCAGTCATTTCCCATAAGACAGACTATGAACTTCCAAACAAATTGGAAGTGCAAGTGGGGGGGGGGGCAGGAATGCAGCTGGAGATAGATAAACAAATAGTCAAGGAATACCTTACCACCTTGAACAAGTTCAAATCGCCAGGGCCGGATGAGCTGCATCTGAGAGTACTGAAGGAAGTGGCTGAAGAACTCTCAGAACTGCTATCCATTATTTTCTTGAAATCATGGGAAACGGGTGAGGTGCCAGAGGATTGGAGGAGGGCCAATGTTGTCCCTATCTTCAAAAAGGGCAAAAAAGAGGAACCTGGGAACTATAGGCCAGTCAGCCTGACATCAATCCCAGGCAAAATTCTGGAACAGATCGTAAAGCAGTCATTGTGCAGGCACCTAGAAAACAATGCAGTAATAACTAGAAGCCAACACGGATTTGTCAAGAACGAATCCTGCCAAACTAATTTGATCTCGTTTTTTGATCAGGTCACCTCCCTCTCAGGTCACAGAGGGAATGCTGTAGACGTAGTATATCTTGACTTCAGCAAAGCTTTTGACAAAGTGCCCCATGATATACTGATTAGCAAGCTAACTAGGTGTGGGCTGGATAGATCAAGTGTCAGGTGGATACACAGTTGGCTACAAAATCGTACTCAGAGGGTGATGATTAATGGGTCCTTCTCTAACTGGGAGGAGGTAACTAGTGGGGTACCCCAAGGCTCAGTCCTGGGCCCGGTGCTCTTTAATATTTTTATTAATTGCCTGGGTGAGGGAGTGCAGGGAATGCTTGTCAAATTTGCAGATGATACCAAATTGGGTGGAATAGCTAATACCCTAGAAGACAGAAACAAAATTCAAAATGACCTTGATAGGATGGAGCACTGGGCCAAAAGCAACAGAATGAAATTCAACAGGGATAAGTGCAAAGTACTGGACCTAGGAAAAAGAAACCAATTGCACAGTTACAAGATGGGGGATACCTGGCTCAGCAAAACTATGAGCGAGAAGGATCTTTGAATTTTCATAGATCACAAGCTAAATATGAGCCAACAGTGTGATGTGGCTACAAACAAGGCAAATACTATTTTAGCCTGCATTATTAGAAGGATAGTTTCCAAATCCCGCGAGGTGCTAGTCCCCCTCTATTCAGCACCGGTTAGGCCTCACCTTGATTATTGTGTCCAGTTCTGAACACCACACTTCAAGAAGGATGCTAACAAATTGGAACAAGTTCAAAGGAGGGCGACAAGGATGATCAGGGGGCTGGAAACCAAGCCTTATGAGGAAAGGCTGAAAGAATTGGGCATGTTTAGCCTTGAGAAAAGAAGACTGAGGGGTGATATGATAGCACTTTTAAAATATTTGAAAGGCTATAATTCAGAGGAAGGGCAAGATCTGTTCTCGATAATTCCAGAGTGCAGGACACGCAACAATGGGCTCAAGTTAAAGGAAGCCAGATTTCGATTGAATATCAGGAAAAACTTCCTAACTGTTAGAGCAGTACGACAGTGAAACCAGTTACCTCAGGAGTTGGTGAGTGCTCCAACACTGGAGGCATTCAAGAAAAACTTAGATAATCACCTGGCAGATATGCTTTGATTGTATTCCTGCATTGAGCAGGGGGTTGGACTTGATGGCCTTGTAGGCCCCTCCCAAATTCACTTTTCTATGATTCTATGAACTCAGCAAGCAAGTTTTCTGAAATATAACAGACACAGCATTTTATTCAAGAGAGTCATAAAAACAGCCATGTGAAATCAGACCAGAGGACTATACAATCCAGCATTTTTAAATTATGGTGGTCTCTCAGATGCTCTCAACTAGAATAGCTCAGTGGCTTAAGCAGAGGTTGGGAGTTTGATCCCTCACTGCACCTTGACAGGTGCTGGGCTCAATGATCTATAGAGACCCTTCCAGCTCTGCCGTTCTAAGATTATTAAGATTAAGATTAAACGCATCAACATCCTCCCATTCATGGACCCCAGAAAATTCTACTGAGAGGCACATTGATTGCAATACCAGAAATAAAACATAGCTGTTATAACTACAAGATACTCATAACTTTGCCATCTACACATCAAAGGAACTGCTGTGTTATCACTTAAATGGAAGCAAGAATTGCTTGTAACATTTTGTGCTTGTAGTATGTTATGCTTCAGGTGCCAATTACAACTTTTCGCCCTTGCTTCTTATATCTCCTGACTTGGGTAAGGGTGAGACACCATTTGCTGTTCTGTCTTAAACAGGAAAATGTCCTCTTGCACCTTTAAGACTGGGATGGAAAGGAAAATGCCACCGGGTACAGTCAACATCAATGCCAGCAGCTACAGGAAAAGTGGGATCATAACATCCTCCCTTTTACGAAACATTCAAAGGTATGAGAGCCCTCTCAAGGTCTTGACCTGAAGCTACCCCTCATGCATACGATCAGAGACTTGTTCTCTGTACTAATCAGGAATAAACATTCACTACCTAGGACTCCATAATGAAAATCACTAATACAGGTCAGAAGTTCCTTTTGAGGCATAAGAACAAATGGAAAAGAAAGCGATGCTTGCTCATATAACCACTCCTTGACTGCCCCCTCTATACAAGCAACCAAGTAGGAACGTGTGAAGCAGTAATTCACAGTTAGAGAACTGTAGCATAAACTCCTAAAACATTATTTCCTTTTACGTCATAAAAAGGGAATAATGTAACACTAAAGACATTTACCCAGAAAGAGAGCCTTTTCAGGAGGGGAGGGAGGAATCAGCAACAGCAAAGCAAAAACTCAGATTTCTTCAGTACTGCCAGATAGTTGATAATCTCGGCAAATAACCTGTACGTTCTTCTTTGCTTTGACATTGTAAGCCTAATTACAAATAGGTAGTTTGAAGAGGTGCTATTATGGAAGCAATGTGCTACAATATATATTTTGTGCAATATGTACTGAGAGGAATGTAGTCTCTCAATAACAGCAGCCTATATGATCAACCAACCACAGATGATGGACTAGGTAGGTTCTATCAGCTACTATCTACATACTTCAGAGAACGATGTGTTATTCATCACCATCACCATCATTATCCTTCTTATTACCAATATTTATATCTCAGTAACAAGTTCTTTGGGCAGCTTATTCGAATGTAAAATATGCACTTTTGTCTATAAAACAGGATAACGTCTTGACGTGCACATGCCTTCTGCATATAGATGCCCACTTATACACATATATTCTAGCTATCATACTGGATACCTGGAGATAGACACAGAGCATATATGCATATTGCAGGAATGCATGTTTACAATTCCAATGCAACCTCTATTTGCATGCACACATTTCTATCAAAAAAGGTATTGATACATACATAGTGGCTGTTGCCACACTGTAAACAAACGTCCATGTGTTCAACAGACACTCCCAACGTATGCCAGGTCTGTTCTGGAGGGTCACAGTATCATCCAGAGCTATGGGGAGGGTAGATGTCTTCTTTCCATCAGCAAGAGCTAGCTGGCTATTAACTCTCAATCACCGTGGATTTTCATCAGTAAACAAACCAATCTCCCAGTGAACTGATGCCTACATTTTCATGGGAAAGTTTTATGAACACAGTGGAACCTTTTCTGACCTAAGAGCAATTTTTCACTTAAAGTTGTAAGTATGCACCCAAGAACTCTTACTGTCTGTTCTAATGTATCGGAATCAAGGCATGTCTTTACACACTGTTTCTAATACTCCACAGTTGCCAAAACATACACAGTACAGCCTACAGAGCAGTGGTTCCCAACTTCAGGTCCCCACTGGTATTCCTGGACTACAACTCCCAGAAATCCTGGCCAGCACAGAGAGTGGTGAAGACTTCTGGGAGTTTTAGTCCAAAAACACCCGGGCACCCAAAGTTGGGAGCCACTGCTATAGGACAACTACTAGTTAGTTCATGATTGTTTACTCAGATTTTCAAAAGGAAGCAGAGAGAAAAAAAGAAACTGAAAATTCAACAGAACACAGAAACATTTTGTTAATAGTAAAAAATGACTCATGAGTCAACAATGCTGACTAAAATTGATACTTTCCAGCTGTTCTTAAGAAAGTAACATGGGACTTTAATCAGGTTGTGCCTCCAATTATTTCCAACTTTCGAAAGTGCAGGGAGAGCCAATTTCAGCCTTCACTTTTATTCTGACTCTTCATTATCAAAATTGCCCGGTACAAGGTCTTGTTACATTTTCTCAAAACAAAACCATTCCCAGAGAAAATTTGCCTCTTTCCCTGGGTGCACAGACTCACCTAAATATCAAGGCACAGACAATTTTACTTTATGAGAAAGCAAGTACTAAAGCTGTGATGACATGCACATTTCTCTAGGAGTAAGCCTCACTGAATGATGTGAGACTAGATCCCAGATAAACATACGCTGGACTACGCATCCAGGAGTGGGCTAAATTCTCTATATTCTCAAAGTAGAGATAACAGATTGTGACTTACAATAACTTATTGTGACTTACTTCCAAGTAAATACATACAAGTTAGGGCTGTTACTCGTTTTATTTAATAAACAGACAGATACTTTGAACAACAATTGAACTAAAGAGACTTTAAGCTTGCAGTTTCAAAACAAATCATGAACAAGCATCTGTTATAATACACAACATTTGCTATCTAAATAATATCAGCCTGGCAACAAGCCTGAACTAGTCATAAAAACATTTCAAATTATCTCTGAAAAAAGCAAGACAGAACTGAGTGCTGAAACATTTGCTGAAATAACTAGCCCAGGCCCGAGGGCTGCAGCCATGACTCCTAAGAGCAGCCTCCTTCTTCTGGGTTCCTGTGCAAAGGGAAGCATCTTGAGTCCAAAACTCTAAAAGAGGTACCAACCCATGTGGCCTAAGAGGCATCTTTCTGAAGTTGCTACACTTCCCACCACGTTGTACATCTCCGATGCCAGAACGGCAGCCATTGGAGCATGAGGAGTCCAGATGCTGCTCAGAAGCTTTATGACAGGCATACAATATTTATTCCACCTGACAAGCAAAACTTCCCAGCGATGAGGAAACCAAAAGCTGCTGGACTGGGACCACTAAGCTGCAAGTCTGAATAGTAGTCCATGTATGGCCTTATTCCGATCTGGGATTCAGCGGCCCAACTCAGCCTTCCATTTGCCATTCATCCCTGTGTAAAATGAGGTCTTTAACATCCTGCGACTGCCTCAGTACAGACACTTGGTATTACTGAATCTCTCGGATAACATAGCTGTTACACTGACCCCTCGGCAGCCATTTCAAGCGTAAAGCCTGTTTCTAAGCAGTTTATGCATCTCTCTGAATAATGCACCGCCTGGAGCAGTTTTTTTTTAAAAGCACATTTTGTTACGTGTGCAACGGAAGCATCACAGGCCAGTAGCAACCGAGCCAAAGATTAATTCTAAATGGTTTGCTCATAAGTCCCCAAACAATCCTTTAAATATTATTTTCAAACACACTTGGGGTTTACAGCTCACCAACACATATTTTCTTCACCTTTTTAATGTGAAAATGCAATACTTAAAAAAAAAAAGGCTACAAAATCCAGGTCTCCAAACCAGAAAGTACCTTCAGAATTAAAACACATACATACAGAGAGTGAATACTATTACATTTCTATCTCCAGCTCACGAGATGCGAGGGCATGAAGAGCTGCCATCGGAGGCATGACAGATTGTCCTGATTTGTAACCTCTACTCTGGACAAGAGGCAAGTGTTAGACCAGAATATGGAGAAACAATAGTTTCTAATTGTCAAAGGGGCGAGAGAAGGATGTAGTTTAGCGCGCACACACCCTTCATTCAATCTATATGCAAGGTACATTCAGTCTTTATCAGACAAAACACTGGATTACATTCAGATGAAGAATTTAAAACTAGGAGAAGAAACTTCACTAATTTAAGATACACATATGGATACCATATTACTCGCAGAAATAATAATGACTTGAAATGATTGCTGATGAAGGTGAAAGAAGAAAGTGCAGGAACAGGATTACAACTGAACATGAAGAAAATAAAAATCCTGACTACATAACTTTTATGATGACATGTGTGATTCTCCAAGCCCTCCATGGGTAAGGAAGGGGGTGCCAAGAGAACCTAATATTAAAGTCCAGTCAACCAAGGAGCTTCTGTTTTGGTCATTTATTGCAGACAACTGTTTTCAACCCAAATAGAAACATTGTCAAGGAATTTAAAGAAGACTTAGACTTGAAAGGACAGCTAAGAAGGGAAGATAAAAGATTCTTCACAGTATGGATACCCTGCTAGAGTCCAAGGCTAAAGTCATTCATATGATGTTGTCACTGATTACTATTGGATGTGACAGCTAGACAGTGAAGAAAGCTGACAGGACAAAATGGATTCATTTTAAGTGTGATATTGGAGAAGAGCTTTTCAGATTCCAAGTACCATCAGAAAGAAAAATAACTGGATTCTAGCTTATATCAAAACGGAACTAGAAGCTGGAATAACTAAACTGAGTCTATCACAATTTGGTCATGCTATGAGAGCAAGACTCACTGGAAAAGGTAGCAATGCTAAGAAAAGTGGGAGACAGTAAAAAAGAGGAAGAAGTAACATAAGATGGATTGGTTCAATAAATGATGAACTAGCCTTCTAATATAAATGTAAAGATTTGCATTATTGTGGTGCTATATTTCAATTTCAGCATTGACGTTTATACAGTGAATTTACTAGATTAAGGCCAATTTTTTTCGTTTTGTTCACAATCACAACTTATGCCCAAGCATATTCTAAAATGAAACACAAGCCTGTTCACTTTGGGTGACTAGCATATGCTTGTCAACATGCAGAGGAGAAGGAAGACTGGAAGCTGATGTGCAAGTACAATTCAGCACTGTTTCAGAAGCTTCTGGAAGCAGTACAGTTGTCAGGGAAGTATCAGAAAATGAAGAGAGTGCAGTAGATGTGAGGCTAATTTGTCCCAGGGAGAGATGCAAGTTGAAAAGATTAGAGAAAAAGCACAGGCAGCAGTATTAATTGGAAGCATATAAATACCAGGGAAAGGCTGGCTGGGAGTTATAAATCCTGTGTGTGTTGACAGCAAAGCCTTTGAGGGAGACAAAGTGAAAGTTCTCCTCTTGCCTGCTCTCTCGGCTGCATGCCCAGCAGAAGAGAATTGGTAGCGAAGGGCCAGAGAAGTTCTTGAAGGACAGCTCCTAGGCAGAAGCAGTAGTGGAAGGTGACACTGGTGGAGGATCTTTCAAGCTAAGTGTGCAGGAGGCGGCAAGAGAAAACTACATCTGAATCCTTTATACCTTGAAAACTCTATAACAAAGCAATGAGAAGCACAGTAACTAAATATTTCGCAACTCAGATAGTAAAATGCTTCATTTTTCTGTGGAAAATTTCTCCTCTTGGGAAAAAAAAAGTTTCAAAAAATTCACTGGTAGGAATGTGTTTCAAGAACAATTTGCCTGAATCTGATACTGATCTAAGTAGTAAATGGGATTCTGGACAGTGACAATAAAAGTGGAGGCATCCTTTGTTGAAAGAGATGAATGAGCTGAAGCAGATAAGTAACAAGCACAGCATATAATGCACTCTCTGTTGTTTTTCTGTGCCACCAAGTCAGAACTGACTTATAGCGGCCCTAATGGTGTTTTCAAGGTAAGTGAAGTATTTAAGGAGTGGTTTTACCAGTTCTACTACCCAGTGAGTTTCTATGGCAAAGCCAGGGGAATCGAACTCAGATCTCCTGAGTCCTAGTCCTCTGCTTTATCCATTATACCACACTGGGAATCACAGTCTATGTTAGCTCTATTGAAATAGCTATATCAATAATTTTTTTATCCTTGCACCTTAAATAGCAAAATAAGCTATGTAAAATAGATACATGCTGTTGTAAAATGTAAACTCAATTTCTCTAATAAAAATAATTTCCACAAGAAGCTTTGAATTTGTTCCAATATAACATTTTTACCATATTACATTTATCTTATTTCCCTATCCCCCCCACATCAAATATTTCAATTCAAATCTTTGTGGGTTGTTTGGGCATTTAAAACTTCTGTTTAGAAAATATAAATCAGAGGAGAGAAAACCACAACTATCTAGTTCATACTTCATTCTAAATCAAGGTTCCCAATCTTAGGTCCCCAGATGTTCTTCGACTAAAACGTCTAGAAACTTTCACCACTAGCTGTGGTGACCAGGATTTCTGGGAACTGTAGTCCAAGAATATCTGGGGACCCAAGGTTGGGGACCACTGCTCTAAATGAACTGCAGACACCGGGAGGCATCATGAAGGAGTGACTGACACATGTCATATGATTGCCTGTTGATATTAAACCATAATTCTGTAGAATTCAGACTATCTAGGTCTAAGCTTCAAACATGCTTAATGCAGAGAATTAGGGAGAATTTTTTTTATTATTCCATCTTTATCCCACACTAACTCCAAACTACTTAAGACGTCATCTACAGGAACTTATTTTATTCTCACAATGATGTTGCTAAGTAAGCTTATACCAGAGATAACAACTAACCTAATGAGTGACTTTGCCACATTCGACTCCACTTCAACATCATATATAGCATAAAAGTTTGCAGACATATCCTACATGACTACTTTCAGTTTTGAATAGCAGCAAGGGATGATGATAATGATCACCATCATCTTAGAACTGCAGAGCTGGAAGGGACCCTATGGATAACAGTGTTTCCAAAAACTTTTTTTAATTGATGATCAAGGAATAAAGTATGCAAACAAAGATCTTTCAAGAATGAGGTGGACATATACACAGCAGCTTCGCAAATTCAGGTATTGCTTGTATAACTAGATTCAAGAGTGCAAGACCAACAGTACAGTTGTTTATACAATTACTTGTAGACTTGTTCATTCTACAAGCTGATAAAACTGTTCTTCCATTAAAAGCCTAATGCAATTTGCCTTTTTTATTTTTTTAAAAAAAACCTTTAAAATTACAATCCATGAAGAAAAAGGAGGCTTACAGTGACACTGGCTTTTATGGAATTATTCATGTTACAATCATCTGATTGAAGGAAAGATTAGATAAATCATTAAAAAAAGCTCTTCTCAACAATGAAAGTGTAATCATAAAAAAAGGCAAACTAAATGGTACTTCCAAATTGAATATCTAAACTGGTATGAAGAAAAATTAGCATAGAGGCTAGAGAAACAACATTGGAACTTACAGCAAAATGCAATACAATACAGCACCACAGATCGTTGGGAGATGTCTGTTAGAATCGGCATGTCCCAATTTTCAGGTCTTCAGAAGAGCACACCCCTCCCAAAAAAAAAGTTGATAAAGCCAATCACCAACAACTTCGAAAAGAACAAGCAGGTATCATGAGCACTGCTGAAAAGTGGTTAATCACAAAGTATGTCTAAACATTGCAACTTGCACTGAAAAAACAGAAGAATGAGAAGAATCAGTGCCTGAATTTCACAAGGAAAGATGTTCCATGACTTGAGATAGTAATGGTGGCATGTTCCACCCACAGAAGAATAAAATTACTTTTTGGGGACTACAGCTCTCAGAATATCCTAGCTATCAACATCTGTGGAGCCAGGCTTTGTCCACCCTTTCTATAAAGCAATGACTGGGGCCTTTAAAAGTTGTAATTCTTGAAATGCATTTACTTCGGAATCTTCCAGACACAGCATTCATTCCACATCTTTTTTTGTTGCTTGGTGATGGTAGATCACAAGATTACCAGGACTCATATCCTGTTAGTGGTCTAATGCAAAAATGCATCAGCACTATACTTGCATTTACCAGTATCTAGAAAACTTCCACTTTGGTTGATTACTGTTGATAGATGTTCCTGTGTGGTTTCTGGACTGTTACTGTCTGGTCCTCATTATGCATTAGCACTAAAATGTCTGGAGAGCGCCATAGCACAGAATTCCATTCCCAACCAAGCACAAAGAAGAATCACTGGTTTCATGTGGGAACTGAACAGAAAAACTATACAAAGCAAGATAAGTATTGTTTGGACAGTGGGGAAAATTCAGTACACAACCTGTTCCACAGGCAGAACAAATGCTGTATGTGGGAGACACCTTAGAGACATGCCTGCATGAAAAGGTGACCCATCAAGTCAGAGGTAGCCATTATCCCTGTAAGGTAGCTTGCCAAGGGATCATGGACCTAACTGAGAACACAGAAAACCTATGGCAGGCTTCAGAGTACAGGGTTTGTGCGCTACATTTGCCTCAGAGGATCATCGTTCATTCATTCAGGTTTCCAGCACAACACCTTGGGAATTAGTCTCTCCCTTGCAAAGAAGACAACTGCTATGCTCTCAGCATCCACAGTAAATGGTATTTATTTATTTATTTATTTCCATTCTAAATTTATCTAAATCCTGAAGTGCAGCACTGATACTTGGGCTGTAATTCAGCTTATTACTAGCAACATTACTGGTGTAACATCTGAGCCCATTTCATAGGAAACCATAAAAGACCTCATGAATATTCCTATTATGGGACTGCTTTGTGTGTCTCTCTTAAAGATGCTGAGGCTCCATTCCCCCTGCTGCTTTCATTCATTCATCTCTTGCTTCCCCCATGCAGGATGCAAGATTTTACTAAGCTTCTTACAGGAGGTTTAATCAACCCTGTTCAGAAGCCTGTGAAAGGAAGACAGATGATGTTTTACTTCCAACTTCTTGGATCCTTTTAGGGCAATCATGAAAAAATATAGCAGTGCAGCTGTAAGGCTGTGTGTAAGCAATTGTGTGTGTGGACAAGCACATTTTGAACCAGGGCATTTGGAAATCATGACCCAATGTCATAGGGTGCTATAGCAATTATTTGTGTGCATTTATAAATGTACAGTGGTGCCTTGAGTTACGAACTTAATCAGTTCCAGAAGATGGTCGTAACTCAAATTGGTTGGAACTCAAAGCACCATTTCCCATAGGAATACATTGAAACATGATTAATCCGTTCCGGCCAAAAACACCCCCACTAAAAAACACACTGAAAAAAACACTGCAAGAGCCATCAAAGCACAGAAACATAACCCCCCCCCCCCCCCGAATCAAACAACTCATTCCAGCAGGGACTAAAAAACACACTGCAAGACCCATCAGAAACACGATTAATCCGTTCCAGCCAAAAACCCCCCCCCCACTAAAAACACACTAAAAAACACACTGCAAGACCCATCACAGTATAGAAACATAACCCCACCACCCAGCCCAAACCCACGCTGCAAAACCCACCCAGAACAGGCAGTTTTAAAAAAGCAAAAAGCAGTACTTTACCAGGCAGTCCAAAGCCTCCTCCGAACGCACACTCTCTAACCGCTGGGGCGAAAGAGCTACAAAGAAGCAGCCTCTTCGCCGACCAACGGTTAGCAGTTCAAATTTCCCCGCCTTTCCCCCCGCCTTTTTTCCAGTCGTAACTCAAAGCTCCGGTTGCAAGTCAAAGCAAAATTTTGTGGCCGGAGCTGGTCGTAACTCGAATTGGTCGCAAGTTAGGACGTTCGTAAGTCGAGGCACCACTGTACAAATTATTTTTCTACGTTTAAAACCTTTTGTAACCACTAGAGGGCACAAAGCAGCTTTTTGCATATTAAAATTCTTTCTTTGCAATAATAATAATAATAATAATAATAATAATAATAATAACAACAACAACAACAATAATAATAATTGGGAAGGTCTGGTGAGAGTTGGTGCTGAACCTCTAGAAACTGCA
Source organism: Intellagama lesueurii (assembly GCA_037013535.1). Classification (NCBI taxonomy): domain Eukaryota; kingdom Metazoa; phylum Chordata; class Lepidosauria; order Squamata; family Agamidae; genus Intellagama; species Intellagama lesueurii. The sequence goes on from JBAJHW010000003.1 coordinate 243,136,974, forward strand.
TACCCTTCCACAAAAACAAGGCCCTACACCTTGGCTTAGAAGACAATCTTGTTTCCAGGTTTTTTTTAAAAGTAGAGATTCTCCTTCTGTAGTTTAAAAACTTGCAGGAGTAGGCTGCCAATGGCCAGAGACTCACAGAAACAGTTTTTTGGATCACATATGGGCAACAGACCATATAATTCCATCCCCTGCCCATAATTAAGGTGCAGCCTGGACCTGAGCTACCTACTGAATTTTCTATTTATTAAACGAGTATTTGGTGCAGGAAGGAAACAAATCAAGGCACAACTAGCAACAAATGCTTTGAGAAAGGAAACACATTTCATAGCTACATGAGCAGCAAGCCATTTTAAGCAGCGTGGAAGAAGGCACAACAGTGTCATTCTGAATGTGGCTAACTGCCAAAAATCATTGCAAATACTCCACCCCTCATTATACCACGCAGAATGCACCTTCATTAAAACAAATACGGGTAACTAGTTTACACAGCCTAGTCACTGCTATCACAACAGGGAAGAGCTTGTCCACTGAAGTCCTTGTTCCTCACACATTGCCAGCAAGAAGCAGAACATTTTTTGGGGGCCTACGTCTTATACACATGGACATTGTAGACATTTTGTACTGTCTACAAAAGATTTGGAGGGCTTGAGGGAAGGAGGGTGGAAAGGGCTGATGGAGCAAAACTTTGATAATTTTTCTTATTCAGAAATGAGGGAAAGAGTTCCATTTAGTCTAAGGGTATTCCTCTTCCTTTTCTGAACTTCTAAAGTGGTGGGAATATCATGGGGCTCTTCCTGCAGACTTCAGCAGCTTTCCTGCAATCCACACATGATCAAAATCCCATTGGCAATGTAGGAAGCTTACCTGAAGTGAGAAGCTCCAGGTGAAGAGCTGCAAATAACCAGGGCTTTCCTAAGTCAGAAAAACTACCTCAGGCATCTCACATGCTCAAGCAAATGAAACTCTGACATCCCATTTTCAATTCTTCATCTTGAGTTCCTCTCTTATGGAGCTGGAATATATTACGAGCTATACAGATTTGGAAGCAGCAGCTCTGACCAATTGTCATTTCCAATTAGCAAAACCTACAGCACAATTTGCCACCCCCTTAGGCTTCCCTGCTCCCTCTGAACTCAGCTGCAATTCTCACAGTATCTGCAGAAAGAATGGATTTTCCAAGGAGTTATTGTTGCAGTCTATCCCTGTTGCAATGTAAAGTGCTTGATTATGGTTTCATCTTGAGTTAGCAATTAAGTGACATTAAATTTTCAAAAGATCTGCTCTTCCTTTGATGATACAGATCAATCCAATTGCTTGCGTTTCTGTATTCTCTTGAAGGGCAAGTCTCTATGGGGACTGTTGTGTCATTTGTTCTTGCAAATTTTCTATTATATTGCTGCTCTTCCATCCAAAGACAGTCTATTGGTATCTTGGGCCAACAAGTTTTTCCCCTTCCTGAACTTTTCTTGCTTTTTTTTTAAAAAAAACTTATTTAGTTCATTAATTTACATACCACCCTATTAGAGCAATGAGCTTATATACCTTCAATGATAAACTGTAACAACCTGTACTTATGGGACCAAAGGATTCTAGCTTCCTGCACTTTATGAGTTCTATAATTTATTTGTCTTTGTTTATACATCTTGATAAAACTTATTTGGTCACCCTCTTTGTCCAATAACCTCTTAATTTCTTGGGTCTGAAGATCCTCAATTAGAAATTTCATCAAAGTTCTCTCTCACCTTGTGAAAGAGGAAAAAGCAAAACAAAACAAAAAGCCAAGATCCTTTCACAGGAAGTGGAGAATCCTGAAAAAAAGGGAGGGGGACCTTCTACAACATTAGCCTGTTTGAAGGAGACACCACAGTGTAGCGGTAGAGCACCTGCACTACATTGAGAAGGTCTCAGGTTCAAACTGTCACATTTCCAGCCAAAACACTTAGATAGCAGATGAAGCATATAAAGCCCTAAACGGTTTGGGGCCTCACTACTTGTTTGAATGTCTTCTGCCAAGTCTGACCGCTCATCTGACCTGGTCCTCATAGACCTCATACCCACAGGTTTTAACTCCCACAGAAGCCCAGAAAATGGTAACCAGAAACCAGGCTTTCTCTGCAATGGCACCATCTCCCACAGGAAATACGAAAGGCACCCTCCCTGCACATACTCAGAAAACTCCTTAAACAGGTCAGAGAAGGCTTTGTGGAGAATCTCCCCAAATAACTGAGACATTAGACAAAGGAATGATGCAGTATTGTGCTGTGTTCTGGAATTGTTTTGTCTCCCGTTTTAGGTTATGATTCATGTTTTGGATAGTTTATTGTTTATATTATTATATATGTAAGTTTAATTAGTTGTACACCATCCAGAGTAACAATTATCTAGATGGGCAGTGTATAAATTGAATGAATGAATGAATGAATGAATGAACGAACGAATGAAGGAAGGAATGAAAAAACATTGTGTGATGTAAAAGAGAGAGAGTAAGCACGAGAGAGAGAGAGAGTAAGCACCAGCTTCTTCTTCACTTCCCTGCACAATAAAAGGCAACAGGTGAGAAAAGGCAGGGTCTCAGCCTAAGGAAGGCACGTGTGATATTGATGTAGTTGATAACATTAGGGAGCATGACTGTCCACACATCATTTGGGCTCCATTTCCCAGACGGGTTCTGTTTTATTACAGAAATGATATAATCTGAAATATTTGTCTGCAAATGTTTAAAAAGTGGTTCAGTAAGCATTGTCACTGTACATATTCATTTATCTTTATGTCATCACCAGCTTGAAATGTGAAAACTAGAGTTGAACGCACTCTATCAAACTGAGACTATGAATGTACAAAAAAAAACCCACTGTCTTTTAATTTAGGGGTAACATTAGTAGCAGAACCTTTTATGTGACAAGCCAGAAAAAAGCAGAAAAGCTATGCTTAGCTACAAAGCAAAGATGGTCATAAATAAACTCTGGCCATATTAAGTCAATAGAATCCAGACCAGATGCAGGCATAATATAAAAGGTTCAAAGAAAAGGTGCAACTAAAATAATTTCAAATTATTCCAGAAAGTACTATATTTGGGGAAAATGAAAGCTTACCTTTAATCATGTGTAGGTATTGTTACTCAGGCGTTATCCCTCACCACATATTGTGCCCACCACAATTCTGACCAATTATAGACAAATAGCTTCTTCGCTGGCCAATTACACGTCAGTAGTAATTGTCACTTTCCTTCTCTGGCAAGGATGCTGGAAAGCAGGATCAGACTTGCTTCAGACTGAACCACTGGGCAGAATGCAACAGCACAGTTTCCATATATTCTCTGAACTATAAGGACTAGAGACTTAGATGTTATGTTTATTCTTTTAAAAAGTGAAGACTCCAGGCCAGCTAACATCCAAAACAACACAGTCCTGAGGTGCTCCTAAATCCAACCCAAACCCCAACTGACTTAATGGCATGCAAAGATCAGAAAAATAACTTTTTAGGATGACAACTCATACAATCCCCCATCTGTTGGCTGTGCTCACTGGGAATTCTGAAAGGTATCATCCAAACAAGTACTTTTTCCAAGCTCTGTTTGTGGCAGCTGAATTTGAGATTGATGATACTTTAATTCCGATTCCATCAAATAGTATGAAATATTGACATAAATACATAGGGATTATATTGCCATGATGATGGAATTGGCAGCTCCATCTATGGAAACAATGCAGTCTAGTCTCAAACTAAGCTTGTATACAGCTAGCAACTTACCAAAAGAAGCTCAATGTACTAAATACTTAATGGGACTAGAACGTAGGAGCAGACTTATACCAGGTTTGACTATTTGTCTGTGTAATTCAGTATTATTGACCCTCATTGACAGCAGCTCTATGGTTTGAGGCAGGATCTTTCCCGTCACTTGCTAACTGGCTCTGTTTAGCTGGGAACATCCAGGGCTGAACCTGGAATCATCTGCATGCAAAGCATCATAGGACTGACTAATGCTAATATGTTAGATTTTGCCAATGTACAGTGGAACCAGGATTCCCATGGCCAAGGAGCTCAAACTTCCTGATTAGCAGAAATGATGATTTCATCTGCAACCCTCACTCAGGTCTCCTTGTTCCCTCTGAACTTAGCAGCAATAGCAGCTGCTTGAAAAACTTGTTTCTGTACTAACAACATATTTATGTAAGCTGTTCCAACTGTATTTCAAAATATTTGGGGTAACTTGCTCTTGAATGAGCAATCAAGACCTATTAGCTTTACAAATGATCTACTTCCATTAGAAGTTAAAACTTCTGGATCTCATTTGTTGATATGGACAAACACAGCTCTCTGCGTATTTATTCTTCTTGAGGGTGTGACCATGCAGGCTATAACAACAAATGCCCGTACAATCAGATTTAGCACTAAACCACTGTCCATGAGATTCCAATATTCATATATCTTCCACCGTTATGCTGGCAAATGCCACGAGAAATAGTTTCTTATGTCTTCTGGGTGTGTACAAAAGGACAGAGCCCAACCTCCTACCAAGGAGGAAATACGTGGCAAAAGGACGCATTGTACCCAGCCCAATGTGGAATCTTCCCCAGGGATCCAGAAAGGCAGAGTGGTTTATTAATAAACAATCACTGTAGGAACCCGAAAGATCTTCTCATGAGCCTAGTTGATTAAAAAAAAAACCACATTAACCACTTTGTACTTATTCAACATAAATGCTGTTACACAGCTGCTAGGACTGGTGAAATCTGAAAATGGCCAACTTGTATGGTTGCTCTAGGCTACAAGAACAGCTAAATTAATATATTTTAGTTTACTGTTTCATTGTGCCCGCTGCACACTGTGACAAAATCTAGCTCTATAACAGAAATCATTTTCCCTCCACAAACCCATTCCCGTTCCGCTCTCCCTCAAAGATTTAGATATAAAAAGATGAGACTAGATTTTTCCTGCATCAGCCTCCATCATTCCTGTCAAGCTACCTAAGCCAAGAGTGCAAAAGATTCTGTATTACAAAAGGCAGCTCTTAACTTGCTAGGCACAGATTCCCAATACAGGTATTTGATAAAGGGAAAATATTAAAAATGAGAAATTGATCTACTTGCCTAATTGAGAAGAGCAGGGCTGGCAACTAAGACGGGGACCTAAAAGTCTCTCTATCCTCTCAGTTCAACACAGCACTTGTTCTACTGGCAGCTTAGGAGGCTCTGAGAGAGCCAGTGTGCAGGCAGGAAATCCAGCCAGAGTGATGCAAGTTATTGGGAAGAGCTGCAGATTTTTGCATATATTATACCCAGTATTTTCCTCTTCTAACCAACAGATTCCTCCTCTAACGAATTCAAAGACAAGAATGCATTGTCATGTGTGCAGCACAGAATGAAAACATCTACTGGATCAAGTTTTCTTTTTAGTAAAAGGGTTTATTCACTTAATTTAGCACAAGTAAGCAGGTACAGTGCAGGGAGCACCCCTTATTTATGTGTTAACAAAATCTGTTACAATGGTTACTCCCAAGCAGTCTCTGTCAGTCAGGTTATATTTCCAGGTGGCAAGGAAACATGAAAACTCCATCCTAGAGGTTGGAAAGCCACATTTCATGGCAATCCATTACAGTTAGTGCCTTGAGGCCTATTTGCAAAGGTAGTCAGTTACCATAGTAATTTATTTTTGGAAAGTAATTATTTACTGTCCAGTTTCTCACACTTAACTAAAACAGTTCCTTTTTAGATTTTTTTTAATAATATCTGGATAGTACAAGTTTTCAGCCTGTGCCATAATAAAATATATTCTCTTTCCATCTACCTCAGGTGATATTCCTCATAATGTAACTATTAGTAATTACTACATAATTATATGTAAGTTACCTCCAAGTCATTACTTTTTGGGTGATGATGGTGTAACGTATTTTACGCTTCAAAAAGAATGTAATGAGTAATTACACAGTTACTTTTCAGAGTAACGAGTAGTTTCTAATTGAAAAAGTACTGTTTATGAACATTGAGGCAATTTAGAGATATTTTTTACAGATTTTTGCAAACTTTATGCCATTCTGGTATCTAAGCATCAAATAACATATTGTTTCCTTTCATCTTATGTATTCTTCCAAGCATTTTTCAGCATCCAGTATCAGAACTGGGTGCAAGAATATTTCCCTGGGGTTTTTTTCTGACATGCTGAGAATGACAATATATGATAAGAACGTGTCAACAGTGGAGCCAGGGCTTTTGAGTTAAAGCCTGGAGATGTAGCAGGTACTATAAAAAAAATCAATGGAACTGGTACATCCACTTGAAGGTGATGATAAAGGAGAAACCATGGTCTCAGGATGTAAATAAGAACACTTCTTATTCTATATATCAGTGGTTCCCAACCTTGGGTCCCCAAACATTCCTGGACTGCTACTCCCAGAAGCCTTCATCACTAGCTTCAGGGAGCTGCAGTCCAAGAATATCTAAGGACTCAAGGTTGGGAACCACTACTACAGATGGTCTTTATTTAAAAAAAAAACAACCAATGAGTTTCAGCCCAATGGTACTGTGGCCTTCCTCAGGGGCTATATAACTACAATAAAAGAAATAACACCTCAATTATCATGTATTATATATATATATATACATATATATGTAAATATCTGTTCAAGATAGGTCAGGCTAATAGACAACAACTGGCATAAAATAGCCCTTTGAGTTTTATGGTTCAACAGGGACTATGTATATGGATCTTCAATGCTATGACCACCACAGCGCACTGGATCTTGCTGTCCTGATACAGCATTAATGTAGGAGCTATAGGGCACTGTTCTGAACTCAGAAAGCCCCAGGTTCCATCCCTACCTGTACAGACCACATGTCTATTTCATGTGCATGTAAAAGGCTGCTCCCACCATCCACTCTTTAGCCCAAATCCTCTTGAATTTAGTGTAGTAAATTACACTAGAGTAGGTCCACTGATTCAATGGGAATGTAATGAGTCAACTCCTCAATAAGGTCTATGCTAAAGTCACAGTCAGAGAAAGCTGTTTGAATCAATGGACCTTACAGAGGAGTTGACTCACCAAAACCTCATTGACTCAATTGGCCTGTTGTAGTGCAACTATTATGCTAAGCAACAGGATCTGGGCCAATATATAGAAGAGAGGGACAGGGCATTGGATATATAGCAGGCAAGAGTAGGATTAGCAGATACAACACATTCCCTTCCTGTGTGCTCAACGCCTGGAAGGGTGAGATCAAGCCTGCCATTGCTACCTTCTCCCTTCAAATTGTCTGTGGCCTGAACAACTACATGACAGGTGGAAATTCATGGGGGGGGGGGGGACCAAGGAAAGAGAAAAGACCAAACAGACTGTTAAGAGATGCCCAGGGTCTGCCTACTTGCCTCCCTCCCCAGCTGAGATAACCGTCCCTCCCATAACTTCTATGATGAAATGCCATCTTACCCTGGGCAGGGAAGACAGAGGAAGATGTTGTCATAGAACCATAATGAAAAGCATAGCACAGAAAGAGCAGCCAAGAGCATATGCTTCAGCTGTCAACTAGCCTGTCACCAGCTTGGAAGGCAATGACTGAAGAAATGGAGCAGTAAATGCATTTTTCAACATTGCCTTGAGCAATTATTATAAATACAGTATCATCAATCACTTACACTTAATCTTATTTTCACACGAATTTCTACATGGGGCCTATAAAGCAGAGAAAAGCATTTCCTAGTAAATAACGCACGAGGAACAGTTGTTCAGTGGAAACTGACATTCAGTAGATCTCAGCATTTTTGTCTTAATAGACTGGGAGCTGCTTTTTGCCTTTGATTCTATGATGGTGGATGTTTCCTCAGCAAGAAGGCTTTTACAATATTATTTGCTGCACCTCCAAGAGGATCCAGGTGGAGAAGAAAGAAAGCAACCTGCTGATATACAAAGGAGCCCAGTGTGAAGGCACTCTTTCTAGCACTTAGGTGAGCAAAACAGAAGCACTTAATTGAACAATTCCACTCATCTATATAGCGATGAATAGAAAACAAGAGGAAGATCTTTGCTGGCAGCCCACCAAAAGGCACAAAAGAAACAATAGGAAAGTGGCAGAATGGAGGTTGAGGGCAGGTAGTAGCAATTACTGCAGTTGCATATACTTTGGCTTATTTTTCGGAAGGACATTAGGGCTACAAGATGCCAAAGGTCACCATTAAAGGGGTGACATCAAATTACGTACAGATTTCCTTTCTGTTTCCTTAAAACAATCCCACCTGAAAGACACAAAGGTTGAAATCCTGTTGCTCAAAGAACTAAATTGCACTAGAGTACAGGGATTCAGTGAGTCAACTCCTCCATAGCTTCCATTGATCCAAATGAGCCTACTATGACTTACTATGTTAAAGTAATTCCCAGTTAGAGTAGGCCTATTTGAATCAACAGAACTTACAGAGAAGTGATTGGGCCCCACTTTCACCCCACTGGCGTTTTAAGAACACAACAGGGGAACAAATGGGCTTTGACAATTTCATTTTAAATGTGAAAGACATGATCAAACCTGCCTTGAAATTACTGCTATCCTATATAACAGTTTTGGTTATCCTGTGGTAAGGGGAAAACATTTTACATACAGTAGTACCTCGGTTTGTGAACACCTCAGTTTATGTAATTTTCAGTTTACGAACTGAAATCCATAAGAAATAAAGTCCCGGTTTACGTTCTTTTCTTTTCTTTTTTTCACACGACAAAAGGGTTTTCCCAGGGCGCATTGCGCCTATAGCGCTGCCCCTTTCGTAGCGCAACTGGTGTTTCGGTTTGCGAAATTTCTGTACTACGTAACGTCGCGTAGAACAGATCCATTTCGCAAACCGAGGTACTACTGTATATTCAAAGGCATTTGTTACTTCACATTTTATACAGGCAAACACTTGGGTACTGAATTAAGAGCTGCTGCAGCAGCAGCTTTTTGTTTCTTTCTTGCCAAAAGATACGTTGCTTCAACTTTGTTTTATTACAAGATGCTTCAGCAGTTTCATAACAAAGGGACTAATATGAAACTCACTCACACATGTATGCATGAATGCAAGCACACACTCACATCGATTTGGATTCTAGAAAAGAAGCCCCATTAGACAATGAAGTGTGGCTGATACTGGAGCCAATAATGAAAGCTTTACTGCAGAGTAAAAATGCCTGAACATTTCTCATGGGTATGAAAACAAGAAGGGGCTCTTGCTGACATGGCTTTGCTTTTTAGTAATAATTATCCCGTATGTTACTGGGATTCATCTGGAAACGGCTTGTATGCATATGAATGTATGTAATCACCAAGATTATTAATTCAACTTATATTGTCGTCTTTGTAGGATTCCGAGGCAATTCACATAAAAACACAGCAAAAATAATGAATTAAAAATATCTAAAATCAAAGATCTGAAATCATGAACTGCACACTTCTAAAATTACAGTATCCACTAGTGGATAGAGTGATGGACTAGAACTCCAAAGAGAAAGGTTCAAATCCCCAATTCACCATGGAAATTCACTGGGGAAGTGGAACTTGTGAAGCCACTCCTTAAATATCTCACTTACCTTGAAAGCCTTATTGGGGTTGATATAAGTCAGTTTCAACTTGATGGCACATAATGCACACATGAAGGAGACAGATTGCCGATGATGATGATAGAACTGCAGAGCCTGAAGGAACTCTATGGATCATTAAGTCAGCCCTTATCAAGGAGGCACAGTGGGGAATTGAACTCCTAACCTCTAGCTCAATGTCTGCTTAACATTCAGTAACAACAGTCATTTGGTCTCTTTGCCTCTGGACAGGAATGAAGGATGAGTCTTTTTACCCATCCACATCATTGTGACAAGAGGGAAGCTAGACTCTGCCGGGCAAGATGCAAGTAACTTGGAGCTGCACACTAAAGCAAGCCCAAGTGCCTGGACCTGGAGAGATGGATGTAGAAGACAAACAGAGGGTATGGGTATGGTGAAGCATAATGGCTGAAATTCAGTAGCAAGTCACAACTAGAGTGGGCCCTTTTGAATAAAGGGAACATATGGAGGACTTGACACACCAAATCCCCACTGATTCAATCAGCCTAGTCTAGCGCACCTTACTATGCTAAGCAACAGGCTTTAAGCCATTGAGTTATATATGTCCTAAATAAAGTAGAGTCACAACTGCTTTCTCATTAGCTTCAATGACAATAATGATGCTTAGAAAAATCTTTTAGCAATTATTCATTCTGGATCACACATGGTACAGCTGACTGCTCAATCAGGCAATTATCAACCCCCTTTCAGCACTGACCTTTACTTTGTTTATATCCTGACATTGGAATAAGAGCTGTGACAATCATAACAAAAACTCCAAAATACTTTCTGGAGAAATACAGTTACTAAGTCAACCACAAAATGCACCAGAACGTGTGAAAGCTCTGAAATCACCCGTCTCTTGAGGCACTAGGTTACATAAGTAAGTAAGGGAGAGGAAACAGGTCAGTCTTAATCTCAAAAAGTTTTTCAGTCTGTGGAGAGCCTTGAGATGTAATGGAGAAGGAAGGCTACACCGGCACTGGAATTCATCCAGTGAAAAAATAGAGTTTGATTTCACTCAGAGTAGTACACAGACTTGCCTGGAGTGGTCATGTTAGAAAAGCTGGGTCTTCCATTTTGAGATGATGGATCTCTAACTTCTCTTCAGTTCATACAGAGAAAGGAATTAGAGATTGAGAAGGATCAGGAGAACCTGATTCTTTAAAACAGCCCAACTTCAACAGCACATGGTTTATTGATATTAACATTACAGCTGCACAGCCAAATATTTTCCTTCTCAAGACCACATAGTTAGCATGACTCTGATTTCCAAACTCAAGAACCCTAGAAAGTGTCCCTGTGATTAGACAGTGGAGCCCACTGGATACTTGTGCTTGATGCCCAGGTGTAAACAACAATGAGGTGTGCCCTTGTGGACAACATCAGCTGGGTGGACGGAAAACATCTGGCTGCATCAGGAATGAGTTTGAAGCATCACTTCTGATCTTCATCAAGACCACTGTGGGTAGCAGAAAGTTTTAACCTCTCACCAGTGATCTCAGTAAAGTTGTGTGCATGAGAGAGGGAGGGAAAGAACAGAGAGTGAATGTTGCACCAATCTATTTCACAAAACTCTGTTTCCTATATACTGTTATCTACTCATGCTCCTAGGTTTGCCACAACTCCTAGTTTAGGAGCTGGCAACATCAGTGGGTCCTCAGATCAAATTTGGCCATGTAGAACCTGCTACTGGATGCATGCTAACACACAGTTTGCCAAATTCAAGAAGCAAGAGGGGGAATTTAAAGCAAGCTTCCCTGGCTTGCTCTTGGACTTCAGGAACAAACCCCTAGAAGTATTCAAGCCAGGCAAAATGAATTAAATCTTCCCTTGCTTCCACTGAAATTCAGTAACACAGTTTTCCAGAGTGCTGGAGGGGGAACATCCTTGGGGAGTGGGGGGGCTGCATGAAATTTGCATACCATACAGTTTCAATCCCTGTTGGAGTGCAAGCAGAAACAATAACAAAGAAATGACATATTCTTGTCCACCAGCTAAGTCTAGGGGCAAAGAGAAGGTAGATCAGATTTAAGAGTAATTCTCAGGGTGATTTCCACTTGACCTGCAAAGGTCTTCATTTTGTGGTGATTTAATTGCTTGACGGCAGCAACATTTACACTGAAATTAAAATGTTAAACTAAATTAAACTGTTAAAATCCATTATCCAGAAACTCAGATGTAGATTTGTACTTTTATATGCAGCTTATTCCAGCAGTTCATGGGGAACAGTGCATAACTGGATTTGCTCCTTCCCCAAAAGCACCATTTTGCATCTGGGTTCCCATACTGATATAACAGTGCAGTGCTGTTACACTCCACATGCTGTGGTTCGCTAGTGCTCTCCAGCAGAGGTCTCTAAGGACTGTGTGCCTTTGAAGTGCTATAGGGATGTTGTGTAGATTCAGGCAGGGTGACTGAAAAGTGAAAGTCCCCAGATGTTCTTGAACTCCCAGAAATCCTAGCCAGCACAGCTAGTGGTGAAGGCTTCTGAGAGTTTAAGTCCAAGAACATCTGGGGACCCAAGGTTGGGATCCACTGCTGTATGGGATGCATCAGGTTAATTAGCCAAAGAGTTCAGTCTTGTGTCATGTTTCTTCCAAGAAGATCAGGATAGCATATGTCACTCTCAATACAGCCCTGGGAAGCAGCTTGGGGTAACTTACCCAGGACTGTCAAATAAAGTTTGAGGTTGAATGGGGATGTGAATCCAGATCTCCAGTAGCCAGTTCCAATATTCTCACCACACTAGTTCTCAGAGTAAAATGGAATATGATCAGATATCACTTTAAAAATATATCCATATAAAGTTTTTGGTGGAGAACTTTATTTGGATTAATTATGTGGTTCACAATTTTCTCAATAGAAACCACATCTCTCCCAACTCAGAACTGCTACTACACATTAGGAAAATTTCCAGAAGTTTGTCAGGTTTCCCTAAAAGATCGAATGGCCACCTGGGGGTAGAGTGATATCTTCAACAGGAAAAATAAGTTAACCCCTCTCTGCAGTTGCCCTTTATATTAAGCGAGATAGAAGGCTCTCTACCATCTCAGCCAGTTTGCCCATCATTACATAAAGACATCACAGAACACATAAACAGGAAAAGACAAATCCTATCTCCCAGGGAGTTTACAAAGTAAATTCAATAAGCAGTGAACACAGTAAGAATGAAGCACAATGGCATGGCTGAGATGAGGTCATCCACAGACCTAATATCAGGTATTATTAGAAGCTCTTAGTTTTTATGTGGGTTTTTAAAGGGCAGACAAATGGAGAATTTAACTAGGAGGGTCTTGAATATTATATATAATATAGAAAAAGATAAATCAAAGGCAGGTATTTTGTCATTAGATATATTCAAGGCATTTGATTGTGTGGAATGGCCAACATTAAAGATGTTATTAAAGGGTTGGGGTTTTGGAAAGAAATTTAGGGGGATAATAGACCAATTATATGTGGAGAATACCTCTGTAGTAATAGTTAATGATGGGATGACAGAACAGATAGCCCTAGGCCGAGGTACTAGACAAGGTTGCCCTCTTTCTCCAGTTCTGTTTTGTTTGATTATTGAAATGCTAGCAAATGTAATAAGAAATGATGATTCAATTGAAGGTATGGGGGGAAAGAATAAAATAAAGATTAATTTATTTGCTGATGATTCCTTATTGACAGCGAAAAATCGGTTAGAATGTATAGATAAAATTAAAATTCATTTGGAAAAATTTGGAAAAATAACTGGATTATGTGTAAATTGGCAAAAATCTGAAATAATGTTGTTTAATCATAATAAAGCAGAACAAGAAAGGTTTGTTGAGAAACATGATTTTAAGATATGTAAATCAATTAAATACTTAGGTATAGATTTAGCAAAAAATATTCAAAAAATGAAGGAATATAATTATAATAAATTAAAGGATGTAATTAAAAAGAAATTTCAGGAATATAGTAATTTTAAATTTTCTTGGTTTGGAAGGATTGCATTGATAAAAATGAAAATTTTACCAAAAATTAACTTTTTATTTAGAATGCTACCAATACAGTTAACAGAGGAAGATTTGAAATTTTGGCAAAGAATGATCAACAAGTATTGTAATGAAGGGAAGAGACCTAGAATAAATAAAAAATATTGGTATAAAACAGCAAAAAAAGGGGTACCAAATATAAAAAATTATTATTTGGCTAACCAGTTGAGGTTTATTGGGGAAATTATATATAATCCAGAAAGGTTAATTTGGTGGAAAATGGAATCATCAGAATTACAGATAGATATTGAAAAATATTTATTTGGTATGGTTAAGAAATATAAAATAAATGAAATTAATAATCCATTTTTAAAGACAATGTTAAATATATGGTATAAATATAGAAAGAATTTATGTCCATCTCACTCTCCACTTGGACCAGTGACGGAAATAGAGAATTTCCCTGTTAATATGAAAGTGTATGTGGAATTATTTAAAGAAAAAAAAGTGATTAGACTGAAAGATTGGTTGTGCAAAATGAGAACGATAGAATAAATGAAACAAACTCTTCAGAATAAGAATATTTCATGGTTAAATTATATACAATTAGAAAGATGGACTAATGAATGGGTAAAGAAATGTAACAAAGGTAGAGAATGCACAAAGTATGAACAATTTTTATTGTCATATGAAGATATTCGGATGACTGATTCAGTAAAAGGTACTCTGAGTAAAATTTATTTACTTCTTCTTGATCTAGAGTAAGAAAAAAGTGAGAAAGAAGGATTGAAAATAGTATGGGAACAAGATATTGGAAAAAGAATAAATGAGGAAGAATGGAGGAAGATATGGAAAATGAGGGTTTTAAGATTTATGTCAGTGAGAATAAATGAAAACTTTTTTAAACTCGGTTTAAGATGGTATTTAACACCGATAAAATTAAATAAAATTAATGCTAGTTATCCGAATGTTTGTTGGAAATGTGAGAAAGAAATTGGTACATACTTTCATATGTGGTGGGAATGTGAAAAAGTACAAAGATTTTGGAAACAAATTTTTAAAGAATTAAACTACATATGTGAAGAAGATATAGAATTTAATCCTGAGACTGCTTTGTTATCAATATTTGAGAATGTGGAATATGATAAGATGACTAAAGAAAAAGGTAAAGGTTCCCCTTGACAATTTGTCCAGTCGTGTCCGACTCTAGGCGGCGGTGCTCATCTCCGTTTCCAAGCCATAGAGCTAGCGTTTGTCCGCAGACAATCCTCCGTGGTCACGTGGCCAGCGTGACTAGACACGGAACGCCGTTTACCTTCCCACCGAGGTGGTACCTATTTTTCTACTCGCATTTTTGCATTTTGCATGCTTTCGAACCGCTAGGTTGGCGGGAGCTGGGACAAGCGACGGGGGCTCACTCCGTCGCGTGGATTCGATCTTACGACTGCAGGTCTTCTGACCTTGCAGCACAGAGGCTTCAGCGGTTTAACCCGCAGCGCCACCAATTGATAACCAATTTATTAACAGCGGCTAGATTAATAATAGCTAGGCAATGGAAATTAAAATCTGAATTTCAAATTGAAGATTGGTATAAGGAAATATGGAATATAGCTATAAATGATAAATTAACTTGTAGTTTAAAGGTTAAGAAAGGAGAGTTGAAAAAAAAATAATTTTTATGAAATATGGGGCAGATTTTTGGAATATGTGTTAATAAGAGGAAAAGGGAAAGCTCCAAATCAAGAATCTATGCAGTTCTGGAGAAGAGGACAATAGAAGAAGAAGCAGAAGAAGAATACAGGTGGAGGAAGAAGATTACAGCAAGTGGTCCCGTTTATGGTGGTGGGGAACACAGTTAAATTGTATTTTAGTTTATGTGTTATATGTTTATGTGTATGTTATAATCATAGAAAATAAAAAAATATTTAAAAAAAGAAGTAGAGGTGAATATCTCCATAACACACAAGAGGAGCAAAATGTGGAGAGGTTTGATTTATTTTACTGTAATCCTGTTTTCTCAAGATAAGGGTACCTGATTCTCCTCTCCTCTATTTTGTCCTCACAGCTACAACCCTGTGAGGTAGATCAGGCTAAGAGAAGCAAACTGATCCACACTTGCCCAGTGAGCTTCAAGCCTGAGTGGGCAACTGAAGCTTGACTCCTCAAGTCTAGTACAATACTCTAACCATAATACCTGACTTGTGCAGCAATTATTGAACTTATAGGGAAGTTAACTGAATAATTAATATGATAACTATGTATTGCCATGTCATGGAGAACAAGAATTGCTTGTGCACTGTGGAGGT
The DNA here is from genome assembly GCA_037013535.1 of Intellagama lesueurii. Taxonomy (NCBI): domain Eukaryota; kingdom Metazoa; phylum Chordata; class Lepidosauria; order Squamata; family Agamidae; genus Intellagama; species Intellagama lesueurii. The sequence continues at coordinate 243,152,798 of JBAJHW010000003.1, forward strand.
ATGACTCTCTCTTTTGACCTGATCTTCTCCAATTCCTACATAAGGAAATTACTTATGGCTTCCCTTGTTTTGAAGCTTTTTTTCTGAGCTCAGGAAGACTAGATCAGTGGTTCCCAACCTTGGGTCCCCAGATGTTCTTGGACTACAACTCCCAGAAATCCTGGCCAGCACAGCAAGTGGTGAAGGCTTCTGGGAAGTGCAGTCCAAGAACATCTGGGGACCCCCGTTTAAGAACCACTGGACTAGATGATTGGTTGTTGGTTTTTTGGGGAAAGAAAATAAATAAAAGTTGGAGAACTGATCCTGGAATTTTCACATAACTTCAACAGGCAGCCTAGCTCTCTGATTTATGAGATGATCAAGAGCTAGGCTGATTTCTAGATTCTATGTATTTCTGTTTTAAGCCGATGCAGTTAAGTGGAGAACATTGTTCATTCTCATCTCATAAAAACTATGATGCAGATTAAGTGAGTGGCATGTATTAAACACCCAAGGGACTAGTCTGCAGTTGGGCAGAACACCAGGGAATGATTGAACACACCCAGCTCTTAATCTAGCAAAAAAATAGCAATGTATTCCAGTATCTAGAACAATGACTGTTTTAATTAGAGATATTATAAATAATGGGGAAAGTACAATGAGGCATTTGAGGTTATATTTAGACAAGTGAAAAGTAGCTTCAAATAGACTCTAAATCATATTAAACCTTTCTGTCTGAAACCTGCTTATCAGAAGGAACACATTTTTAAGTTGCCAAAAGAACTCTGTTTAAATGTAAAAAATGACTCCTGTGGCTACACCAGTCAGGTCTCTTTTATTCTCTGTGTTGCTTTAAAGGGCTTAAGCAACACACACCCCTCCCCATTACAAAGCTAATCCTTTTCAATTATTAAACTCTCATTCCCATATCCATTACCTTGTAAAATGAGGCACAAGAAACAGATGGATTGGCCTATTGCCCTCTTTGGCTTTAGCATATGTGTGGGATTAATCCCCAGGCTCTATGTACACTAGACATCTCCAAAAATACAAACACAGTTCCTGGAACTAAGGGAGACTAAACCCTTTGTGCACGTGTCTTTCTTCTTGCTGGAACACTGTGGGTCCAGGTGCTACGTAGAAATGCTTTCTAAGACTTTTTAAAAAATAAAAGGAGAACTCATCTCCCAGTTGAACTTCTCCTTTTCCTCATTTTAGGAGAATGCAACCCCACCTTTCTGTTGGGCTGGCCAAGAACAGCTTTGCAACAACAAAAAACAGCACCCCCAATCTGCATAAGTGAGTGTAAGAATGTATGCATACCCACAACATGGTACTAACTCCTTTGCCCCACACACATCTACATGAGCCACCTATTGCCTAAGAGACAACAGATTGCAAACATTCCTTACCCTGTCACCTAGAAAAAGGTTATACACCTATGACAACAAAGTAAGCAGCTATGTGCAAGCCACTTACAAGTGGGTCCGCAATAAGGAGTTATGTGAGATGCTCCAGTTGACAGTTCCATTGAGATATGAGTGGTGTTGAGGAGAAAGGTATTTTCCTTCAGGGTACCAAATAAACCCAGAACTGCCTTGCTTAAGCAAGGTTCCTGCATCATGTGCCTGTAGAGTCAAGCTCTTGCCAATGCATACACACACACTCCAAGACAGGTTGAAGAGGACATTTGATTAAAAAGTTACTTAAAGCTAATTGCCATCATATAAACATTTAAAAACAAAGGCCCTAGCCATAATATTATAATCTAAAAGGTCAAGACAGAGCATCCCATGGTGGAAAAGAAAGGAGGTGTGGATAATCAATCAGGAAAAGCCAAGGGGAACTGGGAGAGAGGGAGGGAAGAAGGGAGAGAAGAGAGAGGGAACTAGTCTCTATAGGCTTGTGCTTGAATGGCTGTGTGTCCTTCTTTAAAGAGGACAATCCTCTGTTTCACAGGATTCTTTGTCTGAAAGGCTGTCTAATCTAAGCCTGGTTTACAGAGACAACACTAAAAGAAGGAAAAGCAGCAGTGGCTTCAAAGATGCCCATCAGGCTGAGCAGTCACCACACAGCACACCTTGTCAAAAATTTTCCCATTATGGTATGATGTGGTGTATAGCTGTTTAAACAATAGCAACCACTTCTAAAGCTGCACCTAGAAATACACATTAAGCTATGCAAATTTTTGTCCGCCCTTTTTTCAGCACTGTGTAAGGAGTTGTCCTGCCTGGTTCACTGTTTCAGAGGGCAGAAGTTCTTAAGTCTTGCTGCTCAAGTACTGTAACTGGAGATGCCTACAACTGAACCTGGGATTCAAAACATGTTGCGCAGTACCACACTGTATGTGGCATCCTCTCTTGTTCCCAGGTTACAACAGTCTTCCTCGGCTGAATGGTTAACAGCCACAAACATAAACCCCTTGGGATTGCAAGGACGGTGACCCACTGATCTCACCACAATCTGAAACAAGATGATCATGGGCAAAACAGCTACTCTGCACAGTTAAAAAAAAAAAAGCACCAGTCCACCCATCAGAATATACAGGCTCCAAAAGATACCCTTTTACATCTGAGGCAGAATTTGGATCAGGGAGCTGGAGGTATAGACATGCAAAGCACTAGCAGAACAGTTGAGAAGAACATCAGGCAACGCCATAAACATTTTGTAACAAGGGAAGGCAGCTTCCTGTGGAACCAGGAATACAGCCTTTTCCCCATTATAGTCACTGAGGTGCTTTTAATGAAAGAATGAAGTTGTATGGCACTAACAGGAAGTCTGATTTTTATAAAGCATGGCTCAATGCTTTATATTACCACTAATTTAACAGTAATACATGATATCATGTTCAATAAACTGAATCAATCAACTCATTAGTCTGCTTTTAGACTAAATTAACCACTTAAAGAAGCAGCTCCAACATACATAAACAATGTCAAAAGTGCCTGGTTGATTAATCCACCAAGAATATTTCTTGGCACCAAGCAAATCCTCTTCATTCAAGGCAACCAAGCAGAGAAATGTAAGCACAAATAAAGAAGTCAAAGTTTGCAGACAAGTTTAACCATTTTTGTGAATGGATTAGATCCACAGATTGCCAAGAAGGTTACAATCCTGTGCATAGTTATTTTAGGAGTAAGTTCCATTTGAACTGATCAAACATGCTTACAACTGCACTCTAAAACACATTGTAAAATATGTTTATGAGGAGGGTCACTAAACTTCCCCCAATGCTATAGCCCCTGGTCCCATTCTTGTACAGCATATGATAGGGTCTACTGATTCTCTGAAGAGGTTTCCTAGAGGTTGGGGGTGTAGATCCTACAGGGAGGGAGAAGAAACCAGGGATTCTTCCATGTACAAACAAAAATGCCTTTTCTTTATGCATGGAGATTTTTGGACTCTTTTCAAATAAAGTGCAGCAGGGGGACATCTAAGTATTCAGCCTCTTCAATGTTACACTGTATCCATAATCATTTCTTAGGCTGGACACCATGTTTAAATACATATAATTGGTAATACAGTACTCATTAACAAAGTATAACAAACACATGATGAATATTGCATCTTAAACACATATGCTCTTTATTCCAAACACTTATATATACACATGCAATATCTTTCTACAATATAGTTGCATTATTTAAAATACAATTCTTACCTTTTTCCGGGCTTAAATTTTTATATACTTCGAGGTCTGCCATTAAATTTGCTACTACTATACATTATTGGTGGACAGAACATAAATTGTCCCTGAAGCAAAGCCCAAATTTATTCGTATCTCTGGGGAAAACACATTTGCAAGGCAATCCTTTGAAGAATCCAAGAACTTGGCCGGTTCTGTCCATTACACAGCATAACGAAGTCTCTGTTATCCATTGCATGGATTCAGAAAGATTATTTATTTTTTTAAAAAAATCCAAAAGATGAACCTGGATAACTTTGCCCCAAACTGCAAGAGGAAGAGAAGAATTCCCTGTCTGATAGGAAACCTGGAAGGCTCTGCTTCATTCAGCTGCTATGGTGGAAATGCCCGACCACTTTTGGTATGAGACAGGCATGCACAGTGCAATGATTAAAATCCTCAAGGCACCAAATGTACATGAAGCAGAGTGAGAAGCAGGTCTTTAAACATCAAGGAGCAAATCAGTCTTTCCTCAGAAAGGATAAAACCATCCTCACCTTCTGGTTTTAAAAAGAAATGGGTGAGTGACGCAGGCTGAAAGCTCAAGATGAAAAGAGAACAGAATCCCACTTTTCCTCTTGCCAATTCTCCTCAGCATCTCTAGCTGAGAGAATTTATGAAGTGGAAGGAAACAGACAGGGAGTGTAGCTCTCTCTGAGCTTTTCCAAGAGTTTATTCATTGTCCAGGAAAAAGTGGACATTGATTCTGAATACACTGAGGGCCATGCTGAAAATATATAACAAGCCACAAATGGATGTGATTATTATTAGTTATTTTGGTCTTGCATTTATCTATTCCGCCTTTCTTCCAGTGAACTCAAAGTGACTTAATGGACACACTTCTTCCTTTCACTCTTCACAACCCTGTGAGGTAGTTCAGACCAAGAGAAAGTGACTAGTCCAAGGTCACCCAATGAGTAACTCTGTCTGCTACAGCTGGCACAGCCTATTGTGAGGAATACAAGAAGCAAAGTCCAACAATATTTGAAAGACTGCATTCAGCCCACACTGTACAGGATCATCAACTCACAGTTGTGATACACCACTGAGTGTCCCAGGGGATTAATTTCTCTGTCCCTGTACTCCATAGCTTCCCACAGACATTTAAAAGGAGACTAATCAAACAATAAATATTGAATCAAAATCACTTAATCCAGCATCCCACAGCAGCCAACTAGATGTTTCAAGCAAACCCAAGGCAAGGCTTTAAGGTACCACTCTCTCTTGTTGTTACTCCAGAGATGGAAATCTGTTGAAGGAACATGGACTTTGACCCTGGAGGTTCTATGCAGACATCAATCCTAACAGTCCATGACAGACCTCTCCTCTGTGAATAAGCATCCACATCATCCCAGGATTCCCCCAATATAACACACCAATACAAGTCATTATCCACAACAGTTGCTCTTCCTTCAGTCCAGTTTATGAGTCAGCACAAATCCGTCAGTGTATCCTTGCCCGGATTGTATCACCTCTTGGTGTCCTACAGCAAGATGGGTAAAGGTTAAACTTATATCAGTTTGTGTCTCTGCATGTGGTTAGATTACAATTCCCATCATTCTTAACCATTGGCCATTCTGGCTGGGGATAATAAGACATCATTATCTAGGAAGCCAAGATTAGCAAAGGCTGTTGTCAACACTTGGAGGCATTCCTGTTCATACCTTATAGCTCGGCACAGAAAACAGAAGAGCACCTCACTTGCGCTTCATTCTACACAGGCAAAAGCTATCACTCATTTATTCAGTCATTTTACTCACTGATTTTTCTCACACTGAAAAACCTTCAAGAAAGTGTGAGGGTTAATTTACTTTGTGTTACAGTCTTGAAATAATAAGAATCCACTCAGATGCACACCATTAATGATCCAGTGCTGCAGAGGTTTTAACATTTAGCATCGATTAAGCCAGGTCAATTAAGCCACCCCTTCACGGATTGCTGCCTTGTCGTGGCGAAGGGGCTTGAGTAATTCAGAGAAGCTATGGGCTATGCTGTGCAGGGACACCCAAGACAGACAGGTCATAGTGGAGAGTTCTGACTAAATGCGATCCACCTGGAGCAGGAACTGCCAAGCCACTCCAGTATCTTTGCCAAGAAAACTCCATGGACAGAAACAAAAGGCTAAAAGATATGACGCTGGAAGATGAGCCTCTCAGGTCGGAAGGCGTCCAACATGCTACTGAGGAAGAGTGGAGGACAAGTACAAGTAGCTCCAGAGCTAATGAAGTGGTTGGGTCAAAGCCAAAAGGACGCTCAGCTGTGGACGTGCCTGGAAGTGAAAGGAAAGTCCGATGCTGCAAAGAAAAATACTGCATAGGAACCTGGAATGTAAGATCTATGAACCTTGGTAAGCTGGATGTGGTCAAACAGGAGATGGCAAGAATAAACATTGACATCCTGGGCGTCAGTGAACTAAAATGGATGGGAATGGGCAAATTCAATTCAGAGGATTATCATATCTACTATTGTGGGCAAGAATCCCGTAGAAGAAATGGAGTAGCCCTCATAGTCAACAAAAGAGTGGGAAAAGCTGTAATGGGATACAATCTCAAAAATGATAGAATGATTTCAATACAAATCCAAGGCAGACCTTTCAACATCACAGTAATCCAAGTTTATGCACCAACCACCGATGCTGAAGAGGCAGAAATTGATCAATTCTATGAAGACTTACAACACCTTCTAGAACTGACACCAAAGAAAGATGTTCTTGTCATTATAGGGGACTGGAATGCTAAAGTAGGGAGTCAAGGGATAAAAGGAACAACAGGTAAGTTTGGCCTTGGAGTTCAAAACGAAGCAGGGCAAAGGCTAATAGAGTTTTGTCAAGAGAACGAGCTGGTCATCACACTCTTTTTCAACAACACAAGAGGCGACTCTACACATGGACATCATCAGATGGGCAATACCGAAATCAGATTGATTATGTTCTCTGCAGCCAAAGATGGAGAAGCTCTATACAGTCAGCAAAAACAAGACCTGGAGCTGATTGTGGCTCTGATCATCAGCTTCTTATAGCAAAACTCAAGCTTAAACTGAAGAAAGTAGGAAAAACCACGGGGCAATCAGGTATAATCTAAACCAAATCCGTTATGAATACACAGTGGAAGTGAAGAACAGATTTAAGGAACTAGATTTGGTGGACAGAGTGCCTGAAGAACTATGGATGGAGGCTTGTAACATTGTACAGGAGGCAGCAACAAAAACCATCCCAAAGAAAAGGAAATGCAAGAAAGCAAAGTGGCTGTCTAACGAGGCCTTACAAATAGCAGAGAAGAGAAGGGAAACAAAATGCAAGGGAGATAGGGAAAGTTACAGAAAATTGAATGCAGATTTCCAAAGAATAGCAAGGAGAGACAAGAGGGCCTTCTTAAACAAACAGTGCAAAGATATAGAGGAAAATAATAGAAAGGGAAAAACCAGAGATCTGTTCAAGAAAATTGGAGATATTAAAGGAACATTTTGTGCAAAGATGGACATGATAAAGGACAAAAATGATAGGGACCTCACAGAAGCAGAAGACATCAAGAAGAGGTGGCAAGAATACACAGAGGAATTATACCAGAAAGATTTGGATGTCCCGGACAACCCAGATATTGTGGTTGCTGACCTTGAGCCAGACATCCTGGAGAGTGAAGTCAAGTGGGCCTTAGAAAGCATGGCTAACAACAAGGCCAGTGGAGGTGATGGCATTCCAGTTGAACTATTTAAAATCTTAAAAGATGACGCTGTTAAGGCGCTACACTCAATATGCCAGCAAGTTTGGAAAACTCAGCAGTGGCCAGAGGACTGGAAAAGATCAGTCTACATCCCAATCCCAAAGAAGGGCAGTGCCAAAGAATGCTCCAACTACCATACAATTGCACTTATTTCACAAGCTAGCAAGGTTATGCTCAAAATCCTACAAGGTAGGCTTCAGCAGTATGTGGACTGAGAACTTCCAGAAATACAAGCTGGATTTCAAAGGGGCAGAGGAACTCGAGACCAAATTGCTAACATGCGCTGGATTATGGAGAAAGCCAGAGAGTTCCAGAAAAACATCTACTTCTGCTTCATTGACTATGCAAAAGCCTTTGACTGTGTGGACCACAGCAAACTATGGCAAGTTCTTAAAGAAATGGGAGTGCCTGACCACCTTATCTGTCTCCTGAGAAATCTGTATGTGGGACAGGAAGCAACAGTTAGAACTGAATATGGAACAACTGATTGGTTCAAAATTGGGAAAGGAGTATGACAAGGCTGCATATTGTCCCCCTGTTTATTTAATTTATATGCAGAATACATCATGCGAAAGGCTGGACTGGAGGAATCCCAAACCGGAATTAAGATTGCCAGAAGAAATATCAACAACCTCAGATATGCAGATGATACAACTCTGATGGCAGAAAGTGAGGAGGAATTAAGGAACCTCTTAATGAGGGTGAAAGAGGAGAGCGCCAAAAATGGTCTGAAGCGCAACATCAAAAAAACTAAGATCATGGCCACTGGTCCCATCACCTCCTGGCAAATAGAAGGGGAAGATATGGAGGCAGTAACAGATTTTACTTTCTTGGGCTCCATGATCACTGCAGATGGTGACAGCAGCCATGAAATTAAAAGACGCCTGCTTCTTGGGAGGAAAGCGATGAGAAACCTAGACAGCATCTTAAAAAGCAGAGACATCACCTTGCCGACAAAAGTCCGCATAGTCAAAGCTATGGTTTTTCCAGTAGCGATGTGTGGAAGTGAGAGCTGGACCATAAAGAAGGCTGACCGCCGAAGAATTGATACTTTTGAATTGTGGTGCTAGAGGAGACTCTTGAGAGTCCCCTGGACTGCAAGGAGAACAAACCTATCCATTCTGAAGGAAATCAACCCTGAGTGCTCACTGGAAGGACCGATCCTGAAGCTGAGACTCCAATACTTTGGCCATCTCATGAGAAGAGAAATCTCCCTGGAAAAGACCCTGATGTTGGAAAAGTGTGAAGGCAAGAGGAGAAGGGGACGACAGAGGACGAGATGGTTGGACAGTGTCACCGAAGCTACCAACATGAATTTGACCAAACTCCAGGAGGCATGGAAGACAGGAGGGCCTGGCGTGCTCTGGTCCATGGGGTCACGAAGAGTCGGACACGACTTAATGACTAAACAACAACGAAGTGCAATAGCATAAATTGAAGCAGCAAACTGTTGCTGAATGAATGAGTCAACACTTGTATCAATCACTGTAGACCAATGTGTGCAACTGCTGTGCTATGAGGGATATAAGAAGCAATTTGCTAACTAGTAGCAATTCACCACTTCAGTTTATGCCATTCAAAAGTATTCCAGTCCTTAAGGGTTTCGGGGATTTTTCTGGGGGTGGTTTCCTCTTGTAACATATTGTACTCTGCACAATACTTAATTTATCAAGCAGAAAGCTAGGACAAGAGTTCCATAACAGTCAGAATTCTCCTGATTTTGTTACAGGTACATAATATCTCCATTTTCTTGAAAGCCACAAACAACCTTCAATTTCTAAAATATATCCACCAATATCTGTGCCATTCAGGTTAAACACAACAGTTGTAAGGCTCAAACTGCTAGACTGAAACCACCTCTTCCTTAAAAACGGTAAGGAGTTTCAAGAAACCTATGAGACAAACATGTTTTATTTGACAGGAGCTTTCTTTGACTGATTATGGGGGTGGGGCAGAATGTAATGAGACACATAAAATGACAACTGTATGATTAACACTGGTCATACATTTTCAATGGGCTAATAAGTAACCTGAGACCTTTCCATAGGGTTACTTTTGCATGCGCTGACAATCTCTCTCTCTCTCTCTCTCTCTCTCTCTCTGTGTGTGTGTGTGTGTGTGTGTGTGTGAGAGAGAGAGAGAGAGAGAGAGAGAGAGAGAGATCTTTGTTGACATATCATCGCTTTTTCAAAAATATGCCAAGATATAAAGCAGCAGCCATTTTTTAGGTAGGTAAGGCTCTTAAAGGTACTGAACAAGTATTTAAATAAAGAAAACACCTGAGCAACAATGCTTTGAACCCAGCCTTCAACAGAGTATTCTAGCATTTTAAACAGGGTGTGTAATTAAACAACATGAGCCCTATGCAGGCTTTTTCCTCGTATGTAAGCTTAACGCATTACATGTGGGAAATGAGCATGCTAACTCTGCCCCCAACCTTGTAATCTTCATGATCTTTCCATGTGAAGGGCAATGGACTGTCTCAGCTATCTGTGGAGGCTGTCCTTAAGGTAGCAAACAGCTGCTTCTACAGAGTTCTAAATGTTCATGGAGACTCACAGAGGGTCTCCATGGGCAGAAGGCCCTAGGAATGGCAAGATAAGGCTGGAGACAGCAAGCTCACTCCCCATCTGCTCCTCACATGCAGAGCATACATGAAAGGAGAACAGGACTCCAGTGAGATGGGTCGTGAGAATTATTTTACCATGTTTCCACAAACATTTGAATATGGAGAGACAGGATGACAGTAATAATAAAACTTGAAATAAAATATAAAAGACAGCCTTCTTCCTTGTGGAAACTGGGCAACTGAGTTTACTAACTGGATGACTTCAGATGTTGGGGTGACATATTAGAGTAGCCACTTCCATACCACTAGAAAGAGGAAACACATTACTCCCCACCCCCCAAAAAGGACACAGAGTGGCATAAATTTCCACATGCAAATTCAAATTTAAAATTGCAAATGCAAATAGGACAGGTAGATGTAAATATAAATGAAATTACTGTAACTGAAATAAATACAAACATATGGAGGGAGGGGCCTGTGGCCAAGTGATTTGTATCCCTACTCAGTCAGTCAGGTTTTAGGAGCAATGTCAGTGCTTTTGTTTTACCTTCTTCAGGTCTCTTTCACCTGGACTTTATATAGACTGTCTCCATATAGAAAGCTGTCAAACAGAAAATTGTCCATCATAAAGGAGAGCAGAGCTCAGAAAAACTGTTTTTTTGGGGGGCAGAATTGCTACAACAATTTTTCCAAGCTCCAAAGTAGGACACACGGTTGTTCTGTGAAGCCCTGCCAAGCAGAACCCACCTGGGAAAGATGCACAAGCTGTATGTGTATTCCCCACATGTGTTCTCCTGTAGACATAAGCAGAAGCATCAGTGATTCACCCAACTGCTCACCTGTGCCCCACGAAACATCCAGCGTAATTCTCTGTTACTGCCAACAGATGCCATTTCTCACTTTTCTGGCCCAGCTCCATAACAAACTGTCTTAAACTGGCAGAATCGAGAAAGTAACTGCAAGGGTTTTGAACTTCATTTTACTATTCGCCGTATTTGTTTAACTTAAAAATAGTCCATGGAGACAAGAACAAATGGTGACAAAGTACCCATAAGCCAAGCATTAAAAACTGTATGTTGTTTCAGTCTTCTTTCTTCAAAGAAAGTGGCTCCCAACCTTAAGTAACCCACGTGTTCTTGGACTGCAATTCCCAGAAGCCTTCACCACCAGCTGTGCTGGCCTGGGTTTCTGGGAATTGCAGTGCAAGAACACCTGGGTTACCCATCAGACACTACAAGGATCCTGGAAGGCATAGTGTTCCATCTTCATTAACAGCACAGAGCCCCCAGTTTCAATTTCAACTCATTCTTGAATTCACTCAGTAGCCCAAGGCATGTCAGGCTTGGATCTCTGTCCAGTCAACACCCTGATTTGATTAGGTGGTTTCCTAAACCCCCCTCCCCAGCCATGGAATGGGAAATCTTTGACCTTCAAGATATCTGGGTCTAGAAATGGGCATGAACTGCTGGTTCGGCTGTCAGTCCAGCAGGTGTTCTGCGCCTTCCTTCCCACCACTTCCTCCAGGCACTGCCTCTGAGTGGGCACTGCCCACTGGAGGAGGCAGGGCTTGGAACTGTGGAACACCCATTGGACTGAGGGACAAACCAGCAATTCATATCCATCCCTAATTTGGGGCAACAACTCTCATAATCTCCTGTCAGGGGTCCTGCTGGCTACAGATTTTTTAGACAACAACGGGCAAAGTACAACCCAATCCATTGACTTACATGAAGCCCCCTAAGCACCTCAATATCACAATATTGCCCCCAAGCCCCCAAATAATCTTTTTTTTAATGGCCACTAGGTAACATAAGAGTGGGTTTTTTTCTGTTAAAAAAAAGGGTTTTGCATTATTCACAAATCTTCCCTCTGTTGAAATATGCTTCTCCAAATCTGACTTCTGGAGATTTGTTCTTTATACTACGTAGCACAATTTTTTAGGGCAAGTGCAGGCATCAGAGAATCACAGTACTGCAATTCTCCATTGCAGTTGCTGCTCAATGCCATCTCATTAAGTTAATACATGCAGAAATAAATTTTAAAATTAGTGACTCAATTTTATTTAATGAGTTAGCCTGAAGGAATGAAATTTATTTTCAGAGACCGAGTAATCATTCGTGAATTAAAAATAATTCAAACCCTATATTTGTCACATCTTAATTAAATATATGGGCCTATACTTGGGGTAGGGAGTTCTCCATTTTTATTTTATCTAAGGAAATTTAATTCTTAAAAAAAAACCTCAGGTTTATGAATGTAGGATATTTTACTTTCATATCTGCTATTCAAAATGCCAGGAAATGGCTTGATATTTCTGCACAGTATCATGTCTGCGTTGCCAGCAGGAAAAACAATGCCAAGCTTTACATAGTGAAGAGAATGCTGACAACACATATGGCAGCAGTCAAGATGATGTACAGGATGCCCTCTTGTGCTTGTTACCATTCACAAAGTGGCACCAAGCAAGGAAAAATCCCAGAAGCTGACTCTTTTCTTCATCAGTTAACCACTTCTCACCCAAATAGTAGTAGGCATCCTTCAGTCTCGAGAGACTATGGTAACGTGCTCTGTATGGAGGTCTTGGAACAGCGTCTAGTGTGGCTGAGAAGGCCAATTCGAGAGTGACAATCCCTTCCACACTGAAGACAAATACAATCTGTCCCCTGTCCAGCTCCCTGATTTTGCTGCTTTCGGGACTGCCTCTTCGCCTTGGCCTGCTGAACAAGTGTCTCTTCAAATTGGGAGAGGCCATGATGCACCGCCTGCCTCCAGACTGAACGCTCAGATGTCAAGGTTTCCCATCTGTTGAGGTCCATTCCTAAGGCCTTCAGATCCCGCTTGCAGATATCCTTGTATCGCAGCTGTGGTCTCCCTCTGGGGCGATTTCCCTGCACTAATTCTCCATACAGGATATCTTTTGGAATCCGACCATCAGCCATTCTCACGACATGCCCAAGCCAACCTAGACATCGCTGTTTCAGTAATGTATACATGCTAAAAATTCCAGCTCGTTCTAGGACTACTCTATTTGGAACTTTGTCCTGCCAGGTGATACCAAAAATGCATCGGAGACAACGCATATGGAACGTGTTCAGCTTCCTCTCCTGCCGTGCACAAAGGGTCCAGGACTCACTGCAGTACAGGAGTGTGCTCAGGACACAGGCTCTATAGACCTGGATCTTGGTATATGCCGTCAGCTTCTTATTAAGCCATACTCTCTTTGTGAGTCTAGAGAACATGGTAGCTGCTTTGCCAATGCGTTTATCCAGCTCGACATCTAGGGAGAGAGTGTCAGAGATCGTTGAGCCAAGGTACACTCAAATACAAAGCAATTATCAGGGCTGTTTCAACAAGTATGAATGGGTCTGTCTAACTCCGAGGTGCTACTTTCCTCTCACAAAAATTGGAGTGCCATCCTGGTAAGTGCAGGAGCTAGAATGATGAAACAATGGTTTCCTTTTCAAATATACTGCAGGCAAACATCATAAACTCTACTTAGAACCTAAAAAAATAAGATGAGAAGTTATACCTGTTACCATACATGTGGAGAAAGGGTGGCTGCATTAATTCATTTCAAGAAGTAAACAAGGAAACCAACACAGCATCTGGGAGGCTAACATGTAAGATTTATGTTGAATTGCAAGAACTGTCCATCACTGTTGATGTGAAGCAGCTGTGCCCATGAAGAAAGCTTCTCAGATTATAATTATGCTGTCCAGAAAGAGAGGCAAAAAACAACCCTGCTTTGCAACACCTGTCCAAGCAGACAAGTTTGGCTTAGACAGATTCATAGGGGAATAATCTCAGTCCTTTGGGGTTGGTTCACGTTCTACTTTGTTATCAACGGTATTGTAAAGGGCAAGCTACTCAATGAAAAACTCCAGAAAGCAACCCACAACGGCCATAAAGAGGAAACATTTTCAAAGGGTTTTGTAAAATATAGTTCAGCTTATCATTAAAATATCTGAAAAATTATGAGTGGATGTTAATATGTTCTTAAGATAATATGTCCACAGATGCTACGCTGGATTTGCTCTTGCTATGATATACAGTCATAAAGCTGTCAAACACACTAAAGAAAGTTAAGCCAAAATACTTTATAGGAATGATAACATATTCAATTTCTACAAGTGAAGGAAATCACATGCCTACCCTAACTGAGTGTATGAAGCTGCCTTATATCTAGTCCAAGCAATGGTCCCATCAGACTAGTGTTTTCTCTTCCAAAAGCAAGAAACAATAATCAGCGCTTTAACCTCAATACATAGAATGTATCATCTCCCTTTACAAACTCCTCAAATAAGAATATTTTAATACAGCTAAGAATTACAGCTCCACAATAATTTTAATTTTCTGCTTCATTAGTCCTTCTCTTTCACTGTAAAAAATTGTATAATTCACATGCAAAGGTCAATTTTTGGCTAAAGAGATTGATTAGAAGAGGGCAGAACTTTTGCCATAAATCTTGAGAGAAGGCAACAACATCTGAGCACTTTGTACCAATTTAATTACCCCATTTGTTTGTTTGTTTGTTTCACTTCTATATTGCCCTAATAGTGTTATCACTCTCTAGGCTGTTTACAACATACAATAAAAAACACAGTATAAAAAAAATACAACAAAAATGCAGCACAATAAACCCTGTCACTAGCTAAAACAATGAACCTACCTTTAAATAGAAATACACAAATTAAAACCCGTTTGAACATCTCAGGTCAATATGTACCACTAGTACAAAGCAGCTTTATATAATTCTGTCATAATGAGCCTCCTAAAAACTGAGAGGGATGGCACTTCGTGAACGTCTGTAGAATACTTATTCCAGAGGGAAGAGCCCATGACTGAGAAAGCTCAGTTCCTAGTGTTGGCTCTCTTTTTTGGCCTCCTTGGGAGTTAACAATTCTTAACATCAAGGACTCTGAAGAGTAGGTGAGATGGGAAGCTATTTTGTGGGAGAGACATTAGGTCCTAAACCATAGGTTCCCAAAGTGGTCTATATGGACCCCCAGGGGTCGATTTCGACTTGCAGGGGGTCCACGTCAGAGAGAAAAAATTGGGGGTGCACGAGATGTAAATGGGGGTCTATGTGAGCAGATCCCATTAGGCAGATCATAATAAATATTTAGGCGATCCGTAATTACACCAAACACAGATTCTGTGTACATAATATTTCATAATATTATTTAAGTAGGTACTATGTACTATCTATATTGTGGTGTGCTACATTCATGTGTAAGTTCGTAAAATTATTGGTAACATTTTTTGGTAAATGTCGGTGTGTTGTAAATGGGATTGACGACACTTTGTCATTTCTCATTACTGAGCTATACGGGCACACACATCGCGCGCGTACGTACTTGTTTAGACTTGTATCAAAGCTTTGCACGGACTTGTTTGATTCATAATTGATAAATAGGAGTGTTAGAGACGTTCAGTTGCTTTCTGAGTTTTGAGAAGAAAAGTGGCTTAAAAATACGTTCAAAAATATAGATAGAAAATAGGTAAAAGTCAAGTGAATCAAAATCATCTTCTTTAGGAGTGCCTAAGAAAAGTAAGTACAACATTTTATACATATTTTGTAGTCGTTACGATTGCATAGGGGGTCTACGGAAAACAAATAAGTTGGCAAGTGGTCTACGGGGCAAAAAAGTTTGGGAACCTATGTCCTAAACCATTAAGCGCTTTACAGGTTATGACCAGCATCATAAATTGATTACAGAAACTAACAAGAAGCCAGGACTAGAGATATGTGTTCATATCTGCTGGTACCTGTAATTAGTCTGGCTGCCACATTTTGGACCTCCTTATATTTCCGTCCTGATGTCGAGGGCAGAATCATGTAGAGAGCATTACAGTAGTCTATTTTTGAGATTACCAACACACAAACCACGCCTTTTAGTAATTTCTTATCCAGATGGTGGTGCACCTGGGCAATCAACCAAAGTTGATAAAAGGCACTTTTGGCCACAGCAGATATTTGCACTTCCACAAAGCAAGCTGGGTCCAAGAGTACCCCCAAGCTGTGGATCTAATCTTTCAGGAGGAGTGTAACCCCATCAAGGCCAGGAACATATTCCTCAAATCGGTCAATTGATTTTCCCAACAGTAGGATCACCATCTTGTCTGGATTCAGTTTCAGTTTATTGGCCCTTGTCCAGTCTGTTATCAATGCTAAACAGTACTCAAGGACCTGTACAACATCATATTCAGATGAAGCAAAGGAGAGTCAGAGCTATGTGTCATCCACATATTGATGACAATGAACTCCAAAACTCTCCCAGGGGGTTCATACAGTTATTATAAAACATTGCGTAAATGGGTGATCCCTGAGGAACCCCATAACAGAGATCCCGAGAGGTGAAAACACTGCCTCTCCAAGCTGTACCATCTGATTAGCCCTTGAGGAAGGACGAACCACTGAAACTTGGAGCCCCTTCCCATCTCAGTCATCCCAGAAGGATACCATTGTTGACAGTTTCAAAGACAAAAAAAAAAAAAAAATCCATGAGGACCAGCAGTCTTACACTACTTCTGTCTGTCTATCTCAGGAGATAGTCTTCCAGGGTGACCATTGCCATTTCAGTCCCATTCCATGGCCTGAACTCTGATTCAAATTGATCTAGGCTATCCATTTCCTCTAAGAATGCCTGCAATTGGTCAGCCACCACCCTCTCAACCAACTTGCCCAGGAGTGGAACATTGGCAATGGACCTATAGTAAAGATCATGCATTGCTAAATTAAGTTTTCTTTGGAATGGGCCTTATAATAGTTTTCTTTAGATGGGAAGGTAAATGACTGTCCCATAGGGATGCATTAATGATAAAAGTAGCCCATTCTACTGTCATTTCCTTTCTTGATTGTAAGAACCACGATGGGCAAGGTTCTAGAAAAGGGGTGGTAGCATTGCAACATGCAACTGTCTTGTACACATCCTCAGGCCATACTAACGGAAACTGATTCACTAGATGGTGCATTGCACATTTCCATCAGACCTACTGATATCAACAAGGAATCAAGGTCCTGACATATGTTTTTAACCTTGGATCTAAAGCAGGCTGCCAGTAGGTTGCAGTTCTCAACATTTGGATGGAGAGATTATTTCTGTCCGGAAGAAACAAGCCAATGAACTACATGGAAGGGTTCTACCCAATGGCCAAAAACTGCCTCAGTTTATTCTGATATCTTCTGGATGCTTTCCTGATCACCATTGGGTTGAGTTCTGTGAAAGCTTTCCTTCATCTGTACTCCAGCTTTCTTCGTAAACACTTTGTCACCCTTAACTCCTCCATAAACTATGGAGAAGGTCAGGCTCTGCATCAAAGAGGGTGTTCAGGGGCGATCATGTCTAAAGTTCAAGTCAGCTCTGAATTACCAGTAGGTGACCAGAGCATCAACAGAAGTGTCAACCGTATCAGTTGGATCCCCCTCCCTTTTTTGGAAAAGTAGTCAGATTCATTAATCTTCAGTGGCGGACAATGATAATAGGTCACTCCAACCTGCAGAGGGTTTCAGTTGTACAGAATCCGAATGTCAGGAGATGATCTGACCATGAAAAGGGGGAGGTCTGAAGGTTCACCATCTTCAGATCATCTTCTCCTGTCTCGACATGAAAACCAGACTGAAGGTGTGACCTGCAATATGTATGAGTCCCATAGCATATTGGGACAGATCCATGGCAGCCATGGTAGCCATGAACTTCAGACCTGCTCCAGTCAGCTGTTCTTCTGCATGTTTGTTGAAGTCCTCCAAAAGCAAAAGTCTTGGGGACCTCAATACAGCAGCAGAGGTGTATTCCATCAGTTCTGGTAGAGACTATATTGGGTCGAAGTGAGAGCAGTACATCAACACCAGTCCCATTCTATCCCAGTGATCCAGCATGAGGTGAAGACACTTCAGACATGGGCTCAAAAGAACAGAGAGCCTGGCAATATTAATGGAGTTCCTATGGACTGTGGCAACACCACCACCCTGCTCCTCTGGCGTGCCATTATGCTGGATTTAATCATCTGGGTGCCATAACTGGGAAAGGGCTACTCTCCCTTCCTCTCCCCAACCCCCTATTTTGGACGAACTTGGCAGTTACCAGGCACATGTGCAAATCAGAAGGTCAACTGATAGCGTTACCTTGATTCTGCCAGCTGAGAGGAGGACCAAAGCACAGAGCAGATATTACACATCAGGGGCGTGATCTCCTGTAATGGCCTGTTGTCCACCTAAAGTTGTACCTCCCCCTACTGGTATAGGCCTTCTCTCAAAAATGTTGTCCATGATGAAATACCAAGTGTTATTTCAACCCGCTACCACTCAGCTGCCCCTACTATACCTGGTCTGAAGAAAAACCTGGTATAATAAATTGAGAAATCAGTGATTACCTAATTATCCCCTATCCCTCCCTCTACTCTAAAATTAGCACACTCCAGTAAAACACATTGAAAAAGTCCCTTTACAGCATTAGTACCCCAACAATAAGGAATTAGTTAGATAAAAAATGTAAATGATTTAAATAAATCAATATGGCAAGGAGACCCTATTAAATTTAAGTAACTAAAGATGAACAATAAATAACAGGGCAATTAATTAATTAATGGGAATTAAACAAATGGTTCATCTGCTGTAATAACAGGAGGTGTCTATCTTCCTTCTTAGGAGCTATAAAGAGCCAGGAGAAACTCTCCAGTTCCATGCAGATGGCTACATCTTGATGGATTACACTTCTTTCCTGTCTTCTTCAAGATGGTATGAATAATCTGTAGTAATTTAAGGAGGCAGGGGGAAGCATCCATTCTCGCAGCAGCTAGCTGAAGCAGGTGTCATTGACACTGACCATAAATTCTTAATTGCAGGGTTGTAAATGTCAGGTGGATAATGTGTGCTCAAATAACCAGACTCACACATGACTTGCTACAAATATTAAGATCTTGCAACAATGGTGATTCCAATTTGACTATTAGACTGCATATAACAGGGGTCTTTCCAGACTATTTGCTGGTAAAATTTACATGCACATGCTTTAATTGTCATCCAGAGTTCCAATTAGTCTCACAGGACGAAGCAGGATGGGGCAAGAAGGAGGTTATCTCTTCTCTTGCTGATGGAACAGACTCACAAAGCAATGAACTGCTGAACTGAGTCTTTTTCCACAGCTTCAGCAGCTGATGGGATGCAGTTATCTGTTAATATCTGTTAATATATTGATTCTCTGCAGCCAGTTCACATCACTGATGCTGCCAGATCTGTGGTTCCCAGACTGAAGTGCTCCCTACTCACTGCTAAAACAAGCCCTCTCTGCCCAGTACTGCTAAGCCTTGTCCTTTTTTAGATCTTATCTACCAATTAACAGCAGTAGACCAATAAAAAGGAAAATGAAAAATAACTTAAGAGGTTTATTTAAGAGATCTAATGAGCCTGAGATCCTGGGCCAGTTGACAGTGGTTATCTCAATGCTATGTTGGGAAAACAATTATACCGTGATTATAATGTAAGTCTACAAAAGACTTTACAACAGCATAACTCAATAGGTTTTTCCCTATTTTTAAGTAACAAACAGGAAGAAGAGTAACTGGACAAGTAGTATATACAGGTAGAAGTCTGATCCGAAACAGAATTTGGGCAACTTAAGAACTATATTAGACAATGTGGCAGATTTTGGGATAATTAATAAATTATGTCTCATCAAGGTCATTATGTCAACTCTTCCCAATGTTTTCTAGATATAAAGTACTCAGACGTACTTTACCAATTTGCCCCTCTCTCCTTTTGGTGGCAATCTGGGATCACAGAGCTTGTCCAAGGCCATAAAGGCTGGGTCTTCTCCCAGCAGGAACAGTGGGGAATTGAACTACCAACTCCTGGCAGTGCTTCATCTCGCTGAGCTATCCAGCCATAGGAAACAGAAGGTAATATAGGGTGGTGCCTTCTCTCCAGGAGACTGGGTGATTATGGTTATCAGAGTGTTTTTTGTTATGGGTGTATTGTTGTGATAAGGGGGGGAGATGATCTGTCACTGTGATTGATGGGTGTTGTTAGCTAGTCTTTTGTGTGCAGTGATCACCGGTCCTTGTGATCTCCTGAAAAGGACAAAAAGCTGATCCCACAGCTACAAATACTCAACTACACTACACCAGAACACCAGACAGAGTTCCAACTCCTGTCCTCTGAAGATGCCAGCCACAGAGACTGGCGAAACGTTAGGAAGAAAAACCTTCAGAACATGGCCAAACAGTCCAAAAAACCTACAACAACCATCGGATCCCGGCCGTGAAAGCCTTCGAGAATAAACTGAAAACTCTTTTTTATTCTATAATTTCGGAAGCTTGTAAATCTTACAAAGGGGTATGTCTGTGAAGGGGCATGACTAAAAGCAGTGTTATAATTTAGAAGACCCTGCTTTCCTAAATTGGCCACTGCCCTACCGAATAAGACACAAAATGTTCAGAAGCATTGTTGTCAGAGACGTGCCCAAAGAGGAACATGGATGAAAGAGAGACATGCCCAAAAACGGACTGGATCAGTGGTTCAGAGGAATGCACTGTGTGGAATGTTTAGCTCTTAGACTGGTTTTCCACCAACATGGACACAGAACATACATTGATAAAATTAACCATGATGTATTATTTGAGAACATCCATCTGTCTGTATGGTATATCCTGCCACACTAAGAAGAACAGTCCCATGAATGTAAAGCATGCAGAAGAGTATTTACAGTGGAATACAAAGCCAACTATGAGGCAGTACTACCAACTATTTAAAAAGCATATTTCATCCTGATCAGGAAATGAAATCCAACGCAGAAAAATCAGATAAAAAAATAGCTGGACTAAAGCACTTTAAAAATTCTTGAAGGAGAAGGAATAATTTTGTTGCCAACCATTTTAATACATAGATATGTACCATATAGTGTTTTTTTTTTTTTGGTGAATGAAGCTTTTAGAGAGGGGGGGAAGCACAATTCCATTGTGATGTGTATCTCCTTATTCAACATTTTTTAAAATGGAAAGAAGCTCAAAACATTTCTTATTTTACTCAGAGAGAAAATTGCAAGGAGGGTTTAAACTAAAAGGCACTACCTTCAGCTAGTAGTGAAGGTATAACTAAAAAAGGGAAGTATTGACTAGTGCACATGATTCAAGAATTTAGAGTGGCAGCTATGCAACAAAGCAGAAGCATTACAGGAAGAAGCTGAAGCACTTGTGAAAGGGAAACAACTCACTTCAGAAGGTTGAAAAAAACCTTTCCTATCCTTTCCAAACCATTCCAAAGACTTTGTGGCTAGACAGTAACATTGCCATTTGGTAACAAAGACATCCAGGCTGCATAGGTACCTTTCTCTACCTCTGAAACCAACCCAGCATAATACTGGGAGTAGGCTACCTTCCCCCATCCTTATATCACATGACAGCAAAAGATACCTGCACCAATGGAGTCTAAGTTGTAAGTGAAGACCACACAAACACTGTAGAACTATGCTTTCAAACTCCAGATGTTCTTGGACTACAGCTCTCAGAAATCCAGGCCAGCACAGCTAGTAGTGAAGACTTCTGGGAGTTTTACTCCAAAAACATCTAGAGACCCAAGGCTGGAAACCACTGCTGTAGAATACCGTAGCTGTTCACATGGTGTCAGTGCGAAGGCAGAACATTTACCATGCACATTCCATTAATTAGACCACATGAATGGATTTCTTTGAGTCTCACCACTTTTCTTCACCTTGAGAATCTCCTTTACCTTTTATTTTCCAATGGGATCAACAACATGCAGCCACTCCAGACACTTATGCAGTCCCCAGACTTCCTGGGACACGTCCCATATCATATGCCTGAAAGTTTTTAATTTTCTTCTTTAAATGTTTGCTCAACATCCCATCATGCAACCTTTTAAAAACTAATAAAAATACAAAATAGCTTCTTTGTTCATACCCTTCACCCTTGAGAATGTGGCCCTCAGGCTCCCGGCAAACCTAAAAAATGGTCCTCAGTCCTGGTGAGATAGACCACCACGTCCTAGAAAGACTAGCAACTAGAAAATTTAAGAGTGCAAAGCTTAGAACAACGTTTTGGACTCCAACTAAGAGAAACCACCCGTCAGCAATGTATATGTTGGCTGAGGATACTAGGCACTGTAGTCCAATAATAATAATAATAATAATAATAATAATAATAATAATAATAATAATAATAATAATAATAACTTTTCCAAACTTTGGTACAGTGGTTCATACTAAAATACTACTCTGGTAGCTGACTGGATGGCATATAAATCTGTTTCTCCTCCAGATCATCTAGTTGCTAGGTTGAGTCACCAACAAAATGGTGGCTATTTTCCCCCTTTAATGGATAGTGCAGACTCTTGATAGACAAGTACCAACTACAGTTATTTGCTCTAATCCGAGCTCTGCTCTTTTTCTAGTTAGATATGTATAACATTTTTGCTCAGGGCAAGCAGAGCCTCCCTAGAGTGCAAGGCACCATCAGCTACAGCCTTAACAAATTTCTAACATATGCAGATCAGAATATTAATGCCATGCAAATAGAGCTATTAACAGTTTTTCTTAATAATATTAGAAGAGGACAAGGAACCCTCAGGCAATTTTTGAGTCATAAAATGCTTGAGCTTAACATGCACAGAATATTTAATCTGTTCACTGCTCAGACTGGGTTTCATGTAGTAGAAATTTGCTTTTGAGATGAATATCAAGATGCTTGCTGGCCCCTACTGGTTATAGTCTGAAGCATTTGTTTCTTAAAACTTAGTAAGTGTTCCTCATGGAGACATCCCGAAAATACCAGACAAGCAGCTCTGAAAGAATCCTTATCCAAAATTACAACTCCTGTCACTTAGAAATGTTTTTTCTTGGGCGGGGGGGGGGGGGAGCTGACTACAGCTCCCAGAATTCCACAGATAGCATGGGAATCACAGGCTGCTGAGAGGACGTATCTGCTGGGGAACGAGGTGCATCCTCCTCCCCACAAGCCATAATTCATAGCAGAAATTGTAATGTTTTGCAACGGAAATGGTAATAAATGGTTGACAGTGGCAGCATGGTGTTCTCTCTGGTGAGCTCAAAAAGGGGAACGTGGCCACTCACTAGCAGGAAATGGTCTTCTTCTAATCTGGGAGAGGGCTGTTTTGGTATCTTCTCCCAGATTGTGGAACTGCCTTCCACAGGAGGCCAGGTTAACCCCCCTCTCTGTTGTTCTTCCACTAGCAGAAAGAAACAGATTTCTTTTAAGGCAAGCAGGCTTTTAACACCTACGTAAATGGCTGCCGAGGAAGGGGTTTTAAAGAGGGAGTTCTCTTTTTATCTTTTCAAGTTTTTATCTTTTATCTTTTCTTTGAAAATTGTTTTGGGGGATTTTATTTAGTAGCTTTTAATAATTAATATGCATAATTGTTTTTAATGTGATTTTATTACATTTGTAATTGGTTTGATATTTGTTTCTTAAAATAATTTGTAAGCCACCTTCAGGTGTAGCTGCACCTTTAAGGCTAGCAAATTTATTGCAGTGTTAGCTTTTGTGGGTTACAAAAGCCCACAGACAAATCAACACAGGGGTGAACACATTTTCAGGACGTGAGTTTTAGGTCTGAGTTTACAGAACCAATACGCTGTGCTAAGTTCAGGGTATTGCCAGAACAACCACTTAGATAAAGGTAAAGGTTCCCCTTGACAATTTGTCCAGTCGTGTCCGACTCTAGGCGGCGGTGCTCATCTCCGTTTCCAACCCATAGAGCTAGCGTTTGTCCGCAGACAATCCTCCGTGGTCACGTGGCCAGCGTGACTAGACACGGAACGCCGTTTACCTTCCCACAGAGGTGGTACCTATTTATCTACTCGCATTTTTGCATTTTGCATGCTTTCAAACCGCTAGGTTGGCGGGAGCTGGGACAAGCGACGGGGGCTCACTCCATCGCGTGGATTCGATCTTACGACTGCAGGTCTTCTGACCTTGCAGCACAGAAAATTCTCATCAAATGCTGTTTCTGGTTTCCAGGACTAGCAGGATGTTAATGTTATCAACCAGCTTGAATGTCCACAACTTGTGTGAAAAATGCTATTGCCAGTTTGGAAGCTCATTATCAGGTGTTATTACACAAGCATCATTACACCTTGCCCTATTCCCACGCTTGATCCCAGCCCTACTCCCCTCCCCACATCATGTACACTGTACATAAATCTCTGGCTCAAATGTTGTGCTCTACATGTCTGCAGAAGTAGATTGTAATTAATGAGAGTGCCTCACATGGGTCAAAATCCTATTTGGTTTCTTTTTTTCCTGTGCACATAGCAGCTCCCTGCAGTCACAGCTGTCTTTCTACACCAATTGAGCAAAGTGGCATGTGTTATTCCCCTGCACCCCTATAAGCTCAGTGTTTCCAGCTGCGAATGAGAGATAATTGGAGCAACTGCCAAGCAATTACACTCCACAATTGCCAATACAATTCTGGCCACTGAAACAAATTTGCTCCTCTTACAGAGGTGTGCCACAACACTTTTATTTTTGTTTTGTTGCTTTTGGATTACAACTCTCAAAACCTCCCAGACAGCAGGGCCAACAGCAATTGTAGTCCAGAAAAGTAACTTCTCCAGGCTCTGGTAAAAGCATCATTGGTCAAGTGGTTTTGAGGATTCTGGGAGCTATAATCCAACAAAGTGCAGTAGGAACTCTGCATCCACAAGGGGGGCGGCATTTCATGACCTACCACAAATATGCTTGAAACTGCAGATATATATACAACCTGTGGGGCGGGACCACAGTCCAAAGCAGCTGGGACAAAAGTCATAAGGCCCACCCCCTTGTATGCTGTATATAGGGCTGCAGTAAACCATGGATAACTGAAACTGTGGATAAGGGGGTCCTATTGTAAATCATCTAAACTTTGATAATAGCATGAGTCCTCACTTATGTTTGAATATTGGCTGAGTGGGCTTTGGGTTCTCCATACTACATTCCTATTATGACTTCTTACTACAGTTAGACTCTTACAAAACACTCTTAACATAGCCAAATTAATTTCACTGAGCCAGGAAGCACCAGATAGAGTTCACTATGAGCAAAACTGATTTAACTTGACAGAACTCTAAAGCTGCTCAGTTCGTGCTTAACACTGAGGGGCTCCAAGGCAAAAAGTAAAAGTGAATATATGGCGAAGTGAATTCATCATACCGTTCATGAAAATACAGTTCCAGACATAAAGGCTTAGGTTTCAGATAGGCATCAAAGAGAAGAGAAAGAATCATTCTTCCAAACAGCCAATTATAACACCAAAATTTTTTCAAGAGTTCTTCCCAGAATGATGAGAGAAAATGAACTGTTCATTAAACATGCCATGTCTTATTTTTGTTTAGGCAGTTAAATAACCCTACTAATCTTAAGGCTAAAGAATTAAGTCACCTATTATAAGGCAACTTTGAAATAAAATAAAAGCTAAGACGGTAGCTTTATGGATTGTGAAATTCTAAATAAATTAAAAGCAAATAAATAATACACAAGGAAATGGAGCAAAGCCTCTATAAGAATCCTAGTTATCAGGGCAGCTAACAGATAAATTGGCCAGACTGAGAATTGTTGTCAGACTGTCAGACTGAGAATTGGGAGATTCAGGTTCAAGTCTGCAGTGAGCCATGAAAGTCACAGGGTAACCTTGGGCCAGTTACTCAAGAACTGTATTTAGTAGTTAAACTGCTTATACTTACCATGGATAGAGGGCGGCACTCCAGCATATTTACAATGAGTAGAGGGCAATGCCCTGCTCCACACGCATACCCACTCCACTCTTGGTTTTGTCACTCTCCTACACTTGGAGAACCTCCACTATCTATAGGGACTCTCCACATAAGAAAGGATGCACAGTTTCAGCAGTACAGCCATAGCAGAGGCTCTATACTTCAGTCTTGTTGTTTTCCCGAATATATCCGTGACTGTATACACATTAATTTTGAACACCTGAAGAGATCTTTCATCTCAGCCAGTCAATCTATCTCATAAGGTTGTTGTGAGTATAATGGGACAGGGCAGGGAATACTATGACTTAGATTCACAGGAGAAAACAGAGAATATAAATATTTTAAGCAAATATTTTATTTGCTTATTTGTAATAAGCAAATAAACAAATAAGCCATCTCCAACCTTCAGGGATCTGAAGTTCTTAACCTCTGCTGTTCTAGTTCTAATGTCTTGGCAAATGTCTTCAGCCATGTACCACTGATACACACAGTCCTCAATGCCTTGCACGTAATTTGTGAGAATAAAATAGGAGTGGTGTGGTATGTTTGGACATGTGAAAGTGAGAGCATAAAGCATATCTGAACTTCTCACCATATCCTGTGGGCCCTCAAACCTACATGTCAGAGGTCCAAAAAGTTACTTCTGGATTACAATCCTTTATGTCTATGCTGCCTGGAAAATTCTGGGAACTGTATCCTAAAGCTCTCCTGCTTGTGCATGCTGAAGGCTATAAACCTAATCTCCCTAGCTAGATTATCCTTAGTAGTAATCATATTCACTGCACCAGCAACAAAATGCAAAATATTGAACGGGAAATTCTATTTCCCAAATTTATCAGGAATCTAAAGAACCAACTAAAAAATTATTCATAGCATTTGCATCATTCTTCCCCATTTACTACAGCAAAATATCAAGAAGCCAAGTACACTCCCAACTTCAGTCAAACTGTATCCAGTGACAGCTCAGTGGTTTAGATATCTGGCTACAGAGCCAAAGGTTGGGAGTTTGATTCCCCACAGTGCCTCCTTGATAGGCTCAATGATCCATAGGGTCCCTTCCAGCTCTGCAGTTCTATGATGATGATGATGATGATGATTGTAAGAAAACAATTATGAGAGATGCCAGTGGGTATGCATCCCACAGACTTTCACTCCCTAATAGGGCAAATCTTGCAAGGGCCCCTAGAATAATAGTCTTGTCTTCATTGGCTGCTTATCACCAGCCACTACTGATTTCAACTTTTCTGGCTACTGTTATTCTGAACATCATCTGGATAGGTAGGGAAACTGAAGGTGACGGTACACACATAGGCGTCTATGACATTTCTTTGCACCACACATTAGTCTTATGACAAATTCAAGGAAATTATTTTGTCAACAGATTGTTGTCAGCCATTTAATTCTTCCTAGGCAGGACCAGCCCCACCTGAGGAGTAACCTCAGGCAGCAAAGCCTTGGAGGCGGCAGCAGGAAGACAATGGAAGAACAAGATTTGTGCCATATAGCTTGTATGGCACCCTCTGGACTAGTCTAGGTGGAAGGTGTTGCCCTATTGCTAGTGTTGAGGAAATATTTGTCAGTTCATTCCACTTTTGTACTCAAAATGGAGAGGGCACCATTTAATTCTTCATCTCAGGCAAAAAGATGAGCTCTTGCTTGAATTGTTTTGAAATCAAACTTATTCGCTACCAAGGAAAGAAAAAGAAGAGCACAAATTTTTTTTTTTTAATCAGTCTACCTCTAGAAAGATCCAGGTGCCAAAATACGATTTCATTTTTGAACCAAGCACAACCTATCCGTAGTCCTCACATATTAGAGGGGCAAGACAAAGTTGTTGCTTAGTGAAAAATTCCATATTTTGCATACAAATAAAATTGAGAGATTCTAATCATTATTATCTTTAATATTATCAACTTCACAACACCAACCCGAAGATAATAAGAAACTGAATTAATTCATATTAATTGTAATTCTATCTGCTTTGGAAGAGGAAAAAGGGGATATTGGTTTTTCAGTCCTCTTCATATTAGCATCCAAATTGGCATCAAAGAGACGCCTTCTGTACAAACCCAGACGAGGGAGGGCAGGCAGGCAAAAATGAAAACAAATGCAAATTTCCTGTTCCTTTACTTAAAAGGGAATGTTAAACTAGGGAGACAGAGCAGACAACACCAGGTACAATATCGCATTCCCCCTCCCTGCAAACAGAAGTATCTGAAGCCTCATCTTTAAACCAGTGCATAAGAAAGGAGAACACTGTGTCCCATAACCTGAAGTGGATCCCTACCCTCACAGGAGGAAATCATCATCCTCATCTTAGCTGGAGTGGCCCCTTTTCTGGAATGAAAGCTACAGGCAGTAACTCTCCTTGATCCCTGGCCCTAGTGCTCTATGAAAATGTGTTGAAGTCAAGGTTGGTAGCAATGATGGAACTAGAAGGAAGGAACTTGTAGACTGGAAATGTTCCTGAGTACAACTTCCAGAATTTCCAGACATCACAGTCAGAAGCCATGCTGCCTGTGAAGTTCCAGAATTTGCACACATGTGCACACACACCAAAAAGCATTCTTTCCCCAAGCTTTTACAAGAGCAAGTACAGCACAACTAACCACACACGAACCTTCTTTGGAAACAAAGAAAGTCCTAATGAGTGAAGGTGTGCTGCGAACCATTCTTCCCACTCTTCTCAATAAACTTCCAATGTATTTATTTTCTATTTAGAGGTTACACTTATATTCTATCCACAACAATATTTGCACATTTCCAGTGGTGGTGGTGGGGACATTCCTGCAAATGAGAACATGCAAACATCTATGAATTTCGGTGGGGAGTCAGACAGCACCATCAAAATTATTTCTGGCAGATTTGACTGCCAACCTCTAACTCTGAATGTTCCAGAAAAGGAGAAGCAAGGGACAACTATTATGAACGTTAGCAGTGGCATCACCACACCAAAAAAGAAAAGAGAACCTGGGGAGGGGAGAAAGCTGCTAACATCCTAAAGTGAGGCTCTGACCTAGTCACTCAAAAGCCATACAAGGCTACAAGCATTCATCTGCACATGCAGACACACACCAGTCCCAAATGTGCAACTAATGAAGTGGTGGTGGAAGAGGAAGAGGATTGAGAACGCAAAACCCAGGCAATATTCTAGATCAACAGAAGTTCTTTCTCACTGCAGCTTTTTTAAAAGGGAAAAATGGCTGCTACAGCCTCATAAGGTAAAGGTAAAGGTTCCCCTTGACATTTAGTCCAGTCGTGTCCGACTCTAGGGGGCGGTGCTCATCCCCGTTTCCAAGCCATAGAGCCAGCGTTTGTCCATAGACAGTTTCCGTGGTCACGTGGCCAGCGCGACTAGACACGGAACGCCGTTACCTTCCCACCGTGGTGGTACCTATTTATCTACTCGCATTTGCATGCTTTCGAACTGCTGGGTTGGCAGGAGCTGGGACAAGCGTCGGGAGCTCACTCCGTTGCGTGGATTCGATCTTACGACTGCTGGTCTTCTGACCCTGCAGCACAGAGGCTTCTGCGGTTTAACCCACAGCGCCACCACGTCCCGCTACAGCCTCATAATGTCACTCAAAGACCCTTCCCAGCAGTTCAGTGGTTGGAATATACAAGAGAAGTCTTGGGCAAAGCCGATAGTCTCCTCCTTCTTCAGTGCCAACTCAGCATCTTCTTTATAAGACAATGATACTTTATTTTTTTCCCTTTTTTTAACTTTATGGGGTCTTTTTTTATTTATGTTAACATTTTAACCGGATGAATGCTAGATTCAACATAAGGGATCTATGAGGGATTGCCAGTCCACCCTGTGAGCTCTCCTGAGCTCTTTGTTCTCCCTGGTTACCATGGAAATTTCCAAACAGCCCTGCTTTCAGTTGGTGTTTCGGCATTTGGCTGAATGTGGTGCACAAGCCTAGCTGAAACTGGATGTTTTTAATAATGTCTTAAGCCAGAAAAATCTGATTAGATATAATTTCTTATGGCTCTATGCAATGGATGCAAAAGATGCAAGGAAAGGTTGTCTCTTTTTTTCATTTTAAGTCCTTTGCTGCCCTCTAGTGTAGCATTCCAGTGGATAAAGCTCACACAGCAGTTCAGTTACCTGTGCTTAAAATGTCTTTGTTCCCTGCAGAGAACAAGAAGCTTGTCAGCCAGTCTAACACTTCCCTCACCCTTACTCCATTAGACTCATTATTTTGTTCCCCTCCACTGCACAAGAATGAATGGAGATGTGTATCCTGGTTAATTTGAGGAGATACATAGTGCAAGGAAAGCTGCAAGTTAAGGACTGCTTCTCACATTGCATTTTTTAGGTTTAGGTGCGCACATAAGATTTTTCTATTTCTTAAAGGGTAAATGCAAGAAAGGGGCACTCTGAGTGTGACTTAAACCCACAGCTTTCCTCAAAAGACATCAGTAAGCTGCAATTCCATGTTTTTGTTTATTTCAAAAATGAATTCTGTATTTATTGCACTTTTAAACCACCCACCAATTAAGGCACTTGAGATTATGCACAATCTGTTTAAAATGCAAAATCCATCAATAAGCAAGATAGGATAAAATTAAGATAAAATTGGCAGCAGAGTATAGAACATTCAGCATATCAAACCAGATTAAAATCAACAGAAGGCAAGAGTGCAAAGGTATAGAAGCGCTGAACATTTCTTCTCACATGCATTTTTTAAAATGCATGAGAGACTAAAACTTCACTTCGTGCTGAAATAACCCTTATGTAGGTGTCAGAAGGGTTTGTTGAATGCATTCTACAGTGTTAAAAGTTAAAGCCAGCACTGTGAATTGGGCTTGGAAATGCACTGGCACCCAGTGAAGACTTTGCAGCAATAACTCCAGGTGGCTACCCTGTTGGGGACCAACTAAAGCTGCTGGACCATTTTCAAAGGACGTCCTATGGGCAAATAGGATACTGCCCCACTGCTTCAAGCACCGGGTACCCCAACCTCTCACCTGCCTCTTTAGCCCCTTCTGCTGAGCCCCCAGCATCAGATTTGGTAGGGAAGAGAGGGAGTGGAGAGGGAAGGAGAAAGAAAATGAGAGAATGACTGTTGGTGAACACATAAACTGTCTAGCTAGGAAACCTGGCATGGAGGGACCAGCAGCAGCAGGCAGTAACACTTCTAAATTGGGAACACAATGTATTTTTCTGTTCCCTCTTGAGTTGTGGAATGGCTGGATGGGGTGGGGTGAGGGAGTGTCTAAGTGGATGCCTATCTGCTTCCCCTGTGTTGATATGTACGAATGCTTCACTTTTTTATGTGTGTTTGTACATGCATACGTGTCTTGCTCTGCAAGATTCTCAGTGAGGTGTAGTGGATAGAGTGTGATATCTGCAGGATTCTCAGTGTGATGTACTGGTTAGAGTGATGGACTAGTGAGGATTCAAACCCTGGAGAACAGGGTTTGAATCCCCACTTGGCCATGGAAACTCACTGGGGGAGTAGAATTGGTAAAACCATTCCTTATATCTCACTTCGCTTGAAAGCCCTAATAGGGTCACTATAAGTTGGTTTGAACACAATGGTACAGAACACACACACACTGCTTACCAGCCCTAGCTGTGACCATCATTCTGCAAATTACAATGGGCATTAGCAGTCATTGGCTCAATATATAACACATTGTATAACATTGCCACATAAGAAAGTGAAGATTAACAGAGCATAAATAGCAGCCACAAGGCTCTCTCTGTTCCTGTAGAGTTGTATTTGGAATATTATCCTAAAATGATTTTTTTAAAACAACACAACCTTCAATTCACCACAGCCACTCAGGCCTCTAGTGACCATGATGTGTCTAAGAACACTCCCCAAGCCACAAAGCTGTAAGAGAAATACAATCCCATCCTGAACAGAGTGAACACCACTTAACCTGACTGATGAACAACTCACAGCAAGTATCGCTGAATTGACTGGATAGATCCTCAGTTTATTGGCCTTCATCCAATCCATTACCCACAAGCTCAGAACAAATGCTTAACTGACTCCTTAATGTAATGGTTTCCAAAGCAGCACATAAACAGTGACATATTTAAACTCCCAACTGCCAAACAAACTCAAATAAGCTGGAACAGGTTAATAAAGGCAGCATACAAGGATTTATTTGTTGGGGGGGGGGGATATTAAAATTCTGAACAGCCATTGAACAGGGTATACACAGCAAGTAGAACAATCAAAGTGACTGAGGTCATAATATCACATTTGTCAAAAGTTTTATGCAAAGCAAAAGATCCTAAATGTGAGGTCTAAAATACAACAATGAAGATGCCAGGCTGACTTCTGTGTGGAGGGCATTCTAGAACCAAGGCTTCACTCACCACCAAAGTTACCTCTTCGATCGTGATCCCCCCCCCCCATCCACAAGAAGGTTGGGCATTCCCAGAATGGCATCAACTGATGAACTCTATCCCCTTCTTCCTGAGCCAGAAGCCATGTGGTGGTGATGGGAGCTTCCACACACACATCAAGTATACCCTATATCTGTGAAAATTCTCACTCATCCAGGTGAGGTTATCTGGAAGTTGAGTCATGGCAACTGGACTTCTTTCTTATTAGTTTGAAACGTTTCATTATTCATCCAAGTAGCTGAACAGACTGAAGAAGCTACTTGGATGAGTAGTGAAACGTTTCAACCTAATAAGAAAGAAGTCCAGTGGCCATGACCCAACTTCCAATTGATCAAGTATACCCTGGCTTGCAATCTGTTTTGTTCTACACATTGATGCTAGTTTGCTGTCAATGGGGAAGAAAGCACATCCAGCATTGCTGAGAGATCCTCCTCTGAAACTGTTGCTAATACACACAGGAGAGTGGCAGAATTTTTAACCATGGTCTGGAACTCCCAACAGCAAATGATGCCCCATAAAGTGCCAATCAACTGTGCTTGTATGTTATGCACAGAAAGCCACTGTGAGTACTACTACAACACCCAATGTCATTATTGGAACATCCCACTTTTCATAATTTTATCTATATATCTAGGTAGGCAATGAAGTCTCTTTATCCCCTTTCTCTAGAAACTTGATGTAGCAACCCTGCCCCCCGCCCATAAATACCATCTATACTTGCAGCAGTTGACCCTAGATGCCCTGACAGCATGGAGGCAGGGTAAAGGTCAATTTGCTTAGTCCTCTAGGTGCACTAAGGAGAACAGTGTATTCATCCTGACATAAATATTAAATGCCATCAGCCAATAGAAGCACGAGGAATTTGCATTAATACTCAGACTGGAAACTAGTCCTGTTCAGTCTATGCCACTTTCATATGTACTCATTCACAAATTTGTTCCGTTTATTTTCTTCACTAAAATTCCCCCTTAAAAAAATCACACACACATGAAAATCTGCATGTAAAAATGTATTTATGCATGTATTTATGCATGTATTTTTGAACCTATTTCCCCGAAAATGCATTTTCCTAGCATGTCGGCCAAAATCCTATTAGTTTCACCTGACAAAACTAGGTAAATTGGCAAAGCTCTCATTGGTGATTTGCTGCAAATTAAGAAGTTAGCCTAGATTTGCTTTTGTGCACCAAGGCACATGACTCTCACAACAGTGAATGTCTACTATAACCTCTGAATTGCCAGAAATTCACCAATGAGATTTACACTAGTTGCATTATGCCAGTGTAAAAGCTCAAGAGAATTTTGGCCATTTTATCTCAGAAAATCTGTTTTAGAATGCATTTCTAAGCAAAATTTAGAGAATTATGAAATCTGAAAGCTAACAACTTTCTGATCTGGATATTAGTCTGGAAAGGGAAAATCAAGTCACTCAAAAAAATTACATCTCTCAGGCACCCCTACTTTAAGACACTGTTACAACACAGCATGATCATCTCATCAGGATGCTTACACTTATGCAACTGATTTTGCTTTGCTCTTAATAGTTTGCTGCAATTCCACAATAAACCTGTACAAAGGCATAACAGATCAAGCAATGAGAAATCCACACTTGCATAACAGAAGTTTTGAGCTGGATCTCCTTAGGTAGGTAAGTGCCACTGGTTCAGGGAACCACACTGAAATTTCTGCGGTATTATATAGAGGTGGGAAACAGAAGGCAGCAGAAACCAACAGAGATAATGTGTACATTACCATGAAAAACACTGTTGTCCACCAAAAAATGCCTGCAGTACTGCATACACCTTCTCTTATCCAAGTTCCAGTAACTCATTGTTGGAGGGCTCTCTTCTCAGCATCAAAGGCAATTATCCTGCAAAAATTAAGAAGATAAGTGTTGGTAGCATGAATGGAACAGTTAAGCAGAAAAGAAGAGCAATTCGGTGGCATTCGTTCCACTTAAGAAAATGTCTTGAGCCAACCTCTGCACCACCACCACTACCACCCCTAAATGTTACGCTTTACTCAAAATACAACAATACTGTCAGAAGCTCAGCCACATGTAGCAGCAATAATTAAGTCATCATTAAAGTACCAAGTGTTGCCTTCACACAATTACAGCTCTTTGGAGGGAGAGGGGATATTTGCACATACTGTAAAGAATCGCTTAGCTGATGAATGGAGAGAAACACATACTTTTCCTCCAGACCTGGAAACATTTCTTTCTAAGACTGCAGCTCTCAGAATTGCTTTATCCCCTGGGCAGCATAACTGTTGTCTAGATTGACTTGGGATTCTGGACATTGCATTTCAGAAATAAAATATCCCCAAGCTCTGCCACTTTTGGACTTCTCGGGGGGGGGGGGAGTTGTATGGGAATTAGAGAACACCAGGGAGAATGGACAGAGGAAAGAGGAAAGAAGGAATACATTTTCATGCCTCAAAGGTCTCTTGTTACTATGCATACCTGGTAAGAGTCCCTTCTCCTGATTAGTTCACCTCCAGCAGAGTTCAGCAAGTACAAACTCTACTTCCTCATCTAAGCTTTTGCTCTGCATGCCTTCCTCAACAAAATAAGGACTCTCAAGTCATTATGTGGAGATGACATTAAACACGGCAGCAAGGCTGAACACCTCAGAAATACAACGCACACTGAAATATAGAATCATAAAGCAAGCACTATAAACACTGCAAGATCTGGTGTTTAGCTAGTTAATGACGATAGGTGAAAATATGAAGATGCATGATAAGGAAACTCACAAGCAAGGCCAATACAGAGAAATATCCACAGAAGACTATGGATGCTGGTGGTGCCAACATTGGACCAGCTTTTAAAAAAATCCTTACAACACAATCAGTTATTCAGAATCCACCACAGTTTCTACCATTTGTCCATTGTTTTGTAGCAACAGCTTCAAACAGTGCAAGCAATTGTAACTATCATTTTCGGGGACAAACATATAACTCATTAAGAAGCTGATCCTTAGGTTTCTCTCTACAAGGCTTCCTTTGTTTACATCCCTTCATTCAATTCATTTCTGAAGACTCTTTAGCCTTTCCCTTGCAAAATTCATTTCATTGTAAGCAGCGCCTAGTAAGGCGGATGTTTCAGGACTCAGATTTCCCAAAGACATACAAAAAGGGAACTTAAGTATCCACCCTAATTCCTTCAAAATTAATCTGATCTGCAGAAGACTGAGTATGTACAACATTTCTCTGAAATATAGCCAGTTCATAAAAGACTAACAATCCACCAAAGTCTAGAAATTAAAGTGTCACAAGTCACATTGTTACCTGTACTACATTACTTTTTCAATAACAAGGGCATAATGGGATTATTTTTGCAGAAGTAATAAGAGTTTATTATATGGGGGTGTCATAATATATTTTTACTTCTAAAATGTTGCTATGGGGGGCAGTCATTTGTGAATGTTAACCATTCTCTAACAAACTATTTTTAAAAATGCAACGAAAAACAAATACCTTGATAGTGTGTCACTAACTCATTACCTACAAAGTAACAAGTAATTAGTCACTTTTTTAAAAAAGTACTGTAATGGCTAATGCTAATATAATCCCTATGAACTAATTGGTCAGTGGGTGGGAGGTGTTCGAAACCTTAGGAAGAGGTGTGCTTCTACATTTCCGCTCACAGAGGGAGAGAGAGAGAGTTGGAAAGGGCAGGAGCTGGTATTTCCCTGGAAGATGATATGGGCTGTTCTCACCTTCATTTAGATAATGGATTTTCAATATGTTTGTGCAGGAGGAGCAATAGAAGGATGAATTGTGTATTTGTACCTGAATTTGTATTTTATTTTATGATCTCAAAATCTGTACAGCCAGCACTGTATTCAATTCATTTTTTCTGCTCCACATTGTCTGTCTTTGACAGGTACACCATTCTGTAATGGCTGTTCCCTTTGGCATTATGAAAGTGCATATTAGAGATGGGCATGAACTAATTCAGCCCGAATCAGAAGTGCTGCGCGTTTCTTCTCCCCGCCCCTCAGCCGGATGCCCCACTCACAAGCCTCTATGCACCGGCCGGCTCCTCCTCCTGGGCAGCTGTCCACTCTGGACAAAGGAAGGGATTCCCTTCCCCACCTTCTGTGGCATCCAAACACTCAATGCACCTCCCGCCTCCTCATCTGTGGTTGGCTGCCGCAGGAAGTGGGAAAGGGGAGTCCCTACCCCTGTCCGAAGTGGACAGCTGGCCCAGGAAGAGGACCTGGCCAATGTTCAGAGGCTCGTAAGTTGGGCATCCGGCTGGGGCAGTTGGTCAGAGGGTGGAGAGGGGAAACACATGGCACCTGTGGTGCTACACAAACAAACATTGCATCTCTTATGACACTATAAAGGTACGTCCCTAGATCTCAGGTTTGGGCCATGGCATCTCAGGAAATGGGAAGCTGCCGACTTGGCAACCCACGCTGTCTGTCCTGCGTCTCAGAAAGGTATCCTTCCCAACTGTGTCAGGAGATACCAGGGATAGAATCTGGGCCACTTTGCATGTAAGCCATGCATTGTGTGTCTCTGTCTTACAGCCCATCCCTTTCTAGGACAAAGGTTTAAAGACAATGAGTGGCAAGAATTTCAAGCAACGCAAACTGAGGGGAAATGAGCACCAGGATTTAAATAAATGAAACTATTGCATAAATAATTTCCTATGTGGTGTAGTGGATAGAGTGACAAACTAGGACTGTGGAGAACAGGGCTAGAATCCCTGTTCCGCCATGGAAGCTCACTGGGGGAACTGGTAAAACCATTCCTTAAATATCTCACTTACCTTGAAAACCCTGTTAGGGTCGCCATAAGTTGGTTTCGACTTGACGGCACCAAACACACACACATTGCATAAATAAATGAACTGTTCCTTACTGTTCACAGTCATAAAATTGTAGAAATATTATCATAAAAAGAGAGAAAAACAAGCAACCAACTGGAATATCATTAGAGTCTTAGGAACAGATCCCTTGTTTTAAAATTACATGAACAGAAGTAGGAAGAAGCTAGATTATGAGCAAGGCTCAAGTTTCAAGTTCAAGGCTCAATGTCAAGCAAAGTGCAAGTGGAGTTAGGATACAGAAAAATGGGTTGGTATTGAAGCCTTAAAATCTGCAGGTCACAGGCTTATAGATGGTCTGTGAAAATAGGTTGTGGGCTTATTCAGATTAGGCTCTCCTGGGTCCAATGCAGGTTACACATAGAAGGAGAAATATGCAATGGCCAATTGGTGTGAAATTGGGTCTCCATCTTTCAGCAAAACACACAGGTTCCCTATTAGGTAGAGAACACAAGCAAATGAAAATATAGCAGTTTTTTTATAACACAAAAGACGGACCTCTTGGCCAGTTTTATGTGACCAAAAGGAGAGAGGGAAAGGTAAAAATATCAGTATTAGCTGAAGCAGCGCATTAAAGACATTTACTGTCCAAAAAAGAGTCCTATCTTCAGTTCTGCACAAACATCTTACACAATCATGACTTACAGCTTGAAGTCTCAAAAATGTTTTTTCGCTGTGACAAGACAAAACACACACACACGCACATCGTTTGAGCAGGTTTCATCCATAACCCCTTGCTGTCAATCTGAGTTTCACAGGCCACCATCTCTCCACAGAGTGCTGTGAATGCTATCAATCGAAGTTAGCAATATAAAATGCAAAAGAGGCAGTCTTGTTGCAGCCTGATGATTTATCCATCAACTGTAACTATCCCATGCAGCCTCAGAGTACAAGTGACTGGCTCAAATGTGGAAGTCCTCTTCAAGAACGGCTATCCCAGGCTGACTTTGTAGAGACAAAGACCTCAGCAAAAATGCAAGTTTGTGCCACATGCACACATCTGTGCATAAATTAAGAAGCCTATCTATGAGAATACGTGATTGCTCATCCGCTCCTTTTAAAACAAAAGAAAGCAACTGACTAGTACTGGCTTGGATCTAGATTTGGAGCAGATTCACTGCAATCAAGGGAACTTGGTCAGAGCTAGCACAAGTCCAATTGTTTTAAATAGATCTGCACAGCCATTGGCTAGATCTAGCAGAGCTAGTAGATCTTATTGGCATACAATTGTGTCTGGAAATGGTCATGCAAATGCACAGAAAAATTTAGTGTCTATTATTCTTGAACTGCTGAATGGCACTTCTGCATAGTTTAAGTACTTTAGTAGTCATGCTAACGATCTACATGCAAGTGTGATCTTTGTTGGTTTTGCTGCAACAGACTCACATGGCTACTCTTCTGAAAACTAAATATTTCCCTCTTCTCCAGCTTATAAAGAAATTTCAGGTTGAAGGATCATGATAAAATCAACTAGATTTACAGCAAAATAATACTCCAGTGTCTCCAGAGAATCCTCTGATTAAATACTGAAAAAATCTGAGCTAATCTAATTAGTGTTTGCCATCTAATAGATGGGATAAAATGTCTGTAACAGAATGCCCATGACCCCACCACTGTAAGAAGTGGGGGGAAAGGAGAATTTCACAGCACATACAGAAAGAGAGTGACTATTCCCCAAGAAACATTTATACAAGCTAGAGTGTTTTGAATGTAACTCGTCTTCTACATAAGGCAAGGTTTAAACCTTCAGTAACTTTCTGTTGCCCTGATAGCCACAAACAGAGTTTTTAAAAATTACTTTTTTGCACTAGAACTCCCAAAAGGCTTCCACTGACTATGGAAGCTGGAGGATTTGGGGACTTGTCAACCAAAAAAAAAAGCAACTTACTTGAATCTTGCTGATGGTGGTAGCAATTACAGAAAAATAGTCTCCATCTTTATTACTCCTGTGTACCAGGGCTTTGCTGAAGTCCGAATTGCTAAATGAATCAGACTGATTCAGAGTGATTTGGCAGAAGTCCAGACTAGTGATGGGCGCAACTTCAGTTGTGCCGCATTGTACGAAGCCCCTCACACAGCACCACAGGTGCCACACATTCCCTCCACCACCACCACCGGCCAACTGCTCCACTCACAATCCATCACGCACTGCTGGGGTCCTCCTTCTCCAGCAGTGCTCCAGTCTGGGCACGAGCTTGGGTTTTCCTTCCCCGCCTCCTCTGGCAGCCGACCAATCAACTCAATCCTGATCCCACCTCATTGTCTGAGTTCTGAGTGGTCAGCTGCCAGAGGAGGTGGGAAAGGCAGCTGGAACTCCTGCCTGGACTGGAGCACCACCGGAGGAGGAGGACCCAATGGCATGTTATAGATTGTGAGTGGGCCAGCTGGCCGGGGGGTGGGAGGAGGAAACACGCAGCAGGGGAATTCATGCGATATGGCATGATTTAAGTCGTGCCCATCTCTAGTCCAGACTGAACTAAAATGAACAAATTCATCCCTGGAGTGAAGTGAAGTGAACTTACAAATTAACACAGATCAGGACACAAATTTAAGTACAAATTGAAGCAGATAAGAGTTCAAATTCTTTTTTTTTTTAAGCAAACTTTAAACATGCCTAGTACGCAAACAAGCTGTGTGACATTTGGAAGGCCTTTTCCCCTCTTAGCATCTATCATGTCTCCAGATTTCATACACATCTCTATGCAAATACCAACAACAGTCCACTCATGGGACCATGAAGAATTTATAACAAACATGTCAAAATCCATTCAAAGAGAAGTTAGGCAGTGCTTCTTATTCTACAAATAACGTTCTTGTTTATGTGAGCTAAACAGTGTTGCAGAGTTTTGACTTTCTGGTAAAATTCCCTTCTTTCTACACAGAAGTACAAAAATCCAGAGAGGAGAATAGCTACAAGTTCTCCAGAGTCCATTCCTTTTTCATTAACTGGCACTTAGAGTCTGAATAATTCACTCTGAGGCATTGGTAGAAGAATGAATTTAAAAAACCATTTCTTTCCTTACAGTTGCTTGAAATTAGATTTGTATACTACTTTCTTTACTGCACACATACTAGAAACCAACCAGCAAGTGTATTAGTGAGGATGGAGACAAACTAGGAAAACTTTTCTTAGTGGGAACATTATTTTCTTTACACTTAGGTGGTTGATGTTTATGTAGTTTAATGATGCAAGTGTGAATCTGTGTGAAGCTGACTGATCCTAATCTATGTAAATCCTCCACCCAAGAGTTATATCACACTAGTAATCTGATCTGATCAAAAAGCAGTGCCCCAAGCCAAAAGTGTGATGTCTCACTACACCATCTAGAAGCCCAAATGCCCATGTGGCTAGTACTGAAGGATATAGGCCTGACTTGGGGAATAAAATGCATGACTAGCTAAGATCAATTCACAACATGTACATGATTGTATGCAGGGTAAACCAAAAGGGATACTCTTCCCTGAAGCACAGTGTCATTAGGCAAGACAACAATTTCATTTTCTCCTTTACTGGCTCTTTTAAATGCTAAAGGAGTGAAAAAGCTGTATACACTGCCTGACCTGGCTTGTTGCTGTTGTTTAGTCGTTTAGTCGTGTCCGACTCTTCGTGACCCCATGGACCAGAGCACGCCAGGCCCTCCTGTCTTCCACTGCCTCCCGGAGTTTGGTCAAATTCATGTTGGTAGCTTTGATGATACTGTCCAACCATCTCATCCTCTGTCGTCCCCTTCTCCTCTTGCCTTCACACTTGCCCAACATCAGGGTCTTTTCCAGGGAGTCTTCTCTTCTCATGAGATGGCCAAAGTATTGGAGCCTCAGCTTCAGGATCTGTCCTTCCAGTGAGCACTCAGGGTTGATTTCCTTTAGAATGGATAGGTTTGTTCTCCTTGCAGTCCAGGGGACTCTCAAGAGCCTCCTCCAGCACCACAATTCAAAAGAATCAATTCTTCGGCGGTCAGCTTTCTTTATGGTCCAGCTCTCGCTTCCATACATCACTACTGGAAAAACCATAGCTTTGACTATGCGGACCTTTGTCGGCAAGGTGATGTCTCTGCTTTTTAAGATGCTGTCTAGGTTTGTCATCGCTTTCCTCCCAAGAAGCAGGCGTCTTTTAATTTTGTGGCTGCTGTCACCATCTGCAGTGATCATGGAGCCCAAGAAAGTAAAATCTGTCACTGCCTCCATATCTTCCCCTTCTATTTGTCAGGAGGTGATGGGACCAGTGGCCATGATCTTAGTTTTTTTTTATGTTGAGCTTCAGACCATTTTTGGCACTCTCCTCTTTCACCCTCATTAAGAGGTTCTTTAATTCCTCCTCACTTTCTGCCATCAGAGTGGTATCATCTGCATATCTGAGGTTGTTGATATTTCTTCCGGCAATCTTAATTCCGGTTTGGGATTCCTCCAGTCCGGCCTTTCGCATGATGTATTCTGCATATAAGTTAAATAAGCTGGGGGACAATATACAGCCTTGTCGTTCTCCTTTCCCAGTTTTGAACCAATCAGTGTTTCCATATCCAGTTCTAACTGTTGCTTCCTGTCCCACGTATAGGTTTCTCAGGAGATAGATAAGGTGGTCAGGCACTCCCATTTCTTTAAGAACTTGCCATAGTTTGCTGTGGTCCACACAGTCAAAGGCTTTTGCGTAGTCAATGAAGCAGAAGTAGATGTTTTTCTGGAACTCTCTGGCTTTCTCCATAATCCAGCGCATGTTAGCAATTTGGTCTTGAGTTCCTCTGCCCCTTCGAAATCCAGCTTGTACTTCTGAGAGTTCTCGGTCCACATACTGCTGAAGCCTACCTTGTAGGATTTTGAGGATAACCTTGCTAGCGTGTGAAATGAGTGCAATTGCACGGTAGTTGGAGCATTCTTTGGCGCTGCTCTTCTTTGGGGTTGGTATGTAGACTGATCTTTTCCAATCCTCTGGCCACTGCTGAGTTTTCCAAACTTGCTGGCATATTCAGTGTAGCACCTTAACAGCGTCATCTTTTAAGATTTTAAATAGTTCCACTGGAATGCCATCACCTCCACTGGCCTTGTTGTTAGCCATGCTTTCTAAGGCCCACTTGACTTCACTCTCCAGAATGTCTGGCTCAGGGTCAGCAACCACACTATCTGGGTTGTCCGGGACATCCAGATCTTTCTGGTATAATTCCTCTGTGTATTCTTGCCACCTCTTCTTGATGTCTTCTGCTTCTGTGAGGTCCCTACCATTTTTGTCTTTTATCATGTCCATCTTTGCACAAAATGTTCCTTTAATATTTCCAATTTTCTTGAACAGATGTCTGGTTTTTCCCTTTCTATTATTTTCCTCTATATCTTTGCACTGTTCGTTTAAGAAGGCCCTCTTGTCTCTCCTTGCTATTCTTTGGAAGTCTGCATTCCATTTTCTGTAACTTTCCCTATCTCCCTTGCATTTTGTTTCCCTTCTCTTCTCTGCTATTTGTAAGGCCTCGTTGGACAGCCACTTTGCTTTCTTGCATTTCCTTTTCTTTGGGATGGTTTTTGTTGCTGCCTCCTGTACAATGTCACGAGCCTCCATCCATAGTTCTTCAGGCACTCTGTCTACCAAATCTAGTTCCTTAAATCTGTTCTTCACTTCCACTGTGTGGAATTTGGTTTAGATTATAAGGGATTTGGTTTAGATTATACCTGACTAGCCCGGTGGTTTTTCCTACTTTCTTCAGTTTAAGCTTGAATTTTGCTATAAGAAGCTGATGATCAGAGCCACAATCAGCTCCAGGTCTTGTTTTTGCTGACTGTATAGAGCTTCTCCATCTTTGGCTGCAGAGAATATAATCAATCTGATTTCGGTATTGCCCATCTGGTGATGTCCATGTGTAGAGTCGCCTCTTGTGTTGTTGGAAAAGAGTGCTTGTGATGACCAGCTTGTTCTCTTGACAAAACTCTATTAGCCTTTGCCCTGCTTCGTTTTGAACTCCAAGGCCAAACTTACCTGTTGTTCCTTTTATCTCTTGAATCCCTACTTTAGCATTCCAATCCCCTATAATGACAAGAACATCTTTCTTTGGTGTCAGGTCTAGAAGGTGTTGTAAGTCTTCACAGAATTGGTCAATTTCAGCCTCTTCAGCATCGGTGGTTGGTGCATAAACTTGGATTACTGTGATGCTGAAAGGTCTGCCTTGGATTCGTATTGAAATCATTCTATCATTTTTGAGATTGTATCCCAGTACAGCTTTTCCCACTCTTTTGTTGACTATGAGGGCTACTCCATTTCTTCTACGGGATTCTTGCCCACAATAGAAGATATGGTAATCATCTGAATTGAATTCGCCCGTTCCCGTCCATTTTAGTTCACTGACGCCCAGGATGTCAATGTTTATTCTTGCCATCTCCTGTTTGACCACATCCAGTTTACCAAGGTTCGTAGATCTTACATTCCAGGTTCCTATGCAGTATTTTTCTTTGCAGCATTGGACTTTCCTTTCGCTTCCAGGCACATCCGCAGCTGAGCATCCTTTCGGCTTTGGCCCAA
Source organism: Intellagama lesueurii (assembly GCA_037013535.1). Lineage (NCBI taxonomy): Eukaryota > Metazoa > Chordata > Lepidosauria > Squamata > Agamidae > Intellagama > Intellagama lesueurii. The sequence continues at coordinate 243,196,180 of JBAJHW010000003.1, forward strand.
CCACTTCATTAGCTCTGGAGCTACTTGTACTTGTCGTCCGCTCTTCCTCAGTAGCATGTTGGACGCCTTCCGACCTGAGGGGCCCATCTTCCAGCGTCATATCTTTTAGTCTTTTGTTTCTGTCCATGGAGTTTTCTTGGCAAAGATACTGGAGTGGCTTGCCAGTTCCTGCTCCAGGTGGATCGTGTTTAGTCAGAACTCTCCACTATGACCTGTCCATCTTGGGTGTCCCTGCATGGCATAGCCCATAGCTTCTCTGAATTACTCAAGCCCCTTCGCCACGACAAGGCAGCAATCCGTGAAGGGGAATAGATATGCTAAGAGCAGGTAAAAGTAATGATAATAATGTGCCGTCAAGTTAATTCTGATTTATGGTGACACTTTTCAGGGTTTTCCAGGTAGCTAATACTCAGAAGTGGTTTACCATTCCCTTCTTCTGGGAGCGTCCTGCAACTGTGCAGTTTGTCTAAGGCTACACAGGCTGGCTGTACTCTCAGGAGACACAATGGGGAATTGAACTTCCAACCTTATACCTAAACCACTCAACTATTCAGCCAACTCATAAAGAAAAGGTGGGAAAACTTTCAAAGAACAGGTGCTTTTCCTGCAACTTTGGTTTGCGTATACAAGGAACATTTCTACTTTTTCTTATCACACTGACCACTTCTACCTGCTTTATCACTCTAATTTTCAAAGATCAACAAGCCTTCGGCAACAAGAAATGCAATAGACCAG